>CM066329.1:51814133-52514133 GCA_033807585.1 Hydrophis major
GTCGCCTTCGGCCAGAGGTACTGCAACCATTGGAAGCCCTGATGTTTTGTGAGTTGGCATGTGCATACATATCCAACAATCAGTTTTATTATGAAGGTTTGCTAGCTTCTCCATGTCCTGGATCAACGTGTTTCTTTTCCATTCCCCCAAATCCACCCCCTTGCCCCTTTGGCTGATGATAAGGATGCACACAGCGAGCAGGAACCCAAACAACTGTCCCCTCATCTTCAAAGGCAGCGTATCCTCGGCCCCAAGTTATCAGTGGGACAGTTCCTCTCCACGTTGGATCTGGCAGTCTCCTATACCGAACTTTCGGTCTTGGCGTACCTGCAGAAGGGGAGGAAGCAAAATGCCTACTGGCTGCCGTAGCAGCAGGAGATCCTGTCATGTTTAAAAAATTTAAAGTATATAAGGGAATATTAAGAATGTTTTGTATGTAAGGCAAGCCATATCCATCCACTTCCCCCGTTTTTGTTTTTATGTGAAGGAGCGCTTTTCCTGTGGAAGTGGCCATTGGTCAATCCAAACTGGCTGAGAGTTTAACAATTATAATTTTTCCATTATCCAATGACAATTTTTTTGCGGAACTGTGACAGTAAATCTCTACCCCACGTTTATGTGCAGGAGCAATACAAGAGGTTGAATCCTTGCAGTCTCACCAGTTTCTCTATGCAATGCCTTCAACCAATGTACATTACTTCTTGCAAACTGCATACCACCCACTCCACGAACAGCCGGAGAGTCCTCAAGCGCCCATTCATTTGGCCATTCCTTTTGGCGTATCACAGAGACATCTGCTCCGGAATCTATAAGGCCAGAAAATGATTTTCCCTGAATTTCAATTGTCATTTTTGGTTGGTCTGTAGTCAAATTTTTTGTCAGCGCTAGCAATTCTGCAGCAACTGGAGAACTGGCCATTTCAGTGGACCCAAAACCACCAGTTCGTGGGATCCCAATTAAAGGATTTATAGGGATGTATGGAAGCAATAATAACTGGGCAATAGAGTCACCGGCCATTAATGATGCAGGAGTATCAGTGTACAATTGTATCTTAATAACCCCTTTATAATCTTGATCAATAACTCCTGGAATAACAAAAAAACCTTTTTCCGATGCAGAAGACATGGGAAGTACTAATCCCACTGTTTTTTCTGGCAGTGGCCCATGCAAATGAGTGTCCTCAATATACACTTGATTAGGAAAGGTCACATTAATTGAGTTCAACATTTTTAAACCCAAACCTGCACTCCCAGTAATTGCAGGCGATGCTTTTGTGACAGCCTTGGGAGTGGGGCTAGCTGCACGCCCCAAATTTAGTTTCCCGGATTTTGGTTCTGATCAGAGCGACATTGATTTGCCCAATGAAACCCTTTTTTGCATTTTGGACAGACCGACTTCGGGCGGACATCCTTATTTTTGTTTTTGTTAAATGCCATCCCCCCCCCAAGGGCACGGCACTGGGCTTTAAAATGGCCAGGCTTCCCACAATTAAAACAATTCCCTGTAGGTTTCATCCATTTTTGTAATGCATAGAAGTCTCCATATTGTAAGCCTGAGAACCCACCACTGCACATGCCTTTAACAGATCAGCCAGAGTAACCTCACCTCTAGCCACCAAAGGCTGTAAGATACATTTGCAGTCAGCGTTTGTGTTCCAAACTAAGCAAACTCGTTAGCTTGGAATTCTAATAATTTTCCTTCCATGACAGGCTCGTAAACCTGCACTTCTGATTGGCCCACTGATAGCAAATCGTGATTGGTCATTGTTGGCTGATCTGATTGGCTGTTAGCGGGTCGCCGCTGATTAGACGCTTCCAGCACGGCAAACTCAAATCATTGGGTGTTGTGACAGCAGCCAGCTCTATAAAAGGAGCTGCTGCTGCCTTAGTTTTTCGCTCTGTTCTGAAGTCACTGATAAAGAGTTGGAGTCACTATTCGATGCCTCGTCTCCATTCTTGCGCCCACTCCCCCAGATCTAACACTGGCGATGAGGATGGGATGCGGAGACGATAGAGCTGACTGAACACTCATTGAACGCTAACAGAGTACGTGGCTGAGAGCGCACCAATAGCGGCAACATGACCAGCGTTGCCATACCACCCGCTCCATTTGACCCAGCTAACGAAGACTGGGACTCGTATATGGACAGGTTTCAGATGTTCCTGGAAACCAACAACTTGAAGGATGCTACGCCTGGCAAGAAATGAGCTGTATTCCTGACCCATTGCGGGCCCGCCATTTTTAAGATGGCAAAGGCACTCGCAAAACCAGCTGAAGTCAAGATGATGGACTGGGACAACCTCGCCCCAATCCTCCAGGCCCATTATGCCCCAGCAGTGCCAACACTCATCAGGAGACACGAGTTTTACTAGAGGGACCAACAGGAAAGCGAAAGTGTTGGAGACTTCATCGTGGACCTCAGAAACCTGGGGGGACTCTGTGGCTTCGCAAATCTCGAAGAAGCCATGAGAGATGGAATTGTTCTGGGTCTAAGAGACCCCACAACCCAGAGCAAGATTATGGCGAAGGGAGACATCGGCCTCGCAGATGTCATCGCCGATGCTACTGCAGCAGAAGCAACCAGGAAGTTGGCAGCTCGAATGCGCCGAGCAAACGGACCGCACCGCCAACTCGCCAGTGATACTATGCCTTTTCCTGAGAGGCACACAATGACCACCCACCATGAAGACCTCGAATCCTCATCAGAAAGCGAGGAAGAGGAGGTCAACAGACTCAGGTCAGAACATGATCAGAGAGATCAATGGAATCGTAAGCCCTCATATCAATGTGCTGGATGCGGGGGAAACCACCTGCGATCGGACTACAAATTCCTAGATGCACTCTGCCGTTCCTATGGGAAGAGGGGCCACATTGCAAAGGTCTGTAGAAGCAAGCGAGGGTCCAGCCCAAACCGAAGAGAAAATAATTTCCGGCAGACAACAGGCACCCCACCAGTAAATTGGGACCGCCCAAGCAACAAATGGAACTACTACTACAGAAATCAAGCACCAGCCACTTCTACCAGACGAGAAGAGGCGCACCAAACCATCACCATCAGCCATGCTTCATGCCTTGATGCAAGAAAAATCCGAGTAAAGGTCACCATTGAGAATCGACCATGCATTATGGAAGTGGACTCTGGGTCTTCCATATCGATGGTTTCCTGGAAAACCTTCAAACAGCTGATCCCTGACATCCGTCGCCAGGACCTCAGCACTCAGAGAATTATATTAAAAGACTACCAAGAGAATAGGATCCCAGTCGCTGGTTCCAGCCACGTCCAAGTCTCCTTCAAGGACCACACCGCAACCCTACCTCTTACTGTCGTCGATAGAGTTCGACCCAGCTTACTAGGCTTGCAGCGGTTCGTGCCACTGGGAATCGAACTGGTGGGCATCAACCAGACTGAAGGCAATGACTGGGAAACGGCCCTTGTCCAGGAATTCCAGGAAGTTTTCACCGAGAAGCTAGGCAAGTACAAGGGATCCCGTTTAATCTCTGCCCTGATATTGCGCCCATTTATCTTAAGCTTTGTCGAGTGCCCTTTGCACTCAAAGCAAAGATTGATGAACAATTGGACAAATTAATAGCCCAGGGCGTGTTGGAACTGATTGACCACGCCCAATGGGAGACCCCAATTGTAACCCCCATAAAACCTGACGGATCTTTGAGAATTTGTGGGGATTACAAGGCCACCCTAAATCACGCACTTCAGCAGAGCGCTTACCCTGTACCTGTGGTCCAACACCTCCTTCATTCCCTTGGAGGCGGAAAAATATTCACAAAATTGGACTTAGCCCAGGTGTACCAGCAGCTGCCCGTAGATGCAGAGACCGCAGAAGCCCAAACTATAGTCACGCACAGAGATGCGTTCAAATGTAATAGACTCCAGTTCGGAGTGAGCGTAGCACCTGGCATCTTCCAAAGTCTGATGGAGAGTTTGCTACAAGGCATAAAAGGGGTCGTGCCATATTTCGATGATGTCTTGATAGCCGCCCCCACTAGAAGTCTACTAGAAAAGCAACTAAGAATGGTCCTCCAAAAATTTAAAGACGCTGGCCTGAAGGTCAAGAAGGACAAGTGCCAACTATGTACTGAGAGGGTTGAATTCCTTGGTTACCTTCTTGACAAACAGGGAATTCACCCGACTGAGAAAAAATTGGCTGCAATAAAAAACGCCCCGAGACCTAGGAACAAAACAGATCTCCAAGCCTTCCTGGGACTCATTAACTTTTATAACATCTTCCTACCCCAGAAGGTGACTGTTGCTGAACCCCTACATAGGCTCCTCGACAAGAAAGCTTCCTGGGTCTGGGGACATCGAGAAGAGCGAGCTTTTCAGCAAGTAAAAGACCTTTTAACATCAGATGCTGTACTAATACAATATAACGAGACTTTACCCTTAACTGTCACCTGTGACACCTCACCGTTTGGAGTAGGAGCCATCCTGAGCCACATCCTTCCAAACGGTACTGAGGCACCCATTGCATTCTTTTCTAGAACTTTATCTAAAACTGAGAGAAACTATAGCCAACTAGATAAAGAGGCTCTCGCTATTGTGTCTGCGATCAAACGATTCCATGAGTATGTATATGGGAGATCCTTTTCTATAATCACCGATCACAAACCATTACTTGGTATCTTGGCGGGGGATAAACCAACTCCCCACATCTTATCACCAAGAATGACACACTGGTCAGAGTTTCTAGCCGCATACGATTACCAACTGCGACACCGACCGGGGAAAGCCATTCCCCACGCTGACGCCCTGAGCCGCTCTCTGCTACCAGAAGTCCTGGATGACTCAGCTCCAACCCTAGCTACACTACAAATCGAGACACTTCCATCACCACCACTGACTGCACAAGACATCGCATCTGAAACAAGGAAGGACCCTTGTTTGGCACAAGTCCTCAGCTGGGTGGAAAGAGGTTGGCCTGACAACGAACTCAACGACACCTTCAAGCCTTTCAAACACAGGCAGACAGCTGTGAAAACCAATTTGGCTAAATAAAGGTACTTAAAAGAAAATGGAAACATATAAATAGGAATGTTTGGGAGGGGTGTTTGTTAGTTTGTTCTGCCTCTTCCTTTCTGTCTTCCATGCAACCACATGTTATATTTATTAAGATTTTGCCTTCCTAAGTTGAGTTAAGTGAGATGTATGGTGGGAAACCAGGGTGTAAACCCAAGAGCTCTGTTTTAATCTCCTTTCTCCTTCTTTGTGTCTGTCTGTGTTTTTCAGTCTTTGTGTACCTTTGAGGTAATTGCAATATTTAAATGTATCTGATCCCTACAGTTAAGAATTTTAAATTGTTAGAAAAAAAAAAAAAGAATGAAAGCAATGAAAGAAAATGCCTTCACCCTGGGTTGGTCTGGCCAACAAAACAGGGTGAAGAGAACCTTTTTTCCTTCCTTCTCTGTATCTTTAAGAACAGCCCAAGGTTATGAGGGAATGTTTTAAGTTCATTTACAGGAAAAGTTTCATTCTTGCATTTACTGTATGTGTTGAAATGGTTTTATCTGTCCATCCTTTTCCTAAGCATGTGAATCCAACTTCTTCTTCCCATCTGTAATGTTACCAATTTGTTGAGACTGGTTTATCTGTTCAATAACTGCAGTACTGATGTTTCTTTTCCAAACCCTGCCTGCAAGCTATCCACCCATCCCCACGCTATCTCAATCTCTTATCCTCCAACAAGCCTTTCCTGGGAGAGTCACCCACAAAGGGAAGAGGGGCCCCTGTTCTCATATCTTTCAGCCCTGCAGAGACGACTCTGCAACCTGTGGAAGCTGATCACACTGACCCAGGTGCTGCCTCCAGAGGAGACCATCCATTCCAGCCAGGTAACTGGGTTTGGATCCAGCCATCCACTAGAAATTCATCACAGCAACAAGAGTGGAGCAGACCTTCCCAAGCCTGACTGACTGGCCTTACCACCAAGCCAAGCCTAATAGCACCCAGCAGACATGAAAGGACCCTGAAATGGACTAAAAGATACTTTTCAATCCCCAGAAGACAGCCAGAAAGACTATGGGAGAGGGTGGAAATTCATTATAAGATTTTCTTTCTTGCTTCACTTTTGTTGTAATTTGTTAAATGGATTCATGGGGGAATGATATTTGGGAGCGGTTGGCACAGCCAAAGTTTTGAACACCTTGGACTTCTGTCTGGTGGGAGGGAAATTTGTCCAGGATACTTGTGTAGCTGCATACACACGTACCACTCAGAATCAGACTGAGGCTATCCCCTTCACCTACCTCCACACAAAGCTCCTCCTAGGTTTTTACTCTGTGGCAACTAAGGACCAAGCAGTCATTTCTCCCTGCTAATTCCCTGGTGGAGGGGGCATGCCCCTCAGGCACTTCCCTCCCTAAAGAAGTAGCGGAAAAGAGACCTCTAAATCCCAAGCCCTGATTGTGACTCACAAATGATGCTGCCCAGTTGCTCAGTAAAACTGAATATGTTGCACTGGTGGTCTTATTAGAAGGATTCCCAGGGCTAATTGTAATTTGAAAAATACCAAATAGCCTGGATTGCACACTAGCTAACCTCCATTTAGCCTCACAAATCCTGGATGTGCTAATCTAAGGCAGGTTCAGGGAGAAACCCTTGGAAATGGGCAACCTGTGGTTATTCAATAATGCAAAACCATGGCTGTGAGCAATTTTGGGGCTTGTGCTTTCTTCAAACCTGACTGGAAGCTCACAGAAAGTGAAATCAAACACCTGAAAATTGGCATAGAAAATTGGATACTGTACATTTCTTTTACAGAACTTTTGCCCTGGCTGCCAGATCTTCATAGGTTGAAAGCTCTCCTTTTGGGAGCCAAGGGACACTTTACTAATGCCTCTATCAATGCCTTCCTCTTTGCATCCATAGTCTGTTCAATTTTAATCTTTTGCCAGAAAAATGTGTGTGTCACCCACACATATTTTGGCAAAAAGGGGGGATATTGGAAAAAGTTAGCACCCACCCCTCTCATAGAAGAAGGACATGTTTTGAGAAATATTAAAAAGGCAGAATATTTTATTTCCCTGGAGGAAGAAAGCAGCCCACACTTTTTTTAATAGCCTACAGCAGATGTCAGCACTTAAGAGATAGATAGCTCTATTCATAAGCAAATACCCTCACCCAAGAGGTAGGATTAGCCCTCAGTCACAATAGGAATTGCCAAATGCCCCTTCATTGCATCACCGTCAAACTTCAACTAAGCTTACCTCAGATAAACTCCTAGGATTTGTACATGGCCCCATGGGTTTCTGACAACAGCCAATAGAATACATGTTCTTCCACAGAAACAGGAAGTTCAAGTGCAAAGCCCAAGACAAGGTATAAATACCCCCCACTCTGAACACCATGTGGTCAGCTACCCAGAACCACACGTGCTTGGTGGTCCTGCTTCATCTGTCAGGGTTCCAAGTAACAGTCCCAACTCAATCAAAACTCTTGAAGCCTGGGATTTCCTCAAAGTATGAATTTATTAGGCAGGTCATATTGGCACAGCTGGTGAAAACCAACTCTGAAAGACCTGAGGTTGTCCCCACCCAAATCAAACCCAAAGTTCTCCCCCCCCCAGTCCACACGTCCATCACATCGTCCAATCAAGTCAAAGTCCCAACTCCAGTTGGCTCCAGTCCACTTCTCCCCAACACCTGGTGGGAATGTCCTTGATTCACTGGAGAAAGAATGTTATTTTGGCTGCAAGTCCCCAGTTATCTCTATTCTCCCTTCCTCTTCCCACAGCTCCGACCGGCCTCATTGTGGCAGCCCTGAAAATACTCCAACATGGCTTCAGGGCTGACAGGCTGCCCCACCTTCAGCTGAGACGGACCTCCTACAAAAGAGAAATTAGAGGGTTAATCTGTACCAACTTCAACCTCCTCTCCCTCCCCCCAGGTGGCTGTGTGGGATTTTTTTGAGGATATGTCATGAAAGTGTTTAATCAATCTATCAGCTTTACATCTCAGTTCTTAACCCTGGTAGCTTCAAATAGGCGATATCCTTTCCAATGAAATAAGTATTGCAAGTTACCCTCATGCAAGTGGGAGTCTAAAATCTTTTTTACTTCATAATGTGTCTCCCCCTGTATTACAATAGGCTTTGGGACTTCTGGTGTACCGTCCTTAGCTGGAAGCCTCCTGCCGGCTTTAACAGGCTGCTATGAAAAACCGGATGCACTTTCCCTAACAAGCATGGGACTCTAAGCTGAACAGTTACAGGGTTTATTACTTTCACTATCAAGAACGTCCCTATGACCCAGATTTTTTACTTGGCAGCTTTAGTTTCAGATACTTTGTTGACAAGCACACTTTGCTACTGACCTGGAAAGGAGACTGGGGTGCGGGGTGGGGGGAACCAGCGTTCGTTGGCTTGCGTTTTATAAATCTTCGCCATGTCCATTAAAGCCCACTTTGTATTTTCCCACCCCTGCTTCAACCATTCCATCCCCTCACTCAGGGACAAAGAGGATGGCAGTTCCCTGGATAATTGAGGCATAGGGACAAACTCTAGGCTGCTGGTGACCTGGAAGGGGGTCAGGCCAAGTGCTACTGTGTACTGCATTGTTGAAAGCGACTTCCACAAAAGGCAGCAGGTCGGCCCAATTAGACTCCCAAAATAGCATCTTCAGTATTGCTCGACCATGGTGTTCACTTGTTCACTGCGCCATTCGTGCTCGGATAAAAAGCTGAGCTAAGCCATGTGGACCCGATGGCCCTTAGAAATTCCCTCCAAAATTTTGCAGTGAATTGGACATCCCTATTAAAAATGATCTTGCGGGTTTTCTTTATATGCTCTTTAATTCACATAAGTATAAGAAGTGGGTGGGGGAGGAGGTACAGCACAATCAGAATTGCAATGTTCTCTTATTGCATCCAGTTTCAATGGGGAGCGGGGAGAGTGTTAAGCATGTTCTTCAGTGCAGCTGACACCCAGGAGTCTTCAATGGCTGAGGAGGGACTGGATCACCTCAGGTGGCCTGGAGGTAGAGCTCTTCCAGGAGGCTGTGACTTCGACCCTACGTAGAGCTAATATTTGGAATAGACTCTCCTGCTCGAGCAGGGGGTTGGGCTAGATGACCTCCAAGGTCCCTTCCAACTCTGTTGTTCTGTGATTCTAAGTTCATGTCTAGCTTCACCAGGAGGCCCTACCCTGGGCTTGAGGGGAAGAAGTGGGGCTTGGAAGGAGGATTTTTTTTAGGGAATCGAAGAGCCATTGGCAGAAGCAGCAACCGAAGAGGACAGGCGGCAGCTGAGAAAACTTGCACAGAGCCGGCCAAGCACTGATGCTCCACCACTGCTGCTGGGGGTGTGTGGGTGGAGAGAAAGAGAGATCCGATCTAACCTTGGAGGGCTGGCATTCATGTTCTCTCTCTCACACACACACACATGCACACACGCAAGCACATATACACACAAACAAACAGAGGTCCCTCACACACACCCCTCCAAGGTAGCCACATTCCTTCACTAACGTGCTTTTCAGCTTCGTTCTTGGTTGGGGGGAGAGAGAGACGGTATCCTGCGATCCCAAATAAAGAACAATTGAGCGGTAGGAAAACAGAGTGAGGGATTTTCCTGCAGACTTTTTTTGAGATTTTCCCAGGGTCTCTGCTGCTTCTGCTTCTGGCTGCAAACAAGGAAATCAGCAGAAGTTAATAGATGATCAAGGCCAAGTTTGTTATGGTAATAAGGAGAAAAAGGAAATTATTCGAGATTTTTATGGGCAACTATATAAACAAGAGAATATTGATGAGAAAAAAGTCAAACAATATTTACAGAATGCTAATTTACCGAAGATACCTAAAGAGACTGAAGAAATGTTAGAAAGCAATATAACAATGATGGAATTAAATTAAGCATTTTAGAGACAAAACAATGAGAAAGCACCGGGTCCAGATGGGCTTCCGGCAGAATTCTATAAAACATTTCAAGAATCATTGAGTATCCCATTGTTAGAAGTCATGAATGAAGTTATGTTAAAGAAGATGATACCCAAAACATGGTCAGAGGCTTATATCACACTTATGCCAAAAGAAGAGGCTGACCCACTGCAAATTAAGAACTACAGACCCATCTCCTTATTGAATGCAGACTATAAAATCTTTGCTTCAATTTTAGCAGAAAGACTTAAAAAATATTTAAATAATTTTATTCACCCAGATCAAAATGGATTTCTGCCAAAGAGACAAATCAGAGACAATATGAGAGTAATCTTGGATACTTTGGAATACTATGAGGCTCATCCTGAAAAGCAAATGGCTTTGATATTTTTAGATGCTCAAAAGGCATTTGACAACGTGAATTGGAGATTTATGTTATTACTACTGGAACAGATGGGTTTTGCTAAAAAATTTATTCAAGCAATCGAAGCCATATATAATAAACAGACAGCAAAGGTAATGATGGAGGGGGAACTTACAGATTTTATTAATATAAGAAAAGGCACAAGACAAGGGTGTCCCCTATCTCCTTTGCTATTCGTGTTGACCTTGGAAGTGTTGAATAGAAATATTAGGGACGATAAAAGCATAAAAGGAATGAAAATTAAGAAGGAAGAATTTAAACTACAAGCTTTTGCTGATGATTTAGCTTTTATTCTGGAAGACCCGTTAGAAACAGCTCCAAGGTTATTGGAAAAGATAGAGACATATGGTGAGATGGCTGGTTTGAAAATAAATAAAGATAAAACAAAGATTTTGACAAAGAACATGCTATTGAGACAAAGAGAAGAACTGGCAGATCTTTTGAAAATCTAAATTACAAATAAGGTTAAGTATCTGGGGATATATTTGACAGCAAGATGTAGCACATTAAAAGAGAATAATTATATTAAACTCAAACAACAGATAGCTACAGATCTGAAGAAGTGGGAAAACTTGCAATTGTCATTAATAGGGAGAATTTCAACAATCAAGATGAATATTTTACCTAGAATTTTATTTTTGTTCCAAACAATACCAATTAGGCTTGGAAAAGACTATTTTGAAGATTTAAATAAAATCATGTTGAAGTTTATATGGCAAGGTAAAAAAGCGAGAATAAAGCTAAAGCTTTTGCAAGACGCTAGAATTAGAGGAGGTTTTGGCTTGCCTAATTGGGAATTGTATTATCAAGCTGCAAACTTGATGTGGGTCAAAGAATGGATAACATTAAGAAAGCATAGGTTGTTGACATAAGAAGGGCATGATTTGCTGTTGGGCTGGCATGCTTTTTTATGGTATAAGGGAACTAAAACACAGAGTTATTTTAGAAGACATTATATGCGGGAGATTTTGTGGTTAAACTGGGAGAAGATAAAAAAACAATGTTATTTGAAAATTCCAGTTTGGTTATCGACTATTGAAGCATTTTCCTATCCTATAATTTATAAGAAGGAACAAACAGTTAGATATGGGGAACTCTTGGATGAAAAGGGTGAACTTAAATCGATCCAAAACTTAGAGGAACAAGGTATAAGGATGAATTGGTTTTCATATGCGCAAATACATTCAAGGTATGATGAAGATTCTAAAACGGAGGGATTCTATGATAAGCAGACTGATTTAGATAAGATCTTGATGGGTACTGATGAGAAGGTGATTAAAAAATTACATGGTTATTTACTGGGAATGAAATTAGAGGAAGAACAAGTCAAAGAAACTATGATTGTTTGGGGAAAGAATTTTGGATATGGGATTGATCTAGAGAAATGGCAGAAATTGTGGTCTCAAAATTATAAAATGACAATGTCAACAGCATATAAAGAAAACTTGTATAAGATGTTTTACAGGTGGCACTTTCCCCCGACAAGAATAGCAAGAATGTTTAAGAACAAATCTGAAAAATGCTGGAAATGTCATCAGATACCCGGCTCGTATTACCATATGTGGTGGACTTGTGAGGACGCTAGAAAATATTGGACTATAATTCGCATGTGGTTGGAAAAAATGACAAAGAAACACATAGACTTGAAACCAGAGATCTTCTTATTGGGAATTTTACCTGATACATACAGTATAGATTTGAAATACCTGATTGTAAATGTATTGACAGCGGCTAGAATTGTATTTGCTAAAAATTGGAAGAATGAGAAAATACCATTACAGGAAGAAATTATTAAGAAAATATTGGAATGTGCTGAGATGAGTAGATTGACATTTGAAATTAGAGAGCAAGAGGATAAACAATTTTATGAAATTTGGGCTCTTTTTTATCAATGGTTAGATGATAAAATACGATAATAGAATATTTAGAATGCTAGACAGTAAGGAATATCTTTATTTTGCTATTATTTTGTTATTTGACATTATATTTAAAAAGAGTTTTTTAGGATTGATTTGATATGATTATATGATTTGTTATAGAGTAAACTGGTTTAAAGTATTGTTAGCTCATAAAGCATGAATGATTAAAAATATAGTCAAAAACTTCTTTTTTTAGTGATATTAGGATATATAAGTTTGGATTGACAATATGAGTTGTTATATAACATAATTGCAATTGAGACTACAGAATGAATGCACAAAAATGATGAACCAACTGACACACTGGATGTACATATGAGAGTTGATGTTTTTATGTTTTGTTTGTTTTGTTTGTTTGTGGAAAATTAATAAAATCTTTTTCAAAAAAAAAAAAAAAAGGAGCTGGCATCTCAGTCAAATCAAGGCACATTCCAACCGATTTAACGCTGAGGTCAACTCCATGGAAACCCACAGTGGCCAGACTTGTACAACCCACAAAATTGCTTCTTTGGGAAATGTGACTGACAGGGTCAGAGGTAAAGCCCCGAATTAACTGAGATCAGAGTTGGCTCAACCTGGTTGGTGCCGCCATGAAGCTCCTAATAAATAAATGGATTTCTTTTGAAGCTTGGCTTGAAACTCATGATTTAATTAGGGCATCTGTTGGAACCCTGACACTGGCCTTGGGAGATATGCAAACTCTATGACTAAAGAGGTGAGGGGAAAATGTCTCCCAAGTCTGCAGCATGTGCATCCTATTCAGAGGAGACTCAGACAAATCTGAAAAAAGTGACTTATGACCATTTATCGCACTTATGACTGTTGTAGCAACCGCCTGGTCATGTGATTTACATTTGGACGCTCAACAAGTGACTCAGATTTATGACGGGTGCAGTGTCCCAGTGTCATGTAGTCCTCTTTTGTGACCTGCTGATAAGGGAAGTCAATGGTGAAACCAGATTCATTAACGACCATGTTATAACCATGTTACTCATTTAAAAACTGCAACAATTCACTTAAATATGGCAAGAAAAGTCATAAAATGGAGCAAAACTCACTTAACAAGTTTCTCACTTAACTACATAAATTTTGGGCTCAATTGTGGTGGTAAGTTCGGGATTATCTATAACTGATATGGAAAAGACCTGATGGGGTTCCCATTTTCCAAAAAAAAGGGGGGCGGGGACAAATCCAGGAAATTACACACAGATCAACCTGACATTAATACCTGGTAACATCTTGGAAAACATATCCAGGCAACAAATCTGTGAACACCTAGAAACAAAATAATAATCAGTAGCCAAAAAGGGGTGATCAAAAACAGAAAATCCCAAACAAACCTTATTTCATTGTTTGACAAAACGACTAAATTAGTGGAGCAGTGAAATGCTGTGGACATTGTACTCTTAGATTTCAGTAAAGCATTTGATAAAGTAGATCACAACCAACTTCTGGGAAAGCTAGAAAAATGTGGGATAGACAGCACCAGCACAAGATGGATTCCTAAGTGGCTGACAAATTGTACTCAACATGTAGTCCTCAATGGAACTACACCCACATGGAGGGAAGTAAGCAGTGGGGTATTCTCAGATTGAATTTCAGACCTAGCACTTATCAAAATCTTCATAAACTATCTAGACAAGGAATAGAAGGGGAACTCATCAAGTTTGTAAATGACACTAAACTGGCAGGAATTGCCAACATCCCAGAAGACAAGCTCAAGATCCAAAAAAGATTTGACAGGCTTGAACAGTGGTCCTTATCTAACAATATGATATTACATGGATAAAAGTAAAGTTTTATACTTAGACAAGAAAACTTTCCAACTCTGGAAAGAGTGCAGTGAAGAGAAACAAAGATGATTACGAGGTTGAAGGCTAAAACACACAAATAATGATTACAGGAATTGGGTATCTTTAGTCTAATGAAAAGAAGGACAAGGGGAGACATGATAGCAGAATTCCAATATTTGAGTAGCTGCCCTAAAGAAAAGGGGGTCAACTTATTTTCCAAAGCACCAGAAGGCAAGACAAGGAACAATGGATGGAAACTAATGAAGGAGGGAAGCAACTTAGGGTCTCCTGCTTGATCAGGGGTTGGAGTCAAGACCTCCAAAGTCCCTTCCAGATCTGTTCAGATTGATTGATTGGTTGGTAGATCTTGAAAGCTGCAGCCTTGTACTTGCTGTTGAGTTTGGGGTAATGGCGAAGGCACCAGGTGAAAGACAGAGAAAGGCTCAGTTCCAGTCCCACCCGAAGGGCAAAACCATCTGTTCAATTTTGACCAGTCCTCTCAAGCTTAGGAAGCAGGACAGGGGGGAACCCCTTCCAAAAACCCTTGCCAAGGAAACTGCAAGGCCAGGCATCAAGACTGACCCAAAGGCACAAAAATGTAACTAAATAGCGCCAGGTTTCACTATTTCTTGGGGCTCGGTTGCAAAGCTCATTGCTAGGAGTTGAAAACGACCTGCTGCCCTATAAACAATGAAAACTAATAAGGTACCCATGCTTCACTACGAAACTATGTGATTGGGCAAGTTTTGAGGGATGAAAATAAGGGGGAAAATGTGCTCTGCCTACCAGTATCCATCGGTATTCATCTTTCCAGCTTCCTGTCAGTGTGTGAAACAGTTCAGGGCTGTTTGGAAACTGAAACAGTATTTGCTGTGTCAGTAAGAAGGAGACAGCCAGGTGCCTGGGCGTGGCTCAGCTCAACTGCAGTTGGAACAGATTTCTTTTCAGGTGGGGAGGGGGAGTAGAACTCCTTAGCATCAGAGTGTGTTAACAATATAGGAAATACTAATGCTCTGATGGTCATTTCTAAAAATCCTTTCTGAGCGAGCACCTAGAAGCCAAGAGAAACATACCTGCCAAATTTCAAGTTTGTAGGCTTTACAGTTCTGGAGATTTCGTGATGATGCTTGAGTGGTATTTTGCATTTATATATAGCAAATAGAAGAAGATGAAAACATCTTCCAGATGCTTGGCGGAGACTGGACAGTCGTGTTCCCACCTCCTGTCGCTAGATGGCGGTAAGGAAACATCTGTGCCAAGAAAGACTTCCACATCTTCGTGGCATCTGTGCTTGAGCTTAAAAAAGGAGTTTTTAAACCATTGAGTACCTCATTGCTCGAAAGGAGGGAAGGAGAGGAAAAGCGCAGAGAGGAACTTCCTCTTCCGGGTCGCTCATGGGAGGAAGGTGGTGCGTAGAGGGGCTTATCTTCTCTTCCCAGGATGGAAGCAGCAGCTGGCAGGTGAGTTGTGGGCAGCAGGTGGGAGGAGGGTCCGGGAGCAAGTCGGGCTGTTCGGTTCCCTCCACGGCCTGGAAGCAGAGAAGCAAATGGGCTGAAGCGTGTCAGCTGCAGGTTCCTTCCCTCCCCAGATCGGAGCCCGCTGGGGCTGCACGCTGTGAAACTGGTGGCTGCAATTTTCTGCTGGGGGAAAGATCTCAAAAGCCTCTTTCAAGCGACGGTGGATCCTTTGGGAATGGCTCCCCTCCAAAGGTTGTGGGGGCTCCGTCACTGGAGGGTCTTCGGAGGAAATTGGACAGCCGTTTGTTCGGAATGGAATAGGGTCTCTTGCCTGAACAGGGGATGGACTAGAAGACCTCAAGGTCCCCCCCCAACTCAATTATGTACTGGACCTGATGTTTTCCGGGCAACAACATCGGATTCATGTGCCATTTGATCTTGTCTCGGTTGTTTTCCTTCCATTTCTAGCTTACAAGCACCGTGTTTTCCTATTGGTTCCTCCATCCATGTATTCAGCAGGTTCAACTGTGCTTAAATGCAGCAGTATTTTAAAAATGACTATTGATCCGGCCCCCTTAGTGACACAGATGCCAGTCCCAATTGTGGAAGGCATTTTCTGCACTTACTTGGAGCTCAGGTAAAACTGGTGCTTCAAATCTTGCAGAGGCTTCAGGCATCATTTCATCAGTTAAATTCCCCACATATGTAAAGCTAGTGTCATGCAGATTGACAGGTGTGGCTCAATAAAAGACAAGTATGGGTGTTGATAAGCCAATGCATTTATTTGTCTGAATAAAGACTTGTCCCTCCTAAGAAGGAAGGAACCCAGAACATAGTGTAAGACGGATATTGATTGTTAAAGTTTCAGCAGAAATTCTAGTCCAGAAAACACACAGATGATTGATTCAGCAGGATCATTAACTTCTTTATAAACAAAATAAAATGAGTGAAGTTTACAATACCATTTGTAGATTCTTTCAACACAACCTAAGTAAAAACAAGCAGCAGCAGCTCAGAGCAGATAACAGTTTTAGCAAGCAAGCAAGTAAGTTTCAGTTTCAATCTCAGCAAAGCACACAGAGGAAAGCTACACCCAGGCTGTCATCTCCCATTGTCTGGTCTGTTGCCATGCTTACTCACTTGCTGACTTGTTAACCATGTCTCTGCCAGTTAATGAATATAATCTGACATTTAAACATTTCTTTGCTTTTGCTTTATTACATAAGAGACAGCGGGCACTTAACAGATAAGATATGGAAATATAAAAAATCTCTCCCCAGGACCTCCAGATATATATAGTCATGTGAAAAAGAAAGTACACTCTCTTTGATTTCTATGATTTTACATATCGGGACATGGAAAAAATCATTTTGTCCTTGGAAGTTCTTAAAAGTTGGTAAATACAACCACAGATGAACAACAACACATGACATATTACATCAAATCATCATTTATTTTGTAAAAAGAAAGCCAAAACAGAGAAGTCATGTGTGAAAAAACGTATGATTCAATAATTTGAGCTCCCGTTACTTGTCCCAGCTTCTGCCAACCTAGCAGTTCGAAAGCATGTAAAAATGTAAGTAGAAAAATATGGACCACTTTGGTGGAAAGATAACAGCGTTCCGTAAGCGTTCGGTGTTTACTCAGGTCAAGTGGTCTTCCAGGTGTTATTTATTTTCGCTCCTTTCCTTTGTTTATATTAAACAATTATCACTTTCCCTTGTATTTCCTACACTGCAGTAATATTCCTCCAGTAGATGGCTCCCTTGCTCCAAATTCCAACATTAAACAGGGTGCAAAAATCAAACAGCTGATTGTCAACAGATGGAGGAGGGGTTAAAAATAAAAATAAGAAAACCAGTTTCTCTCAATAATCACTTTTCAAGACATTAAATCTTTTCCAGATTTTCTCTGTTTTAAAGCTTCCATGAGATATGTCTTTCACAGCTGATTCTTTTATCTTTCTCCATGTATCCAGTAGCTGCTTTCTTAATGTTTGGAGATTATTTTTTCAAATTATTTTATCTTTAGAATAAAAGTTGGAAGGTATCTCACCCAGTTTCAATGTTTTGTCTATAAACCACTCCAGCATAATTCTTATTGTCTCAGTTGTCAGAGTTTGCGACTTGCCAAAATGGCCATCATCCCTGCTGCCATTCGGGAGAGCTTTCTTCGGACCTAACGAGGAAATTGTCATATCCTCGTGACCAATGAAGCACCTCTTCTTCCTTCACCCCCCCTCCAGGGTGGCTTTGACCGTGTAGGGTCTCCTAGCAAGCAGGTACCGGCTGGTTTTCACAGAGCTCTGTGGAGCTCCGCTAATTTTTAGCCGTTCTTGCTGTGATGCCAACCAATTTCACCATTTGAGGCTTTTCAGAAAAGATTGTAGAGTATAGGGTCTCCTGCTTGACTAGGGGCTGCATTAGAAGATCTTCTCCAAGGTCCCTTCCAATTCTATTATTCTATTCTGTTCTGTTGCAATGATATTTATAATACCCTGATAAGTAAAACCATAGAAATGAAAGAGAGTGTACTTTCTTTTTCACTTGTCTGTTTTAGAAAACAATCATTTGCACTGCTAAGAATTTATGATTGACCCAGTCAACAAGTGAATTTCATCATTTTTCATTGTAATGTAAATGTTTTTCTTTTTTTCTCATTTTCTGCAAGCATTAAAGATACCCTTTTATTTCAATCTAATAGACAAAGAGGATGGCAATAAGAACACTCTGCACAACCCAGAATAACAAGCAACATTGAATAGCCAAGCAAGTCAGTCCAGAAGCAAAATATTTTCAATTTCCTTCAGAGCACCACACAATTTTTCACCTTCCTCAGCAGGTGAGAGAGAAACGAGAGAAAATGAAGAAGAGATTTCTAGCTGGGAAAAGTAATGTGTGAAAATCAAGCACACATTACATGAAAAGTCAATGGAGATTATTTTTCCATTCAGCAAAAGAGGGAAGTAAAAAAGTCAGTGGGGAGGAAAAGGTCAACTGGAAAGCCGTGTAGAGCAAAGAGTGTTGCAGGCCTCATTCTGGGAGGAAGAAAATGACCAGCAAATCAAAACATATCTAAACAAAGAATAGTCCATATTTTTGATCTCCTCAAGAATATTAGTTGTGGAAAACCTCCATACATGTGCCAGTTGTGGGAAAGATACAACTTGCAAATCACAGCTGATTATGCACGAGAGGATCCAGACTGGAGAAAAGCCTTACATATACACTGAATATGGCAAAATCTTTGATCAGAACAACTCTGTTGTGGTTTTCGGAAGGATCCATACAGGAGAGAAGCCTACAAGTGATTGTGATGCTGTAAATGCTTTAGCGACCATGGCAACGTGGACTCACACCAAGGAGAAACCGTTTGAATGTCCTGATTGTGGAAAATATTTCTGTGATAATTCCAGCCTGGTGAAACATCAGAGGACTCACACAGGAGAGAAACCCTTTGAATGCCCTGATTGTGGAAAGAATTTCAGTCAGAATTTCAGCCTGGTTCAACACCAGAGGATTCACACAGGGGAAAAACCGTTTGAATGTCCTGTTTGTAAGAAAAGTTTCAGTCAGAATTCCCACCTCGTGAGACACCAGCGGACTCACACAGGAGAAAAACCCTTTAAATGTCCTGACTGTGGGAAAAGTTTCTATGATAATTCCAGCCTGGTGAGACACAGGAGGATTCATACAGGAGAGAAATCCTTTGAATGTCCTGATTGCGGGAAAAGTTTCGGTTTGTATTCCAGCCTGGTGACACACCAGAGGATTCACACAGGAGAGAAGCCCTTTGAATGTCCTGACTGTGGGAAAAGTTTCAATACAAATTCCAACCTGGTGACACACCAGAGGATTCACACAGGAGAAAAGCCCTTTGAATGTCCTGACTGCGGGAAAAGTTTCACTGTGAATTGCAGCCTCATTACACACCAGAGGATTCACACAGGAGAGAAGCCCTTTGAATGTCCTGACTGCAGGAAAAGTTTCAATACAAATTCCAACCTGGTGAAACACCAGAGGATTCACACAGGAGAGAAGCCCTTTGAATGTCCTGACTGTGGGAAAAGCTTTTGTACAAATTCCAACCTGGTGACACACCAGAGGATTCACACAGGAGAGAAGCCCTTTGAATGTCCTGACTGTGGGAAAAGTTTCTCTGAAAATTCCAGCCTGTTGAGACACCAGAGGACGCACACAGGAGAGAAGCCTTTTGAATGTCCTGACTGCGGGAAAAGTTTCAGTGAGAATGCCAGCCTGATGACACACCAGAGGATTCACACAGGAGAGAAGCCCTTTGAATGTCCTGACTGCGGAAAAAGTTTCAGTACAAATTCCGGCCTGGTGAGACACCAGAGGATTCACACAGGAGAGAAGCCCTTTGAATGTCCTGACTGCGGGAAAAGTTTCAGTAGAAATTGCCACCTGGTGACACACCAGAGGATTCACACAAGAGGGAAGCCTTTTGAATGTCCTGACTGTGGGAAAAGTTTCAGTACAAATTCCAACCTGTTGACACACCAGAGGATTCATACAGGAGAGAAGCCGTTTGAATGACCTGACTGCGGGAACAGTTTCAGTGAGAATTCCTGCCTGATGACACACCATAGGATTCACACAGGAGAGAAGCCCTTTGAATGTCCTGGCTGTGGGAAAAGTTTCAGTACAAATTCCAACCTGTTGACACACCAGAGGATTCACACAGGAGAGAAGCCCTTTGAATGTCCTGACTGCGGGAAAAGTTTCTATGATAATTGCAGCCTGGTGAGACATCAGAGAACTCAACACAGGAGAGAAACTGTATAAATGTCACGTTTTGGATATAGTTTCTGTTGGAATTCCAGAGTGGTGATACACCTAAGAACTCACACAGGAGAGAAACCATAGGAGTGTATCAAGTCCGCAGCATATGAATCCTATTCGGAAGAGGCTCAGAGTGACACCTCCTTAATTCACACGAGTATTAGAACAGGGATTAGGTTATAAAGAAGATAATTTGCATGTTTTTTCACTGATAAAGAAAAACATGAATCAACTTATCAAAACAGAACTGCAACTGCCAGGTTAGGAATGCAGATTAGAATACGGAAAAATAAGGTGAGAGAACAGCTGTCAGCTCTAGACCAATTCAAATCACTAGATTTGGACAGGCTACATCCCAGAGTTCTGAAGGATCCAGCAAAGGTGATTTCAGAAACACTGAAACATGTTTCAAAGTCCTTGGAACACGGCAGTCCTTTAGGTAGACCTCAACTTACAAGAGTCCATTTTGTGACCAAAGTTACAATGATACTGAAAAAAGAGTTATCATTTTTCACGCACGACCGTTGTAGCATCCCCCCATGGTTGTGTGATTTATGTTCAGATGCTTGACAACTGACTTATAATGGATCCAGTGTCACAGTCATGTCATTCCCTTTTGTGACCTGCTGAGTGGCAAAGTCAATGGGGAAACCACATTCACTTAACAACAGTGTTACTCAGGAGAGGGCTGCTGGGGATTCACAAGGGTTCGGAAGAGCCCGTAACTAAGATTCTGTGCAGTTCAGAGAGCCCCCAAATCCCACTCCTGGCTGGCCCTGCCCACCCTGCCCCTCTCCTCCCCGGAGTCCCCATGTAACTTGTTTTGGATGCAGGTAAGTGCAGGGCATGTGCGGAGGCTTGGGGAGGGTGAAAAATGGGCCTCCTGGAAGATTGGGAAAGCTGGAAATGGGCCTGTTTCTGGCTTCCAGAGAGCCTGGGGAGGCCATTTTTGCCCTCCCGGACGCTCGAGGAAAGACTCCGGAGCCTGGGGAGAATAAAAATGCCCCCCCCCCATGGTGCCGGAGGCTAACTAGGCCACATCCACCATGGCTATATGCCCACCCACCAACTGGGCAGAGAACCCATTGCTAACATTTTTGAAGCACAATGAGGCTGGTCGGAGCTGTGGGAACAGGAAGGGAGAATAGAGATAACTGGGGACTTGCAGCCAAAATAACATTCTTTCCCCAGTGAATCAAGGACATTCCCACCAGGTGTTGGGGAGAAGTGGCCTGGAGCCAACTGGAGTTGGGACTTTGACTTGATTGGACGATGTGATGGACGTGTGGACTGGGAGGGGGAGAACTTTGGGTTTGATTTGGGTGGGGACAACCTCAGGTCTTTCAGAGTTGGTTTTCACCAGCTGTGCCAATATGACCTGCCTAATAAATTCATACTTTGAGGAAATCCCAGGCCTCAAGAGTTTTGATTGAGTTGGGACTGTTACTTGGAACCCTGACAGATGAAGCAGAACCACCAAGCACATGTGGTTCTGGGTAGCTGACCACATGGAGTTCAGAGTGTGGGGTATTTATACCTTGTCTTGGGCTTTGCACTTGAACTTCCTGTTTCTGTGGAAGAACATGTATTCTATTGGCTGTTGTCAGATTCCCATGGGGCCATGTACAAATCCTAAGAGTTTATCTGAGGTAAGCTTAGTTGAAGTTTGACGGTGATGCAATGAAGGGGCATTCGACAATTCCTATGATGACTGAAGGCTAATCCTACCTCTTGGGTGAGGGTATTTGCTTATGAATAGAGCTATCTATCTCTTAAGTGCTGACATCTGCTGTGGGCTGTTAAGAAAGGTGGGGGCTGCTTTCTCCCTCCAGGGAAATATAATATTCTGCCTTTTTAATATTTCTCAAAATATTTCCTTCTTCTAGGAGAGGGGTGGGTGCTAACTTTTTCCAATATCCCCCCTTTTTGCCAAAATATGTGTGGGTGACACACACATTTTTCTGGCAAAAGATTAAAAATGAACAGACTATGGATGCAAAGAGGAAGGCATTGATAGAGCCATTAGTAAAGTATCCCTTGGCTCCCAAAAGGAGAGCTTTCAACCTATGAAGATCTGGCAGCCAGGGCAAAAGTTCTGTAAAAGAAATGTACAATATCCAATTTTCTATGCCAACTTTCAGGTGTTTGATTTCACTTTCTGTGAGCTTCCAGTCAGGTTTGAAGAAAGCACAAGCCCCAAAATTCCTCACAGCCATGGTTTTGCATTATTGAATAACCACAGGTTACCCATTTCCTTTTTTTTTTTTTGAAACAAATTTTATTAGTTTTAAAGACAAACAAAACATCATTAAACATTACAAACATAAAACCTCTTTCCATTGTAAATTTTTACAAGGCAGATAAAATATTATTTTATATAGCATAATTCTAATTTATCCCATTTCCTTATAGAAACATGAATATCTTTTAGCAAATTTCTCATTATTTCTCTTTACTTTTATTCAATTACATTTCTTTTTATATTCATCTATTTTATAATCATCATATTTATATTTTCATCTGACTTGTTTACAAATATTCTCATCTAACATTCCTCCAAGGTTTTATTAATTCTTAATCAAACATAAACACCCAAAACACAAAAACATAAAACTTCTTTTTAGAAAGTGGCCCGGCCCCAGAATACCTCTCTTTCTATGGACTTCAATTAAATTCAGGCTCATCTTATATACCATTACTTATCTTATTAACCATTCTATATCTTCTATATAACTTCTCCCCGTTTTTCACTCTTCTTAATTCTATTTTATTTATTTTGTCTCACTTTAAATCATTATACTTGTATCTTTTGTCCATTCTTTTCCAATTATCCATTTACCTCATTCTCTTTAATATAAAAAAAAAGATTTCTCCTGGAATCACTGATCGAAGTATGATGCCTTTCTATCCCCTAAGTTAACATTTAGAATAATACCTAGTTCCCAATCTGATTCTGCTTAGTACATTCTACCTATTAAATTTTAAGAAAAGAAAAAAGAGAATAATAAATCTATAAAATAATTAAGTACATAATTACCATTCTACTTTTTAGTACATTTTAAATAATACATTTTAAACTAAAAAAATTAAAAAAGAGAATAAAAAAAGTTATGATAACATTAAGAGAATAACAAATTAAGCTCTATCATTAAATCTTAACCATTTTACACATTCTCAATAATATTAAATGTTAAGATCTATCATTAAATCTTAAACATTGTAATATTTTGATTTATTAAATCTTGTAATATTTCAATTGTCTACTTCAAAAACAAATGCTACAATAATACATTTATAATAACATTAACACAATAGCCAATAAACTCTATATTTTAAACATTCCCTTTAATATTTTATTAAATCATAAAGTCTATCATTATTAAACATTTTGATATTTTAATATTTTATTAGTTCTTATAAAATTCTAGTTTTCTATTTCTAATACAAATACTACAATATTAACTTATGTACTTTTGCAGATCCTTTTTTTTTATAAATTATACATTACCCTTTGTCCCTAAAGAAAAATTTCTTTTTCCCATCTTGTTTTATACCTTTGTGGCTTTTTCCCCCCTTTTCCCTTCCTTCTTATCCCACCTAGTCTTTTCACCCCACCCCCCCTCTCCTAACCTCCGCCTTTTTGGCTTCCCCTCTCTGTTGTATTCCTCTTTTCTTTTGCTTTCTGGCATTGTATTGGTTTTGCATCTCATTTTTCTCTTTCTTCGACATTTTTTTAGGTCTTAAGTCCTTCATTTTCCTTCCTCTCTTTCTCTTCTTTTTCTTAGTCAGATTTTTTAATTCATTAAAGATGGCTTCTTCTTCTTCTTCTTCTTCTTCTTCTTCTTCTTCTCCTTCTCCTTCTCCTTCTCCTTCTCCTTCTCCTTCTCCTTCTCCTTCTCCTTCTTCTTCTTCTGTTTCCTCCATTTGTTGTTGTATTTGCTGATAAGTAGCAAACGCCATTTCTAAAAAGTGAAAGATATCTCCCAAAGAGTCCTTGCTTTCTTTGTTTTTCCATATTCCTTTCTTAGTTCATCAATAGATAGAGCCATTGTAAACCTTTCTTCTTCTTTTTTTCCCCTCTTCTTCTTCTTAGAACAACCAAGATGCTTCAAAACTTAAAAAACAGTTCCCCAAAGTCATCAAGCATCCAAACAGAGCAGAAAGTTCTTCCCTTTACACTTTCTCTTCCTGGGGTAATATCAGTTAAGAAAGAAAAAAAGAACCCAGTCTGTACTTTAAAGCCTTATTGCAATTAGCTTCTATTCTCAAAATCTTCAACGCATCTCCTGGGAACATCTCCTCATTTGGGATGTTCAGTTTTATTGACAGTCCTCACCTGCCACTTACAATGGTGCTGAAAAAGTAGACCTTTGTGGCCCTCAGTTATTTGGGGGTGGCACTGGCTTGCAATTATGATAGTTGCGGTGTCCCACAGTCATGGAATCATCATTTGGAACCTTCAGAATTGGCTTCCGACAAACAAAATTGACGGGACGTTGCAAGTCACAGTCGTGGTATGGGAATTGGATAGTTAGTTCAGATTTGTGAGCTGTCCCCTTAAAGGAATGCATCATGGTAAATGTAGTTAAGGTATCCTGGGAAATGTAATCCATGTCACGTGACCACATCTGTAATCCTGATTGGTCACTAAATTGACCCCTTGATGGGTTGGGGGGTTTCTTCACTCTTGCCTGAACTCACTGACTCGTGGTAGCTGCTCTTTCTACCGCTATGGGGACAAGGAAATAACTATCTTTTTACCTACAAAGACAGATATACAAAGGATTGGACATTAAGAAGAACTTTGTCATAAAGGTGAGTTATGAGGATACCTGATGAACCAATAATAAAGACTTTGTATGGATGCTTTGTTGAGTTTATCTATCTGGATCTGTACAGAGGACAAAATCTACCTCTGTACAGAAGGCAGAACAAAAGGAGTCAAAATATTATATTTCCCCAGAGGATTTTTTTTTAAACAAAGACAGAAAGCAGTCTGAACAGCTTTCAGCAAATGTCTGAAGTCTTTACAGATGGGTGTTTTGTGCCCATAAAGAAACCCAGGCCAGTCTTTTCACCAACAAAACACCTTCAGCTCCAGTTGATGGGATGAAAATTTGCATTCCCCCACCCAAATTCTAAGGACAGGATTTTAAGGACTTTTAGGACATAATGGATAGAAACTGATAAGTTCCAAGTGGGGAAGAAAGACACTGGAAACACGGCGACTGCTTGGAAAGATGGTTTAATGGTGGACAGGACTACATGGCTTGGAGATTCTTGGTAGAAAAGGAGGAGATGCTGAGAGTCCCTTGGTTTTATGCCCTCTGTTGGGCTTTGAAGTTGAGTTTGTGTTGGGTCAGACTCCCATGGGGCTGTGCAGGGGTAACTTGGTAGGTTGTCTTTTGAGTCCCAGGCTTGGTTGACTCTTGCTGGGTGATCTGACATAATACCGTATAATTAACCCACCACCTGAAATAGCAAAAGAAATAACAAAAGCCCCTTCATTGCATAGTTCCAAAAACACTTCATACTTCAAAGTCACAGAAACCTATAAAGATCCATTCACTCATTCAGCCATTTTTGTCAGCTTTCCCAGAATTTCATGCTGTTGTTGGTTCTTCCAAAGCACCACAAGGCAAGACAAGGAACAATGGATGGAAACTAATGAAGGAGCCAAGCAACCTGGAATTCAGGAGAAACTTCCTAACAGCGAGGACAATAAACCAGTGGAACAGCTTTGCCTTCAGATGTTGTGGGTGCTTTGTCCCTGGAGGTTTTAAAGAAGAGACTGGACAGTCACTTGTCAGAAATGCTACAGGGCTCCTGCTTGAGCAGGGGGGCAGACTAGAAGACCTCCAAGGTCCCTTCCAGCTCCATTATGATTAATTGATTGAGTGATTGATTGATCTTGGAAGCTGCAGCCTTGAATTTGCTTTTGGAGCAGCAGGAACAGGTCAACAGGTATATTTTGTGGGGAGGAAAAAGATCCAGTGTGGTGTGGGGATGAAGGAAAGGGGGGAACCCCTTCCAAAAACCCTTGCCAAGGAAACTGCAAGGCCAGGCATCAAGACTGACCCAAAGGCACCAAAAACAGAGCTAAGTAGCGTCACGTTTCAGTGTTTCACTTGATTCAGTTGCAAAGATCCGGTGCTAGGAGTCGAAAACGACCTGCTGCCATCAGTGAAAAAAATCTTCCAAACGCCTTGGTGGAGATTGGACAGGCGTATTTTTTCACCTCCTGTTGCTGGACGGCGGTCAGGCAACATCTGTGCCTAGAAACGCGTTGACACCGCGTTTGCGTTTAAAAAAGAAGTTTTTAAACCATTGAGTACTGCATTGCTAGAAAGGAGGGGAGAGGAGGAGAAGCGTAAGGGAACTTCCTGTTCCGGATGAATCATGGGAGGAAGTTGGTGGGCAGAGCGGCTTCTGTTCTCTTCCCTGGATGGAAACAGCAGCTGGCAGGTGAGGTGGGGGCAGCAGGTGGGAGGAGAGTCCGGGAGCAAATCGGGCTGTTCGGTTCCCTCCACTGCCGGGAAGAAGAGAAGGAACTGGGCTGAAGCGTGTCAGCTGCAGGTTCCTTCCCTCCCCAGATCGGAGCCCGCTGGGGCTGCACGCTGTGAAACTGGTGGCTGCAATTTTCTGCTGGGGGGAAGATCTCAAAAGCCTCGTTCAAGCGACGGTGGATCCTTTGGGAATGGTTCCCCTCCAGAGGTTGTGGGTGCTCCGTCATTGGAGGGCCTTCGGAGGAGATTGGACAGCCGTTTGTTCGGAATGGAATAAGGTCTCTTGCCTGAAAAGGGGATGGACTAGAAGACCTCCAAGGTCCCCCCAACTCAATTATTCTGTAGTGCACCTGATGTTTTCCAGGCAACAACATCGGATTGATGTGCCACTTGATGTTGTCTGGGTTGTTTTCCTTCCATTTCTAGCTTACAAGCACCGTGTTTTCCTATTGGTTCCTCCATCCATGTATTCAGCAGGTTCAACTGTGCTTAAATGCAGCAGTATTTTAAAAATGACTATTGATCGGCCCCCTTAGTGACACAGATGCCAGTCCCAATTGCAGTCAGTAAGTGAGGACTACTTCAATTGGGATGTCACCAAAGGGGTTGTGGAAGGCATTTTCTGCAGTTACTTGGAGCTCAGGTAAAACTGGTGCTTCAAATCTTGCAGAGGCTTCAGGAAGGAAGGAACCCAGAACATAGTGTAAGGCAGATATTTATTGTTAAAATTTCAGCAGAAATTCAAATCCAGAAAACACACAGATGACTGATTCAGCAGGATCATTAACTTCTTTATAAACATAATAAAATGAGTGAAGTTTACAATACCATTTGTAGATTCTTTCATCACAACCTAAGCAAAAACAAGCAGCAGCAGCTCAGAGCAGATAACAGTTTTAGCAAGCAAGCAAGTTAGTTTCAGTTTCAATCTCAGCAAAGCACACAGAGGAAAGCTACACCCAGGCTGTCATCTCCCATTGGCTGGTCTGTTGCCATGCTTACTCACTTGCTGACTTGTTAACCATGTCTCTGCCAGTTAATGAAAATAATCTGACATTTAAACATTTCTTTGCTTTTGTTTTATTACATAAGAGACAGCTGGCACTTGACAGATAAGATATGGAAATATAAAAAAATCTCTCCCCAGGACTTCCAGATATATAGTCATGTGAAAAAGAAAGTACACTCTCTTTGATTTCTATGATTTTACATATCGGGACATAGAAAAAATCATTTGGTCCTTAGAAGTTCTTAAAAGTCGGTAAATACAACCACAGATGAACAACAACACATGACATATTACATCAAGTCATCATTTATTTGATAAAAAGAGCCAAAACAGAGAAGTCATGTGTTCAAAAACGTATGATTCAATAATTTGAGCTCCCGTTACTTGTCCCAGCTTCTGCCAACCTAGCAGTTCGAAAGCATGTAAAAATGTAAGTAGAAAAATATGGACCACTTTGGTGGAAAGATAACAGCGTTCCGTAAGCGTTCGGTGTTTACTCATTTCGGCCACATGACTGGAGATGTCGTCGGGTCTTCGGACAGTGTTGACTCCTCAGCTTTGTAATGGAGATGAGCACTGCCTCCTAGAGCTGAAAACGACTAGCACACATGTGCGAGGGGAACATTTACCTTTATCTAACAATAATAATACAATTAAATATACATAATCCTTGCCTTCCAACCACTAACCTTAACATGAACATTGTAATTATGTTAGATTCTTTTATATATCTGTGTGTATAATTTTCCCAATTTGTACTCATCTTTTTTCCCCATTTGTTTGGGGGGGGCGGGGGTTTCTACATTCACATTTTTGTCTTTAAACATCATTCTCTCTTTATGATTCTTTATCACTTTTTCCATAAATACAATTAAACATCAATAACGTTTCTTCATACAATGTATTTGTTGTTCTTGAAGATCTTCAAAAAGCACATTAGATATTTCCAAACGTCCACATTGCCTACTGAAATAGAGTAAAGGTCGTGGTCTTCCAGGTGTTATTTATTTTCGCTCCTTTCCTTTGTTTATATTAAACAATTATCACTTTCCCTTATATTTCCTACACTGCAGTAATATTGCTCCAGTTGATGGCTCCCTTTCTCCAAATTCAAACATTAAACAGGGTGTAAAAATCAAACAGCTGATTGTCAACAGATGGAGGAGGGGTTAAAAATAAAAATAAGAAAACCAGTTTCTCTCAATAATCACTTTTCAAGACATTAAATCTTTTCCAGACTTTCTCTGTTTTAAAGCTTCCATTAGATATGTCTTTCACAGCTGAGTCTTTAATCTTTCTCCATGTATCCAGTAGCTGCTTTCTTAATGTTTGGAGATTATTTTTTCAAATTATTTTATCTTTAGAATAAAAGTTGGAAGGTATCTCACCCAGTTTCAATGTTCTGTCTATAAACCACTCCAGCATAAGTCTTATTGTCCCAGTTGTCACAGCTTGTGACTTGCCAAAATGGCCATCATCCCTGCTGCCATTCGGGAGAGCTTTCTTCGGACCTAACGAGGAAATTGTGGTTTCCTCGTGACCAATGAAGCACCTCTTCTTCCTTCACCCCCCCTCCAGGGTGGCTTTGACCATGTAGGGTCTCCTAGCAAGCAGGTACCGGCTGGTTTTCACAGAGCTCTGTGGAGCTCCGCTAATTTTTAGCCGTTTTTGCTGTGATGCCAACCAATTTCACCATTTGAGGCTTTTCAGAAAAGATTGTAGAGTATAGGGTCTCCTGCTTGACTAGGGGCTGCATTAGAAGATCTTCTCCAAGGTCCCTTCCAATTCTATTATTCTATTCTGTTCTGTTGCAATGATATTTATAATACCCTGATAAGTAAAACCATAGAAATCAAAGAGAGTGCACTTTCTTTTTCACTTGTCTGTATTGGAAAACAATCATATGCGCTGCTAAGAATTTAT
Organism: Hydrophis major; assembly: GCA_033807585.1. Lineage (NCBI taxonomy): Eukaryota > Metazoa > Chordata > Lepidosauria > Squamata > Elapidae > Hydrophis > Hydrophis major. The sequence continues at coordinate 51,843,851 of CM066329.1, forward strand.
GACTGACCCAGTCAACAAGTGGATTTCATCATTTTTCATTGCAATGTAAATGTTTTTCTTTTTTTCTCATCTTCTGCAACCATTAAAGATGCCCTTTTATTTCAATCTAATAGACAAAGAGGATGGCAATAAGAACACTCTGCACAACCCAGAATAACAAGCAACATTGAATAGCAAAGCAAGTCAGTCCAGAAGCAAAATATTTTCCATTTCCTTCAGAGCACCACACAATTCTTCACCTTCCTCAGCAGGTGAGAGAGAAACGAGAGAAAATGAAGAAGAGATTTCTAGCTGGGAAAAGTAATGTGTGAAAATCAAGCATACATTACATGGAAAGTCAATGGAGATTATTTTTCCATTCAGCAAAAGAGGGAAGTAAAAAAGTCAGTGTGGAGGAAAAGGTCAACTGCAAAGTCGTGTCGAGCAAAGAGTGTTGCAGGCCTCATTTGGGGAGGAAGAAAATGACCAGTAAATCAAAGCATCACAAAACAAGGGATCATGCATATTCTTGACGTCCTCAAGAATATTAGTTGTGTAAAAGCTCCATAGATGTGCCAGTTGTGGGAAAGATACAACTTGCAAATCACAGTTGATTATGCATCAGAGGATCCAGACTGGAGAAAAGCCTTACATATACACTGAATAAGGCGAAATCTTTGATCAGAACAACTCTGTTGTGGTTTTCAGAAGGATCCATACAGGAGAGAAGCCTACAAGTGATTGTGATGCGGTAAATGCTTTAGCGACCATGGCAACGTGGACTCACACCAAGGAGAAACTGTTTGAATATCCTGACTGCGGAAAAAGTTTCAGTACAAATTCCAGCCTGTTGACACACCAGAGGATTCACACAGGAGAGCAGCCCTTTGAATGTCCTGACTGTGGAAAGAATTTCAGTCAGAATTTCAGCCTGGTTCAACACCAGAGGATTCACACGGGGGAGAAACCTTTTGAATGTCCTGTTTGTAAGAAAAGTTTCAGTCAGAATTCCTACCTCGTGAGACACCAGAGGACTCACACAGGAGAAAAACCCTTTAAATGTCTTGATTGTGGGAAAAGTTTCTATGATAATTCCAGCCTGGTGAGACACCAGAGGATTCATACAGGAGAGAAACCTTTTCAATGTCCTGACTGTGGGAAAAGTTTCAGTACAAATTCCAACCTGGTGACACACCAGAGGATTCACACAGGAGAGAAGCCCTTTGAATGTCCTGACTGCGGGAAAACTTTCTGTGATAATTCCAGCCTGGTGAGACACCTGAGGACTCACACAGGAGAGAAGCCCTTTGAATGTCCTGACTGTGGGAAAAGTTTCAGTACAAATTCCGGTCTGGTGACACACCAGAGGATTCACACAGGAGAGAAGCCCTTTGAATGTCCTGACTGTGGGAAATGTTTCAGTACAAATTCCTACCTGGTGACACACCAGAGGATTCACACAGGAGAGAAGCCCTTTGAATGTCCTGACTGTGGGAAAAGTTTCAGTACAAATTCCCACCTGGTGACACACCAGAGGATTCACACAGGAGAGAAGCCCTTTGAATGTCCTGACTGTGGGAAATGTTTCAGTACAAATTCCTACCTGGTGACACACCAGAGGATTCACACAGGAGAGAAGCCCTTTGAATGTCCTGACTGTGGGAAAAGTTTCAGTACAAATTCTAAACTGGTGAAACACCAGAGGATTCACACAGGAGAGAAGCCTTTTGAATGTCCTGACTGTGGGAAAAGTTTCAGTAGAAATTCCAACCTGGTGACACACCAGAGGATTCACACAGGAGAGAAGCCCTTTGAATGTCCTGACTGCGGGAAAAGTTTTAGTACAAATTCCAGCCTGATGACACACCAGAGGATTCACACAGGAGAGAAGCCCTTTGAATGTCCTGACTGCGGGAAAAGTTTCAGTGAGAATTCCAGCCTGATGACACACCAGAGGATTCACACAGGAGAGAAGCCTTTTGAATGTCCTGACTGCGGGAAAAGTTTCAGTACAAATTCCAACCTGATGAAACACCAGAGGATTCACATAGGAGAGAAGCCCTTTGAATGTCCTGACTGTGGGAAAAGTCTCAGTACAAATTCCAACCTGGTGAAACACCAGAGGACTCACACAAGAGAGAAGCCCTTTGAATGTCCTGACTGTGGGAAAAGTTTCAGTACAAATTCCGGCCTGATGACACACCAGAGGATTCACACAGGAAAGAGGCCATTTGAATGTCCTGACTGTGGGAAAAATTTCAGTACAAATTCCCACCTGGTGACACACCAGAGGATTCACACAGGAGAGAAGCCCTTTGAATGTCCTGACTGTGGGAAAAGTTTCAGTACAAATTCCAACCTGGTGACACACCAGAGGATTCACACAGGAGAGAAGCCCTTTGAATGTCCTGACTGTTGGAAAAGTTTCAGTACAAATTCCAGCCTGTTGAGACACCAGAGGATTCACACAGGAGAGAAGCCCTTTGAATGTCCTGACTGTGGGAAAAGTTTCCGTCAGAGTTCCTATCTGCTGAAACACCAGAGGATTCACACAGGAGAGAAGCCCTTTGAATGTCCTCATTGCGGGAAAAGTTTCTATGATGATTCCAGCCTGATGAAACACCAGAGGATTCACACAGGAGAAAAACTCTTTGAATGTCCTGATTGCGGGAAATGTTTCTATAATCATTCCAGCCTGGTGAAACACCAGAGGACTCACACAGGAGAGAAGCCCTTTGAATGTCCTGACTGCGGGAAAAGTTTCTATGATAATTGCAGCTTGGTGAGACATCAGAGAACTCAACACAGGAGAGAAACTGTATGAGTGGCCCATTTTGGATATAGTTTGGAAGATGCTCAGAGTGACACTTCCTTAATTCACAGGAGTATAAGAACAGCGATTAGGTTATAAAGAAGATAATTTGCATGTTTTTTCATTGATAAAAACACGAATCATATTTATCAAAACAGAACTGCAACTGACAGGTTAGGAATGCAAATTAGAATACGGAGAAATAAGGTAAGAGAACAGCTGTCAGCTTTAGACCAATTCAAATCACTGGGTTTGGACAGGCTACATCCCAGAGTTCTGAAGGAACCAGCAAAGGTGATTTCAGAACCATTGAAACATGTTTCAAAGTCCTTGGAACATTTCAGTACTTTAGGTGGACCTCAACTTACAAGAGTCCATTTAGTGACCAAAGTGACAATGACAGAAAAAAGAGTTATGATCATTTTTCACGCACGACCGTTGTAGCATCCCCCCATGGTTGTGTGATTTATGTTCAGATGCTTGACAACTGACTTATAATGGATCCAGTGTCACAGTCACGTCATTCCCTTTTGTGACCTGCTGAGTGGCAAAGTCAATGGGGAAACCACATTCACTTACCAACAGTGTTACTCAGGAGGGGGCTGCTGGGAGTTCACAAGGGTTCGGGAGAGCCCGTAGCTAAGATTCTGTGCAGTTCAGAGAGCCCCCAAATTCCACTCCTGGCTGGCCCTGCCCACCCTGCCCCTCCCTTCCCCTCAGTCCCCATGTAGCTTGTTTTCGATGCAGGTAAGTGCAGGGCATGTGCGGAGGCTTTGGGAGGGCGAACAATGGGCCTCCTGGAAGATTGGGAAAGCCGGAAATGGGCCCGTTTCTGGCTTCCAGAGAGCCTGGGGAGGCCATTTTTGCCCTCCCGTTGGCTCGAGTAAAGCCTCCGGAGCCTGGGGAGAGTAAAAATGCCCCCCCCCATGGTGCAGGAGCTGACTAGGCCACATCCACCATGGCTATGCCCATCCACCAACTGGGCAGAGAACCCATTGCTAAAATTTTTGAAGCCCAACCCTGGTGTTACTAATTTAACAACTGCAATGATTCACTTAACAAATGTGGCAAGAAAAGTCATAAAATGGGGCAAGGATCACTTAACACATTTCTCACTTTAACAACATAACTTTTGGACTGAGTTATGGTTGTAAGTTCAGGACAATCTGTAACTGAGGACTGGAAAAGAGCGGATGTTGTTCCCATCCTCAAAAAAGATATATCCAGGAATTTATAGACAAATCTGCCTGACATTAATACCCGGTAACATCTTGGAAAACATATCCAGGCAATCAATCTGTGAACACCTAGAAGCAAACAAAGTTATAACCAGTAACCAACATGGGCTGATCAAAAGCATATCATGCCAAGCTCACCTTATTTCATTCTTTGACAAAGTGACTATAATATTATATAACACTTGGGAAATATAATATTCTGCCTTTTTAATATTTCTCAAAATATTTCCTTCTTCTAGGAGAGGGGTGGGTGCCAGCTTTTTCCAATATCCCCCCTTTTTGCCAAAATATGTGTGGGTGACACACACATTTTTCTGGCAAAAGATTAAAATTGAACAGACTATGGATGCAAAGAGGAAGGCATTGATAGAGACATTAGTAAAGTATCCCTTGGCTCCCAAAAGGAGAGCTTTCAACCTAAGAAGATTCGGCAGCCAGGGCAAAAGTTCTGTAAAAGAAATGTACAGTATCCAATTTTCTATGCCAATTTTCAGGTGTTTGATTTCACTTTCTGTGAGCTTCCAGTAAGGTTTGAAGAAAGCACAAGCCCCAAAATTCAATGCAATGATTCACTTAACAAATGTGGCAAGAAAAGTCATAAAATGGGGTAAGGATCACTTAACACATTTCTCACTTTAACAACATAACTTTTGGACTGAGTTATGGTTGTAAGTTCAGGACAATCTGTAACTTGAGGACTGGAAAAGAGCGGATGTTATTTCCATCTTCAAAAAAGATATATCCAGGAATTTATAGATAAATCTGCCTGACATTAATACCCGGTAACATCTTGGAAAACATATCCAGGCAATCAATCTGCCAGAAGCAAACAAAGTTATAACCAGTAACCAACATGGGTTGATCAAAAACAAATCATGCTAAACTAACATTTCATTCTTTGACAAAGTGACTAAATTAGTGGACCAGCTGAAAGGCTGTGGACATAGTATACTTAGTTTTCAGTAAAGCATTTGATCACAACCTTCGGTAAAGCACTAGATCACAACCTAGTTCTTGGCAAGCTGGAGAAATATGGGATAGCCAGCCACCACAAAATGGGTTTCTAACTAGCTGACAAATTATACTCAACGTGTTGTCCTCAATGGAACTACACCCACATGGAGGGAAGTAAACAGTGGGGTACCCCAGATTGCATTTTAGGCTCAGTACTGCTCAAAATCTTTATAAGCGGTTTAGATGAGGGAATAGAAGGTGAACTCGTCAGATTAGCAGATGGCACTCAGCTGGAAAGAATTTCCAGAAGATAAGGTCAAGATCCAAAAAGACTTGAAGAGTGGGCCCTATCTAACAAAATGATATTCAACACAGGTAAAAATAAAGTTGTACACTTAGATAAGAAAAAACAATGACATAGGTACAAACTAGGTCAGTGATGGCTAACCATTTTGTTGTCATGTGCCAAAAGTGCACGAGCACATACCCTTGTCTATAATGCAACACCTCTATGATCCCCCTGCACGCCACTGCAAAAGCGCACAGAACCCCATCAGCTCCCCCTACTCCCTGTGCATGTGCAAATGCCCCCATGCATCCCATTTTGGGCCTTGTAGGCCTCCCTGCAGCCTCCTGGGAGCAAAAACAGGCTGTGGGAGGCTGCCCTGCCCCCTGTCTATGCGCGGCAGAGACCCCCAAATCAGCTGGCCAGTGGGACGCATGCGTGCATGCAATGCTGAGCTGGGGCGATGGCTCATGTCCCCAGAGAGAGGGCTCTGTGTGCCACTTGTGACACGTGTTGCCATAGGTTCGCCATCACGGAACTATGTGAAACCTGGCTTAATGCCAGTAACTGTGAAAGGGATCTTGGAGTCCTAGTGGACAATCACTTAAAAATGAGCCAGTGGAATTATTTAACACGTTTGCTGAGGAGCCAGTCCTTAAGCACCCTGACCCCGAACAATCATTTAGATGCCAGTGATGTGGCCGTAGCTGGGCGCAGTACTTCAAACGGTTTAACTTCAAATTAAAACATATCCCCGGGGTGGGGGAGGAAAGAACCTACTCGCTGTTGTCCAGTAAATCATAGTTGAACAGCTGTCACAAGGAGGTAATTCATGCCATTATTCCCCCCCCAAGCGGTGACCCAAGCCATCACCTGTGGTGAAACTAGATGTTGAGACACTACCGGGGAAACCTGATGACAAAAAGGCTGAAAACACTGCTCCCTGAAGATCCATGGTTCAGTGACAACAAAGACGCCCTAAGACGGGCCAACATGAAAGGGAATTAAGCTGGACGTCCCCACCAGCTTGAGACTTCAAGTCCTGCAGCGTAGCCATGACTCCAAACTGGCAGGACACTATTCATGTTTTCTTCCACATCGGTGCCTCATTCTTGACATAATATGAACAGATATGCTTGATGCAATGAATTCCTGGAACAGTTAGAAAGAGATAAACTTGGAAATCCTTCTGCTTCTTCTCTCACTTTCTCCTTATATGAGGAGCCACAATCTCTAACTATAGTCTGTGTTAAGAGTGTTTCAACCCTGAAGAGATGCTGGTTGGGGAATTCTGTGGCTCAAACCTTGAAGACACTCAGATAGAAGAAGGCTGAGACTTTGTGAGTGACATTTCTGTAATCTATCATAAAAATGCAAAGAACACCACCATTTTTTTTTTTTTGCAGAATTGTACAGTTTCTGCAAAAATAAATATCCAGCAACTTCTGCTGCTAATGGCCAGGTAGCCATTATCAAATTTCTCCCCTCCTTCACATCTAACACCATGACATATTTGACTAAACAGAATCAGGCCAAAAAGTAAATAGTCAATTTCTCAGCTGGACTTATGATGGGACATAAGAAAGGAAATTTAAGCCTTCTCTACATTCATCACTTTGGGCCTCATGTGGATTTTCTTGTGTGTGATAAGGGTGGAATATTTCCTGAAGCACTGTCCACAGTCGGGACGCTTAAATGGTTTCTCTCCTGTGTGTATACGCACATGATTTATAAGGTTAGACCGAGTACTAAAATCTTTCCCACAGTCTGGACACTCATAAGGTTTTTCTCCTGTGTGAGTTCTCTGGTGTATCACCAGCTCAGAATTCCGAAGGAAACACTTCCAACAATCTTGGCACTCATACAGTTTCTTCCCTATGTGGATCTTCTGGTGTATCACCAGATGGGAATTCAGACAGAAACCTTCTCCACAATCTGGGCATTCATATACTTTGTCTGCTGTGTGACCCCTCTGGTGTCTCACCAGGCTGGAATTCTGACTAAAACATTTTCCACAGTCTGGACACGCATAAGGTTTCTCTCCTGAGTGAGTTCTCTGATGTATCACCAGGGAAGAATTCTGATTGAAACCTTTCCCACACTCCAGACACTTATATGGTTTCTCTCCTGTGTGAATCTTCTGGTGTATTAGCAGGTAAGAATTCCGACTGAAATTTTTCCCACAAATCAGGCACTCATATGGTCTCTCTCCTGTGTGTGTTGCATGGTGTCTCACCAGGTCAGAATTCGGAATGAAACTTTTCTCACAATCTGGACACTCATATGGTTTCTCTCCTGTGTGAGTCCTCTGATGGTTTCTCTGATGGTTTCAGGATTACAGATGTGGTCACGTGACATGGATTACATTTCCCAGGATACCTTAACTACATTTACCATGATGCATTCCCTTAAGGGGACAGCTCATAAATCCGAACTAGCTGTCCAATTCCCATACTACGACTGTGACTTGCAACACCCCGTCAATTTTGTTTGTCGGAAGCCAATTCTGAAGGTTCCAAATGATGATTCCATGACTGTAGGACACCGCAACTATCATAATTGCAAGCCAGTGCCACCCCCAAATAACTGTGAGGGCCACAAAGGTCTACTTTTTCAGCACCATTGTAAGTGGCAGGTGAGGACTGTCTATAAAACTGAACATCCCAAATGATGCTCAGTAGCTATTATTTAAAAAATCCTAGGTTAAGCACAGGATATTAAATGGATGGTGCACTACTAGGAAATCCTGTGTTTGTTTGCTACATAGGGAAGTTTAAAAAAAAAATCATCACAGAAGACAGCAGTGGCATTATCAGTTTCCAAGAAAGAAAGCATGTCCATTAAATCACAAGTTAACGTACCCTAATACGAAGGAGAACCAGTTTTAAAGCATGCACCATCAATGGAATAAAATCTGGGGAGCGAAGGAATATGTAGTGTAGAAAGTTAGCAACCACTCCTCTCCTAGAAGAATGAAATATTTTGAGAAATATTAAAAAGGCAGAATATTATATTTCCCTGGAGGGAGAAAGCAGTCCCCACCTTCCTAAATAGCCCACAGCAGATGTCAGCACTTAAACGACAGCTTAAGATAGCTCTATCCATAAGCAAATACTGTCAACGCATGGCTGAGCAGAGAGAATGGGAGAGCTCTTCCTCCTGGCAGGCAGGGAAGCTGCATGGCTGAGCCTGTGCTGTCTTCCGCCCCATGCGATGCTGCTCACTTGCCTGGCCGGTGTGTGTCAGAAGAGCAAGAGGCAGGAAAGTTTGCCCAAGTCTTCTCCTCCTTCATGGGCATACACAGAGCATGAAGACATCTCATGGCGCTCTGCTGCTGCTTGGAAGATGTCCTGCTCCTTAAGGTACTTTGACACGGAGGGGAGGGGGATGATAAAGGGGCAGGCAGGGCATCTTTGCTGTGAAGGGAGGCAGAAAAGTCTTCCCCTTCTCGGGCATACACACAGAGAGTGCACACACAGTGCTAGGAGAACTTTCTGTGAGGAGATGGTATGTGGGTGAGCCATGAGTCCCTACGGCGCCATGAGTTGTGTGCACGCTCTCTGTGTGTGTATGCCTGAGAAGGAGGAGAAGACTTGGGCAAACTTTTCTACCTCCCTTCGCTCTGCTGCTGCTCGGAAATCAGCCGCCACAGTCTGTCCCCATGCAACCACGTTATATTTATTAAGATTTTGCCTTCCTAAGTTGAGTTAAGTGAGATGGATGGTGGGAAACCAGGGTGTAAATCCAAGAGTTCTGTTTTCCTCTCCTTTCTCCTTGTTTGTGTCTGTCTGTCTATCTGTCTGTCTGTTTTTCAGTCTTTGTGTGCCTTTGAGGTAATTGCAACAGTTAAATGTATCTGATCCCTACAGATAAGAATTTTAAACTGTTAGAAAAAAAAAGAATGAAAGCAATTTGGCTAAATAAAGGTACTTAAAAGAAAATGGAAACATATAAATAGGAATGTTTGGGGGGGGGTGTTTGTTAGTTTGTTCTGCCTCTTCCTTTCTGTCTTCCATGCAACCACATGTTATATTTATTAAGATTTTGCCTTCCTAAGTTGAGTTAAGTGAGATGTATGGTGGGAAACCAGGGTGTAAACCCAAGAGCTCTGTTTTAATCTCCTTTCTCCTTCTTTGTGTCTGTCTGTGTTTTTCAGTCTTTGTGTACCTTTGAGGTAATTGCAATATTTAAATGTATCTGATCCCTACAGTTAAGAATTTTAAATTGTTAGAAAAAAAAAAAAAGAATGAAAGCAATGAAAGAAAATGCCTTCACCCTGGGTTGGTCTGGCCAACAAAACAGGGTGAAGAGAACCTTTTTTCCTTCATTCTCTGTATCTTTAAGAACAGCCCAAGGTTATGAGGGAATGTTTTAAGTTCATTTACAGGAAAAGTTTCATTCTTGCATTTACTGTATGTGTTGAAATGGTTTTATCTGTCCATCCTTTTCCTAAGCATGTGAATCCAACTTCTTCTTCCCATCTGTAATGTTACCAATTTGTTGAGACTGGTTTATCTGTTCAATAACTGCAGTACTGATGTTTCTTTTCCAAACCCTGCCTGCAAGCTATCCACCCATCCCCACGCTATCTCAATCTCTTATCCTCCAACAAGCCTTTCCTGGGAGAGTCACCCACAAAGGGAAGAGGGGCCCCTGTTCTCATATCTTTCAGCCCTGCAGAGACGACTCTGCAACCTGTGGAAGCTGATCACACTGACCCAGGTGCTGCCTCCAGAGGAGACCATCCATTCCAGCCAGGTAACTGGGTTTGGATCCAGCCATCCACTAGAAATTCATCACAGCAACAAGAGTGGAGCAGACCTTCCCAAGCCTGACTGACTGGCCTTACCACCAAGCCAAGCCTAATAGCACCCAGCAGACATGAAAGGACCCTGAAATGGACTAAAAGACACTTTTCAATCCCCAGAAGACAGCCAGAAAGACTATGGGGGAGGGTGGAAATTCATTGTAAGATTTTCTTTCTTGCTTCACTTTTGTTGTAATTTGTTAAATGGATTCATGGGGGAATGATATTTGGGAGCGGTTGGCACAGCCAAGTTCTGAACACCTTGGACTTCTGTCTGGTGGGAGGGAAATTTGTCCAGGATACTTGTGTAGCTGCATACACACGTACCACTCAGAATCAGACTGAGGCTATCCCCTTCACCTACCTCCACACAAAGCTCCTCCTAGGTTTTTACTCTGTGGCAACTAAGGACCAAGCAGTCATATCTCCCTGCTAATTCCATGGGGGAGGGGGCATACCCCTCAGGCACTTCCCTCCCTGAAGAAGTAGCGGAAAAGAGACCTCTAAATCCCAAGCCCTGATTGTGACTCACAAATGATGCTGCCCAGTTGCTCAGTGAAACTGAATATGTTGCACTGGTGGTCTTGTTCGAAGGACTCCCAGGGCTAATTGTAATTTGAAAAATACCAAATAGCCTGGATTGCACACTGGCTAACCTCACTTTGGCCTCACAAATCCTGGATGTGCTAATCTAAGGCAGGTTCAGGGAGAAACCCTTGGAAATGGGCAACCTGTGGTTATTAAATAATGCAAAACCATGGCTGTGAGGAATTTTGGGGCTTGTGCTTTCTTCAAACCTGGCTGGAAGCTCACAGAAAGTGAAATCAAACACCTGAAAATTGGCATAGAAAATTGGATACTGTACATTTCTTTTACAGAACTTTTGCCCTGGCTGTCAGATCTTCATAGGTTGAAAGCTCTCCTTTTGGGAGCCAAGGGACACTTTACTAATGCCTCTATCAATGCCTTCCTCTTTGCATCCATAGTCTGTTCAATTTTAATCTTTTGTCAGAAAAATGTGTGTGTCACCCACACATATTTTGGCAAAAAGGGGGGATATTGGAAAAAGTTAACACCCACTCCTCTCCTAGAAGAAGGAAATATTTTGAGAAATATTAAAAAGGCAGAATATTATATTTCCCTGGAGGGAGAAAGCAGCCCCCACCTTTTTTAATAGCCCACAGCAGATGTCAGCACTTAAGAGATAGATAGCTCTATTCATAAGCAAATACCCTCACCCAAGAAGTAGGATTAGCCCTCAGTCACAATAAGAATTGCCGAATGCCCCTTCATTGCATCACCGTCAAACTTCAACTAAGCTTACCTCAGATAAACTCCTAGGATTTGTACATGGCCCCATGGGTTTCTGACAACAGCCAATAGAATACATGTTCTTCCACAGAAACAGGAAGTTCAAGTGCAAAGCCCAAGACAAGGTATAAATACCCCCCACTCTGAACTCCATGTGGTCAGCTACCCAGAACCACACGTGCTTGGTGGTTCTGCTTCATTTGTCAGGGTTCCAAGTAACAATCCCAACTCAATCAAAACTCTTGAAGCCTGGGATTTCCTCAAAGTATGAATTTATTAGGCAGGTCATATTGGCACAGCTGGTGAAAACCAACTCTGAAAGACCTGAGGTTGTCCCCACCCAAATCAAACCCAAAGTTCTCCCCCCCCCATTCCACACGTCCATCACATCGTCCAATCAAGTCAAAGTCCCAACTCCAGTTGGCTCCAGTCCACTTCTCCCCAACACCTGGTGGGAGTGACCTTGATTCACTGGAGAAAGAATGTTATTTTGGCTGCAAGTCCCCAGTTATCTCTATTCTCCCTTCCTGTTCCCACAGCTCCGACCGGCCTCATTGTGGCAGCCCTGAAGATAATCCAACATGGCTTCAGGGCTGACAGGCTGCCTCCCCCCCTCAGCTGAGACGGACCTCCTACAAAAGAAAAATTAGAGGGTTAATCTGTGCCAACTTCAACCTCTCCCTCCCCCCAGGTGGTTGTGTGGGATTTTTTTTGAGGATATGTCATGAAAGTGTTTAATCAATCTATCAGCTTTACATCCCAGTTCTTAACCCTGGTAGCTTCAAATAGGCGATATCCTTTCCAATGAAATAAGTATTGCAAGTTACCCTCATGCAAGTGGGAGTCTAAAATCTTTTTTACTTCATAATGTGTCTCCCCCTGTATTACAATAGGCTTTGGGACTTCTGGTGTACCGTCCTTAGCTGGAAGCCTCCTGCCGGCTTTAACAGGCTGCTATGAAAAACCGGATGCACTTTCCCTAACAAGCATGGGACTCTAAGCTGAACAGTTACAGGGTTTATTACTTTCACTATCAAGAACGTCCCTATGACCCAGATTTTTTACTTGGTAGCTTTAGTTTCAGATACTTTGTTGACAAGCACACTTTGCTACTGACCTGGAAAGGAGACTGGGGTGCGGGGAACCAGCGTTCGTTGGCTTGCGTTCTATAAATCTTTGCCATGTCCATTAAAGCCCACTTTGTATTTTCCCACCCCTGCTTCAACCATTCCATCCCCTCACTCAGGGACACAGAGGATGGCAGTTCCCTGGATAATTGAGGCATAGGGACAAACTCTAGGCTGCTGGTGACCTGGAAGGGGGTCAGGCCAAGTGCTACTGTGTACTGCATTGTTGTAAGCGACTTCTACAAAAGGCAGCAGGTCGGCCCAATTAGACTCCCAAAATAGCATCTTCAGTATTGCTCGACCATGGTGTTCACTTGTTCACTGCGCCATTCGTGCTCGGATAAAAAGCTGAGCTAAGCCATGTGGGCCCGATGGCCCTTAGAAATTCCCTCCAAAATTTTGCAGTGAATTGGACACCCTTATTAAAAATGATCTTGCGGGGCACCCTGTTCAGCCTGTAGATTTGTTTTATAAACATCCTAGCTAGCTTTTGGCCAAAGGTAACTCTGAGCAGGCTGTGAAGTGGGTTTGCTTTGAAAATAGGTCAATCATTGTCCAAATAACCATGTTCCCGCCACTCTCTGGGAGCTTGACTATGAAGTCCATGGCAATTTTTTCTTAGGGGCAGCTTGGGTCTGCCACTTGCTGGAGGAGGACAAGGGGCTTCCCAGGTCTTTTCTACATGGCAGCAAAAATAGCACAGCTTTTCACGTAGTCCTCCATGTCTGCCTCCATCTTTGGACACCTGAACTTCCTTCTGGTTAGGTGTAGGGTCTTCAAGTAGCCAAAGTGTCCCGCCAGTTTGGAGTCATGGCTACGCTGCAGGACTTGAAGTCTCAAGCTGGTGGAGACATCCAGCTTAGTTCCCTTTCATGTTGGCCCGTCTTTGAGGGTTAGGACGTCTTTGTTGTCACTGAACCTTGGATCTTCAGGGAGCAGCGTTTTCAGCCTTTTTGTCATCAGGTTTCCCTGGTAGTGTCTCAACATCTAGTTTCACCACAAGTGATGGCTTGGGTCACCAGCTGGGGGGGGGGATAATGGCATGAATTACCTCCTTGCGACAGCTGTTCAACTATGGTTTACTGGACAAGACAACGGCGAGTAGGTTCTTTCCTCCCCCACCCCGGGGATATGTTTTAATTTGAAGTTAAACCGTTTGAAGTACTGCGCCCAGCTACGGCCACATCACTGGCATCTGCCTAGACCATGAATGATTGTTCGGGGTCAGGGTGCTTAAGGACTGGCTCCTCAGCAAACGTGTTAAATAATTCCACTGGCTCATTTTTAAGTGATTGTCCACTAGGACTCCAAGATCCCTTTCACAGTTACTGGCATTAAGCCAGGTTTCACATAGTTCTGTGATGGCGAACCTATGGCAACACGTGTCACAAGTGGCACACAGAGCCCTCTCTCTGGGGACATGAGCCATCGCCCCAGCTCATGCGTCCCACTGGCCAGCTGATTTGAGGGTCTCTGCCACGCATAGACAGGGGGCAGGGCAGCCTCCCACAGCCTGTTTTTGCTCCCAGGAGGCTGCAAGGAGGCCTACAAGGCCCAAAATGGGATGCACAGGGGCATTTGCACATGCACAGGGAGTAGGGGGAGCTGATGGGGTTCTGTGCGCTTTCGCAGTGGCATGCAGGGGGATCATAGAGGTGTTGCATTATAGACAAGGGTATGTGCTCGTGCACTTTTGGCACATGACAACAAAATGGTTAGCCATCACTGACCTAGTTTGTACCTATGTCATTGTTTTTTCTTATCTAAGTGTACAACTTTATTTTTACCTGTGTTGAATATCATTTTGTTAGATAGGGCCCACTCTTCAAGTCTTTTTGGATCTTGACCTTATCTTCTGAAAATTCTTTCCATCTGAGTGCCATCTGCTAATCTGATGAGTTCAACTTCTATTCCCTCATCTAAACCGCTTATAAAGATTTTGAGCAGTACTGAGCCTAAAATGCAATCTGGGGTACCCCACTGTTTACTTCCCTCCATGTGGGTGTAGTTCCATTGAGGACAACACGTTGAGTATAATTTGTCAGCCAGTTAGAAACCCATTTTGTGGTGGCTGGCTATCCCACATTTCTCCAGCTTGCCAAGAACTAGGTTGTGATCTAGTGCTTTACCGAAGGTTGTGATCAAATGCTTTACTGAAAACTAAGTATACTATGTCCACAGCCTTTCAGCTGGTCCACTAATTTAGTCACTTTGTCAAAGAATGAAATGTTAGTTTAGAATGATTTGTTTTTGATCAACCCATGTTGGTTACTGGTTATAACTTTGTTTGCTTCTGGCTGTTCACAGATTGATTGCCTGGATATGTTTTCCAAGATGTAACCGGGTATTAATGTCAGGCAGATTTGTCTATAAATTCCTGGATATATCTTTTTTGAGGATGGGAACAACATCCGCTCTTTTCCAGTCCTCAGTTACAGATTGTCCTGAACTTACAACCATAACTCAGTCCAAAAGTTATGTTGTTAAAGTGAGAAATGTGTTAAGTGATCCTTGCCCCATTTCTGACTTTCCCAATCTTCCAGGAGGCCCATTTTTCGCCCTTCCCAAGCCTCCGCACATGCCCTGTACTTACCTGCATCTAAAACAAGCTACATGGGAACTCCGGGGAGGGGAGGGGCAGGGTGGGCAGGGCCAGCAAGGAGTGGGATTTGGGGGCTCTTTGAACTGCACAGAATCTTAGCTACGGGCTCTCCCGAACCCTTGTGAACCCCCAGCAGCCCCCTCCTGAGTAACACTGTTGTTAAGTGAATGTGGTTTCCCCATTGATTTGCCACTCAGCAGGTCACAAAAGGGAATGACATGACTGTGACATTGGGTCCATTATAAGTCAGTTGTCAAGCATCTGAACATAAATTACATAACCATAGGGGGATGCTACAAGGGCCGTGTTTTAAAAATGATCATAACTCTTTTTTCAGGGTCATTGTAACTTCGGTCACTAAATGAACTCTTGTAAGTTGAGGTCTACCTAAAGTACTGCCGTGTTCCAAGGACTTTGAAACATGTTTCAATGGTTCTGAAATCACCTTTGCTGGTTCCTTCAGAACTCTGGGATGTAGCCTGTCCAAACCCAGTGATTTGAATTGGTCTAAAGCTGACAGCTGTTCTCTTACCTTATTTTTCCATATTCTAATTTGCATTCCTAACCTGTCAGTTGCAGTTCCATTTTGATAAATATGATTCGTGTTTTTCTTTATCAGTGAAAAAACATGCAAATTATCTTCTTTATAACCTAATCCCTGTTTTTATATGCCTGTGAATTAAGGAGGTGTCACTCTGAGCATCTTACGAATAGGATTCATATGCTGCGGACTTGATACACTCCCATGGTTTCTCTCCTGTGTGAGTTCTTAGGCATATCACCACTCTAGAATTCCAAAAGAAACTATATCCAAAATGGGACATTTATACAGTTTCTCTCCTGTGTTGAGTTCTCTGATGTCTCACCAGGCTGCAATTATCATAGAAACTTTTCCCACAGTCAGGATTTTCAAAGGGCTTCTCTCCTGTGTGAAACCTCTGGTGTGTCACCAGGTTGGAATTTGTACTGAAACATTTCCCACAGTAAGGACATTCAAAGGGCTTCTCTCCTGTGTGAATCCTCTGGTGTGTCACCAGGCCTCATCAATTTCTATAATGTATTCTTGCTGCACAAGGTGACTGTCGCTGAACCTTTAAAAAAGCAATTTGGGTATGGGGTCACAAAGAATATGTTGACATGCTCACTTCTGCGCCTGGAATGCGATTCTGTTATTGTTCCTCCATAGAGATCTGTCAGCATACGGCATAGAGAAGGGATGTGCAAGGTAGTCTATAACAGTGGTCGTCAACCAGTGGGTCGGGGACCACTGGTGGTCTGAGAGAAAATTTTGGTGATCTGCAGAAAAATGCCCCCACCCCCAAAGCAATTAAATCCAGGCTGCGGGGGAAGACAAGGCCTGCCCACACGCTGGCCTCCACACTTCGACCAAGCACAAACCTTATCTTGAGTAGAGCCATATGAGCTGGAACTGGAAGATAAGACTAAAGGTGGGTGAGGGAAATCCGCCCCAGGGTGTCTTGCTGACGGTGAGAAAGTCGGTCCCATATTCCAGAGCTGCAGTAGTCACAAGACTGGCCCTTTGGTCATCCCAGAGCAGCTCCTCCAGTCCATGGCAGGCCGGTGTACCCAGGTGGAGGAGCAGCTGCTCTGGGATGACCAAAGCACCAGTCTTGTGACTACTGCAGCTCTGGAATATGGGACCGACTTTCCCACCAACGTCAGCAAGCCACTGTCTGTCAAAATTCATATTAGTGGTCCATAGGATTTTAAATTATGAGTTTAGTGGTCCCTGTGGTCCACAAGGTTGGCGATCCCTGGTCTATAACGGATAGACTGGAGGATTCTGGGATTGATACGTCAACTGTATGAAATCGTTCTTTCCCCAGAAAATAAAATGAGAGTGTGTGTGATAGAAAAAATAAAACATGGATCGTAAAGAATTACGAACCTAGATTAGAAAAGAACCCGCTGCGTTAATAACCATAAAAAGTACTATTTTTTTTTTTTTTAATATTTAAGTGTTGTTATCTATGTCTTAATCCCTAGTGGAAGGGCAGATATCTTAACCTCTGTTTTAAATGGGTGACTGAGTCATTCTGGCTTTCCAAAATTAGATTAGAAGCCGTTTGGGAGTTTCACACCTGAAATTAGAGTTTTTTTCCCCTCTCCTCCCTTGCACTCCATGTCTTCGCTATATGTCTTCCTTAAGTCTAAGGGGAAATATGGTAACAGTCTACAGACAGCGGTAATGCTTGTCTTTACAACTACAGTTAGCATCAGAATTTCCATTGCTAAACAAAGCGATTGTTAAGTGATGCAGCAACAGCTGTAAGTATGAACCAGTTGCCAAGCATCTGAATTGAGAT
Organism: Hydrophis major; assembly: GCA_033807585.1. NCBI lineage: Eukaryota > Metazoa > Chordata > Lepidosauria > Squamata > Elapidae > Hydrophis > Hydrophis major. The sequence goes on from CM066329.1 coordinate 51,861,294, forward strand.
CACATAATCATGGGGTTGCTACAAAGGTCGTAACTGAAAAATGGTCAGAAGTCCACTGTTGTGAGTCGAGGACAACCTGTACATTAAATTTTCCAGTTGTTGTATTGTGCGGACCGGAACTGAACATGGTATTTCAAGAGGTGTTAACCCTGTAGACAGAAGCTGTCCTTTCTAGGCTCTTGATAAAATATCTTAGCTGATGATCAGCCCATCCTTGCACTAGCTCCCTGATGGCGAACCTATGGCACGGGTGCCACAAGTGGCATGCAGAGCCATTTGTGCTGGCACGCGAGCCGCAGGCAAATTTACTTCACTGCGCATGTCCGTGCCTCACAGCTGATTTTGGGAGGGGGGTTGGTTTGAGACCTTTTTCGGCCTCCCCGAGGCTTGGAAAAAGCGTCTGCAAGGCTTCTTAGGCCAAATTATAGGCCTGTTTGACGAAACGGGCCTGTAATTCGCCCTGAGAAGCCTTGCAGACGCTTTTTCCAAGCCTCGGGGAGGCCGAAAAAGGCCTCAAACCAGCCGAAAAATCAGCTGTGAGGCGCGGTGCAGGTAAAGGGGTGGGGATTGTGCACGCATGCGCAGGGGCCGTGAGGAGGGGCGCGGGCATTGCATTCTGGGTGCTGGCACGTGAGTATGGGCGTGCTGGTGTGCTCGCAATTTTTGGCACAGGAGCCCCAAAAGGTTAGCCACCACTGCACTAGCCCTTATGGCAGAAGCAGCTGGAATTAGACACAAAATCTTTCTCTCCCTCTGTGTGTGGGAGAGAGGGAGAGAGAAAACCAGTGACTTTGGCCTCCCATGGCTATGCATGTAGATCAGGGGTGTCAAACTCAATTTCGTTGAAGGCCACATCAAGGCTATGGTAGACCTGGGTAGGTGTGGCCAAATGAATGGGCGTGGCCAGCTTGATGCCACTCCTCAAATTGCTGGCATGTTTCCTCTTCGCATTGGGTAGACCGGGCCAAAGCGATGCGGGATGGCCTCTTACATTTTCCAGGACGGCCCCATTGGGCTGGATCCAACCACATTGCGGGCCGGATGCCGGCCATGGGCCTTATGCTTGGTACCTGATGTAGGTCAGGTGTGTCCCAATCTTGGCAAATCTCCAAGTCTGCAGAATTCATCTCCAAGAGTTCCTCAGTAAACGTGCTCATTATTGAGGAGGATTCTGAGAGTTGAAGTTCACCAATATAGAAATGTTGAAAATACTGAGGGAATATTGAGTGAGCTCAATTTGCATATAACAACTTTACTGTTGAAGTTTTTAGTTTACAGAATTCCGTGAATATTCACTATGGATCTTAAACATTATGCATTTATACACTGAACCTGTCACAAATGGTGGCTTACAACTTTGCTGTCTGAAATGAAAATTGCCTTCATCTTAAATGAGCGAGTCTACATTGGTTTTGTTGATTTCTGCACACAGCAGCCTTTGTTCTTTTTAATTCACTGATCATCTTCCAGTGGTTCTTTTTGAGATCCAAAGAGTTTGGGGAACAATTGTGCTAGAAGTTTTCTAATCAAAGAGAAAATTTTAAAAAATCTCGCTGCAGATAGACCTCTTGAATCCTGGTTTGCGTATGCATGCATACGTACTGTACATACATATACAAACATACAAACCAGGATATAGGAAGCTTATCAACTATCGTTTTTTTTTTATCAAGGAGATCCCATGATGCAAAGATCCAGCTGCCTGGGAAAGGCTCTGATGCTGGGAAAGGAGGAAGGAAAGAGAAGAAAAAGGAACAGCAACAAGATGGATGAACTCAGATCCTGTCCCAATGGGGCCATCATTGGAAGACTGAAGAACCATGTTAGGGCAATATCGCCATTGGGGAAAAGACCATCTTTGTGGTCCTTAAAAATCAGCAACTCAATGGCACATAATCATGTTTACGATAGACATGTGAACCAGTAAGACTCATTGAAATAGACATAAACATTTTTGGCAGTGCTTACAACACACTCTCAAATTTGGAATTCTTATATTTAGAACTGTGCCAGATGAAATAGGTACCAACACAATTTCTTAGTAGGCTTGGAATTGTAGAATTCTAAGGCTGGTGAATTCTGGAAAGCTAAACACGACACACCTTAAAATGGCTTGGGTTCCAGTTCCAAAACTGGAATTAAAAGAACTACTCTGAAATCTGATAAGTAATACTTAGTATTTCCAAAAGTGCCACTGCTCCCTCTCCCAAATTGCAACCATTCCTTTAAAAAAATATAGTTTGCCACATAGAAATTTTGGACTAATATACCCAAAATATATCTGAGGGGAAACTATCCTTCAGCATTCGCAAGAAATATGTTCTTTTAATGATGCTAAATATGTTGTTTATTCATCAATAATATGACTCCTAATAATAAGAGCCTTGGTGCAGCATACAGTGACAAAAAAATAAGAAAAACAACCTACTAATTTTACAATAAAATTGTTGTAACAACAAAGATTCTAGCAACCCATCGAACATGAGAGCTGAAAGTATGAAATGAATAGAATGATATACTCCACTTCTACTTCATTCCTAAAATGGTAGCATTGATTGGTCCCTAAATATGGGATTAAAGCAATGTTTCTCACCCTCAGTGGCTTTAAGACTTCAACTCCCAGAATTCTCCCAGCCAACATGCTGGCTGGGGGAATTCTGGGAGTTGAAGTCCACATATATTAAAGTTGCTAAGGTTAGATTAAATGTCAAGTTGAGATTGTGTGTCTCCTTCAAGGCAAAGCTGATCTACATCAAGAAAAGGAAACATTTGAGTATCTCAAAGAAGGCTTTGTCGATTCCTACCTTTTTCTCAATATGGGTTGGATCCTCTTCAACAAAAGGATTCAATCAGACTGTTTTTTACAGGTTCTCCACTGCTCTGGAACCAAAATACTGAATGTGGCATTGTCCAGTAACCAGCGTCTGGAAGTAGAAAATACGTACAGGAAGTCCTCGAATTACAATCCCAACAGAGCCCAAAATATCTGTTGGTAAGCAAGAAAGTTGATAAGTGAATTTTGCCCCATTTCATTCCATAGTTGTTAAGTGAATCACTGCAGTTGTTAAGTTAGTAGCACGGTTGTTAAGTGAAACTGGCTTCCTCATTGACATTGCTTGCCGGAAGGTTGCAAAAGTTGATCACATGACCCCAGGACATGGCAGCCGTTGTAAAAGATTGAACCAGTTGCCAAGCGTCTGAATTTTGATCATGTGATTCTAGTGGTCCTAAGTGGGAAAAGCAGTCATAGATCACTTTTTTCAGTGCTCTTGTGACTTCAGACACTAAATGAACGGTTGTAAGTCAAGGATGGCCTGTATATTAGGGATTTCTTTTCCCTGGCTGTGTTAAATTCTCTACATGAGAGAGATGGTGTTTCTTCATATTTCCATGAACTGAGAAGACTCTTCAGATGAGAATGCTTACACCAGTGCTTCTCAACTTTGGTGACTTTAAGGTGCTGGACTTCAACTCCCAGAATTTCCCAGCAGCCATGCTGGCTGGAGAATTCTGGGAGTTGAAGTCCACACATCTTAAACTCACCAAGGTTGATAAACCCTGACCTAGTCCAGGAATGGTTTCTCCACACAACGGAAGATGCAGATGGCAATATTACCAACTAGGCATTTCCTATGATATCTAGTCAAAATCAAACTCCCATTTTTTTTCTTGCATCATCAAAAAATAAACCTGTCTTAGAGCCCAGCATGACATTTCTAGTGTCTGGTAAGGTTAATTCAGTCACTAAATTTTCCCCCACAATGTGAGCATTGATCATAGAATCATAGGGCTGGAAGGGACCTCTCAGGTCACCTAGACCAACCCCGCTCAAGGTAGGATACCTTATATATCAAGGGTGTCAAACTCAAGGATTGCGGGTCGAATTTGGCCCATGGGTTGATTAGATCTGGCCCACGCAGGGGGGGAGCATGCACACACACACACACACACACCGCCCCATTTTCGGCCTGGACAGCCTCCTAACAGCACTCTGCTGGCCAAAACGGGACATGCGGGGCAGCTGCCCATGGCTCCTACGTCTCGTTTTGGCTGGCTGGATGCTGCAGGAGGCATCCATCCCATCTGCCCCATCTCCCCGCCACACCCCCACTGGCCCACGGATGACAACTACAATGCTGATCTGGTCCTGGAAGAAATCTAGTTTGCCACCCCTGTTATGTACCATTCTGGTCAAATGGTTGTCCAGTCCAGTAGTGGTATTCAGCCAGTTCGCACAGGATTGGGTGATCCGGTAGCAAGGATTTGGCGTGGGTTGCCGAACCGGAAGTAAGTTCTGGCTGGCCACACCCCCAACCTGGTTGCCCTCCCACCCGATGCTCATTCACCCCACCCACCTGACATTCGCTTAAGATATTTCTTTCTTTTTTCCCTCCCGACAATCAGCTGTACATATGATCAGTTGTGCCAGGATTCCCCTTGCTGAGGCCCAGGAAGGCAAAAAATGGCTCAGCCCCACACCTCCATTTTTTGCCTTCCTGAGCCTCAGAGGAGACTTAGGAGAGCAAAAATGCCCCCCTGGCTCTACTGAGGCCAGAAAGCTCCCAAAACGGAGCGTGGAGGGGTGCTGTACACCCTTCCCATGCTCTGTTTTTTTTTTCTTCCTGAGCCTCAGAGGAGCCTTAGGAGAGCAAAAATGCCCCCCACAGTGTGATGACCCGTAGTCTCTCAAAAATAACCCAAAACCCAAAACATACATTAAAGCCCAGTAATGCCTTCAACTTAACTTCAGTGTTTTATTAGGCATAGTTTAAAGTCACAATAGTAAATAATGAGGCAAAAAGAAAACCAAAACAATCTGCATTGACAAGAGTTCCGATGCAAGCCAAGATAATTAATCATACTGTTAAGCCTGGTCCCCCAACCAATGTTAAGGAAACACGCTAAACAGAATGTGCAGCATTAGTCAGTTAGGAGACAGGTAAATGTGTGAGATAAATTTGTATGTTAGTTAACACTCAGTAAAAAGCAGATACGCTTGTGCTATCAAAATATAGTTTATTCCATTTAAGAGTTATAGCATAGTCAAAAACAGTCCATTAGTCATGTATCATTTCAGTCAGTCCATTCGGGGATACTCAATTTGCAAAGTCCGTGTTGAATATTCAATGTCAGTTCACTTACAATAAATCAGTCCGTATTATTTCTTCTCACCGTTAAGAAATCAACACTCCTTTCTCTCTCCCGTTCCAGTAGAAAAAAAACACACACGCAGTCATCAATCCATCCAGTAATTAGGGATCATTAAGCCAGAGAGCGAGCTGCTGTTGTCTTGCTCCTTTTATGGTGCTTTTACAACCAAAACCTTAATTACATTCTTGGAGTTAAAGTTACACACACTTTAACCAACAAACCATGATAACTTTTTTATTATTTTACCTAAACCAGTTAGGGTAAACAATGTTATCCCTAACACATACATTCCAGGAAGATAACCGAGGAGAGTCCAAGGGAAGAACGCCAGCAAAGATAAACTTCTTTCAAAGTAAACACTAAACTTTGACTCCAGCAAATTCTGACGACGCAGTTACAAACTTATATACATAGCTCCCAGCTGCAAGCCACGAGGAGGATCATGGTAATCTCCTCCTGAGTAGACCTCGCTTTTCCCTGATCTTCTCCTCTCTGCATGCCCTAGGATGGATAGGGGATGGGCCTGGATCCTCTTCCGATTACTCAGCTGGCCTCTGCCCTTCCCCAGCCTCCTCCACCACTTCTGGAGCCACACTCCCACTCTCTGTTGACTGTTCCTCTTCTTCCTCAGAATCAGTCTCCACCAGGGGCATAACACAGAGGCTCCTCTGAGGCCCAGAAGGCCCAAAAACAGGTGGGGGGAGTGGCTGCAAAAAGAAAAGCCACACCCATCCAGTCACAGGGCCACACCCACCAAGCCATGCCCACAGAACCGGTCGTAAAAAAAAATTGAATCCCACCACTGGTCCAGTCTACTTTTGAAAACTTCCATTGATGGAGCACTCACAACTCCAGGTATCAAGCCCCTTGTGGATGCTCTTGTGTGCAAGCAAACTGGTTGAATCACATATTTAAATGTCTTTTTTATTATCCTTCGTGAATTCTCTTGTGTTTCATCAGGCTAGATTTGTACGAAAAGCTTTTCCTGCAACCCAAACATGAGTAGTTTCTCCCCGCTGTGGGTTTTCTTATGGACCACAAGAAACCTTTCCCCATAGGGGATGCACCGGCTTGATGTCTCTTTTGTATGGATCCCTGACTTTCTCGTCCGGTTCATGTGCAACCTGGAACTTTCCCCACTATCCGGTTTTCCTTCGTGGGTCTCTTCGTGCGGGAGAAGGTTTGATTTCTGGATGAAGCTTTTCCCACATTCTGAACAGATGTGGGGTTTCTCCCCCGTGTGGATCCTCTCGTGTTTGATCAAGCTGGATTTGCTGGTGAAGCCTTTAACGCAGCTGATGCACTGGTACGGCTTTTCACCGGTGTGAGTCCTCTGGTGTACGAGAGCTGATTTATTGCTGAAGTTCTTCCCACACTTGGCATAGTTGTAAGGCTTTTCTCCTGTGTGGGATTTTTGGTGTTTTAAGAGGTTCCACCAGTTGTTGAAGAATTTCCCATAGTCAGCACACTTGTGTGGCTTTTCACCACATGTGCAATAATATTGGACCTCTGGCTGAAACTTCTTCCACACGCTAGTTTATATGGTTTTTTTTCTGAGATGGACTCTCTCATGTATGATGAGCTTGCATTTCAGCTTGTACCCTCTTCCACAGTGAGAGCAGATGTGCAAATTTGGTCCATTTTGGGTCCCCTTGAAGGCTGCAAGAATCTTTAATTTTGGAACGATGCTTTTCTACAAGGAGAGACCCAATATGGCTTCCTTCCCACTTGAGGTGTTTTGTGTCTGAGGAGAGCTAACCTAGAACTGAAGTGTTTCCCACTGCTGGAGCACGAAAACAACTTACTCTGTTGCTGTACGCTTTTGTGTCTGCTAAAACCCATTTTATCAACCAAGCTTTTCCCACTAGGTGTTTTCTTTCTTATGTGGGTTCTTTGGTGGATCCCAAGGCTTAAGCTGTGATGGAATCTCTTCCCACTCTTCGAAGACTCAAAGGGTTTCTCTTCCTTATGTGTCGTCTCATGGATGAGAAGCTGTGACCTTTGAAGGAACTGCTTCCCACAGTTTGGGCATTGATAGAGTTTCTCGCACGTATGGATCCTCTCATGTATCAGGAAGTTTGACTGCTGAATGAAACCTTTTCTGCAGTGCTCACACCAGTAAGGCCTTTCTCCCGCTTCCATCTTTTCGTGCCTGAGGAGCGCTGATTTGTGATGGAAACTCTCCCACATTCAAAGCACATGTATGATTTCTCCCCCGTGTGAGTCCTCTCATGCCTAGTCAAGATGGACCTCTGGTTGAAACTTCTCCCGCATTCCATGCATTTATACAGCTTCACTCCCGTGTGAGTTTTCTCGTGTCGAACAAGGCTGGATCTCTGCATGAAGTTTTTCCTGCAATTGTGTGGTGGTCTCTCATGGAAAGGATAAGACACAAGCAAGTGATCTCGGGATGAGAGCCCAGAGTAAAATCGAGCGCTCCCTATATTGAGATTTTAGTACATGGTAAACATAGCAAGCATGACCCCCTGATGGGTTACAATAATTAGATATAGTACAGACTTGTTTACAATCGTCCGAGCTGTGTCCTTAATCTTTGTGTTTGTTTTTTACCATTCTCATGATGAGATTTCCTTGCACTATCTCAGTGACCTTTAAACAAGCATGTGTGTATAAAGCATTAGATTAATCATTACTCAAACCCAAGCCAAAGTTTATTCCCACACAATCGGAGCACTAATGAATTTTTCTCCCCCGTGTGGCTTCTTTCGTGGATGAAAAAGCTTAACCTGTGGTTGAATTTCTTCCTGCATGTTGAACATTCATGAGATGCTTCCTGCTTATGGATCATCTCATGGATAAGGAGATGCCACTGCTGGACAAAGCTTTTCCCACAAACTGAGCACAAGTACGGTTTCTCACCGGTGTGGATTCTCTCATGTAAACATTCGTAAGGCCTCTTCCCAGCCTCCATCTTTTCATGCCTGAGGAGTGCTGATTTGTGGCAGAAGTTTTTCCCACATTGAGAGCATTTGTATGGCTTCTCTCCCATATGGGTCCTCTTGTGCCGAGTCATGATTAATCTCTGACTGAAGCTCCTTCCACACTCCAAACACTGATATGGCTTCTCTCCCATATGGGTCTTCTCATGTCTGACAAGGCTGGACCTCTGTGTGAAGCTTTTCCCACAATTGGCACATTTATTCTCCTTATTTCCTGTGTAGCTCTGTGTCAGTTCCCCTTCTGTGGGATAAACAGAAAATCACAATGTAAAAATAAGCAAAGGAAGTCGCTGCAAAGAAATTCAGGATAGGATATATCACATGCATTCTATGTCAACTCTGAAGTGAACCTGGTGGAAGCCATCTTGTGCTGCCTTAGAGTTGCCATGAAGCCTGAGAAGGGGAAGGGAGGGGGGAAGTAGATAGCCTGGCTAACAGTCAAAACAAAAAGTTTTCCTGTGGGAACCAAACAGGGGTGAGATTCAAATTTCTTAACAAACGGTTCTGTGGGTGTGGCCTAATTTGTGGATGTAGCTTGGTGGTCATGTGACTGGGTGGGAATGGCTTGTATGTAAATATTATAAATATTGATGTAAATATTGATTTTTTTATTAAAAAAGAGCAACTTTTTCCCAAAACCAGGCAAAGCAGGCAGGCAGATTGAATTGCTCACAGAATCACAGATTAACTTAGAGATCTATCTATCTGCAGTCGACTACCTGAGTCTGCACTGAAAAGCTTCAGTCCTAATGAAGGTTCGGCTCTGCTTTTAGATTAGCTAGAAAGCAAGAAATCCAAGGATTTCCTGCTTTCTAGCTAATCTAAATCTCCTGACAGAGCCAAACAGCTGATGGTTGGGGGGAAAAAAGGGAAAATAGCAATTTATCCAACCAGGCAAGTTGGATGGCTTGCATGCCAGGGAAGAAGTGAGTGGGTGGGAAGGGAAGGAGCCAACCAGTAAAGCGATCTGTCGGTTCTCCGAATTGCAGACAATCGTGCGTGCAGCGTTTGCAAAAAATCATCAGATGTGCTGCTGACAAGTGCTGTGTTCGGGTGTGCAGCATTTGAAAATCCTCATTTCCTGCTTTTTCAACCTCAACTGTGCCACACAAAGCAGCTGAGGAGGGAAAAACAGGGAATAAAGGACAGCCTAGACCCCAGGCAGTGGGATGGGCCAAACAACGAACCGGTTCGGTGTCAGCTGCTCTTTTCAGCTACAGCTTCTATAGAACCAGGCCGAACCGGTAGCATCCCACCCCTGGAACTAAAGTCATCATATCAGGTGGCTGTTGAAGGAGGAGAGGAGCCTGCCATCCATCTTCACTGGACAATGTGACTGGTCATACGTGGAAGGGGAGATTTTTACTCTTTTAATTAGGTGAAAACTGTCAGAGGAACTGTCAGAGTTGGTTTTCACTGGCTGTGCTGATATGATGTATCCAATAAACATGTTCTTTGGGGAATCTACCTGCCTCAGAGTTCTGCTTTCAATTTCAATGGTATATGTTACTTGGAACACTGACATTCTACTCTCTAAATTGCGAAGAAGAAAAAATTGTGGTTATAGCTACTCCTCAACTTACAACCACAACTGTGACAGACTTTCCAGCTGTTGTATTGTGTGGACCAGAACTAAACATGGTATTTCCAAGAGGTGTTGAGATCAGGTGCGCTGTACATAGGAGCTGTCCTTTCCAGGCTCTTGATAAAATATCTTGGTTGATGGTCAGCTGTTTCAGGCTGTAGAGATTGCCATCACCTATTGCTGCCTTCGCGCACCCCATTTTTTGACCCGTTCTAATCCCTGGAACAAGTAAAAAATGGGGCGTGTGAAAGCCATAAACAGGGTGTGCAGAGTCAGCAATAGGCGATCCCTGCAACCTGAAACAGCTGATCGTTGAGAGACTGATCCAACCGACAATCAGCTGCTTGTGCTAATCAGGCTGTGCTGAAGCTGAAACAGGCTGTTTGCTACAAGGAGGCAAATTGCTGGGAAGCAGAGGCAGATTGTTTTGTTTTGTTTTTCATGTTTTTCTCCCCAAAAGCTAGATATGGAGCTAGGTCTGGAGCGTCTTAAAGTCCGAAAAATACGGTAGTCACTTTTTTCGCTGATGTTATAACTTTCAACAGTTAAATGAATGATTGTAAATTGAGGACTACCTGTATATTCTTTTATAGTCTACAGTTTGGTGTTTCTGTTTTCCAAGTTCACGTCACTGAGCAGAAAACTTCAGGCATCCTCCTCAAGTATGAAGTATGCCTATATATTTATTTAATTAAACCAATTTATATATACACAGTGACTCATGCAGTTAAAAATCCACAATGTAATCCTGCAGTAGCAATCACAGAATTATTATGTTTGTTAACTAACTGCAGAAGTTGAAAATTAGGCTGTTCAGTCATAGTTCTTCTTTGAGGGTGAAATGTTTAATACTGCTTGCATGTAGTCTTCATGTTTGACAAAACACAAATAATGTACTTGGGCACAAAAACTAAGAATATAGCTAAATCAGGCACGTGGGAAACTTGCGACAAAACAAATAGAAAACATGAAAAACAATACCATTTGTGAATATCTTGGATGTAAAATAGATAGAATAATAACTTTATAATAACATCTTAAAACTTGCTGGTTCTAACAGCTGTTACAAGCAGCCATTGCTAGAAAGTGTTCCTTTAATCTTGACCTCAGTTCACAGTGACAATAAGATGGGCAGTAATAAAAGCAATTTTTATTCCCAAGTGTCAGCTTTGGAATCATTATTAAAAGCTGCCACACAGCTGCGGAGGATTGGAGGGGGCTGATGTTGTCTGAGTAGCTCTCAGTAGACAAAATAGATTCTGTAGTAAGTCAAGGTCATTGTGAATGGTGAAACAAGAACTGGGGCTGAAAGGGAATTGGTTCACAGGATGCATGATGTGGGAAAAAAGGGATGGTTTGTAGGTTGAGTCCTTGTGGGAAGTCTGGAGGGAAACTTAGTTTCAGAATTCCACAGAGGTAACAAGTTCTATTCTAATAAAAGTACTTTGAGATTATGGTTGTCTTGGAGTTACTGGATGGAACTATCCGTTGGATGGGAGGGTGTTACGTTCCCATCCGTTGGATGGGAGGAATAGGGGTTACGTATGGTCCTTGGGGAGTTCTGGATGTCCAAGCACCCCTACAGTCAACATGATCACAATCTGGTTGTTTGGTAAGCAGTTCACCGTTATGATCGGCTGTGGTGCCCTGCAATCACACGATCAGCTTTTGCAACCTTCCCCAATGGTTTCCCCAGAAAGTCAATGGGAAAGCCAGCAGGAAAGGTCAGGGCCTGGAGATGGATAGGCAGATGGGGAAAACTTATCTCAGCAACTTCTGACCTTTTCTGCTGGCTTTCCTGTGCCTGCTACTGGTGCACAACCACGCTCCCTTCCTGACCTGCATTCTCATGTACGCTCTGTGCCTCTTATACACCCTTAGTGTACCCCCACACTCTCTCTCCCTGGCTTGCACCTCTTACATAGCTTCTTCCCAACCCGTATCTCTTACACATCCTCCCTGACCCTTGCACCCTCCATGATCACACATCTCATGTGGCCTCAGGGGTGCTGCAATAACAGTAACCTCAGTGGTTACAGCAGTTGCAAGCTAACTCACTGCTCACTGCAGGAGTTTGATTCTGACAGACTCAAGTCATGCCCTTGTTGGAGTCTGATTCTGAGGAGGAGATTGAGCAGCTAACAGGAAGTGGGAGTGTGGAAGACAAGGGAGAAGGCCACAGTCTGGCTGGGCATTCAAAGGACCATCCCCTCTTCATCCACCCAGAGCATGTAGGGAGGAACGGAGAAGGGAGCAATGTGGCTTACAGGAGAGGAAAGGGCCCCGATCCCTTTCATTAGTCGCAGCTGAGAGAACAGGATATAAGTGGTGAGTTTTACACAGCTTCTTGCTGGAAGCAAAGCGTGCATTATCTTCGTAGAGGCTTATCTGGGTTTTGGCATCCTCCCAATTGTGGGTGCTGAGTTATCCTTTGAATTTATCATCCTGGCCTGTCGTGTTAATTACTTCAGCGTGGTTTGTGTTGGTTTTTTTTTTAATTTCTAATTATCTTTACTTTGAGTTCGGACTGCATTTCTTCCCTTCGTAGACTGTTTTTGGAAGAGTTTGATCTCCAGCCGAAGATAACTGGACATTGAGGAGGCATTAAAGGGAGCCGAGGATAACTGGACAAGTTGGAGGTATTAAAAGGAAGACCAGGATGGGAAGGAGGGAGGAAGTGAGGTTGTATAACTGGGTATCACTGCAGCATCCAGCACCGCACGATTAGGTAAAGAGTATCTCTCCCCCATCCCCACCCCCTGGGATCTCAATTTGGTGAAAATGTATTTATTAAATTTGTTTGCCATCCATCTCACCTGGAGATAACTCTGGGTGGTTTATTATATTAAAAAAAAGAATAATTAAAAGAATACAACAACTTGTATTCAATAATAATAATAATGATTGCTACCAATCTGTCTTCCATTGAGGACCTGTATACTGCAGGAGTCAAAAAAAGGGAGCTGTGAAAATATCTAGACATCCTGGACATAAATTGTTTCTACTTCTACCCTCAACACCATGCTACAGGACACTGCATACCAGACCAACTAGATACAAGGACAGTTCCATTCCCCCCCCCCCCATCCTGTGCCATCACTCTGCTAAACAACTAATTCCCACAGCACTAGGAATAAGGATGTATTGCTATTATTCTTCCCATCTTTCCTATTACCTATCTCCCTTTCTACTTAGAACAAAAACTTTGTTGCTTGTATCTTTACTATTTGTTGTTTTATTTCGTTTCCTAATATGATTTATGTTGATTGCTTATTTAATATGCTATGACTATCATGAAGTGTTGTACCCTATGATTTTTGATGAATGTATTTTATGACTATGATAATGATTTATCATTTATACCATAGCTTTCATGCACCAAAGACAAATTCCTTGTGTGTCCAATCACGCTTGGCCAATAAAAAATTCTCTTCTATTCCTATTCTATTGTATTCTATTCCATTCTGTTTCATTCCATGTCCTGTTCTTAGAATTTGGGTGGAGGAGAATGTAAATTTTTTAATCCCGTCACTGGAGGTCTTTTGTTTCTGAATAGGCTGGCCCAATCTTTCTTAATGGGCACAAAATGTCTTCTGGCCTGGGGGCTATTAAGACTGAAGTCTGCTTTCTCTCTTGAAGAGCATGTTTCTCCAATGCTCCTTTCGGAAAATAATGTTCTGCCTTTTTAATAATCCCCAAAATTCTTCGGGGGGGGGGTGTTCCATAGATTAGATAGATGGATGGATATAGATAAATGACAGACAGATAGATAGATAGATATTCATGCATTGGATAACCTGTTAAAAGAAACCACACTTGGTAAAAGTAACGAAGCAGAAACAGTTATCCATAGCAAAAATGCTCCAAAAAGGAACGCGCAATCAAAGGTTGTATAATATATATTTCCCGTTCGTTTCCCCCCTACCTTCCGCGCCCCCCCCCCACGCCCCCGCTCGCTCCACTCCCGCGAAGGCGAACCCACTACGGTGGGGGAGGAGGAACCCGGGAGGAGGAGAAAGAGGCACGTGATCAAAACAACAACAAAGGGCCAACTGTGGGCAAAGGAAGGGCACGCGAGCGTCGGTGGCGGCGCGCGAGCATGCTCAGGGGGGCGGGGCTCGAAGAGGTGGCGTCGGCCCGCCCTATCATAATAAGAGCCCCCTCCCTTTCTTCCCTCCCCTCCGCTTCCCTTTCTTCTTCTTCTTCCCCCTGGGCTTATTCGCCCAGTCCGGCCCGTCTCCCGCCTGGCGGAGCGCTGCGAAGTGGGAATCCCCGCGAGCGAGGTACGGTACGGACTTTTCTCCTTTTCCAACCCCCCCCCCCCCAAAAAAAACCCAAACCTCCCTTGCAAAAGGGTCGGAATGCCACGAAACGAAGCGGGGGGGGGGGTTTCCTTCGCTTTTTCCTGCCCAGAGTCAGTTTCCCCCCCCCTTCCAATTTTTAAAATTGCAACGCAACAAGCCGCCCCGATGCCGCCCTGCAAGAAAAAAAAAGAAAACTACTTCGCGTTTCTTAGGCGAACGATGGAGAATCGGGATTCGGTTCTCGAGTTTGTTTATTGTTTTGTTGTGTCCCGGGGTTCGATCCTGTTTCCCACACAAGTGGATTTGGGCCAGAAGAAACCAAGTTCTCTCTTCCCTCCCCCGCCCCCACCCCGGATCTGCACACCTGAGGGTGCGCTTTCTCCTCCTTTTCCTCCTCTGCAGCGCTTTTGGAGAATGGGCAGTGTAGTCTCTGGGCAGTGTAGTCTCGGCGCTTAACGAGGAGAGGACTTCATATCCCATCAGCAGCCCTCCCCTCCTTCTCTTGCAATTCCTTCTCTTGCAATTCATTGCCCTCTTGAGGATTTGGGTTCAGAAGCTCAAATTCGCTTTTATTACAGTATGTCCCAACTCCCCCCCACAAATCCCACCCCAGGCAACTGGACTTTCTTTGAAGACGTTTCGCTTCTCATCCAAGAAGCTTCTTCAGCTCAGACTGGATGGTCGGGCTGAAGAACTGAAGAAGCTTCTCGAATGAGAAGCGAAAGGTCTTCCAAGAAAAATCAGAAAGTCCAGTTGCTTCTTGAAAAAAAGCACCTTTGGGACAGCCATGATCTGGAGAATCTCCATAGATATTTTATTACGGTAATTTGATAGCAAGAACGAGGTCAGCTTTGTTCTGGAATTTGGCAACCTCTTGTGAAATCCCAGGATGTTTGCATGTCTGCAACAAGCAGCATTAAAAATCATCCAGATGTTAGCCAGTTGGGTAGATTAATCTGCAATGTTGAATTAATTAGGGTAGTTGCATGGTTTGCTGTGGGATGCTCTTTATTTAGAGAAACTTCCCTTTGAGCCAAATTTTCTCATGCAAAAAATACAGGTAGCGTTCAACTTACAACCACAAATCTGGGTGGTTTGCAAAGTCCAAAAGTGGTGGGGTTTTTTTGTTTTTTTTTCAAGAAGCAACTGAGCTTTCTGGTTTTTCTTTGAAAGCCCAGTAATCTCTTGAAAAAAAAAAAAAGCACCTTTGGGACAACTATGACCTGGATGACTGAGAATCTCCATGGACAAATCTGAACCAGAATTTCTATCATAACTTAAGATGGTCGTAAGCTGAGTATCCCCAGCTTTATGACTATTTTTTACCATGGTCATAAATTGGATCGCTGCAGTTAAGCAAATTATTTGGTCGTTAAGTGAATCCAGCTTTGGATGAAAATAGCTAAAAAGTTGCAAATTTGTAACCTCTGGACTGCAGCCCATTGCAGTCAGTCATAAATACAAGCTTGATGCCAATTGCTTGAATTGTGATCACATGACCCACCGGGGTGTTTACGATGGTCATAAATATGAGTGCAACATTTGTTTGGTAGTTTTGGTAGATTACAGTTTGGTGTACTTTATTGTCACTGCACCTCGTACAACGAAATCAAACACCATCTTCAGTGCACATCATGACCATGAAAATAAACACAAACACACATCCTCACACATGGAACTGAAAACCCACCAATACTGCACAATACAGTAGAATTCAAAAGAGAGTGTGGTTTTTGTCAGTCAAAGTGTGCTTCCAAGCCAAATTTTTAGGCAAAGAGTCAGGTACCTGCTCAATATTTCAGGTTTGTTTTTTTCCTGTAAACCTCTGAGCAGTGCTACTGAATACAGGAAGAAGCTGCTTGGATAAGAAGCGAAACGTCTTCAAAGAAAAACAAGAAAGTCCAGTTGCCTCTTGAAAAAAAAAAAAAAAGATACCTGTGGGGCACTAATTGAACTGTTGTAAGTCGAGGATTATCCGTATTCCGTAGCTATTTTTGGGAACTGAACCCAATTGCACATAGACTTTAAATGAATGAAGATGGAATAGTTAAAGAGATTTCTGTTATGGTTCGCCAGCAGCCTGTGCAGACGGCAGTGGAATCGGACAGTGGGGAAGAACGGGGATCAGTCTGGGAGTCTGGAGAAGACTTGGACGAGGGACCTGCGCCCGATGCAGAGATGGGGCCAGAACCATCTGGGAGTGGGGTGCTGCCTCCAGAGCCTCTGGAGTCTGGCAGCAGCGAGGCAGAGGACCCAGGGGAGCCTGTTCCTAGTGCACATGCCTTCTCGCAGCTGAAACAAAAGGGGCGGCTTGGGAGTAAGGCTGGGAGGTGATTGTCCCATAAGGGATAAAGGACAGGCAAAGGTGATGAAACCTTTGCAGGAAGCAAAGTTGTTCCTTCTGTTTGGATTAATCCTTGAAGCTCTGTGTGGACTTTCTACTTCGGTTGGTTTTTTATAATTCATTTGCACTTTAGTTGTTGGCAGCAATTCAAAGGACAGAAAGGTGTGTGCTGATCTCGAAGGGACTGTTTGGGACTCATTACTGGCTGGGAATGAAAATAATTCCCAGCGTTGAAATAATACAAGGTTTGTTTTAACTAAGCACGTGCTTAATTACGGTCTCAGGAATCCTTGGTCAGAACAATTTCATTCTTGCTGAAATAGGAGGTTTCCTTCTCTTATTTTTGTTTATTTTGATAGATTGCTATCTATATCCTAAGTACCAGGACTGTTGCATTGCTCACTCAGTCTCTAAATGTAGATTTTTATGCAGCCAGAATGACATCATCCACTTACAGAAAGGAGCATCTCGAGGCTTTGAAAAAAGCAAAAGTTGGAGGGATGGAGGGGGGAAATTGAGCAATCTGAGCTATATTTAATAGATTAAAAGATTGTGCTCAATTTCTATTAAAATTACATGGGTTTTTCCTTTTAGGTTTATTTTAAAAACTTTGTACTGTAGATACGTTTTATTGTATTATGATTGCTGTATTGTTACTTCAATTGATTACATTTCACTAAAATGCTTAAAAAGAAAAAGTGCAATGGAATTACTGAGGTACTTCTATGAGGGATGATTTTTTTATTTATTCATATTTCACCTTTATTATTTTGATTAATAACTGAAGGTGCCAAACATGCAACTAGAATTCATTGTCTCCTAGTGGTTGGCCCAAACCCAGCCTGCCTTCATGCCTAAGGCAGGACGAGAACTCAGTCTCCTGGCTTCTAACCTGGTGCCTGACTTCATAGACCAAACTGGCTCTCTGACAATGATTTATAGCAGTGCTTCCCAAATGTGGGTAAATTACTCAAAATAAAGTAAAAGTGATTTTTCTCTGGATGACAACGACCCCAGCACAATAGGGATATTCAAATTGATTTAAAGTGTAGTAAACTTCTAAAATTTCCCAGAGTATTTCAGTTAGGATGAAAATCAATGAATTGCCCGTGGTAATCCCAACGGTGCTTTTTCCAAACCTATTGAAATGATATATAGATCATTCAATGATACTGTTTTCATTACACAGGTAGTCCTTGAGTTATGACCATGCGTTCAATGACCACTGAAAGTTATGACGGTGCTGAAGGAAGGATCTTAAATTGGTCCTCTAGTTTGATAAGACTGATAAAGAGTTTTTGGGGAATGAAGGCAAAGTTTGGGAAGCATTGATTTACAGCTGCCCCACTCCAAGAAACTCTCTTGATCTTCAAAGTCCAAAATACAGTTTCATGCCAGACCAGTGATCAGAGCAAGATTTATGAAGCAACTACAGCTTTCTGAGAATTCATGTTTCTGTAACCATGGCCTGAATCTTTTAAAGGCAAGTGGAACTCAACATGGTGCAAAGATTGAATGGATGCTGACTTTTGTCTTTCAGATGCCAGTGAATTTCAAAGAAGTTGCTATGTATTTCCCAGATGATCAAGGACTATTGTCGGATGTAGATCAAAGGAGTCTCTATGAAAGTGGCATGCAGGAGAATGGTAGGTGGTACTAACTAGGAATATTTTATTTTCAACTTTGGCCACTTTAAGCTGTGTGGACTTCAGTTCTCAGAATTCCCTAGCTAGCTTATCCTGGATGGAGGACTCTGGGAATTGAAGTTGACATATGTTAACACAATGGAATTTGAGAAACATGGAACTACAGGATTGCACATCATCTGCTCCTAATTTAAACTTTTGGCCAATCTATTATGGAACCAACAAGCCAAATTTCCATGGAATTAAAAAAACAGGATGAAAGTTACTAGTGGCAATACCTATAAAAGATAGAATGAAAAAATGCTGATGGTATGTAGTTTGAGTAATGAAACATCTGCAAGAAAAACAACAACAGTAAGCTCAGAGAGCACCAAGGGCCCTTCAGTGGAAAAAAAAAACCTAGGATATCCAATCTTGGAAAATCAGTGTGACTGTTCTAAAAAAGGGGACCCACACGGTAAATGCCCCGGGGACCAAGGACACATCCTGAAATATAACATTGGTAGAAACAGATTAGCAAAAATTAATTCCTCTTGAAGGATTTTCTTTTCCAGCCTGCTGAGATTATCTTCATGTACCAATTGTTTGTTTGTTTGTTTGTTTTTATCTAGCAGGGGACGGGCAGATCCACGAGAGGAAGGAAGGTGTTCTAGGGCAAAACTATCAGCAAAATCAACAAATTGGAACATCTCCAGACATGGTGGGTGACGTGGTTCCCTTGTTTTTTGAAGGAGGAGAACCAGCCGTGAAGCATCTCAACCCAGAGAGGCAGCGGCAATACCATTTAGCAAAGAGGAGAGAGAGTTCTGTGGCTTATACCCAGGTCCCCCAGCCTCCGGGTCAAGGTGCATCTGGAAAGACCAGGCACAGATCCAAGATCCCAAGAACCTGTAACGAATGTGGGAAGACGTTCGCTCAGGCTTCTAACCTCCTGGCCCATAAGCGGATCCACACGGGCGAGAAGCCCTATAGGTGTGTCCACTGTGGGAAAAGCTTCACCGAAAGGTCGAATCGTAACCGGCACCAGAGGACTCATTCGGGAGAAAAGCCCTACCATTGTCTCGACTGCGGAAAGAGCTTCAGCTTCAGGTCTGACCTCATTCGACACGGGATCACCCATACGGGAGAAAGGCCGTACAAATGCTCGGACTGTGGGAAAACCTTCAGCCATGCCTCGACCCTCATTCGGCATGAGAACATCCACACGGGGGAGAAACCCTACTCCTGCGTGGACTGCGGGAAATGCTTCACCCAAAGTTCATCTCTTCTGGCGCATAAGCGGCTGCACACCGGAGAGACGCCATTCATCTGCCCTGTCTGTGGAGAAAGCTTCAACTGGAAGTCGCATCTGGTGACGCACAAGCGAACCCACACTGGGGAAAGGCCGTATAAATGCACCAAGTGTGAGAAGAGCTTCATCGAGAAATCCAAACTGAACAGGCACCAGAGGACCCATGCGGAGAAGGAACTGTATGGGTGTGGGGAGTGCGGGAGGATCTTCAGCATCCGATCCAACCTGCTTCGGCACGAGACCACACACCGAGGGGTGAAATCCTACACCTGCCTAAGCTGTGGGAAAAGTTTCAACCAGTCGTCGAAACTGATGCGGCACGAAAGGGTCCACACGGGAGAGAAGCCCTACTCCTGTTCAGACTGTGGGAAAAGTTTCAGCCAGACCTCCGAACTCCTGCGGCACGAAAGGATCCACACCGGAGAGAAGCCGTACAAATGCTCGTCCTGCGGGAAGTGCTTCAATCGCAAATCACACCTCAGCACCCACGAGGCAACCCACGTAGCTGCCCTGCCACCTGGAGGGCTCCATAGCAGGACAGTCTATGACAGCAGCTCACTCTTTATTGCAGGGCTGAGTTCCCACCAGCAGACCTACACAGAGGGCCAGGTGTATCCGGGGTCAGAAAATGAAAAAGACTACAGCCATAGTTCGATTTTTATCGCAGGGCTGAACCCCAGCAGGCCTACACACGTAGGTGACCAGCTCTATGAATGGCCCAGCAGCGAGACAAGCTATGGCCATTGTTCACTCCTCATCACTGGAGTCAATCCACAAGAAGGCGCCCAGGCAGAAGAAGCCCTGTTTCCATGTTTAGATAGAGAGACTAGCTACACTCGTAGCCCGTTGTTTAAAAGCATCATGAACGCACGGCAGGTGATCCTTTCAGGAAGCCAACCTATTGCCTGCCTGGACCGCGAGAAAAATTACAACGACCCTTCGCTTTACCAGAAGGAGGAGAAACTGTTTAAATGTCCCGAATGCGGAAAGAGTTTCAACTGGCAGTCTCACTTCACTCGGCACAAAAGAATTCACACGGGAGAAAAGCCATACTGTTGCACGGACTGTGGGAAAAGTTTCAACCGCAGGTCACACCTTGTTCGACATAGCAGGACTCACAACGGACTGAGCCTGTACTCTCAGACTGTTGAAGAATCCTCAGTTCAGGACCTTATTTTCTTAAACCCAAGCGAATCAATGCAGGACAAAACTGTGATTAACACACAGGCTGTGGGGGCTTCCTTTATGGCTCGCACAAGGTTATCGCCTAGAAACGTCACAATCCTGCCTGCTGAAACCACTCAGGAATAAATCTTGTGAAGGTTCAGTGCAGGATGTATTACTCAGCCCAGGGAAATGCTTTATATTGGGCAATTTAGTAGTAGAACATCAATTCTCACTAGGCCCAAATGCCCTCTGGCAAGGGAACAGTGGCCTTAGCTCTTACGAATAGTAGATTGGTAAAACTGATCCTAGCAGAAGAGGTCACACGGAGGTTATTTCATAAAATAATTCTAAATCTCCATGCTCACTGAAAAGTAGCATTTCAAGGAGCTAAATTAGCAATCTCCCTGAGGTGCTTCTTCTATACCAAAGATTTTCAAACTTGGCAAGTTAAGACTTGTGGACTTCAACTCCTAGAATTTCTGAGCTAACGACTGGAGGAGGAATTCTGGGAGTTGAAGTCCACAAGTCTTAAAAGCTGTCAAGTTTTGAAGACCTCTGTTTTATACATTGAAGGGCTTTTTTTTTAATACAATCCCATGTCTGATCTCTCATTCATGTTCAAAAGAAAGCTAGTAAAATTTTCAACCCGAAGCCAAATCGAATGGAAGAATTCATGCCAAGGATGCTTTCTCTTTTCCCGCCTTTGCAAATTCTTCCAGTAGAGCTGAGATGGGGAAACCTGGCCTCTCCAGTTGTTGCTGTGTTTTCATTATCATTCGCCTCAGACAGTGAATATCAAGCATGATGGGGAATAGAGTCCAGCAGGGTCTGGAGTGGTACAGGTCCTCAGTTCCGGCTGTCAGGGAAATGGCTGGATCACTCAAGATAATAATGGGATTGTAGAGCTGAATAGAGGTCTCAATATTAGAAAACTCCTTCCATTAAATTAAATTATTCCAGTAGTTGAAAGGCTGCCACAAAGAAGGGGTCAACTTATTTTCCAAAGCACCAGAGAGGCAGGACAAAAAACAATAGATAGGAACTAATGAAGGACAGAAGCAAACTGGAACTAAGGAGAAACTTCCTAACAGTGAGGACAATTAACCAGTGGAACAGCTTTGCCTTCAGAAGTTGTGGGAGCTTCATCGCTGGAGGTTGTTAAGAAGAGACAGGACAGTCACCTATCTGAAATAGTATAGCGTCTATTGCTTGAGCTGGTCGGGCCGAACTAGAAGACTTCCAACCTCTATTCTGATTGATTGAAATTAAATTTTAAAAAACCCAACTTCCTCACCTGTATTTTGAGAGGCAAGTTCCACTTAATCTAGTAACAGTTGTTTCTCTGCTTTCTGAAAACTAGATCTTCAAACCATTTCCATATGTCTATATAGATAGAAAAGGTAGCCTAAAGGAAATTGCATGAATTGGTAAGTTTAGATGAGAACATATTAGAATGACAGTTGCAGGCAGTCTTTGACTTAACGACTGTTAATTAAGCCCAGGATTACCATTGTAAATCAGGTCTTTAAGCAGGATGTCAGGTAACCACACCTGACTTCACAACCTTTTCTGCTGAGGTTGTTAAATGAAATCTGCTGCTATAAAACAAATCCATTGACTGTAGTGGGTGTTGTTGTTTTTGCTGGAAACCAGAAGTAGAAGCTGGTTTCTGATGAAAAAAAAAAGATTCTAGTTATGTGACCTCTGGGACACTGCAAACAATCATAAATGTGAGCTGGTTGCCAAGTGCCCAAAATAGGATCATGTTAATTGGGGGGTGATTTGTTAGAACAAGGATCTCCAAACTTGGCCAGTTTAAGATTTGTGGATCTCAACTCCCAGAATTCCTGAGCTAGCATGACTAGAGGAGGAATTCTGGGAGTTGAAGTCCACAAGTCTTAAAGCTGTCAAGTTTGAAGAGCCCTGTGTTAGAACTTTGAATCTGGATCATAAGTCATCTTGCCGAGGTCCATCTGAACTTTGAAATGGTTGCGAAGCAATCAGTCATAAATTAAGGACTACCAGTAGCTACAGTACAGGTAGTCCTCAACTTACGATCACAATTGAGCCCAGAACTTTTTATTGCTAAGTGAGAAATTTAAGTGGAGTTTTGCCTTTCATTGTCCCACTTGTTAAGTGATTCACTGCAGTTGTTAAATTAGTAACACGGTTGTTAAGTGAACCCGGCTTTGACTTTGCTTGTCAAGTCACCAAAATGTGATCACGTGACATTGGGACACTGCAACTGTCATAAATATGAGCCAACTGCCAAGCAACAGAGCCTCAAAGAGATTAGAATACAAGTTAGGACAGGCTACTTCTGCTGACTGCCGGCTGCCAGCAGTTTGGCAGTTCAGGTCTCACTGGCTCAAAATTGACTCAGCCTTCCATCCTTCCGAGGTTGGTAAAATGAGGGTCCAGATTGTTGGCGGCAGTTTGCTGACTCCTTAAACTGCTTAGAGCGGGCTGTGGAGCACTGTGAAGAGGTACATAACTCTAAGTGTTATTGCTATTGCTATCTGAATTTTAATCACATCGCCATGGGGATGCTGCAACAGTCATAAGCGTGAAAAATGGTCATAACTCACTTTTTCAGTGTTGTATCTTCAAACAGTCACTAAAGGAAGTGTTATAAGTCAAGGGCTACCTGTATATGCTAAGAAAACATGGGATATCTCCTTGTAGGATTTTTTTTTATACTAGACCATATTAAAAATAGAAAGGAAGAACCTTCTTCCTAAAGGGAGATGGAGAGAAAATTGGGACTGGATTTGAAGATGCTAAAAGCTCTGGAATAACGTCTGCAGTCAATAGTTTGCAACAACTACTTCTTGAATTAAAATAAAGATGTTAAATGAATTCTCCTTGACCCAAAATCTTTTTTTCTCCTCCTGGGTCCATATCTCAGCTCTTCACGAAGACCAGGATGTATTGTATTTCTTACATACTACTACGTCTTTTGGTGTTTAACTTTCCTCCCTAATGTTCTTTCAGATTTAACTCAAAGGATGGCACCTCCGGAGATGCCAACAGTAATTTAGACACGCCCAATGTTGTGTAGATTTTGTGGGCTGGTGTTGGAAGTTAAAACCCACTCCTCTCCTAGAAAAATGAAATATTTTAGGATATACTAAAAAAAAAAAAAAAAAGGCAGAATATTTCCCCTGAAACAGAAGTAGAAACTCAGCCCTCACCTTTGTTAATGGGTGATTAAGGCCTGGGCCAAAGACAAAGATCTACCTCCTTCAGGCAGAGCCATTTAATTGACCTTCATTGTACCACCTACCAAGTTTCAACCAAATTTAGTATACAGACAACCTACAAAGCTAGCTATTACCTCTGACAGCAACCAGTCAGGATGCTCTTCCTGTGCCCCAGGATGTTCAAAATCCAGAGAGGGCATAAAACCCAGGAATTCTCAGCGTCTCTTCCCTTTTCACCCAGGATCTCCAAGTCATGTGGTCCTGGTCATCAATAAACCATCTTTCCAAGCGGCTTCCATGTTTCCAGTGTCTTTTTCCCCACTTGGAACTGAACCCAGAAGGATATTTCTTCCAACACTGGTCAGTAATAGAAGAGATGGATTTTTACTTTTGTGAGTTTTCCCCTCGACAATTTCATTAGACCTAGTTTAGATCAATTGCACTAAAAATTGGTTCTGTGTGTCATTCCAATAATTCTAAAGTGGTGCTGACTGTGGGTGATGGGAGTTGTACTCCTGCAAATTCAAACTGGGGAAACTTTCTTGACATTTGCAGTGTACTTTGCATATATTGGTTATTTATTCATTTATTTGATTTCTACAGCCTCCCATCTCAACAAACGACTCTTAGGTTAGATTCGTATATCCAACTATAGACAAGGTTTAGGGGCAGATCGTCGTGGAGAAAAATCTATCGATGTGATCGGTGGGGATGGAAAACAATTGGCTGGCACATTTAAAAAAAAAAAAAAAACACCCTTTCAAACTGAGCCCCAGAGGTGTGGGGGGGGGGGGAAGAGATCGGACGAACGTGTTTTTCAGCCACCTGTCCCTAGATGGCGCTGTACAAATGAACAATGCGCGCGCCTAGATAGGTGTCAATCCAGCGCAGCAGCCCAACGGTAACGAGTTAAAAGGAATTGAAACCATCGAGTATTAAATTACTAGAGAGGATGCCGGAGTTGAGAAGACCAGAGGAACTTCCTGTTCCTGCTCATCCCTGGCAGAAGGGTGGCATGCAAGGTTGCACTCTTGTTCTTCCCAGGGTCGCAACAGCAGCTGGAAGGTGAGTTGAGGATAGGTCGGAGGGGCAAGCCGGTTTGCTCCTTGGTGTAAAAGCAGAAAAGCTGCTACATATTCCTCTTCGCCCCAGATTTTATTCCACTGGTGCTGCAGGCTTTAAAACTGGTGCCTGCAATTTTCTGTGGGTTGGGAGATTTAAAAAGTCTCCTTCAAGGTAGAATTGAGTTCTTGTGATTTTATTGACATGTTGTTTTCTTGGCAACAATATGGGACCAATCTGCCACCACTGGCTTCTGGGTTGTTTTGTTTTTTTAAACTTCCGGGTCCAAACATGGGATTTCCTGGTGGTACCCCATCCATGTATTAACCAGATTCAGCTCTTAACCTAGGATTTGGGGAGCCTAGCTCCCTGTTTTTAAAAATAGCTATTGGGGATTATTTGGGATGCTCAGTTGTATTGGTAGTCCTCATTTACCACTTGTTAATGGCTGTTATGACTGAAAAAAGGAGGTTTATAGCTGGTCCTTGAGGGTGTGGTTCAGGGCTGGGTTTCTACCAGTTCTGTCCACCTCTGTAGAACCGGTAGCTCTGAAGAGCAGCACACATAGAACTGGTTCTATGTCTGCTGGTTTTTTTGCTCACCCAGGCTCTTACCTGATCTTTATTTCCTGATTTTTCAACTTCAGCTGCTGAAGAAGGCACAGCTGTAGTTAAAAAAAACAAGAAAAGAGGGCTGTTTCAAAGGCTGTTTCTGGTGCTAATGAAAATTAACAGGTGCACATAGCTCACAGTGGGCAGGGAAGCTCATAAATCCCGAACCGGTAGTTAACCCTGTTGTATCCCACCCCTGATGTGGTTGCTGCAGTGATTTGGGTGTGACAACAGGCGCACAATGATAATGGTTACAGTATTCTGCAGTTGGTGATCACTATTTGCAGACAGTCGGCCTTGAAACTCAGGCACTTTCAAGTTTGGTGTGTGGACAACTGGTACCTGAATTTGAGAGAGATACTTTTACCTTTGCAAAGGGACTTTTGAAAATACAAATCACCAAGTAATTCAGGCAAAGCAAAAGCATTTAAGGGGGGTGGATTTTTATAGGGTGCAGAAACATAATACATTTATTTGGCATAGGTGATGCATCATAAAATAAGCGATCAAATTAAAAGATACCATTTACATGTAACATGTGAACAACAGGAAACTTTGACTAGATAAAATTCCACAAGTGGCAAATTTGTGGCTTAAAATACTTCCTTTCCTGGCCTGGCTTGCACTTTTTAGATTTGCAAGTGTACAGGTAATCCTTGACTTGCGTCATTCATTGGGCAACCCAGGCCTCCCTCCATCCCTTGACATCCCTTCTCCACATAATGACTGTAATGGGGAGAGCCGGGATTGCATGGGTGCCTTGCTTAATGACAGAAACAACTTAAGGACCACAATGCTGGACTAAATTGTTATTTAGGTCATCATTTAAGAGCTGTGTATAAAAAAAGACTTTCACAAACTTTTAGCACCCACCACCTGGCTAATCTTGTGCAGCTAAGTTGGTTCTAACTGGACGGTTCAAGGTATGTTTTGAGGAGTGATCCTGCACCCCCACAAGACAATAATTGAAGAACAGTGTTCCTTGATTCCCCAAGGGAGGTGTGGTTATATTTTTCCTTAGTTTAGTTCTCACTTCTTGCATACGAAGATTCTAGTTCAGATTTATTTATTATTTACTAGCTCGATACTGGTGCTTTGTTACGAAACTATGTGGTCGGGCTTAGTTTTGGGGGAGGAAAATAAGAGGGAAAAATTCTTCCTCTCCCAACCAGCATCCATCAGTATTTATCTGGCTAGCGTGTGTCAGTGTGTGAGAGAGTTGAGGGTTGTTTGGAAACCGAAATACAGTATTTGCTATGTTAGCAAGGAGACAGCAAGGAGCCTAGGCGTGGCTTAGCTCAACTGTTCTGTACTGTTCACAGCTTGTTGCTGTGAAACAAACTGAAACTGAAAATCCTCTCCTCTGCTTGTGTTTTGCATTTGGAACAGATTTCTTTTCAGATGGGGAGGGGAAGTAGACCTCCTTAGCGTCAGAGCATGTTGTTGTTAATAATAATAATAATAATAATAATAATAATAATAATAATAATAATAATAATAATAATAATAATATACACTAAATACTAAAGCTCTGGTGGTCATTTAAAAAAATCCTTTCTCAGTGAGCACCTACAAGCCAAGAGGGAACATACATGCCAAATTGCAAGTTTGTAGGCTTTACGGTTCTGAAGATTTTGTGGTGATGCATTAGTGATATTTCACTTTTATATATATAGATTTATGAATGAATGAGAATGCATAACGTTCCCACTCCTCAAGACTGCTTTCCCTTGGTTTACTTCTCGCTTCTTGCATACAAAGATTCTAGTTCAGATTGATTGGTTGATTGAATGAATGAAACACCCGCGCTTAGAAAGCCATCCACGTAGCAGCGACCTCGGTGGCTGTTCGGCATCCACATCCAACGTCAGCGACTGAGGTGGTGAAACCATCGAGTATTGAATTGCTAGAGAGACCATAGAGGCGACGAGAAGGTTTAAGAGGAGCTTCCTCTTCCGGCTCACCCGTGGGGGGAGGGGTCTGAAGGTATAGTGGCGGTTCTCCAGTTCTTCCCAGGATCCAAGCAGGAGCAGTAGCAGCAGCAGCAGCAGCAGCTGGACGGCAAGTTCAGGACAGGTCGGAGGAGAAGCCGGGAGCAAGTAGGTTTCCTCCACTGTGTAAAAGCAGAGAAGCAACTACTAACGAGGCTGAAATATATCGGCTGCTACTTATTCCTCCCCCTCCCCAAATTTTATTCCAGTGCCTTCGACCTTCCGCTAGTTGGGAGATTTAAAAAGATTGGAAAAAGTCTCATTCGCTGTTGCAATGTATTCCTTCCCTCCTCAAATTTTATTTCACTCTTTCTGCATGCTTTGTTTGAAACGGGTCCCTTCATTTTTCAATTGATTTAATAGTCGCATTCAGATTCCACTGGTGCCTGCCATTTTCTGTTGGTTGGGAGATTTAAAAAGTCTCCTTCACTTTAGGGTTGGCTCCTTGTGCTTTGTATGCATGTGATATTTTCTTGGCAAAGGAGGAACTTCCTTGGCAAAACCGATGATTATGTATCAGAGGTCTCCAAACTTAGCAACTTTAAGACTTGTGGCTGAGGAATTCTGGGAATTGAAGTCCACAAGTCTTAAAGTTGCCAAGTTTGGAGACCTCTGATATATATCTTGCGGAGGCTTTGGCACCATTTCCTCTAAATTAAGTCAAAAAGTTTGAACATACCCATTTCTGGGACTTTTTTCACGCTGAAATACAAATGTATTTTCTACATACATACAATACATATGCAATATGTCTGTATTTCCTGTGTGCCAGACATATTGGAAAACAACGATTTGTAAGGCTTAGACTTTGTGATTTATTCAAGTCCACAAGAGAATGTCATGATTGTGTGGATATTTGGAATTAGATCTTGCTAGTCTTTTATGGGACAAATAAATCATAATTGATCTTTATGGTTAATCTTGCATTTTCACGTGTTTCTTTTTTTCATGCTTCTTGTTTTCACATTTTATAGCCAATCATTAAACCAAGCCTTTTATGTGATTGTTATAGACAAAAGAGAAGTGCCAAGAAGATGCCGAGTGAGATCAAAAAGGAAAGTCAATCCATCCTGCAATTAAAATCCTTCCAATTCCTCCAGAAAACAACAAAACACTTCTCTGTCCCAGCACCTGATTGGCAAGAGAGAGAGTAACTGAATAGAGTATTAAGCTGGAAAAAATTGAGTATGTGGAACTCCATTAAGCATTCCACTAAAAGGTCAACAGTCATTTGCAAATTCAGAAAAAGATGGAAGTATCTGGAAATCAATGGAGAGGACAGTTGGATAACCAAGTATGGCAAGCAGTCATGCAAGACTCACTCTGTGAAGAAAGAAAGAGTAGCTTGAATGAAAACATCATCCAAGAAGGGATCCAAAATATTTCTGATCTCCTCAATAAACCAAGAATATCAGTGGTGGAAAAGCCCCATGGATCTTCATATTGTGAGGATAGCATGGATTGCAAATCTCAACTGATTGTGCATGAAAGGATCCACAACAAAGAAAAGCCAAATAAATGTTCCAAATGTGGGAAATTGTTTTGCTACAGCCCACATAGTTTTGAGGATAAAATGACTCTCCCAAGAAAGAACCCATACCAGTGCTCGCAATGTGACAGCAGCTCTTGCAAGGACACCACCCTAACGATACACCAGAAGACTAACACAGAAAAGAAACAGTATACATGTCTAGATTGTGGGAAATCTTTCAGTCAGAATTCCAACCTATTGATACACCAAAGGACTCACACAGGGGAGAAATCCCATGAGTGCCTGTACTGTGGGAAAACTTTCAGTCGGAATTCCTACCTGGTGATGCACCAGAGGACTCACACAGGAGAGAAACCGTATGGGTGTCCAGATTGTGGGAAAAGTTTCAGTCGGAATTCCAACTTGTTGATACATCAGAGAATTCACACGGGAGAGAAACCATATGGGTGCCAGGATTGTGGGAAAAGTTTCAGTCGGAATTCTAACCTGGTGATACACGAGAGGACTCACACAGGAGAGAAACCATATGAGTGTCAGTATTGTGGTAAAAGATTCAGCCGGAATTCTCACCTCGTGATACACCAGAAGATTCACACGGGAGAGAAACCATATGAGTGTCTGGAATGTGGGAAAAGTTTCAGTTGGAATTCCCACCTAGTAATACACCAAAGAACACATACTGGTGAGAAACCATATGGGTGTCCTGTTTGTGGGAAAAATTTCAGCCAGAAATCTGATTTGATGATGCACCAGAGGACTCACACTGGGGAGAAACCATATAAATGTCCTGTTTGTGAGAAAACTTTCAATCGGAATTCCCACCTGGTGATACACCAGAATACACACACCGGAGTGAAACCATATGAGTGTCTAGAATGTGGGAAAACATTTAGTCAGAGTTCCCACCTGCTGATACACCGGAGGACTCATACAGGAGAGAAACCATATGAGTGTTCTGAGTGTGGGAAAGGTTTCAGTACTAGTTCTAACCTTATAAATCATTTAGGTTTGCACACAGGGGAGAAACCTTTCAAATGTCCAGAGTGTGGACGGTGCTTTACGCAATATTCCTGCCTTGCTGCACACAAAAAAATCCACATGAGGCAGAAGGCAACAAGTGTAGAAATGTCTTGAATGTAATTTCTAATTTTCCACTGGAAAAGCAATTGAGAAATTATGAAAGTATTATGTGTCCAGCATCATTCACTATAGTCAAATGTATCTCAGTATTAGACATGACAAGAGAGAATTGGAAAATATTGGATTGGTAAAAGGTAACTATTTGTATTTAGATATCAGCAAACTTACTGGATATTCCCTTCTGCAGAAATCATGCAATTCTACAAAAAGGCTTTGGGTGTGTTATTTTGCACACTGATTATCATAAGCCATAGAAATGTTATATGGAGAGTTTCAGGTTTCTTCAACATAGATTTTAAGCCCCAGAAATTGTTAGCCAGCAGACCTGTTGCATAAAGTATCTTGAAGTTGTAGTCAATATTTGTGGTAGGTTTCATAACCGGCCCACAGCTACTAAAATGTACATTACAATTGCACACTGAGGATTACTTAGTGATGGTTGACTTCTCCAACATAACAAAAGTGTGAGGAGATAAGGAGGATTTGAAGTTCAGCTTTTTCAAATATTTCCATCAAATCAGTGCCAGGAGAATGAGTTATTTCAGACTGTGGCCTAGGATAAGCACAAATATCAAAGAAACCATCATACAGGGAGGCCTCAAGTTACGACCACAATTGAGCCCCGAAATTTACATTGCTGAGTGAAACATTTGTGAAGCGAATTTGCCACCAACTTTACGACTTTTCTTGCCACCGTTGTTAATGGAATCGTTGCATTTGTTAAGTTGGTAGCATAGTTGGTTAAGTGAATCTGGATTCCTCATCGATTTTGCTTGTTAGGTGGTCACAAAAACAGATCACGTGATCCCAGGACGCTGCAGACGTCATAAATATGAACTATGCACCAAGTGCGACGGTTGTCAGTGGGAAAAAGGGTCATAACTCACTTTTTCCAGGGCCGTTGTAACTTTGAATGGTCACGAAATGAAGTGGAGGACTACCTGGATAAGGTGGGACTTTGTAGCCATGAAATAATTGTACATTTTCCCATGTAGAAGCTATTGAACATGATGTGCAAGTGTCAGGATTCCAGCGATCGCCCTAATTAAATCATGAGTCAAACTTCAAAAAACTTCAAAGGATTTATCAGAGGCGACATACTGGCACTGCTGTCTATGAAGCCAACTCTGGCATACGTAATTCACAGTCACCTGTGACCCTGTTCCCCCCTCCCCCCAGCTGTCTCATAAACCAGATTCTCCAATTGAGCACCATAACAGGCTGGATGTCATCATTCACGTTCTCCAATTAAATATATTCACGGGCAAAAACTTTGGGATTTTAGTTACAGTCTTTTGAAGATAAAGCTTGGAATGTACTTTTGCTTTCAACTACTTTTCCAGATTTCCTTCCTCCCTGCCCTTCCCTATGGCAAATACTAAAACAGGCATAGGAATGTTTTATGAGTTGATAGCAAGTGCTGTTGGAAAATTATAGACAAAAGGTGGTTCTGGTTTTGAGAGTAGGATCTTCCACCCCTGCTGTGAGCTCCTTTGCTTGGAAGTGCCTCTTCTTAGCCTTTGATAGCTGTTGGATGACTCGGAGCCAGTTTTGTTAACAGCTTTGTTGCATTCCCCCACAATGGTGGTGATCTGAGAAAAAAAAAATTGTGTCAACCTTTGAAGCCATGTTACTTGGAAGCTTCAAGGTTGCCACATTTAGTGTCTGGGAATTTGGGTGCCAGCTTTGGAAGCCATATTGAGACCAGATGCTCTCCCACGCTGCCACATTTTAAGCCTGGGAAAATGGGAGAAGGGAATTTCTTGGAGTATATGTAGTTAGACATAATATCATTCTTTTTCTAATACAAGGTCATGTTATTTGGCGCATAAGTTGAGGGGAAGTCTCAAGTTGGGACGGATGGTGTTTGGGACATGTGTTGTGATTTGCCGGCAGCAGGTGCAGATGGCTGAGGTCTCCAAGAGCGAGGACTCAGATGAAGGGCCTGGATGTGATGCAAGGATGGGGGCAGGACCATCAGGGAGTGGAATGCTGCCTTTGGAGATTGTGGAGGTTGGCAGCAGTGATAAAAAGAGGCCCCCGAGGAGCCTATGCCAAGTGTGTGTGCGCACAGGGCTGCTCGAAGGAAAGAGCAGCTGCAGCAGCACAGGTGACTGAGGAGTAAGGCTGCAAAGGAATGGCCCCTCCCTTAAGAGATTAAAGGCCAGCTGAGAAACTGGAGCTCTTTGCAGGAAGCAAAGAAGTTTTTGCACTCAAGGCTTGTGGACGTTCGGAATATCTTGGTTGGTGTTTGGAGACTCTTTGTGTTTGAAATATTCCTTAGTAACTTTATCTAGTGTTCTTGGCAGCTTTGCACAACCTTGGCAAGGCTCTTTCTTATCAGAGACAATTAGTTTAAAGCAGCGTTTTAACCGAGAAAGAACGGAATTTGTAAAGAATAACTAAATTGTTTTGCTGTTACCTCTGTTTTGTGTTTGTTTCCTTGGAACAAGGTTTGGGTCAGAACAGCATGTGATGTGATGATGGGTGCAGGGGGTGGATTTGTAGGTTTTATTGCAAGGAAGCCCGCAGTGTTCAGATTTGGGATTCCCCAATTGTGCCAGTTTACTATCCAGTTAAAACAGAACTTTTGAGAAGATGTCCATCTCGGAGTTATTGGTTGGAGTGGAGGTTTTCTGGAACGCTGACATTGGGAGGGGGGAATTTCATGGAGGGGTGGAAGATTAGACTCAACCACGTTCTTTCACAGAAAGTCAAGGCCCTTGTACCCTGCACCTGGAGAGGTGTGTCTGGAGGAGTGTCCATTTGGGACAATGTTTGATTAGGCCATGTGATGGACTGATGGGTGTAGGGCAGGGGTAAGGAACGTTGGCTCTTTTATCACTTATGGACTTCAACTCCCAGAATTCCTGAGTGAGCCATAAAAGGTTCTCCATCCCTGGCCTACTGGTTTTTTCAGTTGTGAGGGAAATCAATTTTTGACTTGAATGGGACTGTTTAATATACAAATGTAGGACATATTTTTATATATATTCTTTGTATGTCCTACATTTGTATATTAAACAGTCCCATTCAAGTCAAAAATTGATTTCCCTCACAACTGAAAAAACCAGTAGGCCAGGGATGGGGAACCTTTTATGGCTCCCTCAGGAATTCTGGGAGTTGAAGTCCATAAGTGATAAAAGAGCCAACGTTCCTTACCCCTGGTGTAGGGGAAGGATCTTGGAATTTCTATTAGGGAGGGAAAACCAGAACTCTCAAATTTGGGTTTTTCTCAAATGTGCCATTATGACAACTCTTAATAAAACTGAGAAAAAATGCTTGTCTCAGAGTTTATTAGTTTGGACTTGGTTATTTGGAATGCTGACAAATTGTATGGTCATAAAAACAGTTTCATTTCTAGAAATGCATTGTGTAAAAACAGGGGTCTCCAACCTTGGCAACTTTAAGCCTTGGCAGACTTCAACCAGGGGTGGGATTCTACTGGTTCTGCCCGGCTCTATAGAACTAGTAGCTCTGAAGAGCAGCAGACAGAGAACCGGTTCAGTGTCTGCTGCTGTTTTGGCCTACCCGCTCTTATCTGTCCTTTATTTCCTGCTTTTTCAACCTCAGCTGCCTTGCACGGCACAGCTTGAGGTTGAAAAAGCAGGGGAAAAGTGGTTTTTCAAACGCTGTGCACCCACACACAGCACTTATCAGCTGTCCGGGTGGCACAGCTTAAGGTGTAGTACATGCGCACACGGCAAAGTGCACGCAAAACGTAATCACCGAACTGGTAGTAACACCAGTGGAAACCCATCCGTGACTTCAACTCTCAGAATTCTGGGAGGTTGAAATCCGCCGAGGCTTAAAGTTGTCAAGGTTGGAGACCCCTGGTGTAAAGAACCACGAGTAGATTTTGGTGAGGAAGAAACATGGGCAGTGTCTGTACAGGTAGCCCTTGACCTGCAACCACAATTGAGCCCAAAATTTCTGTTGTTAAGTGAGTTTTGACCCATTGTACGACCTTTCTCGTCTCAGTGGGTTAAGTGAATCGCTGCAGTTGATAAGTGAGTAACACGGTTGTTAAGTGAATCTGGCTTCCTTCTGCTGGTCAGAAGGTCGCAAAAGGGGATCGCATGACTCCCCTGGGATGCAGCAACCATCGTAAATGTGAGCCAGCTTGCATCTGAATCTTGATCAAATGACACTGGGAGTGTTGCAATGGTCGTAAGCCTCATTTTTTGTGTGTGGGCCATTGTAACTTTGAACGGTTGCTAAATGAACCTTGTGAGTCAGGGGCTACCTGTATTACTGGGAAAATTGGGGAAAGGGGATCATGCAAAGCTCTCCTCTCCCAACGCATGAGAGATTTTTCCAACACTTTCATTCCACCCTCAGGACTTCTTTTTCAACATGCCCCTCCACCCCTGCAAGCAAAGAAGAAAATTACAGGTAGTCCTCACCTTATGATCACAATTGCATATGAAGAATGAACCATTTGCCAAGCACCTGAGTTTTGATCCCCAGGATCATGGGAATGCTTATAAATGTCGTAACTGTGAAAAACAGTCATAAATCACTTTTTCCAGAGACTTAACTTTGAATGGTCACTAAATGAACTGCTGTAAGTTGTATTTGGAACAACTAAGTGACATATGATTATGCAGAGGAATGATGTGAGTATTTTCTGACATTAGAAGATACCAAAGAATTCAATTTTGTTCCTTTTCAGTTCCGAGATCAGTTTATAATATAATACCATTCTGGCTCTGGACTCAAAAGAAACAACAGAGCACATCAGTGATGGGATTCAAAATGTTTTACTACTGGTTCTGTGCCCATGGCTTGCCTTAGTGGGTGTGGCTTGCCTTGGTGGGTGTGGCTTGCCTTGGTGGGTGGAGCAGGGAAAGGACACTGCAAAATCCCCATTCCCCCTCCACCCCACCAACCTGCTTTCCAGCTCCGTTCTCCTGTGCAGGGCAACCAAAGAAGACCCAGCTGATCAGCTGGGACTCAGGAGGCAGAGAATAGATGGGGGCGGGGCCAGTCAGAGATGGTATTTGCCGGTTTTCCGAACGACTCACAATTTCCGCTACCGGTTCTGCAGAACTGGTCAGAACCTGCTGAATATACCACCTCTGGACCACATGCTTCCCTGTTGGCTGTATTATGGGAATGTTTATACCAGGCTCTTCTCTCCTGGACTCAGGGTACACTTGACAATTCTGTACCTCTCTGGCTTTCTAATTGTCACCCGCTACTAGCTATGATGTTGACAGGTTCTGTGGAGCAGCACTTAAAATTTCATCACATGACGGATGACCTGTGCCATAAACTAGTGTAGGACGAGCTTGTCATCCTAGACCCGTGATGGCGAACCTATGGCATGGCAGAGCCATAGGTTGATAGAGCCATTTCTGTCAGCACATGAGCTGTCCTGCCAGCCAGCTGGTTGTCAGGTATCTGCCATGTATGCGCAGGGGCCGGGGGGCGCACAGGAGATGCGTGTGTGTGCACAGGAGCGGGGGCACGGGGGGAGGTTCTCACCACATGTGCAGAGACACGTGGCGTGCAGGAGGGGTGTCAACATGCATGCGCAGGGGGCAGTGTGTCTCGTGCACATTGCATTATGGGCAAGGGTGGGATTCTACCGGTTTGCACCTATTCGCTAGAATCGGTTGTTAACATTCTAAGCAGTTCAGAGAACTGGTTGCTAGAAGAAATTACTGGCCTAATCCTGTAAGGAAGGCAGGAAGGAAACATTCTGGTGTTGCTTACAGAAACTGCCTCTCCGTTAACCCTTATTACATTTTTGACAGGACTAGACTTCCTGTCTCAGGAACATCTCTGGAGTTTTTTCCCCCTCCTTTGCTGGTACTTTGCTCGTGTGGAGTGACCATTCAAAGTTACAATGGCACTGAAAAAAGTGACTTATGACCCTTTTTCACACTTACGACTGTTGCAGCATCCCCAGTTATGAGAGGCCAGGCGAGGAGATGCATGCCTCCATGTGAGTGATATTGAGTTGGCCACACCCAGCTAATAACATGACCACCAAGCCACACCCATCAATTAAGCCACACCCACAGAACCGGTTGTTAAAAAATTTGAATCCGACTTCTGATTATGGGCACGGGCATGCGTGAGCACATGACAACGAAAAGGTTAGCAGTCACTGTCCTAGACTTTCGATGCAGTGATAGGTTTAATCTGCCACATATATTAATCTTTAGTTCCATGCCAGCTCTCCTTTTAGATTCCATTTAGATGTTTGTTTTTTATACACAGGTAGTCCTCGTCGTACGACCACAACAGAGCCCAAAATTTCTGTCGTTAAGTGAGACATTTGTTAAGTGAGTTTTGAACCCATTTTACGACCTTTCTCGCCTCAGTTGTTATGCAGAATCGCTGCAGTTGTTTTAGTGCATAACCCAGTTCTTGAGTGAATCTGGCTTGCACATGGACTTCGCTTGTTGCAAAAGGATATCCTTGGGACACTGCAACTGTCGTAACTATGAACCAATTGCCAAGCCTCTGGATTCCCATCACATGGACCATGGGGATGCTGCAAACGTCATAACTCTGGAAAATAGTCATAAATCACCTTTTTTCAATGCCATTGTAACATTGAACAGTCACTAAAACGAACTGTTGTAAGTCAACGACTACCTGTAGACACTCTTTTACATCTTTTGACTGTTTATAATAATCATTATTGTTGGACTTCCATTGTTTACTAGGCCTTTTTTTGAACTAAATGTACCCCACAATCCTTATGCTGGTCTTTCACCGTAATAAACATTTGATTTGATCTTATCGGGTGATATCCTACTTTTCTTTGCATAGGATTCCTTTGCAGAAGGGACAGCCAAGATTCAGAACCAGGCCAGGGACGAGGAAGAACCAAGAGGTTCTTTGGGCTCCATCCAGGTGGCTTCAAATGTAAACAAATGGGCAGTTTTTAAACTTTGAAATAATCAGATTATACTGTATTTAATTCTGTCTTTTTCTTTTTTGTGTGTGTGCCATGTTTTATGCCATATTGTGGCCCTAATTCAAGGACAAGATACAGATAGTCCTTGACTTGGGACCACAATTGAGCCCAAAATTTCTGCCGCTAAGTGAGACATTTTTTTACAGGGGTGGGATTCAAAACTACCGGTTCTGTGGGCATGGCTTGGTGGGCGTGGCAGGGGAAGGTTGCTGCAAAATCCCATTCCCTCTGCACCCCACTAATCTGCTTTTCAGCTCCATTCTCCTGTGCAGAGCAACCAAAGAAGACTCAACCAATCAGCTGGGACTCAGGGGGCAGAGAATAGATGGGGGCGGGGCCAGTCAGAGGTGGGATTTGCCGCTTCTCCAAACTGGTCAAACTTTCCGCTACCGGTTCTACAGAACCTGCTGAATCCCACCTCTAATTTGTTAAGTGACTTTCCTTGGCACATTTGTTAAGTGGATCACTGCAGTTGTTAAGTTCGTAACACTATTGTTAAGTGGATCTAATTTCCCCATTGACTTTGCTTGTCAGAAGGTCTCAGAAGTTAATCAGATGACTCTGGGACATGGCAGCCATCATAAATCGGAGTTGGATGATCAGACAGGATGATCATAGGTGTCTCCTGTCTAGATGAGCTTCAGACAGAATGCTGGTGGATTTTTCCAGGTTTGACCCATGTCTGTTTATTAATAGGATAAAGCTGGCAAAATAATGGAAAGGCACCAGGCCCAGATAGATTTCCGGCAGAATTTTATAAAACACTACAAGAATCATTGAACCTTCCATTGCTAGAAGTTATGAATGAAGTTGTGTTAAAGAAGAAGATACCCAAATCATGGTCAGAAGCTTATATTATACTTGTCCCAAAAGAGGAGGGCGATCCATTACAAATCAAGAACTATAGACCTATCTCCTTACTAAACACAGATTACAAAATTTTTGCTTCAATATTGGCAGAAAGACTTAAAAATACTTAAACAATTTTATCCATCCTGATCAAAATGGATTTCTGCCAAAGAGACAAATTAAAGATAATATAAGACTAATCTTGGACACTTTGGAATACTATGAGGCACACCCTGAAAAACAAATGGCTTTGATATTTCTAGATGCACAGAAGGCATTTGATAATGTGAATTGGCGATTCATGTTATTACAGCTGGAACAGATGGGCTTTGCTAAAAAATTTATTCAAGCTATAGAAGCTGTATATCATAAGCAAACGGCAAAGGTAATGATAGAGGGAGAACTGACAGACTCTATTGATATAAGAAAAGGAACAAGACAAGGTTGCCCACTATCACCTCTGTTTGTGTTAACCTTGGAAGTGCTAAACAGAAATATTAGTGAAGAAAAGGATATAAAAGGGATGAAAATTAAAAAGGAAGAATTTAAGTTGCAAGCATTTGCAGATCTGGTTTTCATTTTAGAAGACCCACTAGAAACAGCATCAAAATTGATAGAAAAGATAGAGACATATGGAAAGGTGGCTGGTTTGAAAATAAATAAAGATAAGACAAAGATTTTGACAAAGAATATGCTATCAAGACAAAAGGAAGAACTGGCAGATCTATTAAAAATTCAGGTCACGAATAAGATCAAGTACTTGGGGATACATCTGACAGCAAGATGCAGTACACTAAAAGAGAATAATTATATCAAACTTAAGCAGCAGATAGCGCCAGATTTGGCGAAATGGGAAAATTTACAACTGTCATTAATAGGGAGAATATCAACAATCAAGATGAATATATTACCCAGAAATTTATATTTTTTCCAAACAATTCTAATTAGGCTTGGAAAAGATTACTTTGAAGATTTAAATAAAATTGTGTTAAAATATATATGGCAAGGTAAGAAAGCGAGAATAAAGTTAAAACTTTTGCAAGATGCCAGAATAAGAGGAGGGTTTGGTTTACCTAATTGGGAGTTGTATTACCAAGCTACAAATCTGATGTGGGTTAAGGAATGGATAACATTAAGAAATACTAGATTGTTGACATTAGAAGGACATGTTGTTGAGATGGCATGCTTTTTTATGGTACAAAGGAACTAAAATACAGCAGTATTTCAGAAGACATTATATACGGGAGTCTCTGTGGTTAAACTGGGAGAAGACTAAAAGACAATGTTATTTGAAAATTCCAGTCTGGCTATCGACTATTGAAGCAGTTTCTTATCCTATAATATATAAAAAGGAACAAACAGTTAGATATGGTGAAATATTGAATGAAAAGTGTTCCGAACTAAGCAAACTCGTTAGCTTGCAATTCTAATAGTTTTCCTTCCACGACAGGCTCGTAAACCTGCACTTCTGATTGGCCCGCTGATAGCGGATCGTGATTGGTTGTTGTTGGCTGATCTGATTGGCGATTAACGGGTCGCCGCTGATTGGACGCTCCCAGCGCGGCAAACTCAAATCATTGGGTGTTGTGACAGCAGCCAGCTCTATAAAAGGAGCTGCTGCTGCCCTAGTATTTTGCTCTGTTCTGAAGTCACTAATAAAGAGTTGGAGTCACTATTCGATGCCTCGTCTCTGTTCTTTGCGCCCACTCTCCCAGATCTAACAAAAAGGGTGAACTTAAATCTACACAAAAATTAGAGAAACAAAGTATAAAGATGAATTGGTTTTCATATGCGCAAATACATTCAAGGTATGATAAAGACTCTAAAACAAGGTTTCTACGATAAACTGATTGATTTAGATAAGATTTTGACAGGTATTGAGGAGAAGGTAATTAAAAAATTGTATGGATACTTATTAGAAATTAAACTAGAAGAAGAACAAGTTAAAGAAACTATGATTGCTTGGGGGAAGAATTTTGGATATGGGATTGATTTAGAGAAATGACAAAAATTGTGGTTTCAAAATTATAAAATGACAATGTCAACAGCATATAAAGAAAATTTGTATAAGATGTTTTACAGGTGGCATTTCCCCCCAACAAGAATAGCAAGAATGTTCAAGAACAAATCTGAAAAATGTTGGAAATGTCATCAGACATCTGGCTCATATTACCATTTGTGGTGGACATGTACGAATGCTAAAAAATATTGGACTAAAATCCACACATGGTTGGAAAAAATGACAAAAAAGCATATAGATTTGAAACCAGAGATATTTTTATTGGGAATTTTACCTGAAATATATAGTAAGGAATTGAAATATCTGATTGTAAATGTATTAACAGCAGCTAGGATTGTATCTGCTAAAAATTGGAAAAATGAGAAAATACCATCACAGCAGGAAATCATTAAGAAAATATTGGAATGTGCTGAAATGCATAGATTGACATTTGAAATCAGAGAACAAGATGATAAACAATTTTATAAAATTTGGTTTGTATTCTATCAATGGTTAGACAATAAAACATGGTAATAAAATATGTAGATTCTTAGAAAATAATAAATATATAAAGATGTATTCTTTTCTTATTATATCTACAGAATGATTGTAGGAT
The DNA here is from genome assembly GCA_033807585.1 of Hydrophis major. Classification (NCBI taxonomy): domain Eukaryota; kingdom Metazoa; phylum Chordata; class Lepidosauria; order Squamata; family Elapidae; genus Hydrophis; species Hydrophis major. Next base: position 51,901,642 of record CM066329.1, read on the forward strand.
AGATTTGAGATGATAATATGAACTGTCATAAAACAAATTAAGTAAAATATGATTATTTCATAAAACATGAATGAATAAAAGTGTGGGAATAAACTTTGACTTCAGTATTGGGTAATGATTAGTCTAAGACCTTATACATAGATGTCTGCCTAAGGGTCACTGAGATAAGCAAGGAAATTAAAAACAAACACCAGAAACAATTAAGCACCTCAGACAATTGTAAACAGTTTTGTGTGCTATATCTAATTATTGTAATCCACAATGTGAATGCTTACTATGTACGAATTTCTCAATGAAAGGGGACACTAGAATTTGCTCTAGACTCCCATCCTGAGTACACCAGCCTCTGTGTCTCATTCTTTCCATGGGAGACCACCACAAGTGGTGACCCTGACGTGATTCCACTGCAGGTGGTACGTGTCCGGACCTCCATGTTTCCTCGCCTGGAATAGGTAAAGTACGTACTTAACTATTGCTGGACAATAGGATTATTCAGGGAACATGGGGGGAAAACTCTCAGCCACAGGAACGGCATGTTAGTGAGCTGCTGAAGTTAGTCAGGACAAACTTCTTTATCTTTAAACCCTCCGGGGGGGAGCGAATAGTTCTTTCAAAAGATAATGTGAGTGAGCTGCTGCAAGAGATCTGGCAGCAATGTCCCTGGTATCCAGAGAAAGGCTCTTTAAAGTTAGACACATGGAGGAGAATTGGAACTATCCTTCATTAAGAGCCACGGGCAACAGCTGAAATTTTGATATTTTGGAAGATTGTTATGACTGCTTTAGAGACCCAGCAACAACCTCTCTTAAAAACTTTAGTAGAACCTCTTCCTTATAAAGGAATTGTATTGCACCCGCCTTCTCCTAAACTGGAGTGTGCTTTATCATTTCCAACAGCGCCTATGCCTGTGAATGATAAAATCCAATCAAAAATGGAAAATGGAGATTTTTGCATGATCTGAGAACCATTAACTCCATCCTTCAACCAATGGGAGCGTTACAATGTGGTTTGCCTAACCCTAACCTGATCCCACGTACTTGGGATCTAGTTGTAGTAGATTTACGGGATTGCTTCTTTTCTATCCCTTTGCATGCAGATGACAAGAAATTATTTGCCTTTACCGTACCTGAGTTGAATAACAATGCACCTACCTTTCGTTACCAATGGAACGTTTTGCCACAGGGAATGCTAAACAGTCCAACGATGTGCCAGTCATATGTTCGAATGGCTTTGGCTCCATTCAGAACCTCTCATCCTGGGTGGAAGGTTTACCACTACCTGGATGACATTTTAATTGCAGCTCCCGGCCCACCGGGAACAGTTAAGGCAGCGTTACCTTGCCTTAAAGAGGTATTATTACAATTTGGACTTCATATTACCCCAGAAAAAATTCAAAGTCAAACGCCATATGCCTACTTAGGGCATAAGGTCCTTGCAATCTATGCTCATCCAGTCATTCCAGAAATCAAAATTGAGGAAAAGATTTCTCTAGTAAAATTACAACAAATACTAGGAACAATTAACTGGGTTAGACCCTACCTGGGGTTAACTACAGCAGTACTCCAGCCCTTGTTCTTGGCCCTAAAGGGCTCTGCGAGACCGGATTCTGCTATAACCTTATCAGCAGAACAAAGGAAGGTACTGACACATGTTAATGCATCTTTAATGCAGCGTTGGGTTGATCGATGCATTCCTGATACTCCGTTTGCTTTGGCAATTTTACAAACTCCAGCCTTGCCTACTGCAGCTTTATTTCAATTACATGAAGCTCAGGTTTATATCATTGAATGGTTGCATTTGCAGAATACTCCCAGAAAAACAGTTTCTACTATGGCTATGCTTTATAGTGAGTTAATCATCAAAGGCCGAAATCGCAGTATGCATTTATATGGCATAGATCTAGTTCAGTTATTTTTACCTATCTCCCTCACTCTGTGGGAAACTTGGTATAGTCAATCCATTGAATTGCAAATTGCTCTTGAAAATTGGCCAGGGAAGATTTCTTGCCACACCCCCAGTGACCCTCGTTTCCAGTTGCTTCGAAACGTATCTGTAAATTTTAATTCAGTTATTGCTAAGCAGCCAGTTGGGGGAGTGACCGTTTATGCGGATGGTGGTAAGACCTACGGCGCTTGTGCATGGAGACAGGAAGGGGTATGGAAAACAAAAATTACCCCTCCTCAGCAATCAGCACAAAGGGCTGAATTAGCTGCTGCTATTTTGGCCTTACAGGAATTTGCACAAGAACCACTAAATCTTATTGTGGACTCTCTTTACGTTTTTCAATTGATACTTAACATTGAATTTGCTTATCTTTCTCCATCTGTTGATGCTAATCTTATGAGTTTGTTTCTAGCTCTGCAAAACTGTCTTCATTCTCGCACACATTCTCTACATATCGCACACATTCGCAGCCACCAGCCACTTCCCGGGGAGCTGCAGGAAGGGAATGACGTGGCTGACACAGCGGCCTTGGCCATGTCCTGTCTCTCGCTTTCTCCTGTTACTCCATGGGACTCACATAGCTATTTTCATCAAAATGCCAAAGCTCTTTGTAAGCAATTTGGTCTCACTGCTGCAGAAGCTGCAGCTATTATTCAACAATGTCCTAGTTGCAGTGCTCAATCCACTGCTCTTCCTCAAGGAGTAAATCCTCAGGGGACATCTGCTTGTCAACTATGGCAGATGGATGTCACACAACACCCTCCCTTCAAACCATGGCACCATCTGCATGTCACCATTGATACCTATTCAGGATTTATTATGGCAACACATCAACGAGGAGAGGCTACAAAACATGTAGTCAACCATTGCCTCCGTACCTTCACACATGTGGGGCCACCAATGGAGATCAAAACCGATAATGGCCCTGCTCACATTAGCACCGGCTTTGCGGAATTTTGTCATCGATGGTCAATTATACATAAATTTGGCATTCCCTACAATTCCACTGGTCAGGCCATTGTGAAACGAGCTCATCAGACGCTAAAACAAGCACTCCTTCACACAAAAACAAAAACGGGGGAAGTGGATGGATATGGCTTGCCTTACATACAAAACATTCTTAATATTACCTTATACACTTTAAATTTTTTAAACATGACAGGATCTCCTGCTGCTACGGCAGCCAGTAGGCATTTTGCTTCCTCCCCTTCTGCAGGTATGCCAAGACCAAAAGTTCGGTATAAGAGACTACCAGATCCAACGTGGAAAGGACCTGTCCCTCTGATAACTTGGGGCCAAGGATACGCTGCTGTTGAAGATGAGGGGACAGTTGTTTGGGTTCCTGCTCGCTGTGTGCGTCCTTATCATCAGCCAAAGGGGCAAGGGGATGGATTTGGGGGAATAGAAAAGAAACACATTGATCCAGGACATGGGGAATCTAGCAAACCTTCATAATAAAACTGATTGTTGGGTATGTATGCACATGCCAACTCACAAAACATCAGGGCTTCCAATGGTTGCAGTTCCTCTGGCTGAAGGTGACTGGTATAAGGGACAATGCTATGGTTGTTCAGGGATGTGGTCTAACAGTTGGACTAAAAGTAACATAAATACATTGCATCTTGGAAGCCGAATCCAAGAGGTGGCGGGAATCTGCTGGACTCACAATGAGACAGTAGAGAATATGACTTACTTGGGAACATATCCATTTTGCAACAAAACAATTGTTATTGGCAATGGAAGTCAGGTTTATCTGGATGACATGAAAACTAAAAATCTCACTTACTTTGTACATAATATTTCTAAATTTGATATCATATCTTTGATCAATGAAAATGGATGTCCAATTATCCCTGCCACATGTTGTCCCATCATGATAGAAAACCAGCTGCCCAAATGTGCAAATGGGAAATATGCACCACCGCCCACTTATTTGGCTATGTTAATGGAATCTTTTGTACAATTAATCTATGTTGAACCAAATACGGTTGGTCATCTTCTGGGAGCAAATCTATGGTTGCTGTGTGGACGGATGGCCTATGATCGCTTGCCAGCACAATGGAAAGGAGTCTGCACCTTTGGGAAAGTAATCCCATCTCATGTCATTTTAAAATCTTTGGGGACTGCTCATATCCGCAATGCGCGTTCCGCAACGGAAGTAAACTCTGTTTTGAATCATGACCACTGGACACAGATATCAAGGGGAGTTATTCCTCCTTTAGGAGTCATGATGAACTATAGAGATTTGCATCGTTTAAACAATTGGACAGTTACTATGTTTAAAGACACCATTAAAACGCTAAAGCTGCTTGAAGAAGAACAAGGAAAAATCCTTGACTTTGTCCTGCAAACCAGATATGCGGTGGACACTATTTTGGCTGCGCAAGGGGGAGTTTGCGCTGTGATTCATACACATTGTTGCATGTATATCTCTGATTATTCTCCAAACATTACAACTACTATACAGCATATGGAAAAAACCCTGAGTGAGAATCCATTACAATCGGAGGATGAGGGACTGGACGTGTGGTCTACACTTTGGTCCTGGTTGCCAGATGGTTCATGGATTCGTCACCTAATTGTTGGAGTGATATTGCTTTTTATACTTTCTCTTTGTGTATGCTGTAGTATCCAATGTCTCCCTGGACTTTTTGGAATGTGTCGGGTGAAGCCTATGGAAGGAGAACTGTTGTTGCAGATGGCGAAAAGCTACCGAGGCATCCGCGATCATCAAAAAACTAAAATAGGGGAGATGTGGGAATAAACTTTGATTTCAGTATTGGGTAATGATTAGTCTAAGACCTTATACATACATGTCTGCCTAAGGGTCACTGAGATAAGCAAGGAAATTAAAAACAAATACCAGAAACAATTAAGCAGCTCAGACAATTGTAAACAGTTTTGTGTGCTATATCTAATTATTGTAATCCACAATGTGAATGCTTACTATGTATGAATTTCTCAATAAAAGGGGGCACTAGAATTTGCTCTAGACTCCCATCTTGAGTACACCAGCCTCTGTGTCTCATTCTTTCCATGGGAGACCACCACATAAAAGTATAGTCAAATAATTGATTAAAAATGATATTAATGTATTTAATACTTGATTGAAAATATGAGAATATATACAATGAAATTGTAATTGAAGACTACGAAATGGAAACACAAAACCATTTGGAAACCAACCGGCACATTGTATATATATATATGGAAGATGGCTTGATGTTTTTATGTTTTGTTTGTCTATGTTCGTCTTAAAAACCAATAAAAATTTATTTTAAAAAAATGCAGTAAAAAAGCTGGAACACACTTCCTCACTAGTCCATCACATGAAAGCAACAGGTCATAGCATTGACTTCAATGGCACCAAAACCTTAGTCACTATAGAAAACCCCAGCCACAGAATTATCAGAGAAGCCGTAGAGATTGAAAAAAGACCTGAAAGCATGAATAGAAGAGATGATTCCACCAGACTGTCAATTATTTGTAAGCCTGCACTCACAAAAAAATTTCCACACCACAAGCCAGGCAAACCCCTGGGCACAAACAGACTCCCCCTGATACCTCCAGCTCAAACACACCCCAACTAGGCACCCAGATGAAACCTAGCTTCCTAAGAAATGATAGCCGTCCATTTACTCGGAGCCAAGCTGAACTAAAAGCCTCCAATACAGGAAACACAATGTTGCCAGCCAATCAAGACAAAAAAACAAGCCACAAAACAGGCAGAAGATATTAGAAACACCAATCAAGCAGAACACAGCAAACTCCAAGACCAATTAACACAGACCAAGACTCCCAACCAATCAGGATGAAGAAAAAACCATTCTGGCACAGCAGTAGGCTAGCCCCAAATTTAAAACAGAAACAGCTGTAAAAGTCTGACTCACAGACGAACACAATACTGATGATGGCAGATGAGATTCTGCTGAAACGTTGCTACAACTTTAAAAGCACAACTATGTGGGAAAATATCTGAACAAAGCTGAATACCATACATGTAAGTACCCATGAAAATTTAAGAAGATAGATAGATAGATAGATAGATAGATAGATAGATAGATAGATAGATAGATAGATAGATAGATAGATAGATAGATAGATTAGAGATAGAGATAGAGATAGAGATAGAGATAGAGATATAGAGAGATATAGAGATATAGCTATTTTGTAACTATCTTTACTATCTAATATAATCTTTCTTTCTGTCTGTCTACTATCTCTTTCTCTGGTCTGTCTGTCTACCTACCTACCTACCTACCTACCAACCCACTCATCCATCCATCCACACACACACAGAGCTCTATTTCTTACAGTATCTGTCTTTCCAAAGCTCAGACTAGTGTGTTTTTCAGCCATATGTCGCTAGATGGCGCTCTAAAGATCAGCAGTACCGGGGCGCCCGGCAAGCCGCCGATTTAGCAGTAGCTTCAGAGGAAGAGCCTGATGGAAGTATTGGATTGCTAGAGAGGATTTGGAAGAGGGCACGAGCGCTTCCTCTTCCGGTTCCCCCCCCTCCCCGTCCATGGGTGGATGGCATCGCGGACAAACTGTTTTTGTTCCCACCGTCTGATACAGCAGCTGGGCGGTGAGTGGCGGGCAGGTGGGAGGAGAGGTCGGGCCCTTTGGGTTCCTCCACGGCTGGACGCAGCGAAGGGAGAGAAGGCTGAAAGATATTCAGCTGCTATTCCTCCCCTCCCCAAATTTTGTCCCAGTAGTCCTGCATGATTTAAAATAGGTTGCTGTTCAATTGCTAAGTCGTGTCTGACTCTTCGCGACCCCCTGGACCATGATGGCAGGCTAGCCCCCTCCTGTCTTCCCGTCTCTCCTGGAGTCTGCTCAGTTCATATTCATTGCATCATTAACACCATCCAACCATCTCATCCTCTTCTGTCCTCTTCTCCTTTTGCTTTCCATCTTTCCACAACATCAGGGTCTTTCTCTTCTCACTAGATAACCAATAACATTCCCTCAACACTGTCCAACTATTTACAAAGTCTATTTGTAAATAGTTGGACTATTTATTTGTAAATAGTTCCACTACTATTAACCTCCTCATTCCTTATCAACCATCCCTTCCCACTTGGTATGCAATATGTTGCCTGTATCCAATATATAAATATATTGACTGTTTCCTAGTATAATTTGATTGCTTATTTGTACCCTATGACTATATTAAGTGTTGTACTTGATGATTCTTGACGAATATATATTTTCTTTATGTGTACATTGAGAGTATATGCACCAAGACAAATTCCTTGTGCGTCCAATCACACTTGGCCAATAAAGAATTCATTCATTCAAAGTATTTTTGCACTTCACTGTCTGTCCTTCCAGAGGACAGTCAAAGTTGCTTTTCTTTAGGATCAACTGATTCGATCTCCATGCAGTCTAAGGGTCTCTCAGATAAAATCTCAGATAACAGATAATCAAAGTTGGAAGGGACCTTATAGGTCATCTAGTAGTCCTGCCCCTCTCAACAGCAGCACAATTTGAAAGCATCATATTTGGCACTCAGGCTTCCTTAGGACATTTAAAATTGCTGTCTTCGATTTTCTGCTGGTTGGGAGATTTAAATTTATGCTTCAGGGTTGACTCCTCATGCTTTTGAACAGTGTGCTGTTTTTAGGGCAAGTGAGTTTACGGGCAAAACTGGGGCTTTCAATCTTGCAGAGACTTTGGGCACTATTTCCTCAATTAAAAGTCCTCCCCCCATGAGACCAAAAAGGTTTCAGCATACCCATATTTGTCAGGCTGAAATACACATAGACTTTTGACATGGATATATACATACATTCATTCATAGGTTTATCTACATTTCTCCCTGTGTGAATATATCTGTATCTGTCTAACCTATGCTCAGCATTTCCAGGTTTATTTCATAATGACAGTTTTTAATGCTAAGTGCTTGTGAAGTCCAAAAGAGAATTTCATTATTGAGTGGGTATTTGAATTTGGATCTTGCTAGTCTTCTATGTGTCAAATGTCTATGAAGATTCTCAGTCATGCAGATCATGGTTTGTCCCAAAGGTGCTTTTTTTCAAGGGGCAACCCTACTTTCTTGTGTTCTCTTTGAAGACGTTTCGCTTCTCATCCAAGAAGCTTCTCTGACTGGATGGTGGGGAATGAAAGGATTTATATTTATATATGTGTCAAATGAATCACAATTAATGTTAGAGATGAGTGTCAGGATTCCAGCAGTTGCCCTAATTAAATCATGAGCCTTGAGCCAAACTTCAAAACCTATAATGAATTTATTAGGAGCAAACATGTCAGTAGGACCTGTTTGAAGCCGATTCTGAGTCACCATAATTCACTGTCATCCTTGACCCTGGTTTCCCCCCCCCCCCACCTCCTTGAGTGCATCATAATTCATGTTCTCCAACAAAACAGTCCATAGCCAAAAGTCATAAATCATGTTCTCCAATTAGAGATTTGCACGGCAAAAACTTCGGTCACCTAGCTATAATCTCTGCAAGTTATGAATGGAATGCGCTTTCAATTCCAAACTGCTGCAATACTTTTTCAAACTCCTTTCCTCTCCCCCTTTCTGTTGGCAACTATATAACGGGCATAGAAATGTTTTAATGAGTCGACAATGAGATTGGTATGTTTGGTTTTTCACTGTAATATATGCTTTTTTCTTGTTTTCATATATTGTGCACCCATTATATATACACCCATTAAACTAAGTCTTTTATGTCAATCTTGCAGACAAAGAAGATGCCAAGAATGGCATTCTGAAAAAATGAGAATCACAAACAGCATTAAAAAACAAAGCAAATCTATCCAGCAATCAAAAATGCATTCCGTTTCCTCCAGAAAAACCTTTCTGCTTCTTCCACAGCAGATGACAGACAAAAAACAGAGAGAATAACAAGAAGGCAGTTTTTGTGCTGGAAATAATTAAGTATGTGAAAATCAGACTTTCCACAAAAAGATGAGAATGGATTGTTTCTAAATTCAGAAAAATATCTAGAAATCAGTGGGAAGGAATGAGTCACTTGGACAGCCACGTAAATCAGATAATCATGCAAGCCTCACCCTGTGAAGAAAGAAAGAGCAGTTTGATTCAAAGCAGCACCAAAAAAGGGATCCAAAATATTTTTGACCTCCAGAATCCAGGAGTATCATTAGTGGAAAAGCACCACAGATGCGGGTACTGTGGAGAAAGGACAGCTTGCAGATCAGAGTTAATTATGCATGGGAGGACCCACACTGGAGAAAATCTCTCCCAGTGTCCTCAATGTGGCAAAAGCTTTATCAAGCATGCTACTCTAGTGATACACAACAGGAGTCAAATGACAGAGAAAACGTACGAGTGTCTGGACTGTGAGAAAAATTACAGCAGTAATTCAAGCCTGCTGATAAACCAGAGGACTCACACCAGAGAGAAGCTGTATTTTTGTCCAGATTGTGGGAAAAGCTTCACTCGGAATTCCCACTTGGTGATACACCAAAGGACTCACACAGGAGAAAGACCATATGAGTGTCCGGATTGTGGGAAAAGTTTCAGTCAGTATTGCCACTTGGTGATACACCAGAGGACTCACACAGGAGAGAAACCATATAAGTGTCTTGATTGTGGGAAAAGTTTCATTCAGAATTCTGACCTGATGATACATAAGAGGACTCACACTGGGGAGAAACCGTATGTGTGTCTGGATTGTGGGAAATGTTTTAGTCGGAATTCCTACTTGGTGGTACACCATAGGACTCACACAGGGGAGAAGCCGTATGAGTGCCTGGAATGTGGGAAGGCTTTTGGTCGAAATTCTGAGCTGATGATACATAAGAGGACTCACACAGGGGAGAAACCATATGAATGTCCGGATTGTGGGAAAAGTTTCAGTCAGAATTCCCACCTGGTGGTACATCATAGGACTCACACAGGGGAGAAACCGTATGAGTGTCCGGATTGTGGGAAAGGTTTCACTACTAGGTGTAAACTTATAAATCATGTAGGTTTACATACGGGGGAGAAACCTTTTAAATGCTCAGAGTGTGGACGGTGCTTCACGCATCATTCTTGCCTTACTGCACACAAAAAAATTCACATGAGACAGAAGTTGATGTGTGTAGAGAAGGCTTGAATTTCATTTCTGATCTTCTATTGGAAATGCAGCTCAGATATTAACTCTTTAATTTCTGTCCTGATTCGCTTTATTCAAAGATGTCTCAGTATTAGATATGAGTGAGAAAAAAGAATTGGAAAATGTTAGTTTGATAAAGACTAGTTACCTGTCTATGGCTATGAATAGATGTTTCTAAATATTTACTTTTCAAGAGATACTTTTCAAGAAATATTTACTTTTGAAGGAATAGTGCAATTGCTGCAATAGAGGGTTTGGATGTTTTTTTTTATTTATATTGATCATAGAAATGCCACATGCAACGTTTCAGCTTTCTACCTCATTGTCTTCCAGATTTCAAGCCCCAAAATTCTCCAGCCAGGATTACCTTTTGAATAAAATATCTTGAAGTGATAGTCAATGTTTCTGGTTGGTCTCTGAAATTTGGGCTAACAATACTTTACAGAAAAGATTGCAGCGCTCATATTTACATATTTACTATAAATCCTCAAATATGACAAAATGGGCTAAGAGAGGCAAAGTGAGTTCAAAGAAACTCAGTGGAAAGAGAATCCCCGTTCAGATTGCGGCTGGGGGGAAGCGTAGAATATAGAAGATCTGAGGGAAGACAATGACAAAAAGATCGCACAATTTGATATGTGATGGCTGTTAAATAGGATGGATAAGAGCTGTAGGCAGTAGTGGGATTCTACCAGTTTGGCCCGGTTCAAGTGAACCGGTAGTAAAAAATTGCTACCATTTGGCCAAACTGGTATTTTATTTTTCCTCCTGACTATCAGCTATTCCAATGATCAGCTGTGCCGGGATCCCCCTCGCTGTCTTACTGCTTTGCCTAGGAGGCTTCCCTGAGGCCCAGGAGGCAAACCCCCCCCCCAGAGCACGGGGGGGGAGGTGCTGCACAAAAAAGCCACGCCTACCCAGTCACGTGGCCATGTCCACCTAGCCATGCCCACAGAACCGGCAGTAAAAATATTTGCATCCCACCCCTGGCTGTAGGTACATTGAGTTGTGGAGAAAACAAGTGGTGGTTTGGAGCCTAGGTTCTTCAGGTTTATTAGCAACCCCTGTAATGTTGTTTGCTTGGAGGTGCTTGCTTGTTAGCCTTTGGTGTGTGATACAATGCCAATTCGCTGACATTTTTGCTAATTCCCCCTTTAGTGGTGGAGATCTGAGAAAAAAAGTGTAGAGCAGTAAATGTTTAAGGTCTAAAACACATATACATGAATAGATATTGACGAGAAAAAAATGGGTAGTATCAGCGTTGCTGTGAACATTGGGGCAAGGTAATGCAAAAAAAAAAAAACAACCTCAAAAAACACATAGGAGATTTTTCCATTCATTCACTGCACTGTGTGTGCTGCATATTCCACCTTATCCTAACTTTTATCAACGCTTTCTCCCACTGTTTACAAAAGATCAATTACAGTTGTGGAAAAGATGGCTTAACCTTCTTGGCCAGGTATAATAGCAGAAGAAGAACTTATATACGGTTTCACAGTGCTTTACGGCTCTCTCTATGTGGTTCACAGAGTCAGCCTATTGCCTCCCAACCATCTGGGTCCTCATTTCACCGACCTCGGAAGGATAGAGGGCTGAGTCAACCTTGACGTCGTCAGGATCGAACTCCTAGCAGTGAGCAAAGTCAGCCTGCATTAGTAATCTCTCACCATTGCACCACCAGTGTATAATGTACAAAAAGGAATTCTAAAGGCAAAAACTGAGAAAAGGAAAGCAATCCTGTTTCCTTAAACCAGGGGTCCAGAACCCCTCCCCCCCCCCGGGGCCTTGGCCCAGTACCAGGCCATGCGAGCGGCAGGCTGGCTGGCATGCACAGGTGCAGCTCCACTCGTGTGAGTGGCAGAGAAGCACACACAGCTCCACTCACGAGTGGCGGGTTGGCACATATGCAGCTCTATTTGCAGTTGAGCTGCGTGTGCATGCATGTTTGTGCTGCCCTGCTGCTTGCAGAAGGAGAGCTGCATGTATGCACGTCGACCTGCTCATGTGGCCTGGTTCCTCTTTCTCCCCCCACCGGGAAACTAAGCAGCAAAGGTTGGGGACCGCTGCCTTAAATAAAAATCCGGACGCTCTCTTCATTCCCCCTCAAATCAGATCATGGATAAAGGCAGCAACCTTGAGAGGAAGTTTTGAGTTGAAGGGTTTGAAGCATGTGGAACTCAATGAGACAGTACAGAAGAAAGACTCCAAAGACCCTTTGAGGATCTGATTATTACTTACTACCTGTGCATAGAAAAAATCTCCCTCTTCCTCTACACAGATGAGCAATGTGGGAAGGAAATGCTGGTGTGGATTTCTCCGAGGAATGGACTTTAGGCCAGGCTCCGTTTCCAAGGAGAGTTTTATTCTGGTCAGCTGGGCAGAGATAATTCCCAAATAGGAATGGGTGATGGCAACTAGAATAGAATAGAATAGAATAGAATAGAATAGAATAGAATAGAATAGAATAGAATAGAATAGAATTCTTTACTGGCCAAATGTGATTGGACACACAAGGAATTTGTCTTGGTGTAAATGTCTCGGTGTACATAAAAGAAAAGATAGCATTTGTCAAGAGTCAAGAATCAGGTGCAACACTTAATAATAAAGCTACTCAATAAGAAAGAAGGGAGGCTCAACTATATGGGTTTTTCTTTTTGCAATTCCTTTCCTGCTTATATTTCCTACATTTGATTTGTATGTTTTATATTTAACTACATGAACAATTTCTAATAAAAATGATCCCAGGCAATGTATGGCCAGACATTTCTACACTTGTGTGTGCGGGTACTTACATGTATGGCATTCAGCTTTGTTCGGGTATTTTCCCACGTCATAGTAGTGGTGCTTTTAAAGTTGTAGCAACGTTTCAGCAGAATCTCATCTGCCATCATCAGGCTTCTGTACAGTGTTCGTCTGTGAGTTAGACTTTTACAGTGGTTTCAGATTTAAATTTCGGGCAGCCTATTGCTGTGCCAGAATGTTTTTCTTTTTTCTTCATCCTGATTGGTTGAGAGTCTTGGTCTGTGTTTATTGGTCTTGGAGTTTGCTGTGTTCTGCTTCTAATATCTTCTGTCTGTTTTTTTGGCTCTTTTTGTATCTTGATTGGCTGGCAACATTGTGTTACTTTATTGGAGGCCTTTAGTGCAGCTTTATTGGAGGCCTTTAGTGCAGTCCACACCACAAGCCAGGCAAACCCCTGGGCACAAACAGATCCCCTCTGATACCTCCAGCTCAAACACACCCCAACCAGGCACCCAGATGAAACCCAGCTTCCTAACTAATGATAGCCATCCATTTACCCGAAGCCAAGCTGCACTAAAGGCCTCCAATAAAGTAACACAATGTTGCCAGTCAATCAAGATACAAAAAGAGCCAAAAAAACCAGAAGATATTAGAAGCAGAACACAGCAAACTCCAAGACCAATAAACACAGACCAAGACTCTCAACCAATCAGGATGAAGAAAAAAAACCAAAAACCATTCTGACACAGCAATAGGCTGCCCCAAATTTAAATCTGAAACCACTGTAAAAGTCTGACTCACAGACGAACACTGTACAGAAGCCTGATGATGGCAGATGAGATTCTGCTGAAACGTTGCTACAACTTTAAAATCACAACTACTATGATGTGGGAAAATACCCGAACAAAGCTGAATGCCATACATACATACATACATATATATATATATATACATACATATTATATATATATAATTTCAGCGCCTCTCCCTTTGCATTTAGGAAAGAGATGTCAAATTCACATGACCTATTCACATGTCACATGACCTATCATGATTTTTCCCCCCTCCCTTTTGCTAAACCAGGGGTGGGCGTGGCCAGTGACTGACGCAACTGGCCCCGTGGGCTGCAAGTTTGACACCCCTGTTCTAGGCCCCCCTTTTGATGTCTGTCACTCTCTTCCCTTGGCTCAATGGAGATTTCTGTGTGAGCAGATTTACAGAGTCACATGGCATCTAGCATTTGATTTAAAATGTGAAACAAAAGGTGGCTTGAGAGGCACAGCAGCTGGAATATACAGGTAGTCCTTGACTTACCAAAGTTTGCTTAGTGACCATTTGGTGTTACAATGGCACAGTGACTTCTGACTGTTTTTCACACCCACCACTGCAGTATTCCCCTTGGTCACATGATTTAAATTTGGATGCTTAACAGCTCTCACATTTATGACAGTTGCAGTGTCTCTGGTTGATGTGAACCCCTTTTACAACCTCCTGGAACAAGCAAAGTGAATGGGGGAAGCCAGACGCACTTAACAAAAGTGTGACTAATTTAACAACTGCAGTGAGTCACTTAACAACCGTGGCAAGACAAGTCGTAAAATGGGAAAGACTCGCTTAACCAATTTCTCACTTAGCAACATAAATTTAGGGCTCAGTTGTGGTCGTAAGTTGAGGATCACCAGTAGTCTGCACTTGGAAACAGCTTGGCTAGCTTGAGTGAGGCTAGTTCCCTCGGAGTCTCTGGCCTGCTGGTGCTTCCATGTCCTAAATCCGTGATAGCAAACCTATGGCACACATACCAGAAGTGGTACACAGAGCCATCTTTGCTGGCATGCGAGCCGTCGCCCCAGCTCGGTTCACTGCGCATGCGCGGATGCCTCCCACCAGCCAGCTGATTGTCGGGTATCTCCCGCGCATGCGCAGGGGGTGAGGAGCATACGGGAGGGTTTGGGAATAGTAAGGCTCATGGGCTGCGAGTTTTGACACCAGGGGTGGGATTCTACCAGTTCGCACCTATTCGCCAGAACCAGTTGTTAATATTCTAAGCAGTTTGGAGAACCGGTTGTTAGAAGAAATTATTGGTCTAATCCTGTAAGGAAGGCCAGAAGGAGACATTCTGGTGTTGCTTACAGAAACTGCCTCTCTATTAACCCTTATTACATGCTTGGCAGGACTAGACTTCCTGTCTCTGGAACTTCTCTGGAGTTTTTTTCCCCTCCTTTGCTGGTACTTTGCTTGTGTGGAGTGACCATTCAATGGCACTGAAAAAAGTGACTTATGACCCTTTTTCACACTTACAACTGTTGCAGCATCCCCAGTCACGAGAGACCATGTGAGGAGATGCGTGCCTCAATGTGAGTGATGTTGAGTTGGCCACGCCCAGCCAGTCACATGACCACCAAGCCACGCCCACCAGCTAAGCCATGCCCACAGAACCAGTTGTTTAAAAATTGGAATCCCACTCCTGCCCTTATCTAAGGTGTTGGCTATTCCTCCCACCTTGAACTTAATAAACAAAGCTTCTGTCTCTGATTGATTGATTGATTGATTGATTTGACTGATGTGATTGATTTGATTGATTTGATTCATTCATTCACTCAATTTATATACCCAGTTCACTCATGGTGACTCTGGGTGCCTAACAACCCCTCACCATACAAAAACTAATGAACTCACACGCACTCTGATTACAATGCAGTTACGGTGGCGATGAGTGCTCCTCGGGGGAGCAGAAAGACCAGGCTAGTGATAGTTCGCCCTGGAAAGGAGCTCTCAATATGGTCGGTGGTGCTGAAAACCACTTGGCGGCACAGAGTAATCAATCAAAAATCTAGCTTCTTGCAGACGCCTCGCCTTAGACGGAACAAACGTGTTTTTCAGGCTTCCGTCGCTAGATGGCGCGCTCTAGATCAGCAACACCGGCGCCCAGAAAGCCGCCAACACAGCGGCGGTATCGGTGGTTGCCGAATAGTGACATCCAACGGATGGGGGAAGAGACTGGGGGTGCAAGGCGTTGAAACAATCGGGTACTGCTAGAGGGGATGCGGGAGAGGAATTTCCTCTTCCGGCTCATCCATGGGAGGACGGTGGCACGGCCAGCCGCTGCTCTCTCCTTCTTCCAAGGGTGGAAAGGTGAGTTGAGGACAGGTCGAGGTGGAGCCGTGAACAGGTAGGGCTGTTTGGTTTCCTCCACGGTGTAGAAGCAGAGAATCAACTAAGCTGCAACATATTCCTTCCCTCGCTGAATTTAATTCCACTGATGGCACGTGCTTTAAAAGTGGTGCCTGTTTGGGAGATTGAAAAAGGTCTCAAGGTTAGGAGTTGCTTGTGCTTTTTATGAGCGTGTTGTTTTTTCTTGGCCAAGAAAGGAGTGTCATTGGCAAAACTGCTGCTTTAAATCTTGCAGAGGCTCTGGGCACCATTTCTTCTGTTAAAGTCGCCCACATCTCAAAAATTAGACCAAAAAGTTTGAGTGTATCCATTTCTGGGACATTTTTCGGGCTGAAATGCAAATGGATTTTCAACATATGTAGTATTTGGGTATCTGTATTTCTCTCTGTGTGCATGTCTGCATCATGTAGGCATTTCCAGATATATTTGATGATAACCCTTTGTAGTGCTAAGAATTTGTGATTTACTCAAGTGAACAATATAATTTCACAATTGTGTGGATATTTGAATCTTGCTAGTATTCTTTGTGTCAGATGAATCATAACATTAGGGATTAATCCAGCATTTTGGCATGTTGGTTTTTTTTCATTGTAAAGCATGCTTTTTACTTGTGGTTTTTCACATGTTGGGCACCCATTTTATAAACAACCATTAAACTTATGTCAATCTTCTAGACAAAGGATGGCAAGAAGAGCATTCTGGACAAGTGAAAATCACAAGAGGAATTAAAAAAGAAAGTGAATCCAGTCAGCAATCAAAGTCTTTCAGTTTCCTCCAGAAAACAACAAAACTCTCCTTCACTGTCAAGCAACAGACAAAAAAGAATAACAGGAATAGAGTTTTGAGCTGGAAAAAATTGAGTCTGGAACTCATATCCAAATTCAGAAAAAAGATGGAAGTACCGGGAAATCAGTGGGGAGAAACCTGTGGCTTACATAGTTATGTAGGGCAGACAGTTATAGAAGCCTTGCCCTGTGAAGAAATAAAGAATAGCTTGAATCAAAGCAACAGGCAAGATGGGATCCAAAATATTTTTGACCTCCAGAATCCATTGGTGGAAAAATCCCACAGATGTGGGAAAAGCACAGATTGTGGATCACAGCTGATTATGCACGAGAGTTTCCACACTGAAGAAAAACCAAACGAATGTTCTGAGTGTGAGAAGGTCTTTTGCTACAGCTCCTTCCCTTTTGAAAATAAAAGGACTTACACTGGAGATAATCCATACCAAAGCTTCCAGTATGGTGGAAATTTTAGCAAGCATGCTCCTCTATTGTTACACCAGAAGACTCCTACAGGTGAGAAACCATATGAGTGTCCGAACTGTGGGAAAGCTTTCAGTCAGAATTCCCACCTTGTAAACCATCAGAGGACTCATACAGGGGAGAAACCGTACGAGTGTCCAGATTGTGGGAAAGGTTTCAGTCAGAATTCCAATCTCTTGATGCACCAGAGGACTCACACAGGGGAGAAACCATATAAATGTACAGATTGTGGGAAAAGTTTCCGTCTTAATTCCCATCTGGCGGTACACAAGAGGTCTCACACGGGTGAGAAACCATATGAGTGCCTGGATTGTGGGAAAGGTTTCACTCACAGTTCCCACCTTGTGATACACCGGAGAACTCACACAGGAGAGAAACCTTATGAGTGTCCAGATTGTGGGAAAGGTTTCCGTGTTAATTCCCATCTGGTGGCTCACCAGAGGACTCACACAGGGGAGAAACCATATCAGTGTTTGGATTGTGGGAAAAGTTTCAGTCAGAATTCCCAACTAGTGGTGCACCAAAGGACACACACAGGAGAGAAACTATATGAATGTCCAGAATGTGGAAAAAGTTGCACTCACAATTCCGACCTCATGATACACCTGAGGACACACACAGGAGAGAAACCGTATGAGTGTCCATACTGTAGGAAACGTTTCAGTCACAATTCCAACCTGGTGGTACACCAAAGGATACACACAGGAGAGAAGCCGTATGAGTGTCCATACTGTGGGAAAAGTTTCAGTCGGAATTCTTACCTGGTGATACACCAGAGGACCCACACTGGGGAGAAGCCATATCAGTGTTTGGATTGTGGGAAAAGTTTTAGTCACAGTTCTGAACTGGTGAGACACCAGAGGACACATACAGGAGAGAAACCGTACGAGTGTCCAGACTGTGGGAAAAGTTTCAGTCAGAATTCAAGCCTGGTGATACACAAGAGAACTCACACTGGGGAGAAACCATATGAGTGTTCAGATTGTGGCAAAACTTTCAGTCAGAACTGCTACCTAATTATACATGAGAGGACTCACACAGGAGAGAAACCTTACGAGTGTCTCTATTGTGGGAAAAGTTTCATTCGGAATTATGCCTTGGTGATACACCAGAGGACTCATACTGGGGAGAAACCATATGAGTGTTTGGATTGTGGGAAAAGTTTCCGTCTCAGTTCCCACCTGGTGGTGCACCAGAGGATTCACACTGGGAAGAAACCATATGAGTGTCAGGATTGTGGGGAAAGTTTCAGTCAGAATTGTCTCCTGATATACCACCAGAGGGCACACACAGGAGAAAAACCATATGAGTGTCCAGATTGTGGAAAAAGTTTCAGTAACAATTCTCACCTGGTGGTGCACCAGCGGATTCACACAGGAGAAAAACCATATGAGTGTCTGGATTGTGGGAAAAGTTTCAGTCGGAATTCCCACCTGGTGGTGCATCAGAGGACTCACACAGGGGAGAAACCGTATGAGTGTCCGGATTGTGGAAAAGGTTTTAGTACTAGATCTAAACTTGTAAATCATGTAGGTTTACACATAGGGGAGAAACCTTTCAAATGCTCAGAGTGTGGGCGGTGTTTTACACAAAATTCGTCCCTTACTGCGCACAAGAAAATCCACACGAGGCAAAAGGTGATGAATATAGAGAAGGTTTGACTTTCCTTTCTGATCTCCTGTGGAAATGCAGTTGAGAAATTAAATAGTTAATTCACTTTAAATAGAAATTAAATAGTTAATTCACTGATTCACTTTAATAAAATGTATTAGTATTAGACATGAGGGAAGAGAGAAACAAAATGGAAGATATTAGTTTAGTTAGTTTAGCAGAAATAGTGGAATTCTGCAAAAAGTATTTGGGGTGGGGTTGGGTTTTTTTTGCATATTGATCATCATAGGGCATAGAAATACAACATACAAAGTACTGATAGTTCTCAATTTACAACCACAATGGAGCCCAGAATTTTTGTTAAACATTTGTTGAGTTTTGTCCCATTTTACAATTTACTTTGCCACATTTGTTAAGTGAATCACTGCAGTTGTTAAATTAGTAACATGGTTAAGTGAATATGTTTTTGCCATTGACTTGCTTGTCACAAAAGGGGATCACATGACCTTGGGACACTGCAATAGTCATAAATATGAGTCAGTTGTCAAGCATCCGAACGTAAAGTGTGCGCATGGGGAAACTACAACATTCTTAAGCGTGAAAAATGGTCGTAAGTCCTTTTTTTCAGTGCTGTTCAGAGATGGTATTCAGCAGGTTCTGACCAGTTCTGGAGAACTGATAGCGGAAATTTTGAGTAGTTCAGAGAAACAGTAAATGCCACGTCTGACTGGAGATTGTACAGTATCGTTCCCCTGCCACACCCATGAAGCCACACTCACAGAACTGGTAGTAAAAAAATTTGAATCCCCACCACTGGTACCTTCTATCTAGATGTCCTCCAGATTTTCAGCCCCAGAATCCCCCAGCCAGCATACTTATTGAATAAAATATTTTGGAAACATAAAAAACATTTCTGGTAGGTACCAAAAGTATGTGGCAAGACTTAAAAATAAATTATTAAAAAATAGGAGCACTCATATCGTTATTCCTCAAATATGACAAATAAAGAGGATTTAAAGTTCATCTTTTTCTAACATTTTCAGAATTTTACATCAAGAAGAATCCTATTTAGATTATGGTAAGCTAAAGCACAGAACAGAATATATGAGGGAGGGTTTAGCAACAACCACACAAAAATTTTACATGTAAAGGCTGTTGAACCGTACTGTAAGAATATGGGAGAGAAAAGACTGTGTTTTTGAGTATAGGACTTTCATGTTTATTAGCAACCCTCCTATGATCTTGTTTCTTTAGAGGTATCCTTTGATGGATGATATTAATGTCAAGATGCTGCCTCTCCCTTTTTTTTTTGCATCCTCCTTGGTGGTTGGAGATCTGAGAAAAAAATGTAATAAATGTTTCATTTGTAAAAATGCATTGTGTAAGAACCACAACTTTTGACAAGGAAAATAAAAGGGCATTATCAGCACTGCTGTGAACATGGGGCAAGGAAATGCAAAGCTCTCTTCTCAAGACATGGGAGATTCTTTCAATTCTTTCACTCCACTCTAGGGTTCTTTATAATTTTTTTCCAAAAATGTCTACTAGTAAAGAGGAGAATTATTTGGAGCAACTAAGAGGCATTTTAGTTATACAGATGGATAACTCTTATTGTGTTGTGTTTAACAGACACCAAAGAATTCAAGATTGGTTCATTACATTAACAATTCAGAATCAGATTATATAATGACCCTGTGACCCTGGACACACAGAAACAACAATGTGTTTCAAAGATGCTTTGTCAAAAGGCAACTGGACTGTTTTGTTTTGTTTTTCCCTTAAGGAAGAAGACATTTTGCTTCTTATCCAAGAAGCGCAGTTGGTTCTGGCCAGATCCGATGAAGCTTTTCGGATGAGAAGAGAAACGTCTTTTCCTTAGGGAAAAAACAATCCAATTTGCCTTTTGAAAAAGCACCTTTGAGACAACTATGGCCTGGATGACTAAGAATCTCCACAGACAAGAGAGCATGTGCTTCTCCAGTGGCTGTATTAGAGGCATTTGTACAGGTTCATCTCACCATTACTGCATAAATACCCAGAATATACAGAACAATTCTGCACCTCCCTATCTTCAGATGGAAACCCTGCTATAACATATATTACCAGATTCTGAGGATCAGCACTTAAAATTTGTCAAATAATGGATGACCTGTGCCATAAACTAGTCTTGTTGAACATTCAGCTTGTTGTATTAGACTTTGCACAGGGATAGGTTTGCCACATATTAACCTTTATGCTCCCTCGTCCTAGTCCTCCTTTTAGATTTGTTTTTATATATACTCTTTCGTTTATATCTTTTAGCTTTTTAGAATAATTATTTTTGGATTTTAATTATTTTCTATGCTTTTTAACTTAATGTACCCCATGTTCCTTATGCTGGTCTTTTGGGCACCCCTGTTATCACATCAGATTTTATTATCCTTAGGAGCTGAAAATGCTTGAAATGGTTTAAAAGCTTCTGGATCTTTGAGAGGACCATACCATAATGCAAACTGCTAGTAACTCTTATTCTGATGTCTTTGGGGAATAAGAGGGGACATTAGCAATGGAGGGGGTGGGAGGGAAGAACTTGGAAGAATTTATAGCTATCTGTTGCAAGAGTTCATTGCAGAGAGTGTTTCTTTTTATTCTTCTCTGAATATGTTTTATTTTTATCTTTTGGGACGTGTCTCATACTGTACATACAACCAAAATGCAAAAAAGAGGGGCAGTGGGGAGGAATAACTGTTTATGCCATTCTGAAGACTTAACTGTGAAACATTAATCAAAGAAGTGATTCATTTATTTTATTTATTCATGTATCAAACTTCTTAACTGCCTGTCTCCCTCACAGAGGGGCTCGGAGCAGTGTACAACGTAAATAGTACAATAAAACATTAAAAACCAAATAATTTAAGATTAAAATATAAAACACTACAAATTTATTGATATATTAATATTAAATGAATATTAATTAAATTTGAATATGTAAAATACATGGAAATTGATGCTAGTAATGGAATACCAGACATGTAATCAATAGATTAATTGGACTGCACAAAATCTAACATATAACGAATGACTTCAAGCAAAATTACTCAATCTTCTTAGATATGGATGATGTCACTTCATTTACGTAAACTTCCATACTGCAGTTATCACTTTTCTATTAAAACATCAGAGATAAATTCTCTCCATATTTGTACTGTTAACTGAAGACATCAATTCTATTAAAAATTTACATTGCATTCTATGATGTTCCATTCTTGTGATTGAAGAAACAAAAAGCTGCTTTAATGGGCTTTTTTCTTTACTGAGGAGGAGCCATTCTGTTTTCCTCTCTTTTTATGATGTTTTCCCCTTTAAAGTAATATTTTGCAACAGTAGAGTTTCCAAGTGATGAGCAATTCACATTCACATTTACCAGAGGTCCTGAGAATGGGGTGCTAATCCCAAAGCTTGTCTTTGTGACGCTCAGAACTACAAATGGCGGGGAGTTGCAATAAAGATACACTTGGAAGGAGAGTTTTGTGAATCTCTGGCAGCCAAAAACCGGAAGGCATCTAATAGCACCTTTTCAGACTACCATATTTTTATAAAGAGGGATATACCTGTGTCAGCTATGCTTTCTAATACAATTGGTTAGACAGAAAAGATGGTGGCAGAATCCTGACATACCTCAGAATGGGTAAACACAGTTTATCTCTTATTCACTATCTTTCTCTTTCTACTGTATATTTTATTACATTAAAATTTTCTGACTATCAAAAAGGAATGCTTCACACAAAGAGCATGGTGACTATACACTTTGCATGCAAATGCATAGTAGCACACATTTTACAACCCTTTGAATGTTTCTTTCTAAAGTTTGCCAGTTTCTTCTACTATATACCCTCTCTTTTTAAGCACAATTTTTCTAGGCTCTGCCACATGCCTCTTGCTTTGATGTAATAGAGATTTCTGGGCAAGCAGATGTCATTTACCATTTAGCAGATTTAAAATCTCCCTCACGAACAAAGTTGGCTTATTGGGAACAGCAGATTCAAGACACTCTGTGTACTTGGACACATCTCTCATCAGTACAGGTGAAGGTGGTTCCTCTGGGGCCTCTGCCTTGCCTTGTCACAAATCCTTGGGAGCCACTAGAAATCAAACTTTTGGGATGTATGTTTTTGAGTTCCTGAGAACCAGCCCTGTGAAAAGAAAGAAAATTTTAGGTGAGCTTTCTTCAAACTACCCCCAAGTCTTGCTCAATCTGTTTAGGAGTAATAAGGCTGAAATCTAACTCCTCTGGAGATTGGGAAGGCTGCTCAGAGCAATTCTACCCTCTAATGAGATTGAGGCTTCCCAACACAGATAGGAAGATCAGAGCAACCAGGTTGATTAGGGGAACTGGAGACTAAGGCATATGAAGAATGGTTGCAGGAACTGGGTTTGGCTAGTCTGGTGAAGAGAAGGACCAGGGGAGACATGATAGCAGTCTTCCAATATCTGAGAGGCTGCCACAGAGGGGAAGGGGGAAAGCTATTTTCTAAAGCATTTGTAGGCCAGACAAGGAATAATGGATGGAAACTGAACAAGGAGAGATGTAACCTGGAAATAAGGAGAAACTTTCTGACAGTGAGAACAATCAATCAATGGAACAGCTTGCCCTCGGAAGTTGTGGGACTGCCACAAGAGATTGGACTGCCATTTTTCAGAAATGGTGTAGGGTCTCCTTGTGCGGGGGGTTGGACTAGATGACCTACAAGGTCCCTTCCAACTCTGATTATCTGTTAGATGTATCTCCTATCTAGAAGTAATTTGGTGACAATGTTAGTGGAAGCTTCCAGTTTTGTCCCATGCCTCATTTCATTAATTGGGTGAAGGTGGCAAACATGTTCAGGCTATACACAAAAACAAGACTTTCATGAACTTCTAGAGCTCAGAACCTAGCTAATCTTGTGAGGCTAAATAGGGTCAAAATCTTGATTCTTCAAGCTTCCCGCAGTTGCAAAAAGTAGGTTTTCATGAATTCTCTTACATCCCCTCAAGATGAACTGGCTAGAACTGACTTCACCAAGGAAGGTGTGTTTTATGGTTGCCTGTTTTAGAATAGCAATAGAATTCTTTATTGGACAAATGTGATTGGGCACACAAGGAATTTGTCTTTGGTGCATATGCTCTCAGTTTACATAAAGAAAAAATAAAATACATTGGTCAAGAATCATAAGGTACAACACTTAGTGATAGTCATGGGTTACTAATAAGCAATCAAATCATACTAAAAAACAATAAAAACAATATAAGTTGTAAAGATACAAGCAACATGGATATAGCCATAAATGGGAAGAGATAGGTACTAGAAAGGATAAGCATAATAGTAATACAGTCTCAGTAGTTAATTTGACAGTGTTGTGGACATTGTTTAGTAGAGTGATGCCCTTTGGGGGGAAAACTGTCCTTGTGTCTAGTTGTTCTGGTGAGCGGTGCCCTGTAGTGTCGTTTGGAGGGTAGGAGTTGGAAGAATTTATATTTAAATATTTATTTTGTCAAATGCTTACAATATAATAGAAATAAGAATAAACATAAGTTTAAATATAAGAAATAGGAACTCATAATTGGGGACAATAGGACAGGGACAATAGGCACGATTGTACGCTTATGCATTATACTTTACGTCCAGGACATGAGGGGGTTTGTAGATATTTTCACAGCCCCCTTTTTGACTCATGAAATATACAGATCCTCAATGGAAGGCAGGTTGGTAGCAATGTTTTTTTCTGCAGTTTCATGCAGAAAAAAACATTTTTTTTTCATTTTTCTCCATGGTTTCAAACTGTCCCCCAAGGATGTTTTTCCTTGGTTCACCGAAAGGAACTTTTTCAAACAGTTCGTGGATGAGAAGCCAAAAGTCTTCAAGCAAAAGACATGCATGTCCAATTTTGCCTTTTGTTTTGAAAAAGCACCTTTGGGACAACCATGATCCGGGCGACTGAGAACCTCCATAGACATTGCCTTGGTTTATTTTATTTTAAATTTTATTTTATTTTATTTTATTTTTTGTTTGTTTGTTTATTTATTTATTTAAGCGATTATAAGATAACAGGTATAAGTATAGACATGGTTATGAATACATGAAATGGATACATGTAAGAAAAATAAAACAAAACTATCGAAAGGGTCAGTAAAATGTCGATTTGAAGCCACATCATAATCAAACGAGAAATCTGGCAGTCGCCTCAGGATAAAGAGATCGGACAAAGCGTAGTTTTTTCCAGGCTGAGGTCGCTCGATGGCGCTCCGCAAGCCGCCTCTGAAAACAACCCGTTTGTGAGGTAGAGCACTCGAGCCCTGGATTGCTAGAGAGGATGTCGGAGGAGAGGAGGGAGAGGGACTTCCTCTTCCGGCTCACCTGAAGGAGGATGGTCGCGTGGGCAGTGGGGTCTCGTGCTCTTCCCAGGGTCGCGGCAGCAGCTGGAAGGTGAGTCCAAGAAAGATCGGAGGAGAAGCCAGGAGCAAGTAGGGCTCTTTTGGTTTCCTCCAGGGTGCACTTTGTTATTGCCTTCCCCAATTTTTATTCCAATAGTACTGCAGGCTTTTGCTTTTTAACTGTGTGCCTTTAAAAGCGATGCCTTCAATCTTCTGCTGGTTGGGAGCTTTAAAAAAGATTGGAAAAGTCTCATTCAGGGAATAGATAATCAGAGTTGGAAGGGACCTTGTAGGTCATATAGTTCAACCCCCTTGCCCAAGCAGGAGACCCTACATCATTTCTGACAAATGGCAGTCCAATCTCTTCTTGAAAGTCTCAAGTGAACAATCCCAATTCATCTGGGGGTTGTTGCTGTTTATTCCTTCCTTCCCTCAAATTTTATTCCACTCTTCCTGCATGATTTGAAAGGGATCCCTTCATTTTTCTTCTGATTTAAATATCTCATTCAGATTCCACTGGTGCTGCAGACTTTGAAAGTGTGGCCTGCAATTTTCAGCTGGTTGGAAGTTTTTAAGAATCTTCACTATAGGGGTGGAGTGCTTGTGTTTTTTTAGTAATGTGTTGTTTTCTCTGCAAGTGAGGCGTTTCATGGGAAAACTGGTGCTTTAAATCTTGCAGAGGCTTTGGCTATCTTATAGCTAAGTTCTTTGAAAGCCATATCATATTGATTCTTGAAAATTATTTATGCTTTTCTGGAAAAGTATATATTTGCTTTCGGAGCCAGTTTTGTGTCTTGAAGAATCTACCAGTATCAAATTCTCCCATCAACCCAAACATAGATTTTGGAAATTGCCCTGGATAGGCTTGATTTCTTAGATAAATGGCTCTATCTAAAAGAGAGTTTGTTATACCATTCTAATCTTTCATCATGTGCAACATGAAAGCCAACAATAAGTTTAATCCTTTGGGTCACAATTTCCATGGCGTGGCCCCATATCTAACTTGCCCATTAACAAAACAATAGGGTTGGAAGGGACCTTGGAAATCTTCTAATCCAAATCACTGCTCAGGCAGGAAACCCTATATCATTTCAGACAAATGGTTGTCCAATCTCTTAGAAACCTCCAGTAATGAAGCAGCCACAACTTTTGGAGGCAAGTTTGTCCGCTGATTAATTGTTCTCACTGTCAGGAAACCACTCCTATTTCCAGGTTAGATCTCTCCTTGTATTACTTTATATCCATTAATTCTCATCCTCCCTTCAGGTACTTTGGAGAATGATTAACCCCATATTCTCAAATATTGGAACACTGCTGTCCTGTCTTTCTCTTCATTAGACTAGACATGCCCAGTTCTTGCTACTGTTCATTGTATTTTAGCCTCCAGTCCCTTAATCATCTTTGTTTCTCTTTGTACTCCTTCTAGAGTCTCAACATTATTTTGTAATGTAATGACCAAAACTATCCTTTTAGTAATGCAGTGACCAAAACTAGCTGCAGTATTCTAAGTGTGGTCTTATCAAAGCTCTATAAAGCAGTACTCTCATTTCATTGCATTTGTGATGGAGATTCTCAGTCATCCAGGTCATGGTTGTCTCAAAGGTGCTTTTTTAAAGAGGCAAAAAAGACTTTCTGGTTTTCTTTGAAGATATTTCAGTTTTCATCTAAGAAGCTTCTTCAGCTCTGAGTGGATGGTGGAGAATGGAGGGATTTATACTCCTTGCAGACAGCTGGTTATTTGCATTCTTTTAGCAAGTTGTTAAGGCCACCTGGAGGTTTATCTGTGCTGTCAGAGTCACCTGAATAGTACAAAATGGCTGTGGAGCCTTCTTGGAACTGTTGAAAGGACTGTGTTGTAGCCTGGAGATAGATGATGTCATATCCCTTCCCCTTTGTTTGAGAGGGTTGTTCAATTTTGACATAGATGGCCTCTTCTTTGACCCATCTTTCAAACTAGCGGACCTCCCTATCCAAAATGTGGACTTTGCTCTCTTCAGAAGTGTGGCTTTTGTCTTTTAAATATAGATGAACTACTGAATCTAATCCTGATGGGTTTGTGATCTCCTATGTTGTGCCATGTGTTTATGAAGTGGTTGTTTTGTTTCCCCAACGTATAGATCTGCACACTGCTCACTGCATTGTACTGCATATACCACGTTATTGAAGTTTATGTCTGGGTATTTTATCTTTGGGGTCGACAAGCTTCTGCCTTAATGTATTCTTGGGTTTGAACTTTGAAGTGTGCACATATATTGTATTGGCTGAAGATCCTCCTGAGCTTTTCCGATATTCCTGCAACACCTGGAATGACAACATTGCTTTGTTTATTGTTCTCTTCATTGTCTGTTATGGAGGAGGTTCTGTAGGGTCTTTTTTGAGATTTGATGAAGGGCTACTTGGGATGGCCACATGTTCTGAGGGCTTCCTTGATGTGTTTATGTTCATTTTCTTTCCCATCTTTGCTGTTAGGGAGGCCTTCAGCCCAGTCGTGTAGGGTTCTGATGACTCCCATTTTGTGATCAAGTGGGTGGTGGAAATCAAAATGTAAATATTGATCTGTGTGTGGGGGGGGGGTCTGTAAACTTCAATGTTGAGACTTCTGTCTTCCTTAATGTGGACTATTTTCCTTAACAGCTTCCCGTGTGAATTTGATATATCTGTCCACAGAATTTTTATGTTTGATGAGTGCTTCCAATTCCTGTGTTTTGATCATGACCCAAGTACTATCCACATACCTATACCAGTGAGTGGGTGGAATTCCTGTGAAGGAGTCTAGGGTTTTGGTTTCTGCCTCTTCCATGTAGAGATTGGCCACAATGGGAGACACAGGTGAACCCATGGCACAGCCATGCTTTTTATCTCTAGAAACCTTCGTTGTATTTAAAATAAGTAGTGGTCAGGCAGAGTTTCCAGCATGGCACATATGCAGTGCCATGAAAGACATGCTCTTATCTTGGGAAACTGTTTATAATTAGTTCTGGCTGGGAATTACTTGCATTCCCAGCCAGAACTAATTATAAACAGTTTCCCAAGATAAGAGCACGTCTTTCAGTGCTGTAGAAGGCTGCCAAAAAACAGAAGTATCCAAATTAATGATAACAGAAACCAACCCAAAGTACCATAAAAACTGACCAGAGTTCCCAGAGCTTCAAGGAGGACTTGGAATCTATCAAACTACTTTGCTTCCTGCAAAGATTACATCATTGAGGTCTGACTTTTATCCCTTATGGAAGGGGCCATTACCTCCCAGCCTTATTCCTGAGTCGTCCCTTCTGTTTCAGCTGCTCTCACCTTTTAGTTCTGTGCACATACACACTGGGAACAGGCTCCCCTGGGTCCTCTGCTTCGCTTCTGCCAGACTCTGAAGGCAGCACCCCACTCCCAGATGGTCCTGGCTCCATCTCTACATTGGACGCAGGACCCTCGTCCAAGTCTTCTCCAGACTCCCTGCCTGGTCCCCTTTCTTCCTCACTGTCTGCCTCCACTGCCGGCTGCACTGGCTGCTGGCGAACCACAACACCTATCACAGTGCCAGGCTTGCCTGCCCTGAGCCTCCTAAGGCTTCTCCTACCCTCTGAGGCATTCCATAACCCACTTCTCTGCCCTTAGGATCCCTGCAATTCTCTATCATCCTTCCCACCCAGCCATCTTGGGGAGATCAAGCCACCTGGATTTTGCAAGGCTGTAGCGAGCGAGGGGAGATCCGGCTGGATCAAGTTTGCAACCTCCAACAAAACTCTGGTTGCCTTTCTACTCAGGAACTTGTAGGAGTTAGCGTGCTTCGGGCATCAAAAACATCCAAAGTAACTTTCTGTTTTTGCAGCTTCCTAGAGAGGTGCCCAGCCACTTACAGGATCAGCTTCCTTACAGAGCCAGCCTAGTGGCAAATTCAAATCCAGAAGTATTAAAATCTCCAAGAAAAAAAAAAAAAGCTCAGATCAAAAGATCTCTTAAATAACAAAGGAGTACCAAAAAAAACCCCTCCCAAACAACTGTTTAAGAAATGAGGAAGCCTAAGTTGATTGCCTCACAGTATCACAAAAGGGATTCCTTTGCCTCTCAGTTGGCCACTCTCCAATCAGTGGGAAAAATTACTTCCACAATCTTCTTGCCAGTACGGGATTGTACAAAGGACAAACCCAGGGATTCCTAAAGTGCTTTCTGATTGTAATGTATGCTATTTTTCCTTGGGGTTTTCATTTGTCATGCATCAATTTCATGTACAATCATTACATTAACTCTTTTTTTTAATGAACCTTTTAGATGAAGAGGATGCCAAGAACAACATTCTGGACAAGTGAAAATCACAAAGAGCATTAACAAGGAAAGGAAATCCATCCAGCAATCAAAATTTGTAACCTTCTTCACCAGGAAAAAATAAAACTCAACAAAGCACTCCACAAAAAGATCAAAAGGGGGAGTGAGTAATCATATCCAAATTCAGAAGAAGAAAAATGGAACTTTCTGGAAATCAGTGGGCAGGAAGCTGTCACACAGACAGCCCCATAGGGCAGGCAGTCATGCAGGCTTTGCCCTGTGAAGAACAAAAGAGTAGTTTGAATCAAAGCACCATGCAAGAAAAGATTCAAAGTATTTTTGACCTTCAAAATCCAGGAATATTAGTGATGGAAAAGCCCTGCAAATCTACATATCATGAGAAAAGCATAGATTGCAGATCACAACTGATTATGCCTGAAGGGATACACACCGGAGAAAACCTGAATGAATGTTCTGAGTGTGGGAAAGTATTTTACTACAGCTCTCATCCTTTCGATGGTAACGGGACCTACAATGATGGGAACCCATACCAGTGCTCTCAATGTGATAAGAGTTTTCGCAAAGACACAACCTTACTGATACACCACAAGACACACACAGGTGGGAAACCATACGAGTGTATGGATTGTGGGAAAAATTTTGCTTACAATTCCCACCTGGTGAAACACCAGAGGACTCACACAGGGGAAAAACCTTATGAGTGCCCAGATTGTGGGAAAAGATTCCGTACTAATTCACACCTGGTGTCGCACAAAAGAACTCACACAGGGGAGAAACCACATCAGTGTATGGATTGTGGAAAAAGTTTCAGTCGGAATTCCCAACTAGTAATTCACCGGAGGACACACACAGGAGAGAATCTATATGAATGTTTGGACTGTAGGAAAAGTTTCAGTCAGAAATCCCATCTGGTGGTTCACCAGAGGACACACACAGGAGAGAAACCGTATGAATGTCCATACTGTGGGAAACGTTTCAGTTACAGTTCCAACCTGGCAGCCCACCAGAGGATTCACACTGGGGAGAAATCAAATGAGTGTCCAGATTGTGGGAAAAGTTTCAGTCGGAATTCCTACCTGGTGATACACCACAGGACTCACACTGGGGAGAAACCGTATGAATGTCCTGATTGTGGGAAAAGTTTCATTCACAGTTCTGAACTGGTGAGACACCAGAGGACACACACAGGAGAGAAACCATATGAATGTCCAGACTGCGGGAAAAGTTTCAGTCAGAGTTCCAGCCTGGTGTCACACAGGAGGACTCACACTGGGGAGAAACCGTATGAGTGTCCAGATTGTGGTAAAACTTTCAGTCAGAGTTGTTACCTGGTTATACATGAGAGAACTCACACAGGGGAGAAACCATATGAATGTCTATATTGTGGGAAAAGTTTCATTCGGAATTACTCTTTGGTGATACACCAAAGAACTCACACAGGAGAGAAACCGTACAAATGTGTGGATTGTGGGAAAAGTTTCCGTCTTAATTCCCATCTGGTGGTCCATCAGAGGACTCACTCTGAGAAGAAACCATATGAGTGCCAGGATTGTGGGGAAAGTTTCAGTCAGAATTGCCTTTTGGTATACCACCAGAGGCGACACACAGGAGAGAAACCATTTGAGTGTCCAGATTGTGGGAAAAGTTTCAGTAACAATTCCCACCTGGTGGTGCACCAGAGTATTCACACAGGTGAGAAACCATATGAGTGCCAGGAGTGTGGGAAGACTTTTAGTCGTAATTCTCACCTGCTGATACATCAGAGGTCTCATACAGGAGAGAAACCATATGAGTGTCAGGAATGCGGGAAAACTTTCAGTCGGAATTCCCACTTGGTGATACACCAAAGAACTCACACAGGAGAGAAACCATATGAGTGTCCTGATTGTGGGAAAGGTTTCGCTACTAAGTCTAAACTTGTAGTTCATGTAGCTTTACACATTGGGGAGAAACCTTTCAAATGCTTGGAGTGCGGACGTAGCTTCACACAAAATTCCTCTCTTACCGCACACAAGAAAATCCACATGAGACAACAAGTGATGAGTCTGGAAAAGTCTTGAATTTCATTTCTGGTCTGTCGTCAGAGGTGCAGGAGATCTAGGGAGGCCTAATAGAAGCGTCAGCCGACCTGCCTCAGGCCTTCCCCACTCCAAGATACTCAGCCAGTGGCCCAACTGTCCTGTCAGCGAGAATCGGAGGGAAAGGAATTGGTGTGCCTGCCTTTCCTAATTCTGCCTCTGCCCTTCTTGCTCCCAAGGTGCCCTGGGGCAAACAAAGGACCAGCTCCTCAATTTGGGGGGGCTTTTTTCACTAATCAGCTCTCAGACCGTTAGCTGGGGATGTTTGCAAAGTTCCTCTACCTCTCTAGGCTTTGGGAAGAGGGCCCTTGCTGAAAGAGCAGCTTCAGGACAGCCTTCCCAAACCTTTCCCTTTCTTAATGCCCTCCCCTCCTATCTCTCTCTCAAAACAAATGTATTCAGTAGAAAAATAAAAGGGGGGAAAAAACGGGGAAGGATGGGCAAACAGTAAATCTTTAAAAGTTGTGCTAGAAAATGGAGGATGCTGGGTCTTTGGAAGCTTAAGCTGTCTGTCAGACTGCCTGTAAAGTCCAGCTAGGGTTTAAAGCAGAGGTCTCCAAATTTGGCAGCTTTGAGTTGTGGACTTCCAACTCCCAGAATAAGCTGGCTGGAGAATTCTGGGAGTTGAAGTCCACAAATCTTAAAATTGCCAAGTTTGGGGACTCCTGGTTTAAAGGCTAGATTGCTGCAGTCAGAATTGTGGCTTTTTGAGGGATGGGGGACATTAAGAAAGGGGAAGATTTGGGAAGCTTGTCCCAAAGCTGCTTTTTGTGGCCATAAATTAATCTTAATAAGCATCCAGCTTGTCATGCTAAGTTTTGGGCAGCGAAAGATTTAGTCTGCCACATATGCCCCCTTGATCCCATCTTGTGTTCTTAGTCCTCCTTTTAGATTCCATTTAAGCTTGTTTTTTATATATGCATTCTCTTTTATATCTTTTAATTTTCTATAATCTTTATTTTAACAATCATATAGATTAATATTTTAAAATTAACTGTAGCTCACAATCTTTATGCTGGTCTTTCGGCATAATAAAGATTTGATTTGATTTCACCAGGTTACCTTTTTGTCTCCAGTAGATCACATTGTATATGAATTCTTTGCAGAAAGATATCTAAACAAACAAGACCAGAGAAAATGGAAAGTAAGAACTAACCCTAATTCTAGCACTACCCTTTTTTTTATAACCATTTTAAATGTTTATTTGAAAAGTTTATTAGTTTCTTTGGCCAAATTTAACCATCCCACCCTCTTTCTACTCTCTACTATTATGTCTCTCACTTTGACCTAGAGAAGATTTTTCTGCAAGGGAGTTTACAGAAGAAGATGGCATTTAGCATTGTTGGTGCCCCCATCACTGGAGGCTTTCAAAAACAGACTGGACAGCCATTTCTCTGAAATGTTATAAAGTCCTGCTCGAGCAAAACATAGTCACCAAACCGGTAGTAACACTGGTTGAATCCCACCACTGGTGTTCACCCCAAATTGTATAGCTAAAAGTCTGTAGATATTCTCCAGTCATCCAGGTCATGGTTATCCCAAAGGTGCTTTTCACATACTCAGGTGACCCTGAGGACACAGATAAACCTCCAGGTGACCGTAATGACTTGCTAAAAGAATGCAGATGATCATCTGCCTGCAAGGAATATAAATCCTTCCGTTCCCCACTATCCTGTCAGAGCTGAAGAAGCTTCTTGGATGAGGAGCGAAATGTCTTCAAAAGAAAAAATAAAGTCCAGTTGCCTTCTGAAAAAAGCACCTTTGGGACAACCATGACCTGGATGACTGAGAATCTCTATAGACTTTTTGTAAAGAGAGGAAAATTATTTGGCACGGCTGAGTGGTATTAGCTACACAGATGGATGATTCTGATTTTCCTAGACGACACCAAAGATTTCAAGGTTTGTTCTTTTAGTAATGCAGCTCAGAGGGCAGACTATAATGAGAGGTGGTATTCAGCGGGTTCTGACCAGTTCTGGAGAACCAGTAGTGGAAATTTTGAGTAGTTCAGAGAACCAGCCAATACCACCTCTGACTGGCCCCGCCCCCACCTCTTCTCTGCCTCCCGAGTCCCAGCTGATTGGCTGGGTCTCCTTTGGTTGCCCTGCACAGGAGAACGGAGCTGGAAAGCAGGTTAGTGGGGTGGGGAGGGAATGGGGATTTTTACAGTATCCTTCCCCTGCCACACCCACTAAACCACATCACGCCCACAGAACCGGTAGTTAAAAAAAAATGAATCCCACCACTGACTATAATGCAATATCCCACTGACTCAGGACGCACAAAAATAAAATAGCATATGCTTCTCTAGTGCATTTTATTGCAGGGAGGTTTGTACTACCAGTAGTCTCATCTCACCATTATTACATAAATACTCAGGGCAATTCTACACCTCCATGTTGCTTTCAGCTAGTGACCCTGCTACAGCATATAATGTTGCCAAGTATTAAAATTTCTCAGATGTTGGATGCCCTGTGCTGCAAACCTACCACTAACAAGTTAACTAGTGGTGAGAGAGATCTTTGTAATTCCTAGATTAGGCTGCTGTTTACTGATTATACTGTTAACACCAACACTGACAGGACAAAAGGCATACAAACAGAGCAAGCCATTCTCCCTTGTTGTAGCACTGATGATGAACTAACAAGTTGGGTAATGAAACATTTGCAAGGAAACAACCAAGGACACCCCCCCCCCAAAAAAAAAAGATTCAGATCAAATGACAGGCTTGGGAGATCTAATATAATGGCATGCAATGAATTTGGTGAGGAACGGAGACGGGTGCACAACAGCCAGGTTTGTTGGGCTCCAAAACTGGCTTGAGTTCCTGGCATAAAATATTGTGTGGAATGTTTTTGTTTAGGCTTTTATCCAGCCAATTTTGCTTCTCATTGCTGCACTGCATTCTCCCCTTTCCAATTTTCAGTTTTTCTCCAAATTAACAATTAAGAGTTGTAAGGGACCTTGGAAGTGTAGTCCAACCTCCTGCTCAAGAAGGAGACACTACATCAGTGATGGCTAACCTTTTTGGTCTCCTGTGCCAAAAATTGTGCTCGCATGCCAGCACCCAGAAGGCAGTGGGCACACACCCCATGCCCCCTGCACATGCACGCACGATCTCCCCACCCCGTTACCGGCACTGTGTGTGCATGCGCCTCCCAACTGATCTTTTGGCCAGTTTGAGGCCTTTTTTTGGCCTCCCAGATGCTCGAAGGAAGCCTCTGCAGCCTTTGGAGGCCGAAAAATGGGCCCATTTCATTACTTCCAGTATTTCTGGAAATACAGGAAGTGAAGAAGCGGGCCTGTTTTTCGGCCTCCAAAGGCTGCAGAGGCTTCCCTTGAGCCTCTGGGAAGCCGAAAAAGGCCTTAAACGGGCTGAAAATTAGCTGGGAGGCATGCACATGCGCAGTGAGGTAAGTTTGCCTGGGGCTCATGTGCCTGCACAAATGGCTGTATGTGCCACCTGTGGCACGCGTGCCATAGGTTCGCCATCACGGCACTACATCATTCCAGACAAATAGCTGTCCAATCGCCTCTTATAAACCTCCAGTGATGGAGCACCCACAGTTTCTGGAGACAAGTCGTTCCATTGATTCTTGATATCAGGAAATTGCTCTCCTCCGCCCCCAGTTGGATCTCTCCTTGTTAAGTTTCCATCTGTTATTCCAAAGGTGCTTTCCCCCCCCCCCAAAAGGCAACTGGACTTTCTGGTTTTTCTTTGAAGACCTTTTGTTTCTCATCCAAGAAGTTTCTTCAGCTCTGAATGAAGGGATGAGAAGTGAAACGTCTTTAAAGAAAAACCGGAAAGTCCAGTTACCTCCTGAAATAAAAACACCTTTGGGACAACCATGACCTGGATGACTGAGAAGCTCCATAGATATTTCCATCCATTACTACTTGCTTTGCCTTCTGAATCAGTTGACCCCCATCTTTGCGATAGCCTCTTGAATATTGGAAGACTGCTATAATGTCGTCCCCTCCAGTCCTTTTGTTCATTAGAGACACCCAGTTCCTGCGACCGTTCATCATGTTTTAGCTTCCAGTGCCCTCATCGGTTTTGTTACTCATCTCTGCATTCTTTCTGGAGTCTCAATATCTTTTTTGTATTATGGGACGAAAACTGGACACCTATTCCAAGTACGGTCTTGCCAAAGCAGTATAAAGCGATGCTAACAAATCAGTGTTCCATGTCTGGCCTCAGTCACGGAATTGTTCTGAATTGTCCTTTTCATGTTTATAACTTTAATTTTCAATAAAGATTTCATATTTTAACATGTGTGTAAATCTTCAGAAATTTCAGAACCTATAAACTCCACTCTTACAAATAAAGATGATGTTGAGTGAATGGAAGAGAAAGGTTGGTCTGGATTTCTCTGAGGAATGAACTTCAGGCCAGGATCGGTTTCCAATAAGTGTTTTATTCTGGTCAGAGAGGATTCCCAATAGAAATGTATGCGGACCATTACTTGACAGAAGAGCAGAAGATAAAATTGTATGGTTTTTTTTTTTCTTTTTCCAATTCCATTTCTGTTTCTCTGTTCCTTTTTTTGCTTGTTTTGCATACATTTTACTACATTAATATTTTTTTTTTACTTTCAGAAAAAGAATGTGTCAGACCATGATGGTGACATTTTGGACACTTGTGTGCCTATCCATAATATCGTCACTTACAACCGCACAAAATATTTCTTTGGAAAGTTTATCATTTCCTCTTTCTAAGACAGAAAAGCTGCTCCCAGACTATTCCTGACATACTGCATACATATTAAGCAAATCCCAGCATTCCAGCCAATAATGCCAGGGCTGAAAAGTGATGGGTGTTGTAAGTCCTACCACATCTGTGGGACAGTCTCACCTATTCTATTCTATTCTATTCTAATTTTTATTCTATTCATTCCTATTCTTGTTCTGTTCTATCCTGTTGTTCTCTTTCTCTTCTATTTATTCCTATTCCTGTTCTATTCCATTCCTATTCTATTCATTCCTATTTTATTCTAGTCATTCTTATAATTCCCTTTTTAATTAAAAAAAAAAACCTTGATTGAAAATTAACATATTAAAATATATACAAATATATCTATACCTGTACCTATTCTAATTCATATTCTATTTTCTATTTTATTCCATCCCCTATCCCTATCCCATTCTATATTAAATAGCGCTGAATTCCTAATTTCCCCCCAGTAGATGCCTTATGAGCACATGCAATTTCAGTCTCGGCGCTTGCTTTGAGCCTTCGGCTTTTCCTTCTGGGTGACGCGAGCGGTCCTTTGTGGCAGGGCCGGGGGATTTTGGCATTGCTCGGTCTCGCCCCCTCCCCGCCCGAGTTTCAGGGAAGGGGTTAAACACAGAGAGCTTCTTCCTTTGCGCCTAGAGAGGAGGCAGGAAAGGAGAGAAAGGGGGGCTGGGGTGGTCCCAGTTTCCTGCCCCCCCCCCCCCCGCACGCCCTTCTTGGTCTCCAGCCGTCTGCTACGCCCGGATTGCGGAGACAGGTAAGCAAGCAAGGACGCTGCGAGGGAGGGGACTCAATCAGATGGAGGAGGAGGGGGAATCCCCAGGTGAGGGAAGGGGGGATTCCTTGGGGGAGGGGAGCAAAGAGGTGCTGCGGCCTCTCCCCTTCCGAGTCCCCGGTTTTTGCTTGCAAGGTTTTCTGCTCCATGCACGCTGCTGCGCCGATCGGCTCTCCGGTCCCCTTAAAATCCTTCCTCCAAACCCTCCTCCTCCTCCTTCCGCACCTCAACATCTTGGTGCAGCCCAGCTGCCAGCGTGTGGCCTCCTGGTTCCTTCCCCCCCCCCCCCGAACGTTGGGGACTACTGTGCCCATGGTCCCCTATCGCTGCTGGGGAGGATCAGCATCTCAGTGTCTGGAGGAGAGCAAGAGGACTCAGAGAGATCAGTAGTTATGGTGTTCTCTGAACTTGCTTGGGGACGTTTCATTACCCAACTAGGTAACATCATCAGTGCTAGTAGGGAGTACGGTTTACTGTCAGTTTATATTCTGATGACTTGCCTGTCAGTGTTGGTGGGTGGTCATCTTGAAGGTTCATTAGTTGGGCAGTTTACTGTTAGCTCTTTGGCACTTTCTTTATTAAGGTATCCTTTTCTTGGTTATTGCTAATCTTGGGAGTTAATCTATGCTGGTTGCTCGAGTCTTTTTGTTCCCTTTTGGCCTGGTTGATTGTCTCTTTGATATTAGTCTATAGATGTTCTTGCTGTTTACCTTTCTATTGATAATGTGTCAGTGTGCCAAGCTTCTAGCTCTAGTTCCCAGCCCAGTCTGGAGACTGAAGGGGTTCCCCTCCGATTGGGTGATGTGTGCTAGGAAGAGGCCAGTGATGTACCTGCAAGCAGGTGATAGAGAGCTGAGGAGCATCCCAGGCTTGGCCAATGAGCAGCCTTGTCCATGTCCGCTTGTTTTGAGATGCACTCCTTGAATCTTGTCTCTCTCTTACCTGCTCAGGTTGACTGCTGTGGGCTGCTTCCTAGTTTATATAGGCCAACCTCACTGAAATTCAGCAGCCCATGGAAGTTTTCAATTTTAGTTTGAACTCTTCCTTGAGCTGTATAATCGTCAGCTTTGGAAGCCACATTAGCACCCGACATAGCTTCCACGCTGCCACATTCTTGAGCCTGGGAAAATGGGAGGGGGGAATTTCTTGGAGTGTATGTGGTTAGACATAATAGCATTCTTTTTCTAAGTCAAGGTCATGTTATTTCTGCACCTGGTTGAGGGGATTTTGAATGGAAAAGCAGCTTTCCGCTGTTTTTACCAATGGCCTTCCAAAAGAGATAAAGTGTGTTCTGTGATATATGCAAAAAGAGAAATAGAAGAGAATATTTGAAGCTCTGGGTTGGTTGTTTTCTTGCAGATGTTTCATTACCCAACTAGGTAACATCATCAGTGCTAGAAGAGAGCGATGTGAAGATGTTCTTGTTGGTTCCTTGATTAGGCTGTTTACAGCTTCAAGACAGAGGGTGCGCTTGGAGGCAATCCTGGCCAGAAGGAATGAATCCTTGGAAGCCACAGGAAGCCATCATTCATAACATTTTACAATTGAGAGAGGTTTTGATCTGGGCTGCAAAAGGATCCCTGCAAAAGGACAAGAATCTTTAGATCAGCTTTCTGCAAAAGCAGTTTCCTCCCAAGTTTTTTGCTCAGGTTGCATTGGAAATAATAAGGCTGAAATCCCAATCTCTGGAGATTGGGAAGGCTGTTTAGAGCAATTCTGTCCGCTGGTGACATTTAGAGTCCCTGATAACAGAGATAGAAAGACCTTTATGGACCTCCTATCTAAATGTGGTTCGGAGGTAAAGCCAACGGACACTTCTAGGTGTGTCCCATGTTTCATTATTCTGTTAATAGGATGAAGCTGGCAATCACTTAAAGGGCTGCAGCCAAAAGAACTTAGGGCCCAGCACTTGGCTAACCTTGTGAAACTGAGTAGTGCCAACCTTCACTCTTCATCCCAAAGATGCTTCCTACTCCCCAAGGGGCAACTGGACTTCCGTGTTTTTCTTTGAAGACGTTTCACTTCTCATCCAAGAAGCTTCTTCTGGATGAGCTGAATAAGCTTCTTGGATGAGAAGCGAAACCAGAGATGGTATTCAGCAGGTTCTGACCAGTTCTGCAGAACTGGGAGCGGAAATGAGTCGTTCGGAGAACCGGCCAATACTACCTCTGACTGGCCCCGCCCCCATCTATTCTCTGCCTCCCAAGTCCCAGCTGATTGGCTGGGTTTTCCTTTTTGTTGCCCTGCACAGGAGAATGGAGCTGGAAAGCAGGTTAGTGGGGTGGGGAGGGAATGGGGATTTTGCAGTATCCTTCCCCTGCCACGCCCACCAAGCCACACCCACAGAACCAATCGTAAACATTTTTGAATCCCACCACTGAGCGAAACATCTTTCAAAGAAAAACCAGAAAGTCCAGTTGCCTCTTGGGGGGAAAAAAAGCACATTTGGGACAACCATGACCTGGATGACTGGGAATCTTTGCTCGTCATGTTTCTCTCAGTTGCAAAGGAAAATTTTGCTGTTTCCAGGGCGGGTCTGCGGGCCAAATCTATGCACCCCAAGGGCTGGATCCAGTCTGCAGGCCTTGAGTTTGACACCCCTAGTGTCAAACACTTCAGTCCTAGTGCTGCAAATTTAAAACTTTAAAACCTTCCATTTTCGGCTGGTTGGGAAATTTAAAAAGTCTTCATGTTAGGGTTCACTCCTTGTGATTTTTATGTATATCTTGTTTTCTTGGAAACTGAGGCATTTCGTGGACAAAACTGCTGCTTTAAATTTTCCAGACACATTGGGCATGATTTCATTTCTTGAAGCCTCCCTTCTTTATAAATTGCATCAAAAATACCCCCTTCTGGGACAATTTTCAGGCTGAACTCGATTTCCAACTTACCCGCATTTGTAGATCTGTGTATGTCTGTTTATCTCTCTATATGCATATAGTAATATCTGATCTTGTGTCTTATGTCTTGTGGACTTCAGCTCCCGGAATTCCTGAGCCAGTATGGTTGGCTCAGGAATTCTAGAAGTTGAAGTCATAACAGAGCCAAAGTTCTGGGAGTTGAAAGTCATAAAAGCTCGGTAGTTTCCCGACCCCTGATGATAAGCTTTCCTCAGAATTTGGAAACTTGTGATAACAACAGATTGCAATGCCAAGGATTTCTGAAACCAGAAGAGAATTTCATGCTTCTGTGGATATTTGAACTTGGTTTTCACTAGTTTTCTATGTGTCAAATAAATGTTAGAGGGTTAACTTTTGATTTTGGCATTTGTTTTTTCATTGTAATGTAGGATTTTTTTTCCTTGCTGTTTTCACAACTTGTGCAGCCTTTTTATGTACGATAATTAAACTCACCACTTTATGTGAATCTTTTAGATGAAGAGGATGTCCATAAGACCATTCTGGGCAAGTGAGAATCTGAAGCAACATTAAAAAGGAAAAAAAAAAAATTCAGCCAGAGTTTTTTCGGCTTCCTCCAGAAAACCACAAAATTCTTCTCCTTCCCAAGGCAGGTGAGAGACAAAAGAGAGAACAAGAGAAAGAGAATTTTGAGCTGGAAATAACTGAGTCTCCATGAAAACATCAAGGTCAAGATCATTTCCAAATTCCAAATAATCTGGAAATCCAGAATGGAAGGGGTCACTTGGATAGGCGCATAGGACAGAAAGTCATGTAAGCCTCATCGTTTGAAGGAAGAAAGAATCAAAGAAGGGGTCAAAAATATTTCGGACCTTGGGAATCCAAAAATGTAAGTGATGGAAATATCCCTTAAAAAAATTTCAAATCATTCCTGATCATGCATAAGAGGATCCAAACTGGAGAAAAGTCCGCCCAGTGCCATCACTGTGGCAAAAGCTTCAGGAAGCAGGCCACCCTAAAGATACACAAGAGGACCCACACAGGGGAGAAACCATATGAATGTCTGTGTTGTGGGAAAAGGTTCAGTCAGAATTCCCATCTGGTGAGCCACCAGAGGACTCACACTGGGGAGAAGCCATATGAGTGCCCAGATTGTGGGAAAAGTTTCAGTCACAATTCCGACCTGGTGGTACATCAGAGAACACACACAGGAGAGAAACCGTATGAGTGTACGGACTGTGGTAAAGGTTTCAGTCACAGTTCCAACCTGGTGATACACAAGAGGATTCACACTGGGGAGAAACCATATGAGTGTCTGGATTGTGGGAAAAGTTTCAGTCAGAATTATGCCCTGGTGATACATCAAAGAATTCACACTGGGGAAAAACCATATAAATGTTTGGATTGTGGAAAAAGTTTCAGTCAGAATTCTCACCTGATTATACACTACAG
The DNA here is from genome assembly GCA_033807585.1 of Hydrophis major. Taxonomy (NCBI): domain Eukaryota; kingdom Metazoa; phylum Chordata; class Lepidosauria; order Squamata; family Elapidae; genus Hydrophis; species Hydrophis major. Next base: position 51,943,034 of record CM066329.1, read on the forward strand.
GACACACACAGGCGAGAAACCATATGAGTGCCCAGATTGTGGGAAAAGTTTCAGTCACAATTCTGACCTGGTGGTACATCAGAGAACTCACACAGGAGAGAAACCATATAAGTGCCCCAAATGTGAAAAAAGTTTCAGTCACAGTTCAAACCTAATGATACACAAGAGGACTCACAATGGGGAGAAACTGTATGAAAGTCCCAATTCTGGGAAAAGTTTCAGTTACAATTTTGATCCGGTGTTACCTCAGAGAACACACATAGGAGAGAAACCATGTGAGGGTCAGGAGTGTGGTAAAATAGTCAGTCAGAATTGCCCCTTGGAGAGCCACCAGATGTCTCACACTGAGGATAAACTACATGAGGGTCCAGATTGTAAGCAAAAATTCAGTCAGAATTCTAACGTGATACGCCAAAGGATTCACAGTGAAGAAAAACTGTACGAATGTCCAGATTGTGGGAAAAGTTTTACTCGGGATTCCCAATTGGTGAAACACCAGAGGTCTCACACTCGGGAGGCACCATATAAGAGTCCAGATTGTGAGAAACATTTCATTCAAAATTCCAGCCTCATTGTACATCAGAGGAGACACAAAAGAGGGAAACTGTATGAGTGTCAGGAATGTGGGAAAACTTTCAGTCACAATTCCCACCTGGTGATACACCAGAGGATTCATACCGGGGAGAAACCGTATGAATGTCCAGATTGTGGGAAAAGTTTCAGTCGGAATTCCCACCTGGTGATACACCAGAGAACACACACAGGAGAGAAACCATATGAATGTCCAAATTGTGGGAAAAGTTTTAGACAGAATTCCGATCTGGTAATACACCAGAGGACTCACACTGGGGAAAAGCCTTATGAGTGTCTGGATTGTGGGAAATGTTTCCGTCGGAATTCTCACCTGGTGATACATCAGAGGACTCACACGGGGGAGAAACCATACAAGTGTCTGGAATGTGGGAAAAACTTCACTCGAAATTCTGAGCTGGTTATACATCGAAGGATTCACACAGGGGAAAAACCGTATGAATGCCTGGATTGTGGGAAAGGTTTCAGTCAGAATTATACCCTAGTGATACACCAGAGGACTCACACTGGGGAGAAACCATATGAATGTCCTAATTGTGGGAAAAGTTTCAGTCGGAATTTTGAACTGGTGATACATCAGAGGACTCACACAGGGGAGAAACCATATGAGTGTCCGGATTGTGGGAAAGGTTTTACTACTAGGTCTAAACTTATAAATCATGTCAGTTTACACATTGGGGAGAAACCTTTCAAATGTCCAGAGTGTGGACGGTGCTTCACACAAAATTCTTCCCTTACTGCACACAAGAAAATCCATATGAAGAAGAAGGTAATGACTGTAGGGAAGGCCTGAATTTCATTTCTAAGCTGCCTTTAAAAGTATGGCTGAGAAATTAAGTATTTAATTTCTGGTCTTGTTCAAATGTGCTTCAGTATTAGAGATGAGGGAAAAAAGAAAAGAAAACTGTTAATTTCCTAAAGGCTTATTTCCCATAGCTGACTATCAGCAGGAATTACTGGATATTCACTGATACAGAAATAGTGCAATTCTGCAAAAAAGTCTTTTTTTTTTTTTTGCATATTGATAATCATACATCATAAAAATGCCCAGGCAGAATTTCAGCCTTCTATAAATGTGTCCTCATTTTGTGGCCAATAATTCCTCAGCCAGCAGGTCTTTTGTAAAAAATGTGCAAGTCATAAAGTTTCTCCGAGGCTCCAAAAATCTGCTACAGATCCTGAAAAATACATTACAGAATAATGTTGGAAAGGATCTTGGAGGTCTTGTAGTCCAACCCCCTGCTCAAGCAGGAGACCCTATACCCATAATGACGAACCTATAGCACTCATGCCACAGGTGGCACGCAAAGCCATTTGTACTGGCATGTGAGCCAGAGGCAAACTTACCTCACTGCGCATGCCTCACAGCTGATTTTCGGCCTGTTTGAGGCCTTTTTCGGCCTCCCAGAGGCTTGAGGACAGTTTTTGCAGGCCGAAAAATAGGCCCGTTTTGTCACTTCCTGTAATACCGGAAGTGACGAAACGGTCCTATTTTTTTGGCCTGCAAAGGCTGCAGAAGCTGTCCTCAAGCCTCTGGGAGGCCGAAAAAGGCCTCAAACAGGCCGAAAATCAGCTGGCAGGCACAGTGCAGGTAAGGGGGTGACAGGGGGAATTGCGTGTGCACGTGCAGGGGATGGGAGGGCGCGCATTGCCTCCTGGGTGCTGGCACAGTGCGCACGCACAACTGCGCACACAATTTTTAGCACAGGAGCCCAAAAAGATTAGCCACCACTGCCCTATACCATTCCAGATAAGTAACTGCCCAGTCTCTTCTTAAAAGCCTCCATTGATGAAGCACCCAGAACTTCTGAAGGCAAGCTGTTCCACTGGTTAATTGTTCTGTGTCAGGAAATTCCTCCTTAGTTCTAAGTTCTGTTTCCCTCCTTGATTTGTTCTCCCTCCGTATGAAAAAGATAGGAGCACTTAGCGATTGTGGCTCCTCAGATGAGGTAACGGAAGAGGAGAGGTAAAGAGGATTCAGAGTTCATCTTTTCCTAACATGCACAAAAATTGAGTGCAAGGAGAACAGTGAATTCAGTGTTCATTTTGTGAACAGTGAAACACAGAACAGAGAACATATGAGGGAGATCTGGGACAGTGAGAAGAGCACGAAAATTTCATATGTAAAGGTGGTTGGATATGATATGCAAATGCTATTGTAATATAGACAAAAAAGGGGTTCTGCCTTTTGAGCATAGTATCTTCAAATTTATTAGCAGCTCCTGCTGTGATTTCCTTCCCTTGAATGTGCCTCCTGTTACATATGAGGGCTAGTGGATAATAGCAGTGCCAAGATGCTGAGTTTAGAACACACCAAAGTATTCAAGATTTGTTCATTTCAGTAACACATTTCATGTTATATAATACAATGTGCCCATGACTCTCAACAACCGGAAACAACACAGCAAGTGCTTCCCCAGTGGCTTTTATAATGCCTTGGAAAGACCACACTTGGAATACCGCATGCACAATGTAAAAAAAGATGTTGAGTGTCTAGAAAGAGCGCAGGGAAGAGGAATAAAGAGGATTAGGGGACTGGAGGCTAAAACATGAAGAAAGGTTGCAGGAATCAGGTATGTTTAGTTTAATGAAAAGAAGGACTAGGGGAGACATGATAGCAGTCTTCCAATATTTCAGGGGCTGCCACAAAGAAGAGGGAGCCAAGCTATTCTCCAAAGCACCTGAGGGCAGGACAAGAAGCAATGGGTGGAAACTAACCAAGGAGAGAAGCAACTTAGAATTAAGGAGAAATTTCCTGACAGAATAATTAATCAGTGGAACCACTTGCCTCCAGAAGTAGCAAAGGCTCCAACACTGGAAGTTTTTAAAAACATGTTGGACAACCATTTGTTTGAAGTGGTGTAGGTTTCTTGCCTAAGCAGGGGTTAGACTAGAAGACCTCCAAGGTCCCTTCCATTATTCTGCTATTTTGCTTTATTACAGAAACAGTTGTACAAGGCTCATCTCTCCAGTTCTGCATAAATACTTCACACACAGAGAATTCTACACTTCCCTGCTGCTTTTGGATAGTAAGCTTGGTATTATCATACTGCAACTACCATGTTGTATAATATGTGTATGGTTGAGTATTTCAGTAGTGTTGAGTATTTATATATTTTTATTTTTATAATATTTTATTTGTAGTGTTTAAAGGTTTTGCATATTTTTATCTTTTTAATAAGCCCCCAAGAATTTACCCTGTGGTAAGATGGGCAGCCAATAAATTTGAATGAATGAATGAATGAAGTTTCCAGGTTCTGTGGATCAGCATTTAAAATTTGTCAAATGATGGATGATGTGTACCATAAACTAATTTTAACCAGCATCCAGCTTGTCAAATCTGTGTGTTTTGTATTGTTATAAATTTAGTCTGCTACATAACTAATCTTTATTCTCCCTACACCCATCTCTCCCTACTTTCCCTTTGTGTGTGTGTGTGTGTGTATGTGTATACTTCGTGGGTACTTACATCTATGGTATTCAGCTTTGTTCGGGTATGTTCCCATGTCATTGAAGTTGTGCTTTTAAAGTTGTAGCAACGTTTCGGCGGAATCTCATCTGCCATTCGTCAAACACAATGCAGAAGCCTGATGATGGCAGATGAGATTTTACCGAAACATTGCTACAACTTTAAAAGCACAACTACTATGACGTGGGAAAATACCCGAGCAAAGCTGAATACCATACATGTAAGTACCCGCGAAAACTTAAGAATATATATATATTATATATAATATATATATATTACACCCTCTTCTATGTATTTTAAAATATTATCATTTTCAGACTATTATTTTCTGTACTTTTTAGCTATATGCTGATCTTTCACTAAAATAAAGATTGATTTGATTTTGTCAGGTTACCTAGTACTTTTTTTCTCTCCAATAGATCACATAGGAAATTCAACAACTAAGACCAGGCCAGGGATTAGGAGGTGTGTTTGACCTGAGCCTCAAGCTCCAAGTGGCTTCAAATTTAAATATATACAAAGTTCTTAAACTTTAAAATAATCAATTTATATTTAATTCTCTTTTCCTTCCTTATTCCTGTCTATTTTTGATGCCATTTTTTAAGCACCTCTGTTATCAAGTCATATTTTATTATTAGGAGCTGAAAATCATGGCCACGGTATAAAAAAGATGTTGAGACTCTAGAAAGAGTGCAGAGAAGAGCAACAAAGATGATTAGGAGACTGGAGGCTAAAACATATTAAAAACGGTTACAGGAACTGGGCATGTCTAGTCTGATGAAAAGAAGGACCAGGAGAGGCATGATATCAGTCTTCCAATATCTCAGGGGCTGCCACAAAGAAGAGGGAGTCAAGCTATTCTCCAAAGCACTTGAGGGCAGGATAAGAAGCAATGGGTGGAAACTAATCAAGGAGAGAAGCAACTTAGAACTAAGGAGAGATTTTCTGACAGAACAATTAATCAGTGGAACAATTTGCCTCCAGAAGTTGTGCATGCTCCAAACACTGGAAGTTTTAAAAAAGATGTTGGATAAATCATTAGTCTGAAGTGGCATAGGGTTTCTTGCCTAAGCAGGGGGTTGGACTAGATCAGGGGTCGCTAACCTTTTGGACCTCAGGGACCACCAAACTCATAATTTTAGATCCCAGGGACCACTAATCAGGTCTGTGGGTGTGGCCTAATTTGTGGGTGTGGCTTGGTGGTCATGTGACTGGCTGAGCATGGCTTGTATCATAAATATTTATATAAATATTGATTTTTTTTTATAAAAAAAGAGCAACTTTTACCCAAAATCAGGCAAAGCAGGCAGGCAGATTGAGTTGCTCACAGAATCACAGATTCATTCAGAGATCTATCTATCTGCCATTGGCTAGCTCAGCCTGTCACATAAAATTTGCTAGCAAACTCACAAAATTAATAACACACCATGTATGTAAATATTGAATTTTTTATTTAAAAAAAAAGCAACTTTTATCCAAAATCAGGCAAATCAGGCAGATTGAGTTGCTCACAGAATCACTCGGTGATCTATCTATCTGCCATCGGCTAGCTCAGTCTCAAATTTGCTTGCCGTGGGTCTGCACTGAATTTGCTTGCAAGCAAACCTTCAGTCCTAAGGGAGGTTCGGCTGTGCTTAGCTAGGAAGCAAGAAATCCAACCATTTCCTGCTTCCTAGCTCATCTAAATCTCCTGGCACAGCAGAACAGATGATGGTCAGAAAAAGGAAAAATAGCAACTTAGCAGACAAGTTTACTGGGTAAGGAGTGAGTGGGCGGGGAGGGTGCCCACAGGCCATGTGGGCTGAGCAGCCTTGTGTTTCTGCACAGCCTGGATTAATTGCTTTGGGGGGTGCTCTGGGGGGTAAGATTTCTCTGCGGCCCACCAAAATTTTCTCACGGCCCACCAGTGGGTTGCAGCCCACCGGTTGGCGACCGCTGGACTAGAAAACCTCCAAGGTCCCTTCCAACTCTATTCTAATAGAATTATTCTATTCTATTTTAAAATGTGTGAAATGGTTTTAAAGCGTCTCGATCTTTGAGAGGCCCATTCCATAATGCAAGCATTTAGTGGCTACAACATTCTGATATGTTTGGAGAACAAAATGGGTCATTAGCCAGAGGGAAGAAATGGATGGAAGATGTTGAAAGAATTCATGGCTGATTGGCTACTGCAAAAGTTCATTGCGAAGAATGGTTTTTAAAATTATCATTCTGTAAAGACTCCTTTTTTCCCCTTTTGGGGCTTGTCTTATACACACAACCCAAATACCACGTGGCAAGGAAGAGGGGCAATGGGAATGAGTGTGAGGAAAGGAGTATAACAATATATGCCATGCTTAAGAATTAAGTGTGGAGCAGAAACTAGAATAGCAATTGAATCCCATTGCACAAACATTCGAAACAGACACAATGAAACTGATAAAAAGGGAAATAGCGGCGTTCCTAAAAATAACCCCTTAACGGTAGAATTAAAATATAAATTAGACATTCCAAAAGCTATGAATTAATAAAAACGAATATCACTAATAAAATCAAACAATATTAAGCAAGCTGGGTGTGGCCAATCAATATCACTCACATCAAGGCACACATATCCTCGCCTGGCCTCTCATGACTGTGGGGATGCTGCAACAGTCGTAAGTGTGAAAAAGGGTCATAAGTCACTTTTTTCAGTGCCATTGTAACTTTTAATGGTCACTCCACACAAGCAAAGTACCAGTAAAGGAGGGGAAAAAAACTCCAGAGAAGTTCCTGAGACAGAATGTAATAAGGGTTAACGGAGAGGCAGATTCTGTAAGCAACCCCAGAATGTTTCCTTCCTGCCATAGGATTAGGCCAGTAATTTCTTCTAACAACCAGTTCTCTGAATTGCTTAGAATGTTAACAACCGGTTCTAGTGAATAAGTGCAAACTGGTAGAATCCTACCCCTGACTCCATTTCCTCAGAATAAAAGTTTGAGAAGCTCAGATTTAAAGACAAAAAAAACCTGTTATCAGGAGAATAATGGGAAGCAGGTTGCAAAGATGTTGGACTAGATCAGAGGTCCCCAAACTTGGCAACTTTAAGACTTGTGGACTTCAACTCCCAGAATTTTCCAGCCAGCTCCTGGAGAATTCTGGGAGTTGAAGTCCACAAGTCTTAAAGTTGCCAAGTTTGGAGATCTCTGGACTAGATCTTGAAAGATTGCAGCTGCAGGAGCAACTGAGTGAGTAGATTTTGTGGGGAGTAAGTAGAGCCAGTTTGGTGTAGTGCTGAAAACCTCAGGGCTAGAGAGTGAGAAAGGCTCAGCTCCAGCCTTGTCTTATGCACAAAGCCATTAAGAAAACCCACCCCAAGAAAGCTGCAACAGAACAGCAATATTCCTGGTTGCTTTGTAATAATACCCAACCAGAGGGGGAGTGACTAAACTGAAAGGTGTTGCAACCATAGAATATTGCTAGAAAGGATGTGGGAGGGAGCAGAAGGGAAGAGGAATTGGATGGTCCATAGGAAAGAAAGAAAGCCCAAAAGAAAGCCCAGAAAGCACCAAGGCCTGTAATTCCGTCGTCTGTCGCTAGATGGCGCGTGCTCTATTAAACACCCGGCGACTAGAAAGTGGGTCAGTACAGTAGAGCGGCGTCGATGGAGGCTGAGTACCCACATCCAATGGGAGGGGAAGCGACGGAGCCTAAAGGTGTTGAAACAATAGAGTACTGGATTTGTAGAGAGGATGTGGAAGAGAGAGGAAGAATAGAGGAGGTGCCTCTTCCAGCTGATCCATCGGAGGACGGAGGCGTGGAGGGCGCCTTTCCTGCTTCTTCCCAGGACTTTATAGCAGCTGCCTGGAAGGGGAGTTGAAGAAAGGTTGGAGGAGAAGTTGGGTGCAAGTAGGGCTGATTGGTTTTCTCCACGATGTAGAAGCAGAAAAGAAACCAGGCTGAAACATATCAGCTGCTGCTGCTTGCATGTTCCTTCCTTCCCCAAATTTTGTTCCAAATTTTGTTTTGGTCGTTTTAAAAGTGGTGCCTGCAATTTTCTGTTGGTTGGGTGATTTAAAAAGTCTCCTTCAGTTTAGGATGGACGCTCTGTGATTTTTATGAACGTGTTGTTTTCTTGGGAACTGTGGGGTTTCATGCGCAAAACTGGGGATTATATCTTACAGGTGCTTTGAGCATAATTTCATCTGTCGAAGCCCACCTGCCCCACCTGTCAAATATTAAACCAAAAAGTGTGAATGAATGCACTCCTGGGACATTTATGTGGCTGAAATACACATGGGTTTTTAACATACATTGGTAGGTGTGCCTATACTTATCTCTCTATAATCTGTCCTCAGTATTTCCCACTATATTTGAAAATAACATCTTGTAAGACTAAGAATTTGTGATTTCCTGAAGTCCAGAAGAGAACTGAACGTTTGTGTGAATATTTGAAGTTGAATCTTGCTCGTCTTCTGTTGATTGAATGAATCATAATTAATGTTAGAGCTTAAACTAGCACTTTGGCAGGTTTTCTTTTTCATTACAATATTGTAGATGCTTTTTTTTCTCTTGCTGTTTTTTCATCTTCTGCAGCCGCTTCATAAATAACCGTTAAACTAACCTTTTATGTCAATCTTGTAGACAAAGAGGATGACAGGAACAAAATTCTGCTCAAGGGAGAATCACAAGCAGGGTTAAAAAAAAAAAAGCAAATCCAGCCAGCAATGAGAGGCATTTCCACTTCTTCCAGAAAAGCACAAAAGTTTTCTCTTTACCCCGGTAGGCGATGGACAAAAGAGAGAATAAGGAAGAGAGTTTTAGCTGGAAAAAAAAACTAAGTACAGGTAGTCCTCAACTTACAACAGTTCATTTAGTGACTGTTCAAAGTTACAACAGCAGTGAAAAAAAGTGAGTTATGACCATTTTCCACACTTACGACCGTTGTAGCATCCCCTTGGTTGGGTGATTTACATTTGGATGCTTGACAACTCATTCACATTTATGACGGTTACCGTGTCCCGTAGTCACATGATCCCCTTTTGCGACCTTCTGGCAAGCAAAGTCAGTGGGGAAGCCAGATTCACTTTAACAATGGTGTTACTAATTTAACAACGGCGGGGACTCGCTGAACAAATAGGGCAAGAAAAGTCATACAATGGGGCAAGATTCAATTAACAAATTTCTCACTTAACAACATTAATTTTGCGGCTCAGTTGGGATTGTAGGTTGTGGACTACCTATATATAGAACTCAAGCAAGAACTCCAGAAAAAAGGCCATTTCCAAATTCAGAAAAAGGGAAATACTCTGCAAATCACTGGGGAGGAAGGAGTCACTTGGATAGGCCTAAAAGACATAGGGAAGAAACCATATAAGGGTCCAGATTGTGGGAAAGGTTTCAGTCATAATTTCAACCGTGTGAAACATGAGAGGACTCACCCAGGGGAAAAACAGCACAAGTGTCTGGATTGCGGAAAAACTTTCAGTACAAATGAATACTTGGTGAGACACCAGAGGACTCACACTGGGGAGAAACCGTATGAATGTCTCAATTGTGGGAAAGGTTTCAGTCAGAATTCTGGCCTAATGATGCACAAGAAGATTCACACAAGAGAGAAACCATTTGAATGTCTACATTGTGGGAAGTATTTCATTCAGAGTAACAATCTGGTGACACACCGGAGGACTCACACAGGAGAGAAACCCTACGAGTGCCCCGATTGTGGGAAAGGTTTCAGTCGGAATGGTCACCTGATGGAACACCAGAGGACTCACACGGGAGAAAAACCGTACAAGTGTCAGGATTGTGGGAAATGTTTCCATCATAATTCCCACCTGATGAAACACAAGAGGATTCCCACAGGAGAGAAACCATACCAGTGTCCAGATTGTGAGAAAAGTTTCACTCACAATTTTGGCCTTCTGATCCACCAGAGGACTCACACTGGAGAGAAGCCATACAAGTGTCTGAATTGTGGGAAAGCTTTCAGTCAGAATTCTGACCTGGTAATACACTATAGGACTCACACTGGGGAGAAACCGTACATGTGTGTGGATTGTGAGAAACGTTTCCGTCATCGTTCCACTCTGGTGACACACAAGAGGACTCACACAGGAGAGAAACCATATGAGTGTCCGGACTGTGGGAAAGATTTCAGTACTAAGTCGAGACTTATAAGTTATGTAAGTGTACATACAGGGGAGAAACCTTTCAAGTGCACAGTGTGTGGAAATTGCTTCTTGCACTTGTCCTCCTTTAACAGACATAAGAAAATCCACATGAGGCAGAAGGTGACGAGTGAAGAGAAGGCTTGAATTTCTTTTCTGATCCATCTTTGTCAAAGCAACTGAGAAATTAATTTAATTTCTGGCCTAATTCAGTTTAGTCAAACATGTCTCAGTATTAGGCATGAGGGAGAAGAGAAAAGAAATGGAAATGCAAAGTGTTAGCTTAATCAAGGCTAAGTACTTGTGATTGGCTATCAGCAAAATGCATTGGATATGCAATTGCTGTAAAAAGGCTTTTGGGTTGTATATTTGCATGTTTAAAATCGGAGATCAATTCTGCAGAGGAGTATTTAAAATTGGTCACCTTTGCCTTAAGGAGTATCCAGCTCATTGTGCAGTGTGCTCCGTAGAGTGGTAGAACTAGTTTGCCATATACTAAACTTTATGCATTCTACAGGAATCTTATGCTCCTTGCCGTGCTCTTAGTTCCATTTAGGTTTCTGTTTTTATATATACACTGACATATGTTTTTTGTTTTTTTTTAAGTATAATTGCTATTTTTAGATTTTGATTACTTTCTGTATTTTAGCTGACCACACCCCATGTTCCTTATATCTGGTCTTTTACTGTAATAAACATTTTATATTTTAAAATCAAATTATGTTTGATTCTTATCAGATTGTATTTAATTCTGTTTTTAGACAGAATTTTGGCTGTCTTGTCACATTTTTTTATGCTTAGGAGCTGAAAATGTTTGAAATAGCTCAGAAGCCTCTTTGAGAGGACTATTCCATGATACACACTCTTAGTGCCTACAACATTCTGATGTCTTTGGGGAAATCAGATGTAACATTAGCACGGAAGGAAGGGAAGGGAAGAATTTGGAAGAATTTGTAGCTGACTGGCTACTGTAATAGTTCAATGCAAAGAATGTGTTTCTTTTGATTTTAATTCCATATGGATTCTATTTTTTCCCCCTTTGAGATATGCATCATACATACAACCAAAACACCAGATGGCCAGAAAGAGGAGCAATGGGTATAAGCGTGAGATGAGGAATAATAATTTCTAGCCTGCCTTTAATTGTGGAGCAGAAATAGAGGAATAGCAATTGTATTCCGTTATACAAACATTCAAAATAGGCACAATGAGACAGATACAAAGGGAAAAGTGAAATTCCCTATAAATAACTTCTTTACAGCACAACAAATATATTAATTAGGCCTCATAGAACCTACAAACAATCCTAAAAATCAAGTAAAATTCTGCAAGAGGCAATTTCACAGCTAGAAAAGTTGGTTCCCAGGGCTAGGCAAAAAACCAGCACTCAGCTTGGAGAGAAACTCCATTTCCTGAGAAAAAAAGTTTGAAGCTCAGAGCAAAGACAAAAAGAATTTTTCTTTTTGGAAAATAGTGGGGACTCAACTCAATTGCAAAGATGTTGGACTAGATCTTGAAAGGCTGCAGTGGGTGAGGAGTATGAAGAATCCGTTTGGCATACTGTTTGAAGCTCCAGGGCTAGAGAGCCAGAGATGCTCGGTTCAAATCTCATCTTTGGCATGGAGCCATTTGGGCATCCCTGGCCAATCCCTTGCTCAGGCCTAGGAAGCAGGAAAGGGAGGAACCACTTCCGAAAATCCTTGCCATGGAAACTGCAAAGAAAGCAGTCCAGCCAGTTGCCAGGTGTCAAGTCTAGCTTGAAGGTACCTAAAAGAAACATTTGGGGGATAAAGGTCAAGCACGGGGGATTAAAAGTCCAAAGGATGTTCAGTTCAATGTCAGGTCAGGCATGAAGGCAGCTTCCAGGAACGGTGGAATACTGGGATTCCAATTGAGGGGTAAAAAGTATCAATAAGGGAGAATATTTGTAGCTCAGGGTTGAAATTGGTGCTCCCTGAGTTTGCTTGTTTTCTTGCAGACATTTCATTACCCTAACTAAGTAACATCATCAGTGCTATTCCACTTTTTGCCAGGCAAAAAGTTATGTCCGTGAGGGGAGAAAGGCAGGTCGGGGAGATTAAAATGGGCCCAAGATGCTACCAAGGAAGTGCTTTCTATCCTTTGAGTTCAGGAAAGAAAATCAATACAATATATATTGGAGTTGTTTTAATCGATATTCCTCCATGGAACAGAACTTAGAGCCAGCAGTTGAACTGGGTCTTAGTCTAGTTGGTCCACCATCTCCTCCCCATTCTCCCTGCCCATGCTTTCCCTTGGTTTAATTCTCTCTTGTGCCAAACAAAGCCACTGGGTCAATTGCAGTAGCTAAGAGTGCATCCTTAAGAGATACTTCTCCCCACCCCCAAAAAACCAGATTAGGGATCGATGGTGCTAGAGTGAAGTTGTTGATATGGTTGGTGATTTTGAAAACCACTTGATGGGTGCATACAGCAATCAATCAAAAATCTTGTGAAGGACAGAGGAAGTGTATTTTTAAGCCTTATGTTGCTAAATGGCACTCCATGAAATTGAACTGGGGTCTTGAATCTAGTTGGATTAGCATCTCCATTGTCTATGCCCCTGTCCCCGAAAGGATGCTTTTCCCTTGGTTTGGTTCTTGCTTCAGTTGGAGTAGATATGAATCAGAGGTGGTATTCAGCAGGTTCTTATCAGTTCTGAAGAACCGGTAGCAGACATTTTGAATAGTTCGGAGAACTGGCAAATTCCACCTCTGACTGGCCCCACCCCCATCTATTCTCTGCCTTCCGAGTCCCAGCTGATCGGCTGGGTCTTCTTTTGTTGCCCTGCACAGGAGAATGGAGCTGGAAAGCAGGTTAGTGGGGTGGGGAGGGAATGGGGATTTTGCAGCAACCTTCCCCTGCCACACTCATCAAGCCACACCCACAGAACTGGTAGTAAAAATTTTTGAATCCCATCACTGATATGAATGCATCAATGTTGCATACAGTAATCAGTTATAGCCGTGGTGGTACAGTGGTTAGAATGTAATACGGCAGGCCAATTACAGAAGCCTGTAATTCAATAACAAAGAATACTTGTAAGCTCAGGGTTGAAATGAGAGGTCAAACATTGAGTTTCACAAGGCCCTCTAGTAGATGCTATAGAATAACAGAGTTGGAAGGGACTTTGGAGGTCATCCAGTCTAACCACCCTGACTTGAGTTTTCTATTCCAAATATTAGCTGTACTAAGATCGAACTCACAGCCTTCTGATTGTGAAGCAAGAGCTCCACCTCTAGACTACCAGATCTACCATTTGGTGCTTGGTGCTCTCGGAATTTGCTTGTTTTCTTGCAGATGTTTCATTGCCCAAACTAGCACTGGTGCGCAATGAAACGTCTGCAAGAAAGAAAAAAAAAAATAAAGCCCAGAAAGCACCAAGACCTGTAATTCGTCTTTATGTCGATAGGTGGCTTAACACCCGGCGACTTAGAAAGCGGGTCAGTACAGTGGAGCTGCATCGATGGTGGCTGAGCACTGACATCCAGCGGGAGGGGAGCGACGGAGCCTAAAGGTGTTGAAACAATAGAGTCCTGGATTTCTAGAGAGGATGTGGAAGAGAGAGAGGAAGAATAGAGGAAGTGCCTCTTCCAGCTGACCCATCGGAGGACGGAGGCGTTGGGGGGGCGCTCCTCCTGCTCTTCCCAGGACTTTAGCAGCTGCAAGGTGAGTTGAGGACAGGTCGGAGGAGAAGCGGGGTGCAAGTAGGGCTGTTTGGTTTCCACCAGGTTGCAGAAGCAGCACAACAGAGTGGGAAGGGACGATGGCACTTTATCCAGTGGCATGCTCTTTGTTTTTGCAATCATTCCCCATCGGATATATCTGAGAATTGGTGGAATTGGCCATAGAGAAAGTGTTCCCATATGATGACTTTTTTCTTCGTACTGAGATCATTTAGGAAGGCGTTGCACAAATTCCCCTCATTGGCAAGGTGACCTAGAGCAGGGTTCTCCAACCTTGGCAACTTTAAGACTTGTGGACTACAACTCTCAAAATTCCTCAGCCAACAAAGTTTCTCTGGCTGAGGAATTCTGTGAGTTGAAGTCCACAAGTCTAAAAGTTGCCAAGGTTGGAGACCCTGACATAGAGAGTTGTTGCCTTTGTCTAATTTCCTTCAACTCTTGGATTCATGAAATCTACAGTGGAAGATGAAATCCTTGAGGAGTTGGTGAAATACAGGAAACAACCAACAGTGAAACAGTCCTTCGTGTAGAACACAGTGAAAATAAGGCATGAGCGTTCAGATGAACATTTTGCTCTTATTTTGTCTACCTCAGGTGGAATTGTGTAGCAGGCAGAGAAAACCTTGGTCTATCGGTCCGGTCTCATTCCCAGGGATTCATTTTGACCTATGGAGCCATAAAATGAGACTCAACTTTGAGGATCTGGTTCCTGCTTGCCACTTGTGCATAGAGAAAAAATCTCCCTGTTCCTCTGTACAGAGATGAGCAATGTGGAAAGAAAACGTTGGTCTGGATTTCTCTGAGGAATGGACTTCAGGCCAGGTTCCGTTTCCAAGAAGAGTGTGATGACAATTAATTGATAGAATAACAGAGCTGGGAAGGACCTTGGAAGTCTTCTAGTCTGCTAATTTAGTCACTTTGTCAAGGAATGAAATATTTGTTTGGCATGATCTGTTTAAGATTTGGCTTCTGGTGTTTGCAGATCTGTTGCTTTATTATATCCAGGATCTTCCCAGGTATTGATGGTTGTTCTGGTTGGTCTGCAGTTCCTGGATTTGTTTTTGTTCCTCTTTTTTGAAAATGGGAATGCTCTTTCCAGGCCTCTGGTAGTTCCCCAGTGCTCCAGGATCTTTAAAATACATGGTTCAATGGTTCCGAGATCAGGTCTGCCAGCTCCCTTCATTGGGAACTGGCAGAATATTGGGATGTAATATATCAGTTATCCTGGTTATTTGAACTCATCTACAATGGACAAGTGTTTTCTTGCTTATTTTAATTTGCATTCCTAGTCTGTCTTTTACGGTTATGTTTTTGATAGGTTGGGCTGTATTATCTGTTTGCATAAAGACAAATGCAAAGAATGAATTAAGCAGCTCTGCTTTCTCTCCACTGCCTGTTGCTTCCTCTCCATTTTCTCTCATTAATGGACCAATTGTTTCCTTTATTTTTTTCTTACTTTTTGTTGAAAGATTTTTTAAGATTGTTTTTGACATTTGTTGCAAGTCTTACCCCCTTCTGAGTCTTATCTTTCTTGACTTCATCTTTGTATGTTTTTTATTTGTATTCTGCCTTAGTTATATGTGCCTCTTTCAATTTCTTGTACTTATTCTTTTTGTGTTTCAGTTTATCAGAGACTTTTCTGTGTAACCATGCTGGTTTCATATTGGATTTCTTGTCCTTTTTTTTCAGTGATATTGAGGTGGACTGGCCTTTTATAACCATATTTTTCAGAGTCACTCAAGCTTCTTGACTTGTTCTCCCCTTTAAGACTTTAATCCATGATATCCTTCCCAAGCTCTTTCTAAGCTTGTTAAAAACAGCTCTTTTGAAATTTAAGGCACTGTTTTGATTTTGTTCTATTGTTTTTTCATTGTATTGAATTCCAGTATAGAATAGAATAGAATTCTTTATTGGCCAAGTGTGATTGGACATACAAGGAATTTGTCTCTGGTGCATAGGCTCTCAGTGTACATAAATAATACATTCATCAAGAATCATAAGATACAACACTTAATGACAGTCATAGGTTATTAATAAGCAATCAAATCATACTATGAAACAAATAAATCAATATAAATTGTAAAGATACAAGCAACACGGTTATAGCCATAAGTGGGAAGAGCTAGGTAATAAGAAGAATGAGAAGAATAATAGTAATACAGTCTTACTAAGTAGTTTATCGTGTTGTGGGAATTAGTTGTTTCGCAGAGTGATGGCAGTTCAGGAAAAAACTGTCCTTGTGTCTAGTTGTCCTGGTGTGCAGTGCTCTATAGCGTCGTTTTGAGGGAAGGAGTTGAAGCAGTTTATGTCCAGGATGTGAGGGGTCTGTAAATATTTTCATAGACCTCTTTTTGACTCTTGCAGTATACAGATCCTCAATGAAAGGCAGTATGGTATGACGGGGTCACTCTCCTCCAAAGCATCTTCAACCCCCTATATCAGTGATGGCTAACCTTTTTGTTGTTGCGTGCCAAAAGTGCTCACATGTACGTATGCATGCCTGCACTCATAATGCAATGAATATGTGACTTGACCCCCGTGCTCCCTCGCCTCCCCTGCACATGTGCATGCATCTCCTTCCCCCTGCATGTGCAGCAGATACCTGAAATTCAGCTGGCTAATGAGAGGCACGCACGTGTGTGTAGTAAAACTGAACTGATGTGACGACTTGTGACCGCAGAGATGGCTCTGTGTGCTACTTCTGGCACGCATGCCATAGGTTCGCCATCACACCCTATATCATTTCTTCTGTGTTAGTAAGAATTAGGTCCACTACAGCTGTCTCTCTAGTTCCCTGCTCTGTCTTTTGGATGACAAAATTGTCAGATTGGTCAGGAACCTGTTCAACCTCCCACCTGATGCAGAGCTTGTGTCACCATTGATGTCAGGGTAATGAAAGACTCCCACTACTGCTCTGGTGTGTTTGCAACAGACTTTTGTGAATGTATGTAGCAAAGAAAAAAATGAGTCAGAAACAAGTCAATTACTGCTTCATTTTTCTTTCCTCTGCAGATTTTGTTTCAGTGGTACTAGTTATTTTAAAAGTGTTGCCTGCAAATTTTTGGGGGGCAATTGGGAGATTTAAAAGTCTCTTTCAAATTAGGATTGATTCTGTGATTTTTTTGAGATGTGCTGTTTTCTTGGAAACTGAGGAGTTTATATATCTGGCATATGCTTTGAGCACCATTTCATCAGTTGAAGCACATCATCTGTTGAAGCCTTCCTCACTCTAAAATTGGATTAAAAATGTGAGTGTACCTACTTTGGGAACATTTTTGTGGCTGTAATACACATGGACTTTTAAAATACTTACATTGATAGGGTGTCTATATTTGTTTCTATATTTGTGTGCATATCTGTATAATCTGTCCCAGGTATTCTCTGATGTATTTAAAAATAACAGCTTAGAATGCTAAGAATTTGTTATTTGGTGAAGTCCAAAAGATAATGTTTGTGTGGATATTTGAGCTTGGATCTTGCTAGTCTTCTATGGGTTAAATGAACCACAGTTAATGTTAGAGGTTAAAGTAGGATTTTGGCATGTTTGCTTTCTCATTGTAATGCATGCTTTGTTCTCCTGCTGTTTTCACATTTTCTGCAACCACTTCATAAACAACCATTAAACTATGGGCTTGTGTCAATCTTACAGGACAAAGAAGATGCCCAGAAGGGAATTCCAGATAAGTGAGAGTCACAATCAGCATTAAAAAGGAAAGCAAATCCAGCCAGCAATGAAAGTCTTTTCCACTTGTTCTCCTTCTGCAGGCAGGTGACGGACAAGAGAAAATAACAGGAAGAGAGTTTTGAGCTGGAAAAAAATTGAGTATATAGAATTCAAGCAGGCACTCCCAAACGGATAAAGAGGGATCATTTCCAAATTCAGAAAAAGGGGAAATACTCTAGAACTCACTGGAGCAGAAAGAGACACTCGGATAGGCATGTAAGACAGGCAGTCATGGAAGCTTCACCCTATGAAGAAAGAAATAATAGCTTGAATCAAAGAAAGCCATATCTGTGTCCAATTTGTGGGAAAACTTTCATTCAGAATGCTCACCTGATGATACACCTGAGGACTCACACAGGAGAGAAACCCTATGAGTGTCCAGATTGTGGGAAAGATTTCCGTCATAATTCCAGCCTGATAGTACATCAGAGGACTCACACAGGGGAGAAACCATATGAGTGTCAGGACTGTTGGAAAAGTTTCATTCGGAATTCCGACCTTGTGAAACATCTGAGGACTCACACAGGAGAGAAACCCTATGAGTGTCCAGATTGTGGGAAAGGTTTCAGTCATAATTCCGGCCTTGTGAAACACCTGAGGACTCACACAGGAGAGAAACCCTATGTGTGTCCAGATTGTGGGAAAGCTTTCAGTCATAATTCCAACCTGATTATACATCAGAGGACTCACACAGGAGAGAAACCGTACATGTGTCTGGATTGTGGGAAAAGTTTCAGTGTTAACTGCAACCTTGTGAAACACAAGAGGACTCACACAGGAGAGAAACCCTATCAGTGTCCAGACTGTGGGAAAACTTTCATTCAGAATGCTCACCTGATGATACATCTGAGGACTCACACAGGAGAAAAACCTTATGAGTGTCTGGATTGTGGGAAAAGTTTTGGTCATAATTCCGACCTTGTGAAACACAAGAGGACTCACACAGGAGAGAAACCATATGAGTGTCCGGATTGTGGGAAAGATTTCAGTACTAAGTCTAGTCTTATATCTCATGTAAGTGTACATACAAGGGAGAAACCTTACAAATGCCCAGAGTGTGGACGGTGTTTCTCGCAAACCTCCTCCCTTAATGCACACAAGAAAATCCACATGAGGCAGAAGGCGATGAGTGACGAAAAGGCTTGAATTTCTTTTTTGATCTGCCTTTGCAAAGACAACTGAGAAATTGACTATTTAATTTCTGACCTGATTTAGTTTAGTCAATTGTATCTAAGTATTTCTCATGTGGGAGAAAAGAACTGGAAATTGAAAATGTTAGTTTGATCTACTTGTGCCTGGCTATTAGCAGAATGTAGTGGATGTTCTCTTGCAAGGGTAGTGTAATTGCTGCAAAAATGTTTTTGGGGATCCTATAAAATATAATAAAAGATAGGAGCACTCAGATTTACTTTGTGATTGTAGCTCCTTAAAGGTGAGGGAATGGGAGAGGGGAGATAAAGAGGGATTAGAGTTCATCTTTTCATTTCCAGAAATTCAGTGCAGGAAGAATCCCAGTTCAGATTGAGAACAATGAAGCAATAAAAGTGAAGAACAGTGAAGCACAGAATGGGAAACATATGAGGGAGATTTGGGACAATGAGAAAAGCACCAAAAAAAATCACATGTAAAGGTTGTTGACCTTGATATGCAAATGTTATTGGAGTGCTATAGAGAAAAGGGGGTTGTGGTATTTGAGCATAGGATTTTCATGTTTATAACAACTCTTCCTGTTGATCTCCTTTGCTTGGAGATGCCTCCTGTTATCCTTTGAATGCTGGTGGATTAATCTTTGAATGCTGGCAGTGCCAAGATGCTGAAAAATTTGCTAAGTTTAGAAGACACCAAAGAATTCAAGGCTTGTTTATTTTAGTAATATTTCAGGTTATAATACAATGCCACCATGACTCTGGACATACAGAAGCAATAGCGCATGTTCTTATATGCCGGTTCGTGCACATGCAAATGAGAATAAAATTATTTTAAGGTCTAAGTTGTCCAGTGGTTGTAAAGATATTTGTATCGGAGTCATCTCTCCAGTACTCAGGGCACACAGGACAATTCTGCATCTCCCTAAATTTCTTTTCTGGCTATCAGCAGATGTGCTCTGGCTATGAGAAGAACCGCAGTAAGTAGATATTCCAATTTGCAAAAATAGGGCAATTGTTGTAAAAAAAAAATTGTATACTGATGAACAGATATAGAAATGTATCATGCAGATTTGGAGAAACCTGCAGATCCTAAAAATATATATAGGGAGATAATTGCATGTGCCCTGCCCGCCATGCGCAGCAGATACTTGAAAATCAGCTGGCTGGCGGGAGACCCGTACATATGCGCAATGGAACGGAGCTGGGATGACAGTTCGCGTGCCCACAGAGATGGCTCTGCATGCCACTTCCGGCATGCGTGCCATAGGTTCCCCATCACGGGTGTAGGATCTTCAAGTTTTCTACCAATTCCTGCTGTGAGCTCCTTTGCTTGGAGGTGCCTCTTGTTATCCTTTGAATGCTGGTGTGCCATAGCAGTGGAAGTTGCTAAAAAGTTTTCTGAATTTAGAAGACACCAAACAATTCAAGGATTCTCCGTGTCAGTAACACAGCACAGGTTATAATACAATGTGCCCGTGAACCCAAACACACAGAAACTACAAAGCACATGTTTCTCCAGGGACTTTATTAAACAGACATTAATATTGGGCTTGTCTTTCCAATACTGCATAAATACTCAGGCCGCACAGAACATTTCTATAGCTCCTGCTGCTTTCAGAGTCGCTCTGATATAAACCACAGTACTATGTTTCCAGGTTCTGCAGAGCAGTGCTTAAAATTGGTCTGATGATGGATGACCTGTGCCATAAAGTAGTCTTAAGGAGCATTCAGATTATTATACTGTGTGCACCATGCAGTGGTAGATTTAATCTGACATATGCTCCTCACGCTGCTCTTAGATCCCTTTAGGCCTCTTTTTATATATATTCTGTCATTTATGCCTCTTGTCTTTTTATATAATTACTATTTTTACCCTGTGATTATTTTCTCCACTTTTTAACTGAATACACCCCAACTTCATTATCTTGGTGTTTCACTGTAACAAACTTTTTAATCTTTAAAATTATCCAATTATACTTAATTTTTGTCATATTTAATTATCTATTCTTATTTTTGGGCACATATGTTGTCACATTTTTATGGTTTAGGCCAGAGGTGGGCAACTATGGCCCATTTATGACTTGTGGTTTAGGCCCTAAAAATGTTTGAAATAGCTCAGAGCTTCTGGATCTTTGAGAGGACCATTCAGTAATACAGACTCTTAATGTCTACAACATTCTGAGGTCTTTGTAGAACAAAACGAGACATTAGCACAGAGAGAATGGAAGGGAAAAAGTTGGAAGAGTCTGACTGGCTACTACAAAAATTCATTGCATAAGAGTGTGTTTCTTTTTATCATTCTGCAAAATAAGGCATTGGATGTCATTATGCAAAGACTCAAAGTAGACAAACAAACTGATAGAAAGGGAATGGTGGAATTCCTAATAAGTAACCCCCTTATAGTAGAACGAGTAGCTTAATGAGATCCCAAAAAACCTGCAAACGCTATATTCTGTAACTCAAACAAAATTCAGCAACAGGAGATCTCATAAGCAGAGTTGCTGGTCCCCAAGGCCAGGCCAGAAGCCAGCAGTCTACAGTTAGGGAAAGACTCTATCAATTCAAAAGAACAATTTGGAGCTCAGATTTAAAGACAAAAAAAGATCCATTATCTGGAGGATAATGGGGAGCCAGTGACAAAGTTTGCAAAGATCGAGTTTGGTATAATAGTTAAAAGTTCCAGGTTACAGACCGGGAGGTGCTGAGTTCAAATCCCACATAAGGCACAGATGCATCTGGGCAATCTTGGCCAGTCCCTCTCAGGCTTAGGAAGCAGGAAAGAGGGGAAATGCTTCTGAAAGTCCTTGCCAGAGAAATCAATCAAGCCAGTCCCCAGCTGTCAAGTCTGACTTGAAGGCCCTAAAAGAAACTGGATATAAAGGTCAAAGACAGGGAATTAAAAGTTCAAAAAAGTTCCCCTTCAATGTCAGTTCAGGCATGAAGGTCGCTTCCAGGAGCTATGGATGGAATTTTGAGATGCCATTTGAAGCAAAAGGTTTGTCCATAAACGGAGATAGGTGGATAGGAGGGATTAAAATGAATGTCTTTCTTGATCCAGAATGCTCTCTAGGAAATGCTTTCTATCCTCTGAGTTCCCAAAAGAAAAGACGTTTTCATTCAGATTCCCCCATGCCACAGATATTAGACCAAACGGATGAACTGCATCTCCTGAGTCTAGTAGGGCTACTATCTCCATCCTTACCACATTAGTTCTACATCAAAAATGGCAATAGTGGGTGCTTTTTTACAAAGGGTAGAGGGGCCTTCTTGAACCTAAAACACCCCCTGCACTCCCACTGTGGGGTACCTCTTCCTCATCACCTCGCACCCCACCGCACCGTTCCTATTCTATCTTGCACCCTGCGTACCCTCCACAACTCATGTGGAGCCTGTGAACCTTTTCAGCCCTACATGGTGCCTTTCAGGCACGCCTTTCTTACTTGCCTTTCCAAATTTTCCCATCCACTTCTTTCACTCCCCCACCCAGCAGGAGACACATCCTTTCTGGCAAATGGCTTACAGCTTCCTGCCGGTTTTCCCAGTGACTTTTCCTGTAAAAAGCTGGCAGGAAGTTATTGATAATCAGAACTTCACACATCGGCAATGCCAAGCTATGCAGTGGCTTTTTTAAGGGTAAAAATTCTGGTCCATTTTATCATTGGAAGTTGAGGACTACTTGCACTGTACCCGGTGGCTGTCCCATTGCTTTTTCCAATCATCCCCCATCTGAAATCTCTGAAAATTAGTGAAATTAGCCATAGAGAAAGTATTCCCATGTGAGATTTTTTTTCCTTAGTGCTGAAATCAGTTAAGCAGGGGTTGCGTGAAATCCCCTCAATTAGATTGGCTAGATGACCTAGAGAATTGTTGTGGAGTTCTATGTTGCCTTTGTCTAGTTTCCTTCAATATAAACACAGGAACAGTGAAACATTCCTTTGCATACAATACTGTGAAAAGAATGGGTGAGAATTCAGATGAACATTTTGCCCCCATGGATCTCCAGTCTTAAATAGGCCCTGCGTTTTGGCTGCCTCAATGGAACTGTGTAGCAGGCAGAGAAAACCTTGGTCAGTTGGTCCTGTCTCATTCCGAGGGGTCCTTCCTGACCTATGGAGCCCCAAAATGAGACTCAATTTTGAGGATCTGGTTCCTGCTTGCCACCTGTGCATAGAGAAAATCTCCCTGTATTGAGATGAGGAGCCTGGAAGGCAAAAGCTGGTCTGGATTTCTCCAAGGAATGGACTTCATGCCAGGCTTCATTTCCAAGGAGACACAATTCTCAAATAGGAATGCCTGTTGACAATCACTTGATCAAAAGAAAGGTGGAAAGTACCGTGTTTCTCCAACTATATGCACCCTCATAGGAAGACCCAGCATATTTTATAGGCATAAAATGAAATTAAGCCCCTCCCCCCAATTTTAGGCCTATTTTAAAACATGCAAAATGGGGGAAGGGCGGGGGAGGACTTGCCATTAGGAGTTCTTGTGGGCAACCATGCCTTGCCACCAGCCGCTCCTAATGGGATCATGGCAGAGTGCGGAGAGCTCCCGTCAAGCACCTTTGGTGCAGACCCGAGACCTTCGGCGCCCACCGCTGTTGCTTTCCCTTCTGCCCATGCCACTACTGCGTTTGGATCTACCGCTTCTATGTTTGGAGCCCTGCTGCAGTTTGGAGCTGCCACTTCTGCATTTGGAGCACTGCTACCGCATTTGGAGCTGATGCTTCCGTATTTGGAGTACCACTGCCACGTTTGGAGCTGCCGCTACTGCGTTTGGAGCACCGCTACCGCATTTGGAATTGCCGCTTCTGCGTTGGGAGTGCCATTGCCATTTGGAGCATCGCCACCACATTTGGAGCGTGTTTGGAGTTGTGGCAGTGCTCCAAATTGCAGTGGCGTTCCAAACATGGAAGCAGCGGTGGTGCTCCAAACATGGAAGTGGCAGCTCCAAATGTGATGGCAGTGCTCCAAACGGCAGCGGTGCCCCAAACGCAGAAGTGGCAGTTCCAAATGTGGCGGCAGTACTCCAAATGTGGGAGTGGCAGCTCCAAATGCGATGGCAGTGCTCCAAACAGCGGCGGTGCCCCAATGCAGAAGTGGCAGTTCCAAACGTGGTGGTGCTGCTCCAAAGTGGAAGCAGCAGCTCCAAACATGGCGGCAGTGCTCCAAATGCAGAAGTGGCACTCCAAATGTGGCAGCGGCATTGGCAGAAGGGAAAGCAACAGCGGTGGGCGCTGGAGGTCTCGGGTCTGCAGCAAAAGAGCTTGGCGGGAGTAGATAGCTCTCCATGATCACCACAATCGCCTGTTAGGAGTGGCTGGTAGCGAGGCATGGCTGCGCGCAGGCGCTCTAGGCGAGGATGCAAGGGGGGGAATTAAGTCACCCCCGAAATGATGGCCTAGCCGTTTTTACGGGACTCAAAAAAAAATAAGACCCGGCTGTTAAGTTTGGAGCATGGGCGAGAAAGAATGGAGACAAGCCGGTGAAACAGTGAACTTCAACTCTTTATTCACATGGTGTGACAGCTCAAACTGGGTGGCTGCTATAGCCTTCCTTATATAGGCAACCCAATAACTATTTTAACCAATAACAATCCAGGAACGCTAGCTCTGTTAACCAATGCGAATGGTCCGTTAATGGCCAATCAGATTCTCCTGAACGGACCAATCCGATCCTGCCATTAACAGCCAATCAGAAGTGCAGGGCCAGAACCCTGCACTTGACTTCAAGCTCAAGATACTTTATTAGACATTTATGCATTCACAACACCGGCCTTATTTTGTGAGAAACACGGCATAATTGTGTTGTTTTTCTTTTTTTTTTTCAATTCCTTTCCTGTTTATATCTTATTTTCTATATTTGTTTTTGTTTTGTATGTTTTATTACATTAAACATTTCTAATCAAAAAGGGCAGGTATGTCAAATGGAGCATATAGTAAGTTTTTATGCAGTTTTGAGCCATGATAGCATAGTAGTTAGAGTGCAGTACTGCAGGCTACTTTTGACTGCCGGCTGCTTAGAGAGGGCTGTAAAGCACTGTAAAGTGGAATTTAAGTTTAAGTGCTATTGTTATTTGTGTGCACCTGTTTTATGCCATCCTTTTTGCAACCATGATATGTTTCTTTGGAAGGTTTATCACTTCCTTTAATCAAATATAGGCGGTATCTTCTTCCTTCTAAGCCCCATTTTTCCAGGCCCTGCTGTGTATGCAACTTTTTGCTTTGATGTAATGGTGACCCCCTGCAAGGGATTTGAAAGAATCACATGGCATTTAGAAGATTTAAAATCTCCTCCTTCAAGATCAAAGCTGACTAGTGGGCACTTTCTGGATTATCCCAGGTTTTGCTATTCTATTCCCATTAATAGAATGAAGCTGGCAATCATTTAGGTTTCAAGTATTTCATGAACTTTTAGGAACCCAGCAACCAGCTTAATCTTGCAAAGCTAAGTTGACTCAACCTTCACTCTTCAAGTTTCCTCAGTTTGCAAAAGCAGGTTTTGAGGAGTTATCCTTGCTTCCCCCAGCTGAGAGGAATAACTGGCTGGACGAGAATTCATTTATCCATAAATGATGTTTACTTGTTGCTGTTTGTGTGCACATCGTTTCCCACACCCACTTCCCGGAAACAAAGCCGCTGGGTGAGTTGTTGTTAGCTATGAGTCCATCCCTGAAGACCAGGTTAGCCATCGATCGACCCAAAGTTAACCTGTCGATGTGATGATCCGTACCGTTGGTGGTTTTCGATCAAAAATCTTGCAAACAACGAGCGATTTTAAGCCTTATATCGCTAGAGGGCGCTCCATGCAATGAGTAAAACCCGGTGACTAGAAAGCCATCAATCCAGTGGCGGCATCGGTGGTTGATGAATAATACTGACATCCAATGGGAGAGGGAGCGGCAGAGCCGAAAGGTGTTGAAACAATCAAGTCCTGGATTTCTAGAGCGGAGAACAGAGGAATCTCCTTTTCCGGCTGATCTATGGGAGGACCTTGGCGTGCAGGGCGACTCTCCGCCTCTTTCCAGGAGGATGGCAATCGCTGGAAGGTGAATTAAGGGCAAGCGGAAGAGAGGCGGGGAGCAAGTAGGACTGTTTGGTTTCCACCCCATTGTAGAAATTGAGAAGAAACTAGACTGAAACATGTCAGCTGTTGCAGCATGCTTCTTCCCTCCCCAAATTTTGTTGCAGTGGTGCTGGACGCTTTCAAAGTAGTGCCTGCGATTTTCTGTTGGTTGGGAGGTTTAAAAAGTCTCCTTCGATTTAGGGTTGACTCTGTGTGATTTTTTATGATCTTGTTGTTTTCCTGGAAACTGAGCAATTTCATGCACAACACTGGGGATTATATCTTGCAGATGCTTTCAGCGCTTTTTTTTAATCGGTTGAAGTCCTCCTCTATTGAAGCCCTCTCTTCCTCTAAAACGAGACTGAAAAGTTTGAGCGTAGCCGCTTCTGGGAAATGTTTGCAACTGAAATACACATGGATTTTTAACATAGTTACATTGGTAGGTATACCTGTATTTGTCTCTGCGTGCCTATGTCTATAGCTAGCCTCTGTATGTCCTGCTATATTTGAAAATAAGAGTTTGTAATGTGAAGAATTTGTGATTTGCTGAAGTCCAGAAGAGAATTTAATGCTTGTGTGAATATTTGAACTTGAATCTTGCTGGTAAGTATATTTGTTTGTGTGCATATCTGTACGGGGGTGTAGTGGTTAAAGATGCTGAGCTTTCCAGCTAAAGAGCTGACAGCTGGGGTTTGAGACCAGAGCTCCATGCAACAGAGTGAGCTCCCATTACTTGCCCCAGCTCCTACCAACCTAGCAGTTTGAAAACATGCAAATACAAGTTGGTTAATAGATACCACTCTGATGTCATAATCGAGTTCTATGTGCCTTTGGTGTAGAGTTATGCTAGCTGCATGACCCCTGAAATTGTCTTTGGACAATGCTGGCTTCCTGGGCCAAGAAGCAAAAGAACAGAATAGTAGAGTTGGAAGGGACCTTGAAGGCCTTCTAGTCCAAGCAGGAGACCCTATGCCATTGTAGACAAGTGGCTGTCCAGTCTCTTAAGAGTGATAGAGCACACACAACTTCTGGAGGCAAGTTGTTCCACTGAACCATTGTTCTCACAGTTAGGGAATCTCTCCTTAGTTCTAGTTTGGTTCTCTCCTTGATTAGTTTGTATCCATGGCTTCTTGCCTTGCCTTCTGGTGCTTTGGAAAATAAGTTGACCCCCTCCTCTTCACGGCAACCTCTCGAATACTGGAATACTGCATTCATGTCACCCTTAGTCCTTCTTTTCTCTAGACTGCATAAACCCAATTACTGCAATCATTCTTCATATGCTTTAGCTTCCTAATAATCTTTGTTGCTTTTTTCTGCACTCTTTCCAGAGTTTCTACCTGGTTTTTATAATACGGTGACCAAATCTGTATCCATATTTGAAGTGTGGTCTTACTAAGGATTTATAAAGTGGTATGAAATAAGATTTGTTTGACATGATCTTTTTTTGACAAACTGGTGTTGGCTTCTAGTTATAACTTTACTTACTTCAAGGTATAAACAGATCTGATGCTTGATTATTTTCTCCAGTATCTTCCTAGGTGTTAATGTTAGTCTGACTGGTCTGCAGTTTCCTGGATTTGTTTCCCCCTTCCTCTTTTGAAGATGGGAACCGCATCAGCTTTTTTCCAGTCTGGTACTTCCTGGTAACTCAAGATCTTTGAAAGATATGGTTCAGTGGTTCTGAGATCACATCTGCCAGCTTCCTTCACTGGGTGCTGGCAGAATATTGGGATGTAATCCATCTACAATGGACAAGTGTTTTCTTGCTTATTTTAATTTGTATTTCCAGTCTGTCTTTTACGGTTATGTTTTTGATAGGTTGGGCTGTATTATCTGTTTGCATGAAGACAGATGCAAAGAATGAATTAAGCATCTCTGCTTTCTCTCTACTGCCTGTTGCTTCCTCTCCATCTTCTCTCATTAGCAGACCGATTGGTTCCTTGACTTGATTGGTTCTTGGTTTTTATATGTTGAAAGATTTTTTAAAATAATTTTTGACATTTCCTGCAAGACTTATTTCATTCTGAACCTTAGCTTTTCTGACTTCATCTTTGCAAGTTCGGTCTATTTGTTTATATTCTGCCTTAGTTATATGTCTTTCTTTCCATGTTTTTTACTTATCCCTTTTGTCTTTCATTTTATCAGAGAGTTCTTTGTATAACCACGCTGGTTTCTTCTTGGATTATTTGTTTTTCTTTTTACGTGGTATTGAAGTGGACTAGGCTTTTATAACGATATTTCTCAGAGTTTTGCAACCTTGTTGAGTTGTTTTCCCTTTTAAGACTTTCATCTCTGGAATTCTTCCCAAGCTCTCTCTAAGTTTCTTAAAATCAGCCCCTTTGAAATTTAAGACACTGGTTTGATGTTCTGTAGTTTGTATTTGAATTATGTTAAATTTCAATATGACGTGGTCACTCTTCTCCAAAGTTGCAGCAACTTCAACTCCCTCTATCACTTATTCTGTGTTAGTCAGAATTAGGTCCAGTATAGCTATCCTTCCTGACTTCATCTTTTCAAGTTTTTTTATTTGTATTCTGCCTTAGTTATATGTGCCTCTTTCAATTTCTTGTACTTATTCTTTTTGTGTTTCAGTTTATCAGAGACTTTTCTGTGTAACCATGCTGGTTTCATATTGGATTTCTTGTTCTTTTTTTTCAGTGATATTGAGGTGGACTGGCCTTTTATAACCATATTTTTCAGAGTCACTCAAGCTTCTTGACTTGTTTCCCCCTTTAAGACTTTAATCCATGGTATCCTTCCCAAGCTCTTTCTAAGCTTGTTAAAAACAGCTCTTTTAAAATTTAAGGCACTGTTTTGATTTTGTTCTATTGTTTTTTCATTGTATTGAATTCCAGTATAGGATAGAATGGAATTCTTTATTGGCCAAATGTGATTGGACACACAAGGAATTTGTCTCTGGTGCATAGGCTCTCAGTGTACATAAAGAATACATTCATCAAGAATCATAAGATACAACACTTAGTGATAGTCATCGGTTACTAATAAGCAATCAAATCATACTATGAAACAAATAAAACAATATAAATTGTAAAGATACAGGCAGCACGGTTATAGCCATAAGTGGGAAGAGCTAGGTAATAAGAAGAATGAGAAGAATAATAGTAATACAGTCTTACTAAGTAGTTTATCGTGTTGTGGGAATTAGTTGTTTAGCAGAGTGATGGCAGTTCAGGAAAAAACTGTCCTTGTGTCTAGTTGTCCTGGTGTGCAGTGCTCTATAGCGTCGTTTTGAGGGAAGGAGTTGAAGCAGTTTATGTCCAGGATGTGAGGGGTCTGTAGATATTTTCACAGACCTCTTTTTGACTCTTGCAGTATACAGATCCTCAATGAAAGGCAGTATGGTATGACGGGGTCACTCTCCTCCAAAGCACCTTCAACCCCCTATATCAGTGATGGCTAACCTTTTTGTTGTTGCGTGCCAAAAGTGTGTACGTATGCGTGCCTGCACCCATAATGCAATGAATATGTGACTTGATCCCTGTGCTCCCTCGCCTCCCCTGCACATGTGCATGCATCTCCTTCCCCCTGCATGTGCAGCAGATACCTGAAATTCAGCTGGCTGATGAGAGGCACGCACGTGTGTGTAGTAAAACTGAACTGACTTGACGACTTGTGACCGCAGAGATGGCTCTGTGTGCTACTTCTGGCACGCATGCCATAGGTTCGCCATCACACCCTATATCATTTCTTCTGTGTTAGTAAGAATTAGGTCCACTACAGCTGTCTCTCTAGTTCCCTGCTCTGTCTTTTGGATGACAAAATTGTCAGATTGGTCAGGAACCTGTTCAACCTCCCACCTGATGCAGAGCTTGTGTCACCATTGATGTCAGGGTAATGAAAGACTCCCACTACTGCTCTGGTGTGTTTGCAACAGACTTTTGTGAATGTATGTAGCAGAGAAAAAAATGAGACAGAAACAAGTCAATTACTGCTTCATTTTTTTTCCTCTGCAGATTTTGTTTCAGTGGTACTAGTTATTTTAAAAGTGTTGCCTGCAAAAAAAATTTGATGGTTGGGAGATTTAAAAGTCTTCTTCAATTAGGATTGATTCTGTGGTTTTTTTGAGATGTGCTGTTTTTTTGGAAACTGAGGAGTTTATATATCTGGCATATGCTTTGAGCACCATTTCATCAGTTGAAGCACATCATCTGTTGAAGCCTTCCTCACTCTAAAATTGGATTAAAAATGTGAGTGTACCTACTTTGGGGACATTTTTGTGGCTGTAATACACATGGACTTTTAAAATACTTATTCTGATAGGGTGTCTATATTTGTTTCTATATTTGTGTGCATATCTATATAATCTGTCCCAGGTATTCTCTGATGTATTCAAAAATAACAGCTTAGAATGCTAAGAATTTGTTATTTGCTGAAGTCCAAAAGGTAATTTAATGTTTGTGTGGATATTTGAGCTTGGATCTTGCTAGTCTTCTATGGGTTAAATGAACCATAGTTAATGTTAGAGGTTAAACTAGGATTTTGGCATGTTTGCTTTCTCATTGTAATGCATGCTTTGTTCTCCTGCTGTTTTCACATTTTCTGCAACCACTTCATAAACAACCATTAAACTATGGGCTTGTGTCAATCTTACAGGACAAAGAAGATGCCCAGAAGGGAATTCCAGATAAGTGAGAGTCACAATCAGCATTAAAAAGGAAAGCAAATCCAGCCAGCAATGAAAGTCTTTTCCACTTGTTCTCCTTCTGCAGGCAGGTGACAGACAAAAGAGAAAATAACAGGAAGAGGGTTTTGAGCTGGAAAAAAATTGAGTATATAGAATTCAAGCAGGCACTCCCAAAAGGATAAAGAGGGATCATTTCCAAATTCAGAAAAAGGGGAAATACTCTAGAACTCACTGGAGCAGAAAGAGATACTTGAAAGGCATGTAAGACAGGCAGTCATGGAAGCTTCACTCTGTGAAGAAAGAAATAATAACTTGAATCAAAGAAAGCCATATCTGTGTCCAATCTGTGGGAAAACTTTCATTCAGAATGCTCACCTGATGATACATCTGAGGACTCACACAGGAGAGAAACCCTATGAGTGTCCAGATTGTGGAAAAGGTTTCCGTCATAATTCCAGCCTGATAGTACACCAGAGGACTCACACAGGGGAGAAACCATATGAGTGTCAGGATTGTGGGAAAAGTTTCATTCAGAATTCCGACCTTGTGAAACATCTGAGGACTCACACAGGAGAGAAACCGTATAAATGTCCAGATTGTGGGAAAGGTTTCAGTCATAATTCCGGCCTTGTGAAACACCTGAGGACTCACACAGGAGAGAAACCCTATGAGTGTCCTGATTGTGGGAAAGGTTTCAGTCATAATTCCAACCTGATTATACACCAGAGGACTCACACAGGAGAGAAACCATATGAATGTCCAGATTGTGGGAAAGGTTTCACTGTTAATTCCAACCTTGTAAAACACCAGAGGACTCACACAGGGGAGAAACCATATGAGTGTCAGGACTGTTGGAAAAGTTTCATTCGGAATTCCGACCTTGTGAAACATCTGAGGACTCACACAGGAGAGAAACCCTATGAGTGTCTGGATTGTGGGAAAGGTTTCAGTCATAATTCCGGCCTTGTGAAACACCTGAGGACTCACACAGGAGAGAAACCCTATGTGTGTCCAGATTGTGGGAAAGGTTTCAGTTGTAATTCCAACCTGATTATACATCAGAGGACTCACACAGGGGAGAAACCATACACGTGTCTGGATTGTGGGAAAAGTTTCAGTGTTTACTGCAACCTTGTGAAACACCAGAGGACTCACACAGGAGAGAAACCCTATGAGTGTCCAGATTGTGGAAAAGGTTTCCGTCATAATTCCAGCCTGATAGTACACCAGAGGACTCACACAGGGGAGAAACCATATGAGTGTCAGGATTGTGGGAAAAGTTTCATTCAGAATTCCGACCTTGTGAAACATCTGAGGACTCACACAGGAGAGAAACCGTATAAATGTCCAGATTGTGGGAAAGGTTTCAGTCATAATTCCGGCCTTGTGAAACACCTGAGGACTCACACAGGAGAGAAACCCTATGAGTGTCCTGATTGTGGGAAAGGTTTCAGTCATAATTCCAACCTGATTATACACCACAGGACTCACACAGGAGAGAAACCATATGAATGTCCAGATTGTGGGAAAGGTTTCACTGTTAATTGCAACCTTGTAAAACACCAGAGGACTCACACAGGGGAGAAACCATATGAGTGTCAGGACTGTTGGAAAAGTTTCATTCGGAATTCCGACCTTGTGAAACATCTGAGGACTCACACAGGAGAGAAACCCTATGAGTGTCTGGATTGTGGGAAAGGTTTCAGTCATAATTCCGGCCTTGTGAAACACCTGAGGACTCACACAGGAGAGAAACCCTATGTGTGTCCAGATTGTGGGAAAGGTTTCAGTCGTAATTCCAACCTGATTATACATCAGAGGACTCACACAGGGGAGAAACCATACACGTGTCTGGATTGTGGGAAAAGTTTCAGTGTTAACTGCAACCTTGTGAAACACCAGAGGACTCACACAGGAGAGAAACCCTATCAGTGTCCAGATTGTGGGAAAACTTTCATTCAGAATGATCACCTGATGATACATCTGAGGACTCACACAGGAGAAAAACCTTATGAGTGTCTGGATTGTGGGAAAGGTTTCTGTCGTAATTCTGACCTTGTGAAACACAAGAGGACTCACACAGGAGAGAAACCATATGAGTGTCCGGATTGTGGGAAAGATTTCAGTACTAAGTCTAGTCTTATAACTCATGTAAGTGTACATATCAGGGAGAAACCTTACAAATGCCCAGAGTGCAGACGGTGCTTCTCGCAAACCTCCTCCCTTAATGCACACAAGAAAATCCACATGAGGCAGAAGGCAATGAGTGACAAGAAGGCTTGAATTTCTTTTCTGATCTGCCTTTGCAAAAAAAAACTGAGAAATTGACTATTTAATTTCTGACCTGATTCAGTTTAGTCAAATGTATCTAAGTATTTCTCATGTGGGAGAAAAGAACTGGAAATTGAAAATGTTAGTTTGATCTACTTGTGCCTGGCTATTAGCAGAATGTAGTGGATGTTCTCTTGCAAACATAGTGTAATTGCTGCAAAAATGTTTTGGGGATCCTATAAAATATAATAAAAGATAGGAGCACTCAGATTTACTTTGTGATTGTAGCTCCTTAAAGGTGAGGGAATGGGAGAGGGGAGATAAAGAGGGATTAGAGTTCATCTTTTCATTTCCAGAAATTCAGTGCAGGAAGAATCCCAGTTCAGATTGAGAACAATGAAGCAATAAAAGTGAAGAACAGTGAAGCACAGAATGGGAAACGTATGAGGGAGATTTGGGACAATGAGAAAAGCACCAAAAAAAAATCACATGTAAAGGTTGTTGACCTTGATATGCAAATGTTATTGGAGTGCTATAGAGAAAAGGGGGTTGTGGTATTTGAGCATAGGATTTTCATGTTTATAACAACTCTTCCTGTTGATCTCCTTTGCTTGGAGATGCCTCCTGTTATCCTTTGAATGCTAGTGGATTAATCTTTGAATCCTGGCAGTGCCAAGATGCTGAAAAATTTGCTAAGTTTAGAAGACACCAAAGAATTCAAGGCTTGTTTATTTTAATAATATTTAAGGTTATAATACAATGCCACCATGACTCTGGAACATACAGAAGCAATAGAGCATGTTCTTGTATGCTGATTAGTGTACATGCAAAGTGACAATAAAATTATTTTAAGGTCTAAGTTGTCCAGTGATTGTAAAGATATTTGTATTGAAGTAATCTCTCCAGTACTCAGGGCACACAGGACAATTTTGCATCTCCCTAAATTTCTTTCCTGGCTATCACCAGATGTGCTCTGGCTATGAGAAGAACCACAGTAAGTAACTATTCCCATTTGCAAAAAAAATTGTATATTGATGAACAGATATAGAAATGTATCATGCAGATTTGCAGAAACCTGCAGATCCTAAAAAATATATTGGGGGCATGTGCCCTGTCCCCCATGCGCAGCAGATACCCAAAAATCAGCTGGCTGGTGGGAGACACGCGCATATGCGCAATGGAACTGAGCTGGGACGACAGCTCACGTGCCCACAGAGATGGCTCTGCATGCCACTTCCGGCATGCGTGCCATAGGTTCCCCATCACAGGTGTAGGATGCACATGTCTCCTGCATGCGCCCTGCCCCCCACATGCGGCAGACACCCGAAAATCAGCTGGCTGGTGGGAGACACATGCACATGCAAAGTGGAACTGACATGTGGTGACGGCTCGTGCCCACAGAGATGGCTTTTTGTGCCACTTCTGGTACACATGCCATAGGTTCCCCATCATGGGTATAGGATCTTCAAGTTTTCTATCGATTCCTGCTGTGAGCTCCTTTGCTTGGAGGTGCCTCTTGTTATCCTTTGAATGCTGGTGTGTGATAGCAGTGGAAGTTGCTAAAAAGTTTCCTGAATTTAGGAGACACCAAAGAACTCAAGGATTCTCCATGTCAGTAACACAGCTCAGGTTATAATACAATGTGCCCGTGAACCCAAACACACAGAAACTACAAAGCACATGTTTCTCCAGGGGCATTATTAAACAGACATTAATATTGGGCTTGTCTTTCCAATACTGCATAAATACTCAGGCCACACAGAACATTTCTATAGCTCCTGCTGCTTTCAGAGTCGCTCTGATACAAACCACAGTACTGTGTTTCCAGGTTCTGCAGAGCAGCACTTAAAATTGGTCTGATGATGGATGACCTGTGCCATAAAGTAGTCTTAGGGAGCATTCAGATTATTATACTGTGTGCACCATGCAGTGGTAGATTTAATCTGACATATGCTCCTCACGGTGCTCTTAGATCCATTTTTGCCTGTTTTTATATGTCTCTTGTTTTTTTATATAATTACTATTTTTACCCTGTGATTATTTTCTCTACTTTTTAACTGTGGGAATAAAACTTCGGCTTGGGTTTGGGTAATGATTAATCTAATGCTTTGTACATACATGCTTGTTTAAAGGTCACTGAGATAGTGCAAGGAAATTTCACAATGAGAACGGTAAGAACAAACACAAGGAACAAGGAAGCAGCTCAGACGACTGTAAACAAGTCTGTACTATATCTAACTATTGTAACCCATCATGTGATTATGCTTGCTATGTTTACCATGTACTAAAATCTCAATAAAAGGGAGTGCTGGATTTTGCTCTGGGCTCCCATCCCGAGCCCAGAGCAAAATCCAGAGCGACTTGCTTGTGTCTCATCTTTCCATGAGAGACCACCACAAGTGGTGACCCTGACATGATCCACGGCAGGTGGTACGTGTTCGGACCTCCATGTTTCCTCGCCTGGAATAGGTAAAGTACGTACTTAACTATTGCTGGACAGTAGACTTTTTCAGGGAACATGGGGGGGGAAACTTTCTCAGTCACAGCAATGTCATGTTAGTGAGCTGCTGAAGTTAGTCAGGACACATTTCTTTATCTTTAAACCCCCTGGAGGGGAGCATTTAGTTCTTTTAAAAGGTAATGTGAAAAAGCTGCTGCAAGAGATCTGGTGGCAATGCCCCTGGTACTCAGAGAGAGGCTCTTTAAAGTTAGACACGTGGAAGAAAATTGGAACTATCCTTCATGAGGAACCACGGGCAATAGCTGAAATTTTGACATATTGGAAGGTTGTGATGACTGCTTTAGAGACCCAGCAACAACCTCTTTTAAAACCTTTAATAGAGCCTCCTCCTTATAAAGGAGTTGTGGTGCACCCTCCGACTCCAAAACTGGAGTATGTTTTCTCATCCCCAACAGCACCTACGCCTGTGGAGGAGAAACCCCAGCCACAAATGGGAAAAGTTCAAGCAATGATGCATCAGGTTTCAATGAGGGGAAATTAGAGCCTGATGAGATTCCACAGTTGAATTTGTTTCCAGTTAATAGGCAAGTGGATGCTCAAGGCAATCTGCAGGCGGAATGGGTTTCAATTCCGTTGGCAGTACTTAGGGAAATCAAGAAAGCCGTTAAAAATTACGGTATTCAAAGTCCTTTTACAAAGGGTCTCCTGACAAGTTTGACTACCTCACGCATGATTCCTAATGACTGGAAAGATTTAATGAGAATGATATTGAGCTCTACTCACTATGTGGTTTTTGATTCAGAATACCAGAGGGAAGCTATCACTAGGGGACGGAATTCGGGGGGCTGTATATGCCAGACCAAATCTATGGGGCAGGCTTGTTTGAATCCACTGCTGATCAAGCTACTAATTTGCCTGATCACGTATTTCCCGTGGTTATGGCGGCTGTCCTTGGGATGTTGTCCCGCATCCAGGATGTGGGAACCCCGGCACGGTCTTTTTCTCAAATTAAGCAAACAGCATCTGAGTCCTATAATGATTTTGTGGAAAGGCTACAATTGGCTATTACCTGGCAAATTTCTAATGAGGAAGCGGCAAAGGAACTTTTGCTGAAATTGGCAGTCGAAAATGCAAACGCTGACTGCAAGCGTATCTTACAGCCTTTGGTGGCTAGAGGTGAGGTTACTCTGGCTGATCTTTTAAAGGCATGTGCAGTGGTGGGTTCTCAGGCTTACAACATGGAGACTTTGGCTATGGCATTACAAAAAGGGATGAAACCTACGGGGAACTGTTTTAATTGTGGGAAGCCTGGCCATTTTAAAGCCCAGTGCCGAGCCCC
This sequence comes from Hydrophis major, assembly GCA_033807585.1. Classification (NCBI taxonomy): domain Eukaryota; kingdom Metazoa; phylum Chordata; class Lepidosauria; order Squamata; family Elapidae; genus Hydrophis; species Hydrophis major. The sequence goes on from CM066329.1 coordinate 51,979,574, forward strand.
TGGGGGGGGGAATGGCATTTAACAAAAACAAAAATAAGGACGTCCGCCCGAAGTCGGTCTGTTCAAAATGCAAAAAAGGGTTTCATTGGGCAAATCAATGTTGCTCTGGTCAGAACCAAAATTCGGGAAACTAAATTTGGGGCGTGCAGCTAGCCCCGCTCCCAAGGCTGTCACAAAGGCATCGCCTCCAACTACCGGGAGTGCAGGTTTGGGTTTAAAAATGTTGCACTCAATTGATGTGACTTTTCCTAATCAAGTGTACATTGAGGACACTCATTTGCATGGGCCATTGCCAGAAAAAACAGTGGGATTGGTACTTCCCAGGTCTTCTGCATCAAAAAAAGGGTTCTTTGTTATTCCAGGGATTATTGATCAAGATTATAAAGGGGTTATTAAGATACAATTGTACACTGATACTCCTGCATCATTAATGGCCGGTGACTCTATTGCCCACTTATTATTGCTTCCATACATTCCTATGAATCCTTTAATTGGGATCCCACGAACTGGCGGTTTTGGGTCCACTGAAATGGCCAGTTCTCCAGTTGCTGCAGAATTGCTACCGCTGAAAAAAAAGTTGACTACAGACCAACCTAAAATGACAATTGAAATTCAGGGAAAATCATTTTCTGGCCTTATAGATTCCGGAGCAGATGTCTCTGTGATACGCCAAAAGGAATGGCCAAATGAATGGGCGCTTGAGGACTCTCTGGCTGTTTGTGGAGTGGGTGGTATGCAGTTTGCAAGAAGTAGTGTACATTGGTTGACGGCATTGCATAGAGCAACTGGCGAGACCGAAGGATTCAACCTCTTGTGTTGCCCCTGCACGTAAACTTGTGGGGTAGAGATTTGCTGTCACAGTTCTGCACAAAAATTGTTATTGGATAATGGAAAAGTTACAGCTGTTAACCTCTCAGCCAGTTTGGATTGACCAATGGCCACTTCCACAGGAAAAGCTTATAGCTTTATATCAATCAGTAGCTGAGCAGCTACAATTAGGCCACAATGAGCCAACTTCTAGTCCGTATAACACTCCGGTGTTTGTTATCAAAAAGAAAACTGGATAATGGAGATTTTTACATGATTTGAGAGCTGTCAACGCCATCCTTCAACCAACTGGAGCGTTACAATGTGGCTTGCCTAACCCGAACCTGATCCCGCGCAATTGGGATCTAGTTGTAGTAGATTTGTGGGATTGCTTCTTTTCTATCCCTTTGCATGCAGATGACAAGCAATTATTTGCCTTTACCGTACCTGAGCTAAATAACAATGCACCTACCTTTCATTATCAATGGAAGGTTTTGCCACAAGGAATGCTAAACAGTCCAACGATGTGCCAGTCATATGTTCGAATGGCTCTGGCTCCGTTCAGAACCTCCCATCCTGGATGGAAGGTTTACCATTACATGGATGATATTTTAATTGCAGCTCCCGGCCCACCACGAACGGTTAAGGCAGCATTACCTTGCCTTAAAGAGATATTATTGCGATTTGGACTTCATATTGCCCCAGAAAAAATTCAAAGTCAAACGCCATATGCCTACCTAGGGCATAAGGTCCTTGCAACCTATGCTCATCCGGTCATTCCGGAAATCAAAATTGAGGAAAAGATTTCTCTAGTAAAATTACAACAAATACTAGGAATAATTAACTGGGTTAGGCCCTACCTGGGGTTAACTACAGCGGTACTCCAGCCCTTGTTCCTGGCCCTAAAGGGCTCCGTGAGGCCGGATTCTGCTATAACCTTATCAGCAGAACAAAGGGAGGTACTAGCACACGTAAATGCGGCTTTAACACAGCGTTGGGTTAATCGATGCATTCCCGATACCCCATTTGCCTTGGCAATTTTACAAACTCCAGCCTTGCCTATGGCAGCTTTATTTCAATTACATGAGGCGCAGGTTTATATCATTGAATGGTTGCATTTGCAGAATACTCCCAGAAAAACAGTTTCTACTATGGCTATGCTTTATAGTGAGTTAATCATCAAAGGCCGGAATCGCAGTATGCATTTATATCGCATAGATCTAGATAGGTAAAAATTATTTTTACCTATCTCCCTCACTTTGTGGGAAACTTGGTATAGTCAATCCATTGAATTGCAGATTGCTGTTGAAAATTGGCCAGGGAAGATTTCTTGCCATACCCCCAGTGACCCCCGTTTCCAGTTGCTTCGAAACGTATCTGTAAATTTTAATTCAGTTATTGCTAAGCAGCCAGTTGAGGGCGTGACCGTTTATGCAGATGGTGGTAAGACCTATGGCGCTTGTGCATGGAGACAGGAAGGGGTATGGAAAACAAAGATTACCCCTCCTCAGCAATAAGCACAAAGGGCTGAATTAGCTGCTGCTATTTTGGCCTTACAGGAATTTGCACAAGAACCGCTAAATCTAATTGTGGATTCTCTTTACATTTATCAATTGATACTTAACATTGAATTTGCTTACCTTTCCCCATCTGTTGATGCTAATCTTATGAGTTTGTTTTTAGCCTTGCAAAGCTGTCTTCATTCTGGCATACATTCTTTGCATGTCGCACACATTCGCAGCCACCAGCCACTTCCCGGGGAGCTGTAGGAAGGGAATGATGTGGCTGATGCAGCCACCTCGGCCATGTCCTGTCTCTCGCTTTCCTCTGTTACTCCGTGGGACTCACATAGCTATTTTCATCAAAATGCCACAGCTCTTTGTAAACAATTCGGGCTCACTGCTGCAGAAGCAGCAGCTATTATCCAGCAATGTCCTAGTTGCAGTGCCCAATCCAGTGCTCTTCCTCAAGGAGTAAATCCTCGGGGGACATCTGCTTGTCAGCTATGGCAGATGGATGTCACACAACACCCTCCTTTCAAACCATGGCACCATCTGCATGTCACCATTGATACCTATTCATGATTTATTATGGCAATACCTCAACGAGGAGAGGCTACAAAACATGTAATCAACCATTTTCTCTGTACCTTCACACATGTGGGGCCACCAATGGAGATAAAAACTGATAATGGCCCTGCTTACATTAGCACCGCCTTTGCGGAATTTTATCATCGATGGTCAGTTATACATAAATTTGGCATTCCCTACAACTCCACTGGTCAGGCCATTATGGAACGAGGTGATCAGACACTTAAAAAAGCACTCCTTCATATAAAAACAAAAACGGGGGAAGTGGATGGATATGGTTTGCCTTACATACAAAACATTCTTAATATTACCTTATATACTTTAAATTTTCTAAACATGACAGGATCTCCTGCTGCTACGGCAGCCAGTAGGCATTTTGCTTCCTCCCCTTCTGCAGGAACGCCAAGACCGAAAGTTCGGTATAGGAGACTGCCAGATCCAACATGGAGAGGACCTGTCCTGCTGATAACTTGGGGCCGAGGATACGCTGCCGTTGAAGATGAGGGGAGAGTTGTTTGGGTTCCTGCTCACTGTGTGCATCCTTATCATCAGCCAAAGGGGCAAGCGGATGGATTTGGGGGAATGGAAAAGAAACACGTTGATCCAGGACATGGGGAAGTTAGCAAACCTTCATAACAAAACTGATTGTTGGGTATGTATGCACATGCCAACTCACAAAACATCAGGGCTTCCAATGGTTGCAGTACCTCTGGCCAAAGGCGACTGGTATAAGGGACAGTGCTATGGTTGTTCGGTGGTCTAGCAGTTGGACTCCAAGTAACATAACTACCTTACACCTTGGAAGCCAGATCCAAGTGGCGGGTATCTGTTGGACCCACAATGAGACGGTAGAGAATATGACTTACTTGGGAGCATATCCGTTTTGCAACAAAACAATTGTTATTGGCAATGGAAGTCGGGTTTATCCGGATGACATGAAAATTAAAAATCTCACTTACTTTGTACATAACATTTTTAAATTTGATATCATATCTTTGATCAATGAAAATGGGTGTCCATATATTCCTGCCACATGTTGTCCCACCATGAAAGAAAACCAGTTGTCTAAATGTGCGAATGGGATTAATGCACCATCGTCCACTTATTTGGCTATTTTAATGGAGTCCTTTGCAAAACTAATCTCTGCTGAGCCAAATAAGGCTGGTCATCTCCTGGGAGCAAATTTATGGTTGCCATGTGGCCGGATGGCCTATGATCACATGCCAGCACGATGGAAAGGGGTTTGCACCTTTGGGAAAGTAATCCCATCTCATTTCATTTCAAAATCTTTGGGGACTGTTCATATCCGCAATGCGTGTTCTGCAACGGAAGTAAATTCTGTTTTGACCCATGACTACTGGACACAAATAACAAGGGGAGTTATTCCCCCTTTAGGAGTCATGATGAACTATAGAGATTTGCATCGTTTAAACAATTGGACAATTACTATGTTTATTGACACCATTAAAACGCTAAGGCTGCTTGAAGAAGAGCAGGGAAAAATTTGTGACTTTGTCCTGCAAACCAGATATGCGGTGGATACTATTTTGGCTGTGCAAGGGGGAGTTTGCGCTGTGGTTCATATGCATTGTTGCATGTATATCTCTGATTATTCTCCAAACATTACAGCTACTATACAGCACATGGAACAAACCTTGAAGGAGAATCCATTACAATCGGAGGGTGAGGGACTGGACATGTGGTCTGCACTTTGGTCCTGGTTGCCAAATGGTTCATGGATTCGTCACCTAATTGTTGGAGTTAGATTGCTTATTATATTTTCTCTCTATGCATGCTGTTATATCCAATGTCTCCCTGGACTTTTAGGAATGTGTCGGGTGAAGCCTCCAGAAGGAGAACTGCTGTTACAGATGGCGATAAGCTACCGAGGCATCCGCGATCATCAAAAAACTAAAACAGGGGAGATGTGAGAATAAAACTTTGGCTTGGGTTTGGGTAATGATTAATTTAATGCGTTGTACATACATGCTTGTTTAAAGGTCATTGAGATAGTGCAAGGAAATTTCACAATGAGAACAGTAAGAACAAACACAAGGAACAAGGAAGCAGCTGAGACGATTGTAAACAAGTCTGTACTATATCTAACTATTGTAACCCATGATGTGATTATGCTTGCTATGTTTACCATGTACGAAAATATCAATAAAAGGGAGTGCTGGATTTTGCTCTGGGCTCTCATCCCGAGAACACTTGTTTGCGTCTCATCTTTCCACGAGAGACCACCACATTAACTGAATACACCCTACCTTTATTATCTTGGTCTTTCACTGTAATAAACTTTTTAATCTAAAATAATCCAATTATATTTATTTTTTGTCATATTTAATTATTTATTCTTATTTTGGGGCACATATGTTGTCACATTTTTATGGTTTAGGCCAGAGGTGGGCAACTATGGCCCATTTATGACTTATGGTTTAGGCCCTAAAAATGTATGAAATAGCTCAAAGCTTCTGGATCTTTGAGAGGACCATTCAGTAATACAGACTCTTAATGTCTACAACATTCTTTTTTTTTTTAAAGAAAATTTTATTAATTTTCTACAAACAAACAAGACAAACAAAACATTAAAACATTCAACTCTCGTATGTACATCCAGTGTGTCAGTTGGTTCATCATTTTTGTGCATTCATTCTGTAGTCCCAGTTACAATTATGTTACATAACAACTCATATTATCAATCCAAACTTATATATCCTATAATCACTAAATAAAAAATAAAAAAAATTTTTTTGACTATACTTTTAATCATTCATGCTTTATGAGCTAACAATACAATTATTTTCTCCACTTTTTAACTGAATACACCCCAACTTCATTATCTTGGTGTTTCACTGTAACAAACTTTTTAATTTTTAAAATTATCCAATTATACTTACTTTTTGTCATATTTAATTATCTATTCTTATTTTTGGGCACATATGTTGTCACATTTTTATGATTTAGGCCAGAGGTGGGCAACTATGGCCCATTTATGACGTGGTTTAGGCCCTAAAAATGTTTGAAATAGCTCAGAGCTTCTGGATCTTTGAGAGGACCATTCAGTAATACAGACTCTTAATGTCTACAACATTCTGAGGTCTTTGTAGAACAAAATGAGACATTAGCACAGAGAGAATGGAAGGGAAAAAGTTGGAAGAGTCTGACTGGCTACTACAAGAATTCATTGCAAAGAGTGTGTTTCTTTTTATCATTCTGCAAAATAAGGCATTGGATGTCATTATGCAAAGACTCAAAGTAGACAAACGAACTGTCAGCCTCAAGATATCCATATTATGTATAATCTGCATTCTAACTATTGCTTTTCTGCTGCTATACTAATTTATGTCTTTCGGCTGTCAATAGCAACGGAGGGAGGGGGGAATTTGAAGGGGAAGAAAGCTGGAGGTGTTTTGCATTCCTTTGCTGGGTTACCAAAAGGAGGGGGGATTCTTTAACTTTCCATTTCTTGGCTAGCTTCTGTCCCTTTTTGCGCAACTGCGAACTTTTATCAAAATATGTCAAGGTCAACTGACAGCAGTCTCATCACCACCTGGAGATGACCACATGATCATATTCAGAACTTTTAATTGGAAGACTCATTTGGACTTTGGGGGGTAGGAGCATTTCCATTCCTTTGTATATGTGATCTGCGCGCCAATTCCTTAGATTCGGAATTAAATCTGAAGCTTTCACTTTATTTTCCAGTAAAAGGATAACTTTGCTTTAACCATGAAGTCTGAGTATTTCTTTCTTGGGATTTGAAGAGAGCACAGACTGACATTCCGAATCTCCCACATCAACCCACCCGGATAAAATATCAACTTTTCTTCTGAGGGGGTTTCATCTCATGTCGTCTCCAGCCAGCGATGAAGATGACCAGGGAGCTGTGGGGGGGCAGTCGAGGCTGCAACCAGAGATGCCGGCTGCTGACCTGCTGGCCGACCTGACTCTGGAAGAAACCCCACCTGAGATGCCCAGATGGTCGTTGAGGGTTAGTTGGAGAGACCCTGAAGCCCCCCCTCCTCCTGGAATCACTGTAAGTCAGAGAGGTGCGAGGGAACGGCTGTGGCAAGAGGGGGAGGAGATGGAATGCAGACTGGATCAAGCTGGGAAATTCTTTATGCACATCTCTGAGAAGCCCGGCACGGCTCCAAGGTGTGAGGGGGAAAGGGGAGCAAGTTCAGCCCAGAGAAGTCGAGCTACCCCCACCCCCCCAGCCCAGCCTACACCAGCGCAGCCGCCCGCCGCCGCCCAGGGAGCCCCAGCAATAGGTGTGGTTCCTGGAAGACGCCACCTGCCCCCCTTAGATGTGAAGTTTGGAGGAAATCCCAGAGATTTGGGGGTTTTCCTGGTACAAGTCAGGAGCTATATGGCAGAATTTGAAAGCGAGTTCACCTCTGAAGCAGCCAAAGTGAGATGTGTTACCAGAACCCTGGAAGGGATGGCAGCAGACTGGGTGCTGACTTTGTACAATGATAACTCCCCCCAACTGCGGAGCCTCGATGCATTGAGGAGAAGGTTTGAGGACCCTCTGGCAGAGAGAAGGGCCAGAATCAGAATGAAGACTCTAATCCCAGGGGGGAGATCGGTTGCAGACTACACCCAAGAGTTCAGGCAGCTGGCATACCACATCTGAGGCTGGTCCCAGGGGGCCCTGGTAGAAGCCTACAAAGATGACTTAAATGAAGATATATACCACACGTGCATCTCCAGAAGGGACCCACATGATTTGTCGTCGTGATACTTGCTGGCGGAAGAGGTGGACATAGATCTAACCCAAAGCAGACGCAGAGGGGGCCCCGCCTGGAGCAAACTGCTCCCCCCACATTTCCGAGAGACCTCAAACCCCCAAAAGGGAGAGGTGACGGCAAGAGCCAAATCCACAGCCTCTTTTCATTGTGGGAAGGAGGGACACCGGATGGCGGATTGCCGGGTTAAGCCGGATCCAAAGAGAGCGCGGGGCCCAGGGAGGAAGCCTGAAAACCCCCCAAACAAGCCTCGTGAAACCGGGCTGAAGATAAGAGAGGTTGTAGAGGTCACTCCTCCGGCGGGAGAGGAGCTGGGACCTCCGACCCCCCTTGACGAGAACGAGACCGACTCAAAAGATGACGTCCCGGTAAGTCCTAACCGAGGGCCCCTGACCATCCCAATAAAATTAAGAGTGCCCACCTCAGGGACCAAGGGAGAGATGTTGGCCTTATTGGACTCGGGGTGCATGAGGTGCGTAATTAACATGAAGGTAGTAAAGGATATGGGCATCGGACTAAGAACTTTAAGAACGCCCATATCCTTTTGCCAACTGGATGGATCTGAGGCGGGAGGTTGCCCTGCACGTTTTGTAATGGAACCCTTAGAGATGACAATGGGATCCCACCGCGAGACCCTGTGTTTTATTTTGGCCCCCAGGATGGAACAGCCTCTAATATTGGGATTGCCCTGGCTTTGGAAGTGGAATCCCCATGTAAACTGGAGAGAGGGGTGGATACGTATCCACATCGATTGGCCACCGGAAGGGGAGGAGCAACCCTACCCAGAAGGCGAGGAGGAAACCCAGCCGAAGCTCCAGGTTCCGGCCGAGACAGCTTCCACAGGTGCCGAACGCATGGAGGGAGAGGAGAAAATCCCGGAGGAGTACTGGGACTTGAGAGAGGTATTTAGCGAAGAGGCCTCCAATGAGCTCCCTCCTCATCGGTCAACTGATTGCAGTATTGAATTTCTACCAGGGGTGACGCTCCCGAAACCGAAGCTGTATTCGATAACACCGGGGGAACTGGAGGAACTGAGAGCATTTATCGACAAGAATTTGAAACATGGTTTCATCAAACCTGCAAGACCTCGAGTGGCGGCCCCTGTGATGTTCCGTGAGAAGAAAGATGGCTCCAAACGCTTGGTAGTTGACTATAGAAACCTGAACGCAGTGTCTGTGGAGAATGTGTACCCCCTCCCTCTGATGAAGGACATGTTAGCCCACCTGGCAAAGGGGAAGATTTTCACCAAGTTGGACTTGAGGGAGGCATACTACCGAATCCGAATTAAAGAGGGAGACAAGTGGAAGACTGCATTCAACTGCCCAATGAGTTGTTTCCAGTTCAATGTTCTCCCTTTCGACCTACAGGGGGCTCCTGCTGTTTTCATGCAAATGATAAATCAAGTGCTTCACGAACACTTATACAAGGGGGTTCTGGTCTACCTTGATGATATTCTTATCTACTAGAGACTAGAGATGAACATGTGAAACTGGTACGTGCCGTGCTGCACAAACTGAGGGCCGCCAAATTGTATGCCAAACTGTCCAAATGTGAGTTCCATCAAGAAAAAATCGACTACTTGGGATATCGTATCTCACCTGAGGGCATTGAGATGGACCCAGAGAAAGTGCGAGCCGTATTGGACTGGGCCCCACCGAGAACCCGAAAACAACTTCAAAGTTTCCTTGGATTTGCTAACTTTTATCGGCAATTCATCCTGTCGTTTGCTTAAATAGCCATGCCCATTACCAACCTCCTGAAGACTAAGGGGGAATTGAAACCAAAGCCCAGCCAACCGTTGAATTGGACCATGGAGTGCCAAGCTGCTTTTGAAAAGCTTAAAAGACTTTTTGTGGCAGAACCAGGATTGAAACACCCAGACACGGATGCCCCTTTCATGATCCAAAGCTGATGCAAGCGATGTGGCGGTGGGGGCAGTTTTACTTCAGTTAAATGAGAAGGGGACATTACAACCTTGCGCTTACACCTCCCGTAAATTGACTGACACTGAAAGGAGATGGGCCATTTGGGAGAAGGAAGCATTTGCAGTCCGTTGGGCCTTACTAGCTTGGAGGCATTTTCTGGAAGGAGCGAAGCACCCATTTGAGGTATGGACTGACCATAAAAATCTGGAAGCTTTAAAAACTCATCGGAAGCTATCGCCTAAGCAAGTTAGGTGGGCTCAGTTTTTCAAGTGATTCAATTTCTCCTTGAAGTATATCCCAGGGGGAAAATTTTTTATGGCAGATGCTTTGTCTAGAATGCCTCAATACAACAGCATCCATAAAGAAGTGATAAGGCCAATCGTGTCCACTACACAGCTGGCTGCTTCTGTAGTTACCAGAGCACAAAAGAGGAATCAGGAGAGGGATCTGTCCACTGATCTGGACAGGAGGCTTTGAAAACAGATGAGTGGTTCCTGGCAAATGCAAATAACTGCACCGTTCGAGATGGTCTAGTGGATAGGTGCGAATTTGTATGTACCTCAAACCCTAAGAAGCCAAGTGTTACAAAAAACTCATGACTCCAAAGTGGCTGGTCATTTTGGGTTTGTGAAGACCCTACATTTGGTGAAACGGCAGTTCTGGTGGCCCTCATTGAAAAAGGACATTGAGACTTATGTGGCTAGCTGTCCAGTTTGTGCTTTGGCAAAAAGACCTCCTGGTAAACCACCAGGTCTGTTGCAAAATGTGGCTAGGCCTTGGAGGGAAATTTCCATGGACTTTATAGTAGATCTACCCGAGAGCGTTGGGCACACAGTCATCTGGGTGGTGACTGATTTGTTCTCCAAACAAGCCCATTTCATCCCTTGTTCCAAGATCCCATCGGCGAAGTCGTTGGCCAGAATGTTCATTATACATGTCTACAGTTTGCACGGTGTTCCTGAGCGGGAAGTTTCTGATCGAGGGGTCCAATTTACCTCGAACTTTTGGAGGGAATTTTTGAAGTTAATAGGCTCCACCCAGAGCTTAAGCTCCGCCCACCACCCCCAAACTAATGGGGCTTGCGAGGGGACTAACAGGGTGCTAGAGCAATACCTCAGATGTTACATAAACTATCAGCAAGACAACTGGGCGGATCTACTGCCTTTTGCGGAGGTGGCATATAATAACTCTGTCCACAGCAGTACGGGGTTTACTCCTTTCAAAGTGGCAACTGGGCAAGATTTTGTGCCCGTACCTGAACTTCCTCGTGAAAACCCCAATGTCCAATCATTGAGCGATTGGATATCTCAACTTCAACTTAATTGGCCAGTCGCTCGTAAAGCCTTGGATGAGGTGCACCAGTCTCATAAGAAATTTCTGACAGAAAGTAAGCCCTTCAGATGTCGTATCAAGTAGGTGACAAAGTATTCCTCTCGACTAAATATTTGCAGACTACCCAGAAATCGAAGAAGTTGGGTCCTAAGTATGTGGGGCCTTTCCCCATTGAGCGGATTGTAAATCCTGTGACTGTTCAGTTGACTTTACCAAAGACTCTTCATCGTATTCATCCGGTTTTCCACGTCAGTTTGTTAAAACCCGAACATACTTGTACTTTGAGACTGGCCCAAACTGATCCCCCCGTACCATTGTTGGTTGAGGGAGAACAACATTTTGAGATTAAAGAAATTCTAGACTCTAGGAAATGGAGGGGTCGTATCCAATATCTTGTAGCTTGGAAACATTTTCCTCCATCTTATGCTGAATGGGTTAATGAGAGAGACATTAGGGCTCCTGAACTGCTCAAGAACTTTTATACCAAATACCCTGATAAACCTTAGAGATGTATACAAATGTTAACCTACGTTTATTTTGTTTTTTCCTACAGGGACAGATGTCCTTCTTCTAGGGGGTCCGAATGTCAGCCTCAAGATATCCATAATATGTATGATCTGCATTCTAACTATTGCTTTTCTGCTGCTATGCTAATTTATGTCTTTCGGCTGTCAATAACAATGGAGGGAGGGGGGAATTTGAAGGGAAAGAAAGCTGGAGGTGTTTTGCATTACTTTGCTGGGTTAGCAAGAGGAGGGGGGATTCTTTTCTTTAACTTTCCATTTCTTGACTAGCTTCTGTCCCTTTTTGCGCAACTGCGAACTTTTATCAAAATATGTCAAGGTCAACTGACAGCAGTCTCATCACCACCTGGAGATGACCATATGATCATATTCAGAACTTTTAATTGGAAGACTCATTTGGACTTTGGGGGGTGGGAGCATTTCCATTCCTTTGTATATGTGATCTGCACGCCAATTCCTTAGATTCGGAATTAAATCTGAAGCTTTCACTTTATTTCTCAGTAAAAGGATAACTTTGCTTTAACCATGAACTCTGAGTATTTCTTTCTTGGGATTTGAAGAGAGCACAGACTGACACAAACTGATACGGAATGGTGGAATTCCTAATAAGTAACCCCCTTACAGTAGAACGAGTAACTTAATGAGATCCCAAAAAACCTACAAACGCTATATTCTGTAACTCAAACAAAATTCAGCAACAGGAGATCTCATAGCCAGAGTTGCTGGTCCCCATGGCCAGGCCAGAAGCCAGCAGTCTACAGTCAGGGAAAGACTCTATCAATTCAGAAGAACAATTTGGATCTCAGATTTAAAGACAAAAAAAGATCCATTATCTGGAGGATAATGGGGAGCCAGTGACAAACTTTGCAAAGATCGAGTTTGGTGTAATAGTTAAAAGTTCCAGGTTACAGACCAGGAGGTGCTGAGTTCAAATCCCACATTAGGCATCTGGGCAATCTTGGCCAGTCCCTCTCAGGCTTAGGAAGCAGGAAAGAGGGGAAATGCTTCTGAAAATCCTTGCCAGAGAAATCAATCAAGCCAGTCCCCAGCTGTCAAGTCTGACTTGAAGGCCCTAAAAGAAACTGTGGATATAAAGGTCAAAGACAGGGAATTAAAAGTTCAAAAAAGTTCCCCTTCAATGTCAGTTCAGGCATTCGCTTCCAGGAGCTATGGATGGAATATTGAGATGCCATTTGAAGCAAAAGGTTTGTCCATAAACGGAGATAGGTGGATAGGAGGGATTAAAATGAATGTCTTTCTTGATCCAGAATGCTCTCTAGGAAATGCTTTCTATCCTCTGAGTTCCCAAAAGAAAAGACGTTTTCATTCAGATTCCCCCATGCCACAGATATTAGACCAAACGGATGAACTGCATCTCCTGAGTCTAGTAGGGCTACTATCTCCATCCTTACCACATTAGTTCTACATCAAAAATGGCAATAGTGGGTGCTTTTTTACAAAGGGTAGAGGGGCCTTCTTGAACCTAAAACACCCCTCTGCACTCCCACTGTAGGGTACCTCTTCCTCATCACCTCGCACCCCACCGCACCGTTCCTATTCTATCTTGCACCCTGCGTACCCTCCACAACTCATGTGGAGCCTGTGAACCTTTTCAGTCCTACATGGTGCCTTTGAGGCACGCCTTTCTTACTTGCCTTTCCAAATTTTCCCATCCACTTCTTTCACTCCCCCACCTAACAGGAGACACATCCTTCCTGGCATATGACTTACAGCTTCCTGCCGGTTTTCCCAGTGACTTTTCTTGTAAGAAGCTGGCAGGAATTTATCAATAACATGGCTGCCAACTCTCACGCAATCAGCGTGAGACTCACGCAATTCAACCAATTTTGACTGTCTCACTCTGATAAACAAAATCTCACGCTAAACCCCCAAAATCATGGAATGTACAAAAATATCCCTACATTCTCTGATTATATTCCGAATATTTCCCCTTAGCTTAGGAGAAGGATGAGCTCCCAGCGCCGCCCCGCCCTGCCCAGCCACCCCGCCCTGCCCAGCCACCCCACCGCGCCTCTTTTCCCGCCTTAATCCTTCTGCCGGCGTCCCGTAACTGTCACGATGCCGATCATTAGCAAATCGCTTCAGGAAAGCGAAGAGCAGGAGGCTTCTTCGCCGCCCGGGGCGCTCGCAGCCACTTTGCCCCGCCCTCTCCCTCTCTGCAATGTCCTCTGGGACAAGCCAGCTGCCCTAGGCTTTCCAAAGAAGGACACGAGGGGGCTGGCAAAGCCTCTTTACAGCCTCGGCCAGTAATAACAATGGTAAGCAAAGCCAACAGAGTGGCTTCCATTTAACCACCAAAGATGTTTCTTTATTTTCTCTGGCTGGATTTCTGACCCAGGGGAGAAAGACCATTTAAAAAAGCAAAAAGGACAGAAAGAACACCAAGAAAGAATGGGACAACCCCCCCCCCCAAAAAAAGAGATCCAACACAACTCTGAATAAAATTATTATTATTTTAAATTTTATTATTATTATAATTATTATTACCACCCCTTTACACGCCTTATGCTCTCTTTTAGCTGATCCAAAAAGAGTCTTCCCAAACCAGCAAGGCGAGAAGCGCGCCAGGCTGATCTATAAAAGGGCTGGGCAGCTTTTTTGCAAAATACTTAATAGAAAGGTTGGAGGACTGACAGGATCAGAACTTCACACATCGGCAATGCCAAGCTATGCAGTGGCTTTTTTAAGGGTAAAAATTCTGGTCCGCTTTATCATTGGAAGTTGAGGACTACTTGCACTGTACCTGGTGGCTGTCCCATTGCTTTTTCCAATCATTCCCCATCTGAAATCTCTGAAAATTAGTGAAATTAGCCATAGAGAAAGTATTCCCATGTGAGATTTTTTTTCCTTAGTGCTGAAATCAGTTAAGCAGGGGTTGCGTGAAATCCCCTCAATTAGATTGGCTAGATGACCTAGAGAATTGTTGTGGAGTTCTATGTTGCCTTTGTCTAGTTTCCTTCAATATAAACACAGGAACAGTAAAACATTCCTTTGCATACAATACTGTGAAAAGAATGGGTGAGAATTCAGATGAACATTTTGCCCCCGTGGATCTCCAGTCTTAAATAGGCCCTGCGTTTTGGCTGCCTCAATGGAACTGTGTAGCAGGCAGAGAAAACCTTGGTCAGTTGGTCCTGTCTCATTCCGAGGGGTCCTTCCTGACCTATGGAGCCCCAAAATGAGACTCAATTTTGAGGATCTGGTTCCTGCTTGCCACCTGTGCATAGAGAAAATCTCCCTGTATTGAGATAAGGAGCCTGGAAGGCAAAAGCTGGTCTGGATTTCTCCAAGGAATGGACTTCATGCCAGGCTTCATTTCCAAGGAGACACAATTCTCAAATAGGAATGCCTGTTGACAATCACTTGATCAAAAGAAAGGTGGAAAATACCGTGTTTCTCCAACAATATGCACCCTCATAGGAAGACCCAGCATATTTTATAGGCATAAAATGAAATTAAGCCCCTCCCCCCAATTTTAGGCCTATTTTAAAACATGCAAAATGTGGGGAAGGGCGGGGGGGGACTTGCCGTTAGGAGTGCTTGTGGGCAACCATGCCTTGCCACCAGCCGCTCCTAATGGGATCATGGCGGAGTGCGGAGAGTTCCCTACTCCAGTCAAGCACTTTTGGTACAGACCCGAGACCTTCGGCGCCCACCTCTGTTGCTTTCCCTTCTGCCCATGCCACCTCTGCGTTTGGAGCTACCGCTTCCACCTTTGGAGCACTGCTGCCGTTTGGAGCTGCCGCTTCTGTGTTTGGAGCACCACTACCGCATTTGCCCCTACGTTTGGAGCTGCCGCTTCTGTGTTTGGAGCGCGGCTGCCTTATGGAGCGCGTTTGGAGCACCGCCGCTGTGTTTCGAGCTGCCACTTCTGCATTTGGAGCACCGCCGCTGCGCTTGGAGCTGATGCTTCTGTGTTTGGAGCACCGCTGCCGCGTTTGGAACTGCCGCTTCTGCATTGGGAGTGCCATTGCCATTTGGGGCATCGCCACCACATTTGGAGCGTGTTTGGAGTGGTGGCAGTGCTCCAAAAGGCAGTGGCGCTCCAAATGTGGAAGCAGCGGTGGTGCCCCAAACGCGGAAGTGGCAGTTTCAAAAGCAGCGATGGTACTCCAAATGTGGAAGTGGCAGCTCCAAAAGCTGTGGCAGCATTCCAAACAGCGGTGGTGCCCCAAATGTGGAAGTGGCAGTTCCAAACGCAGTGGTGGTGCTCCAAACGTGGAAGCGGCAGCTCCAAACATGGTGATGTTGCTCCAAACGCAGAAGCGGCAGCTCCAAATGCAGCAGCGGCATGGGCAGAAGGGAAAGCAACAGCGGTGGGCGCTGGAGGTCTCGGGTCTGCAGCAAAAGAGCTTGGCGGGAGTAGATAGCTCTCCATGATCACCACGATCGCCTGTTAGGAGTGGCTGGTAGCGAGGCATGGCTGCACGCAGGCTCTCTAGGCGAGGATGCAAGGGGGGGAATTAAGTCACCCCCAAAATGATGGCCTAGCCGTTTTTACGGGACTCAAAAAAAAAAAAAAAAAGACCCAGCCTTATTTTGTGAGAAACACGGCATAATTGTGTTGTTTTTCTTTTTTTTCAATTCCTTTCCTGTTTATATCTTATTTTCTATATTTGTTTTTGTTTTCTATGTTTTATTACATTAAACATTTCTAATCAAAAAGGGCAGGTATGTCAAATGGAGCATATAGTAAGTTTTTATGCAGTTTTGAGCCATGATGGCATAGTAGTTCGAGTGCAGTACTGCAGGCTACTTTTGACTGCTGCCTGCCTGCAATTTGGCAGTTCAGATCCCACCAGGCTCAAGGTTGACTCAGACTTCCATCCTTCCAAGGTGGGTAAAATGAGGACTCAGATTGTTGGAGGCAATATGCTGACTCTAAACTGCTTAGAGAGGGCTGTAAAGCACTGTAAAGTGGTATATAAGTCTAACTGCTATTGCTATTGCTATTTGTGTGCACCTGTTTTATGCCATCCTTTTTGCAACCGTGATATGTTTCTTTGGAAGGTTTATCACTTCCTTTAACCAAATATTGGCAGTATCTTCTTCCTTCTAAGCCCCATTTTTCCAGGCCCTGCTGTGTATGCAACTTTTTGCTTTGATGTAATGGTGTCCACCTGCAAGGGATTTGACAGAATCACATGGCATTTAGAAGATTTAAAATCTCCTCCTTCAAGATCAAAGCTGGCTAGTGGGCACTTTCTGGATTATCCCAGGTTTTGCTATTCTATTCCCATTTATAGAATGAAGCTGGCAATCATTTAGGTTTCAAGTATTTCATGAACTTTTAGGACCCAGCAACCAGCTTAATCTTGCAAAGCTAAGTTGACTCAACCTTCACTCTTCAAGTTTCCTCAGTTTGCAAAAGCAGGTTTTGAGGAGTTATCCTTGCTTCCCCCAGCTGAGAGGAATAACTGGCTGGACGAGAATTCATTTATCCATAAATGATGTGTACTTGTTGCTGTTTGTGTGCACATCGTTTCCCACACCCACCTACCCCACTTCCCGGAAACAAAGCCGCTGGGTGAGTTGTTGTTAGCTATGAGTCCATCTCTGAAGAACAGGTTAGCCATCGATCGACCCAAAGTGAACCTGTCGATCTGATCCGTGCTGTTGAAAACCACTTGGTGGTGTAAAAAGTAATCGATAAAAAATCTTGCAAACAACGAGCGATTTTCAGTCTCATGTCACTAGAGGGCGCTCTATGCAAAAACCGGTGACAAGAAAGCCTCAATCCAGTGGCGGCATCGGTGGTTGATGAATAATACTGACATCCAACGGGAGGGGGAGCGGCAGAGCCGAAAGGTGTTGAAACATCAAGTCCTGGATTTCTAGAGCGGAGAACAGAGGAATCTCCTTTTCCGGCTGATCCATGGGAGGACCGTGGCGTGCAGGGCGACTCTCCGCCTCTTTCCAGGAGGATGGCAATCGCTGGAAGGTGAATTAAGGGCAAGTGGAAGAGAGGCGGGGAACAAGTAGGACTGTTTGGTTTCCACCCCATTGTAGAAATTGAGAAGAAACTAGACTGAAACATGTCAGCTGTTGCAGCATGCTTCTTCCCTCCCCAAATTTTGTTGCAGTGGTGCTGGACGCTTTCAAAGTAGTGCCTGCGATTTTCTGTTGGTTGGGAGGTTTAAAAAGTCTCCTTCGATTTAGGGTTGACCGTGTGATTTTTTATGATCTTGTTGTTTTCCTGGAAACTGAGGAATTTCATGCACAACACCGGGGATTATATCTTGCAGATGCTTTCAGCGCTTTTTTTTAATCGGTTGAAGTCCTCCTCTATTGAAGCCCTCTCTTCCTCTAAAACGAGACTGAAAAGTTTGAGCGTAGCCGCTTCTGGGAAATGTTTGCAACCGAAATACACATGGATTTTTAACATACTTACATTGGTAGGTATACCTGTATTTGTCTCTGCGTGCCTATGTCTATAGCTAGCCTCTGTATGTCCCTCTATATTTGAAAATAAGAGTTTGTAATGCGAAGAATTTGTGATTTGCTGAAATCCAGAAGAGAATTTAATGCTTGTGTGAATATTTGAACTTGAATCTTGCTGGTAAGTATATTTGTTTGTGTGCATATCTGTACGGGGGTGTAGTGGTTAAAGATGCTGAGCTTTCCAACTAAAGAGCTGACAGCTGGGGTTTGAGACCAGAGCTCCATGCAACAGAGTGAGCTCCCATTACTTGCCCCAGCTCCTACCAACCTAGCAGTTTGAAAACATGCAAATACAAGTTGGTTAATAGATACCACTCTGATGTCATAATCGAGTTCTATGTACCTTTGGTGTAGAGTTATGCTAGCTGCATGACCCCTGAAATTGTCTTTGGACAATGCTGGCTTCCTGGGCCAAGAAGCAAAAGAACAGAATAGTAGAGTTGGAAGGGACCTTGAAGGCCTTCTAGTCCAAGCAGGAGACCCTATGCCATTGTAGACAAGTGGCTGTCCAGTCTCTTAAGAGTGATAGAGCACACACAACTTCTGGAGGCAAGTTGTTCCACTGAACCATTGTTCTCACAGTTAGGGAATCTCTCCTTAGTTCTAGTTTGGTTCTCTCCTTGATTAGTTTGTATCCATGGCTTCTTGCCTTGCCTTCTGGTGCTTTGGAAAATAAGTTGACCCCCTCCTCTTCACGGCAACCTCTCGAATACTGGAATACTGCATTCATGTCACCCTTAGTCCTTCTTTTCTCTAGACTGCATAAACCCAATTACTGCAATCATTCTTCATATGCTTTAGCTTCCTAATAATCTTTGTTGCTTTTTTCTGCACTCTTTCCAGAGTTTCTACCTGGTTTTTATAATACGGTGACCAAATCTGTATCCATATTTGAAGTGTGGTCTTACTAAGGATTTATAAAGTGGTATGAAATAAGATTTGTTTGACATGATCTTTTTTTGACAAACCGGTGTTGGCTTCTAGTTATAACTTTACTTACTTCAAGGTATAAACAGATCTGATGCTTGATTATTTTCTCCAGTATCTTCCTAGGTGTTAATGTTAGTCTGACTGGTCTGCAGTTTCCTGGATTTGTTTCCCCCTTCCTCTTTTGAAGATGGGAACCGCATCAGCTTTTTTCCAGTCTGGTACTTCCTGGTAACTCAAGAACTTTGAAAGATATGGTTCAGTGGTTCTGAGATCACATCTGCCAGCTTCCTTCACTGGGTGCTGGCAGAATATTGGGATGTAATCCATCTACAATGGACAAGTGTTTTCTTGCTTATTTTAATTTGTATTTCCAGTCTGTCTTTTACGGTTATGTTTTTGATAGGTTGGGCTGTATTATCTGTTTGCATGAAGACAGATGCAAAGAATGAATTAAGCATCTCTGCTTTCTCTCTACTGCCTGTTGCTTCCTCTCCATCTTCTCTCATTAGTAGACCGATTGGTTCCTTGACTTGATTGGTTCTTGGTTTTTATATGTTGAAAGATTTTTTAAAATAATTTTTGACATTTGCTGCAAGACTTATTTCATTCTGAACCTTAGCTTTTCTGACTTCATCTTTGCAAGTTTGGTTTGTTTGTTTGTATTCTGCCTTAGTTCTCCGTCCCTCTTTCCATTTTTTGTACTTATCCCTTTTGTCTTTCATTTTATCAGAGAGTTCTTTGTATAACCACGCTGGTTTCTTCTTGGATTTTTTTTTACGTGGTATTAAAGTGGACTAGGCTTTTATAACCATATTTCTCAGAGTTTTGCAACCTTGTTGAGTTGTTTTCCCTTTTAAGACTTTCATCTCTGGAATTCTTCCCAAGCTCTCTCTAAGTTTCTTAAAATCAGCCCCTTTGAAATTTAAGACACTGGTTTGATGTTCTGTAGTTTGTATTTGAATTATATTAAATTTCAATATGACGTGGTCACTCTTCTCCAAAGTTGCAGCAACTTCAACTCCCTCTATCACTTATTCTGTGTTAATAAGAATTAGGTCCAGTATAGCTATCCTTCCTGGCTTCATCTTTTCAAGTTTTTTTATTTGTATTCTTCCTTAGTTATATGTCCTTTTTTCAATTTTTTGTACTTATTCTTTTTGTTTCAGTTTATCAGAGAGTTTTTTGTGCAACCATGCTGGTTTCATATTGGATTTCTTGTTCTTCTTTTTCAGTGATATTGAGGTGGACTGGCCTTTTATAATCATATTTTTCAGAGTCACTCAAGCTTCTTGACTTGTTTTTTCCTTTAAGACTCCCTAAGCTCTTTCTAAGCTTGTTAAAATAAGCTCTTTTAAAATTTAAGGCACTGTTTTGATTTTGTTCTATTGTTTTTTCATTGTATTGAATTCCAGTATAGGATAGAATGGAATTCTTTATTGGCCAAGTGTGATTGGACACACAAGGAATTTGTCTCTGGTGCATAGGCTCTCAGTGTACATAAATAATACATTCATCAAGAATCATAAGATACAACACTTAATGACAGTCATAGGTTACTAATAAGCAATCAAATCATACCATGAAACAAATAAAACAATATAAATTGTAAAGATACAAGCAACATGGTTATAGCCATAAGTGGGAAGAGCTAGGTAATAAGAAGAATAAGAATAATAGTAATACAGTCTTACTAAGTAGTTTATCGTGTTGTGGGAATTAGTTGTTTAGCAGAGTGATGGCAGTTCAGGAAAAAACTGTCCTTGTGTCTAGTTGTCCTGGTGTGCAGTGCTCTATAGCGTCGTTTTGAGGGAAGGAGTTGAAGCAGTTTATGTCCAGGATGTGAGGGGTCTGTAGATATTTTCACAGACCTCTTTTTGACTCTTGCAGTATACAGATCCTCAATGAAAGGCAGTATGGTATGACGGGGTCACTCTCCTCCAAAGCACCTTCAACCCCCTATATCAGTGATGGCTAACCTTTTTGTTGTTGCGTGCCAAAAGTGCGCACATGTACGTATGCGTGCCTGCACCCATAATGCAATGAATATGTGACCCCCCCGTGCTCCCTCACCTCCCCTGCACATGTGCATGCATCTCCTTCCCCCTGCATGTGCAGCAGATACCTGAAATTCAGCTGGCTGATGAGAGGCACGCACGTGTGTGCAGTAAAACTGAACTGACGTGACGACTTGTGACCGCAGAGATGGCTCTGTGTGCTACTTCTGGCACGCATGCCATAGGTTCGCCATCACACCCTATATCATTTCTTCTGTGTTAGTAAGAATTAGGTCCACTACAGCTGTCTCTCTAGTTCCCTGCTCTGTCTTTTGGATGACAAAATTGTCAGATTGGTCAGGAACCTGTTCAACCTCCCACCTGATGCAGAGCTTGTGTCACCATTGATGTCAGGGTAATGAAAGACTCCCACTACTGCTCTGGTGTGTTTGCAACAGACTTTTGTGAATGTATGTAGCAGAGAAAAAAATGAGGCAGAAACAAGTCAATTACTGCTTCATTTTTTTTCCTCTGCAGATTTTGTTTCAGTGGTACTAGTTATTTTAAAAGTGTTGCCTGCAAATTTTTGGGGGGTAATTGGGAGATTTAAACGTCTCTTTCAAATTAGGATTGATTCTGTGGTTTTTTTGAGATGTGCTGTTTTTTTGGAAACTGAGGAGTTTATATATCTGGCATATGCTTTGAGCACCATTTCATCAGTTGAAGCACATCATCTGTTGAAGCCTTCCTCACTCTAAAATTGGATTAAAAATGTGAGTGTACCTACTTTGGGGACATTTTTGTGGCTGTAATACACATGGACTTTTAAAATACTTATTCTGATAGGGTGTCTATATTTGTTTCTATATTTGTGTGCATATCTGTATAATCTGTCCCAGGTATTCTCTGATGTATTTAAAAATAACAGCTTAGAATGCTAAGAATTTGTTATTTGGTGAAGTCCAAAAGGTAATTTAATGTTTGTGTGGATATTTGAGCTTGGATCTTGCTAGTCTTCTATGGGTTAAATGAACCACAGTTAATGTTAGAGGTTAAAGTAGGATTTTGGCATGTTTGCTTTCTCATTGTAATGCATGCTTTGTTCTCCTGCTGTTTTCACATTTTCTGCAACCACTTCATAAACAACCATTAAACTATGGGCTTGTGTCAATCTTACAGGACAAAGAGGATGCCCAGAAGGGAATTCCAGACAAGTAAGAGTCATAATCAGCATTAAAAAGGAATGCAAATCCAGCCAGCAATGAAAGTCTTTTCCACTTGTTCTCCTTCTGCAGGCAGGTGACAGACAAAAGAGAAAGTAACAGGAAGAGAGTTTTGAGCTGGAAAAAAATTGAGTATATAGAATTCAAGCAGGCACTCCCAAAAGGATAAAGAAAGATTCAGAAAAAGGGGAAATACTCTAGAACTCACTGGAGCAGAAAGAGACACTCGGATAGGCATGTAAGACAGGCAGTCATGGAAGCTTCACTCTGTGAAGAAAGAAATAATAACTTGAATCAAAGAAAGCCATATCTCTGTCCAATCTGTGGGAAAACTTTCATTCAGAATGCTCACCTGATGATACATCTGAGGACTCACACAGGAGAGAAACCCTATGAGTGTCCAGATTGTGGAAAAGGTTTCCGTCATAATTCCAGCCTGATAGTACACCAGAGGACTCACACAGGGGAGAAACCATATGAGTGTCAGGATTGTGGGAAAAGTTTCATTCAGAATTCTGACCTTGTGAAACATCTGAGGACTCACACAGGAGAGAAACCGTATAAATGTCCAGATTGTGGGAAAGGTTTCAGTCATAATTCCGGCCTTGTGAAACACCTGAGAACTCACACAGGAGAGAAACCCTATGAGTGTCCTGATTGTGGGAAAGGTTTCAGTCATAATTCCAACCTGATTATACACCAGAGGACTCACACAGGAGAGAAACCATATGAGTGTCCAGATTGTGGGAAAGGTTTCACTGTTAATTCCAACCTTGTAAAACACAAGAGGACTCACACAGGAGAGAAACCCTATCAGTGTCCAGATTGTGGGAAAAGTTTCAGTCATAATTCCGATGTTGTAAAACACCTGAGGACTCACACAGGAGAGAAACCTTATGAGTGTCCAGATTGTGGAAAAGGTTTCAGTCATAATTCCAACCTGATTATACACCAGAGGACTCACACAGGGGAGAAACCGTACATGTGTCTGGATTGTGGGAAAAGTTTCAGTGTTAATTTCAACCTTGTGAAACACAAGAGGACTCACACAGGAGAGAAACCATATGAGTGTCCGGATTGTGGGAAAGATTTCAGTACTAAGTCTAGTCTTGTAAGTCATGTAAGTGTACATACAAGGGAGAAACCTTACAAATGTCCAGAGTGTGGACGGTGCTTCTCGCAAACCTCCTCCCTTAATGCACACAAGAAAATCCACATGAGGCAGAAGGCGATGAGTGATGAGAAGGCTTGAATTTCTTTTCTGATCTGCCTTTGCAAAAACAACTGAGAAATTGACTATTTAATTTCTGACCTGGTTCAGTTTAGTCAAATGTATCTAAGTATTTCTCATTTGGGAGAACGGAACTGGAAATTGAAAATGTTAGTTTGATCTACTTGTGCCTGGTTATAAGCAGAATATAGTGCCGGGCTATTTGCGCAATATAGTGGATATTCCCTTGCAACAATGTGCATTTGCTGCAAAAATGATTTGGGGATAGATAGCAGATATCATAGAAATGCAACATTCAGATTTCAGAAACCTGCTGCAGATCCTATAAAATATATTAAAAGATAGGAGCACTCAGATTTACTTAGTGATTGTAGCTCCTTAAATGTGAGGTAATGGGAGAGGGGAGATAAAGAGGGATTAGAGTTCATCTTTTCATTTCCAGAAATTCAGTGCAGGAAGAATCCCTGTTCAGATTGCGAACAGTGAAGCAAGAAAAGTGATGGACAGTGAAGCACAGAATGGGAAACATACCAATGCTCCAGGGAGTTATAAACACAACACAAAAAAATCATCGGTTGCTCTCTTTCTTCTTTGGAAGAGATTGCAAATACCAGACTCCTCTCTAGAACACTTAAAATCTCCACAGACCGTTCTCATCCTGGACATTCGTATTTCGATCTGTTACCATGAGGGAGGTGTTATAGGTGTCTTAAAATGAGGACTAATAGCTTGAGAAACAGTTTCTTTTCCAAGGCAGTAATTCTCTTCTATCAAACAGTGCATTTGTGATTTAATCCTATTTTAATTATTTTAATTTTTAAAACTATGTAGTGTGATTGTGATGTGGTGTTTGGGGAAGTGTGCTGGAGTAGCTTTCAAATTTCATTGTATTTGTGGAATGCAATAATAAAGGTATTCTATACGAAGAAGATTTGGGACAGTGAGAAAAGCACCAAAAAATCACCTGTAAAGGTTGTTGACCATGATATGCAAATGTTACTGGAATGCTATAGAGAAAAAGGGGGTTGTGGTATTTGAGCATAGGATTTTCATGTTTATAACAACTCCTGCTGTTGATCTCCTTTGCTTGGAGATGCCTCCTGTTATCCTTTGAATGCTAGTGGATTAACCTTTGAATGCTGGCAGTGCCAAGATGCTGAAAAATTTGTTAAGTTTAGAAGACACCAAAGAATTCAAGGCTTGTTTATTTTAATAATATTTCAGGTTATAATACAATGCCACCATGACTCTGGACATACAGAAGCAAAAGAGCATGTTCTTGTATGCTCATTAGTGTACATGCAAAGTGACAATAAAATTATTTTAAGGTCTTAGTTGTCCAGTGATTGTAAAGATATTTGTATCGGAGTCATCTCTCCATTACTCAGGGCGCACAGAACAGTTCTACATCTCCCTGCTGCTTTTAGATAGTCACCCTGTTACTACATATAGTATAATGTTCCCAGTTTCTGCAGAGCAGCATTTAAATTTGGCCAGATGATGGATGACCTGTGCCATAAAGTAGTCTTCAGGAACATCCAACTCATCATACATTTTGGTTTGTAGAATGATAGATTTAAGCTGCCACGTAATAAACAATTCAACCGACAAGCATCTTATCCTCCTCACTGTGCTCTTAGTTACATTTAAACTTCTGTTTTTATCTATACTCTCTTTTATATCTTATTTAGTATAATCACTATTTTTAGATTTTATTTTCTGTACTATTTAGTTGAATATATATATATATATATACCACATTCCTTATACTGGTTTTCACTGTAATAAAGATTTTAAATTTTAAAATAATCAATTTATATCTAATTCTTGTCAGATTATATTCAATCTCTTTTTTGTGTCCTATTGGGGTATATCTGTTGTCACATTTTTCATGCTTGGCCGCTGAAATTGCTTGAAATAACTCAAAAGCTTCTGGATCTTTGAGAGGACCATTACATAATGCAAACTCTTAATGGCTGCAACATTCTGGTGTCTTTGAGGAACAAAATGGATGTTAGTGCAGAAGGAATGGAAGCGATAAAAGTTGGAAGAATTCATGACTACTATACTACTATAAGAATTCATTGCAAAGCATGTGTTTCCTTTGATTATTATTCTGTAAAGACACTTTTATTTTGGGGTGGAGAAATAAGTGTGGACTAGAAATGAATAGTAATTTAATTTCATTTCACAAACATTCAAAATATACACAATGAAATTGATACAAAGAGAACTGTGGATTATAATTGTGCATAAATCTACCAGTGGAAGGGGGATTTTTTAAAATGCAGCTTTATTTTAAAAACTAGCTTGATCCCCATGCTTCACTATGAAACTATGTGATGAGGCTTAGTTTTGGGGGAGGAAAATAAGGGGGAAAAATTCTGCCTCTGCCTACCAGGATCCATCGGTATTCATCTGGCTAGCATCCTATCAGCGTGTGAGAGAGTTGAGGGCTGTTTGGAAGCTGAAACAATATTTGCTGTTTGAGCAAGGACACAGCAAGAAGCCTGGGCGTGGTTTAGTTGAACTCTGTTCTGTAGCAAAGCTGTTTGCTGCTGTGAAAGTAAAACTGAAACTGAAATTCCTCTACTTGTGTTTTGCATTTGGAAGAGATTTCTTTTTAGGTAGGGAGGAGAAATCCTTAGCACCAGAGCGTATTAATAATATAGGAAATACTAATGCTCTGATGATCATTTTGAAAAATCCTTTCTTTGTGAGCACCTAGAAGCTAAGAGGAACATACATGCCAAATTACAAGTTTCTAGCTTTATGGTTCTGGAGATTTTGTGATGTGCTTTTTCACTTTTATATATATTGATGAAAAATCTTTAAAAAACAAGAAGGAAGCTAGGAAATCAACCAAGCCTGAACAAAGGACTGTTTAGAAGGAGAGCAGTGTGACTGTACAGTGTAATACCAAGGCTGACAAGGCAATCACTTTAATATAAACAGACATTTTTCACTAGGCATACTCAAATCCTGAAACTTCATGTTTTAGCCTCCAGCCCTCTAATCATGTTTGTTGGTCTTCTTTGTACTCTTTCTAGAGTCTCAACATCTTTTTTATACCTTAGTGACCAAAACTGGATGCAGTATTCCAAGTGTGGCCTTACTAAGGCATTATAAAGTGCTACTAACACTTCACATGATCTTGATTCTATCCCTGTTAATGCAGTCTAGGATTGCATTGGCTTTTTGGGCAGCTGCAGCACACTCCTGGCTGGCTCATATTTAAGTAATTGTCCACTAGGACTCCAACATCCCATTAAACTGCAAGTTATGATGAATTATGCTGCTAAATTTCTTCAGCATGATCTTGGATCTTGATCTTATTGAAATAAACTTTTTATTGTTTTTGACATTTGTTGCAAGTCTTACTTCATTCTGAGGTTTAGCTTTCCTGACTTTATTTTTGCAACTTGGGGCTATTTGGTATTCTCCTCAGTGGTGGGATTCAATTTTTTTTTACTACTGGTTCTGTGGGTGTGGCTTGGTGGGTGTGGCTTGGTGGTCAAGGTCATGTGACTGGATGGGCGAGGTTTCATTTGCAGCCAGCCCCCCTCCATTTTTTGGGGCCTTCTGGGCCTCAGAAGAGCCTCTTGGGGGGGCATTTTTTCTCCCAGAAGGCTCCTCTGGGGCTCAGGAAGGCAAAAAATGGAGGGGGGGCTGAGCCCCTCCCTCCATTTTTTGCCTTCCTGGGCCTTAGCAAGGGGAATCCTGGCACAGCTGATCATATGAACAGCTGGTTGTCAGAAGGGAAAAAAAAATACCTTAAGGGGCGAGCGTCAGGCGGGTGGGGCAAGTGAACCAGCAGCCACTGGGTGACTGGGTCAGGGGCATGGCCAGCCAGAATTTACTACCCACGCCAAATCCTTGCTACCAGTTCACCCGATCTGGTGCAAACAGGCTGGACACCACCAATTCTACCTTAGTTATGTGCCCTCTTTCCATTTTTTGTACTTATCATTTTTGTCTTTCAGTTTATCAGTGTTCTTTGTGTAACCGTGCTGATTTTTTCTAGGATTTTTTTTTCTTTTTCAGTGGTAGTTTGGTGGACTGAGCTTTATTCTGTACAGCCAATCCCACAGTACTTCTTGTTATTCCATTGCATTCTCCACTTTACAATTTTTGATTTTTCTGCAAAATCCATGTCTGACCTTAGGCACTGAATTACTGAGTCTCTCCCTCTTTGCTTTCACCATCCATAAACATTAACAGTATTTTAGTGTTTTCACATGTATTTTAAATCTAACGACTCTACTCTTGCAAATGGATGATGCTATTTTGGCTGGGCTTTTTTAAAAGGGGGTAGGGGGAGACACTTGTTTCCCCAGAGCCCAAACCTATCGGAGACCCATTATGGGCATACATTTGTATTTGGATCAATTATTTCTAACTGAAAAGAGTTCAAAAGTTTTAATGCCAAGAGTTTTCCTTGCGCACACTCAATTATCAAGGTACTGAGTCAAAAACAAAGAAAAATTTTCTTTGGTTTGGATACCATGAAAAAAAATGGATGATCATTCAGATGAACATTTTGACCTGGCTATTGAGTTTTAAAAGGAGCTTTGTATTTTGGCTACCCCTCAGGGAATTCTCCTGCAGGCAGAGAAATATTTGGTCTGTTAGTTGTGTCTCATTCCCATAGATTTCATCTGACCCACGGAGTCTCCAACACCCTACTCAAGCAGGAGATGGCTCATATCATTTCAGACAAATGACTACCCAGTCTCTTTTTGAAAGCTTAGTTATGGAGCACCCGTGATTTCTAAAGGCAAGCTATTCCATTATGAGGTAAGTCGTCCCCATTACAAAATTTCTCCATAGTTCTAGGTTGCTTCTCTGCTTGGTTAATTTCCATCCTTTGTTTCTTCCCTTGCCTTGCAGAAAGTACAAGTGTATGGGTTTTTTTAGCACCAATGATGTTACCCAGTTGGGATAATGAAACATCTACAAGAAAACAACAAAGTTCAGAGCACAAAAAAACCCCTCAAAAATCCTTTCCCTAGATATGGGTTCAAAGTGGCCACTTCCAGGTTTCCCCCATGTTTCATTATTCTATTAATCGGATGAAGCTGGCAACCACTGAGGGCTGCACACACAAACAAGAACTTCATGAACTTTTAGGTCCCAACATCTGGCTAATCTTGTACAGCTAAGAGTCACAGTCAGATAAATATAGTTCACAGTCAGATAAATATAGTTGGAAGGGTCCTTGTAGGTAATCTAATCCACATACACCCGGTCTGAGCAGGAGACCCTGCCTACACCATTTCTGACAAATGGCAGTCTAAGTTCTTCTTGAAAGCCTCCAATTATGAAGCTCTCACAGCTTCTGAAGACAAAGCTGTTCCATTGGTTGATTGCTCTCACTGTCAATAAGTTTCTCCTTATTTCCAGGCTGAATCTCTCCTTGTTCAGTTTCCATCCATTATTCCTTGTCTGGCCTTCGGGTGCTTTGGAAAATAGCTTGATCCCTTCCTCTCTGTGGCAGCCCCTCAAATATTGGATGACGGTAGGTTTCAAGAGTTATCCTGAAGTTTATTGTTGTGTGTTTTCACGTGGTTCCACCCCCCACCCCCCAAAATAAACTTTCCCTTGGTTTAGTTCCCGCTTCTTGCTCCTTCAGTTGCAGTGGTTGTTATGAATGCGACCCGAAAGAAACCGTTAGGGGATATATCCTCCAGGCGGGAAGCTATCGATGTGGTCGGTAGATGTCAATTTGAAGGCATATACTACTCATTTAAAAAAATATATATATTGCAAACGCCTCAGAGTAAACATCGGGCAAGCATCTTTTTTTCTGCCTGATGGCGCTCTAAAAAAACAGCAACACCTACCCCTAGAAAACAGTAACGGCTTGTGAGGTAGAGCATTCGAATGTTTGGGTTGCTAGAGCGGACGTCGGAGGAGAGGAGAGGAGATGTGCAGAGGGACTTTCTCTTTTCCGGCTCACCCATGGGAGGATAGAAGCCAGGAGAGCTGGTCTCGTGCTCTTCCCCGGACCGAAGCAACCGCTGGAAGGTGAGTGGGAGAAAAGACGGAGGGGAGTCCGGGAGCAAGTAGGGCTGCAG
The DNA here is from genome assembly GCA_033807585.1 of Hydrophis major. Classification (NCBI taxonomy): domain Eukaryota; kingdom Metazoa; phylum Chordata; class Lepidosauria; order Squamata; family Elapidae; genus Hydrophis; species Hydrophis major. The sequence goes on from CM066329.1 coordinate 52,008,920, forward strand.
AGTAGAAGCAGGGAAGGAACTAGGCTGACACATATTGAACTGCTGCATATTCCTTCCCTCCCCAAGTTTTATTCCAGTGATGCTGCGTGATTTAAAATGTGTCCCTTCAAGTCCCCCCCTCTCCCCCCCCCCCGTTGGGAGATTCAACTTAAGAGTTGTGGTTGTGGGTTTTCGTTTTCGTTTTAATGAGCTCCAAAGCATAATGCTACCATTGCTTCACTGTAGATACGGTATACTTTTGGTGATGCGCACAGCTGAATGTTTTTGCACCAAGCAACCTTGGTCTCCAAGCAACCTTGGTCTCAACTGACCATAACCCATTTTCCCAGACTTTTGATGCACGGTTTGGCCAAATGTAGCCAAGCTGAGATGTTTTCCTTTGGAAGAAAAATGCTGTTGTGCCACCCTGCTGCACAGTCCAGACATATGAGGTATACAGGAGATTGTTGCATGTAGTACACAACCAGTACATGCCAGAAATTCCTGCAGCTCCTTTAATGTTGTAGGCCTCTTGGCAGTTCTCTGTCCAGTTTTCTTGTTCGTTTTGGAGTGACATCCAGTTCTCTGTAATGTTGCCTGTTGTGTGTGCCATATTTTTTCCACTTGTTGATGGCTGTTCCATGATCTATCCAATGCCGTGGAAATTGTTTTGTATCCTTCTCCTGGCTGATACCTTCCAACAATGAGATGCTTTGTAAGGTTTTTGCAGACCATGTCTTTTGCTGTAAGAGGCAATTAAGTAAATGTGAGAAAAATCCTAGTGGCACAGCTGAATGTGATCAGAGTCACTTCAATTGATGGCAGTTTGTACTGATTACTGTTTAATATCAATTTAAGTATGATTGATTAATTCTGAACACAGCACATCCCTACTTTCAATTGGGTGCATGCACTTTTCAATCACATTACTGTAAGTTTTTGTGCCTAAAACAGAATTTCCAGAAGTCTGGCACTTTGATACATTAGCCATCAACAGATATATAGACCTAAATAAAATCTATATACTGTGCAAAGTAGACAATCAAGAAGCTAAAAAAGGGAACAAAAAGACCCCAAAACAGTTTCCCAACAGTAGTGAGCACTCAGATGACCATAAATTAACTCTTAAGATTTACATCAAAACAACACTCAATAAGTAACCAACACCCTAATCAAGGAACTACCAAACAAGTTAACAATAAACAGCCCAAACATAGAATGTTGAAGAAAAACTCCCACAAATACTGACTAATGGCTGGTAAGCCATTAGAATATAAACTGAAAGCAAACCCCACTCCTTATTAGCATTGATGATGTTGTCTAGTTTGGTAATGAAACATCTTCAAGAAAACAATCAACCTCAGAGAGCAATAAGGACCCCTCAATTTGCAAAATCCACAGGAAGGAATAAAAATATAGCACATTTCTTGCAGGTCACCACAGAGCTGGCCTTTTTCTCCAGGACTCTTCAATATTTGTCCAGATTAGATAGTCTCTTGATGATTTCCTATTTTAGATTTTTAATTGTAAGATTCACAGGCTGATATGCATGTAGAACGTTAGCTTGAAGAAGTCCCACTTCTCTGCAGCTTGTGGTGAGCAACTTCTTGCTCTCCCAGCAATTTCGGGTGTTGTGCTAATTTCAACACTAACTCAAGTATTATGGCATGTTTGCGGTTTTATTCTAATTTTTGATTTTTTTTCTTGCTGTTTTCACATCTTACGCATGTATTTATATACAAGGATTAAATTAACAATTTTATGTAAATTTGATAGACATAAAGGATGCCTGGAAGATTGTCATGAAAAGTGAGAAACACAAGCAACATTAAAAGGGAAAGCAAATCCAGCCAGCAATCAAAGTATTTTCCACTTCTTCCAGGTAACCACAAAAATCCTCCACTATCCCAGCAAGTAGCAGACAGAAGAGAGAATAATAGAAAAAGAGTTTTGAGCTGGACATAATTGAGTCTCTGGAAGAAACAAAAACACTCCACAAAAGGTCAAGGGGGATCATTTCCAAATTCAGAAAATGGGGGAAATGTCTGGAAATCAGTGGGGAGAAAGGGAACATTTGGATTGCACCCCTCTCTGCCTTTGTGGCAACCTTTTTTATCTCCAGAATCCAAAAATAACACAGGTGGGAAAGATGTGTATATTGTGGGAAAAGCACAGCTTACAGATCATACCTGATTATGCCTGAGAGGACCCACATTGAAAAAAAGACCTCCCAATGCCCTCAATGTGGCAAAAGTTTTAGGAAGCATGTACTCTAGTAATATACAAGAAAACTCACACAGGGGAAGATACCATATGAGTGTCCTGATTGTGGGATAAGTTTCAGTCATAATTTCCAAATGAATCAACACAGGATTCGTGGAGGGATGAAACCGTACAATTGTCTGGATTGTGAGAAAATTTTTCAGATGGAAATACCGCTTAGTTCTACACCAGAGGACTCACATGGAGGTGAAACCATGTGTCCAGGTTGCGGAAAAAGTTTCATTCAAAATTCCGACCTTGTGAAACACCAGAGGACTCACATAGGGGAGAAGGCATACAAGTGTCCAGATTGTGGGAAAATGTTCAGTCGGAATTCTGACCTTGTGAAACACCAGAGAACTCACACAGGAGAGAAACCATATGAATGTCCAGATTGTGGTAAATGTTTCAGTCGCAGTTCCTCCCTGGTGGAACACCAGAGGATGCACTCTGGGGAGAAACCATATAGGTGTCTAGATTGTGGGAAGACCTTCAGTAGAAATTACTGCCTAGTGTTACACCAAAGGACTCACACTGGGGAGAAACCATACAAGTGTCTGAATTGTGGGAAAAGTTTCAGTCGGAGTTCCCAATTGATGATACACCATAAGTCTAACACTGAGGGCAAAGTGTATGAGTGCTCAGATTGTGGGAATAGTTTTTGTGGGAATTCTGACTTTATGAAACACCAGAGGACTCACAGAGGGAAGAAACCTTACAAGTGTCTGGATTGTGAGAAAACTTTTAGTCAGAATTCCGATCTTGTGAAACACCAGAGAATTCATACAGGAGAGAAACCATATGAATGCCCAGTTTGTGGTAAATGTTTCAGTTGCCATTCCTACCTGGTGGTACACCAGAGGATGCATACTGGGGAGAAACCATACAGGTGTCTAGATTGTGGGAAGACTTTCAGTAGGAGTTACTACCTGGTGTTACACCAGAGGACTCACACCGGGGAGAAACCTTACAAGTGTCTGGATTGTGGGAAAAGTTTCAGTCGGAATTCCCAACTGATGATACACCAGAGGTCTAACACTGGGGGCAAAGTGTATGAGTGCTCAGAGTGTGGGAATAGTTTCTGTGGGAATTCTGACTTTATGAAACACCAGAGGACTCACAGAGGGAAGAAACCCTTCAAGTGTCTGGATTGTGAGAAAACTTTTAGTCAGAATTCCGATCTTGTGAAACACCAGAGAATTCATACAGGAGAGAAACCATATGAATGCCCAGTTTGTGGTAAATGTTTCAGTTGCCATTCCTACCTGGTGGTACACCAGAGGATGCATACTGGGGAGAAACCATACAGGTGTCTGGTTTGCAGAAAAACTTTCAGTACAAATTACCACCTGGTGTTACACCAGAGGACTCACACTGGGGAAAAACCATACAAGTGTCTGGAGTGTGGGAAATGTTTCAGTTGGAATTCTGGACTGGTGATACACCAGAGGACTCACACAGGGGAGAAACTATATGATTGTCCTAGTTGTGGGAAAAGTTTCAGTCGACATTCTGACTTGGTGGTACACCAGAGAACACACACAGGAGAGAAACCATATGAGTGTCCGGTCTGTGGGAAAGATTTCAGTACTAAGACTAATCTTATTACTCATGCAGGTTTACACACAGGGGAGAAACGTTTCAAATGCCCAGAGTGTGGACGGTGCTTCGCACAAAAATCCTCCCTTATTGCACACAAGAAAATCCACATGAGGTAGAAGGTGATGATTGTAGAGAAGGCTTAATTTCTGGCCTTATTCAGTTTAGTTAAAGTTGCCCCAGTATTAGGCATGAGGGAGGAGAGAAAACAATGGAAATGGAAAATATTATTTTTTATAAAAGCTAATTACATTATCAAACTAAACTCCCCCCCGCGCATGCACATGTCTCCTGCATGCGTCCTGCCCCCCACACAAGGCAGACACCAGAAAATCAGCTGGCTGATGGGAGACGCATGCACATGCAAAGTGGAACTGACCTGTGGTGACGGCTCATGCCCGCAGAAATGGCTTTGTGTGCCACTTCTGGTACACGTGCCATAGGTTCCCCATCATGGGTGTAGGATCTTCAAGTTTTCTACCAATTCCTGCTGTGAGCTCCTTTGCTTGGAGGTGCCTCTTGTTATCCTTTGAAAGCTGGTGTGTGATAGCAGTGGAAGTTGCTAAAAAGTTTCCTGAATTTAGAAGACACCAAACAATTCAAGGATTCTCTGTGTCAGTAACACAGCTCAGGTTATAATACAATGTGCCTGTGAATCCGAACACACAGAAACTACAAAGCACATGTTTCTCCAGGGGCTTTATTAAACAGACATTAATATTGGGCTTGTCTTTCCAATACTGCATAAATACTCGGGCCGCACAGAACATTTCTATAGCTTCTGCTGCTTTCAGAGTCGCTCTGATACAAACCACAGTACTATGTTTCCAGGTTCTGCAGAGCAGCGCTTAAAATTGGTCTGATGATGGATGACCTGTGCCATAAAGTAGTCTTAAGGAGCATTCAGATTATTATACTGTGTGCACCATGCAGTGGTAGATTTAATCTGACATATGCTCCTCACGGTGCTCTTAGATCCATTTTTGCCTGTTTTTATATATACTCTGTCATTTATGTCTCTTGCCTTTTTTATATAATTACTATATTTACCCTGTGATTACTTTCTCTACTTTTTAACTGAATGCACCCCACGTTCATTGTGTTGGTCTTTCACTGTAATAAACTTTTTAAACTATAAAACAATCCAACTGTATTTATTTTTTTATCATATTTAATTCTTTCTTTTTGGTGTTACTTTTTGGCACCCTGTTTTTATGGTTTAGGCGCTAAAAATGCTTGAAATAGCTCAAAAACTTCTGGATCTTTGAGAGAATCATTCCGTAATGCAGATTGTTAGAGGCTACAACATTCTGATGTCTTTGCAGAACAAAGTGGAACTTTAGCATAGAGAGAACGGAAGGGAAAAAGCTGACTGGTTTTGCAAACTTCTTCTTCTTCTGCAAAATAAGGCATTGGATGTCATTATGCAAACACTCAAAGTAGACAAACTGAAATTGATACAAAGGGAATTCCTAACAACCCTATACAGTAGAACATGTATGGTAGCTTAATGAGATCCCAAAAATCTATGAACTGTAACTCATAAAATTGAGCAAAATTCAGCAACAGGCGATGCAGCTGGAGTTGCTGGTCCCCAGAGCCAGGCCTACAGTCAGAGAAAGACTCCATTAACGCAGAAGAAAAGTTTGAAGCTCATATTTAAAGAAAAAAAAAAACATCTGGAGAATAATGGGGATTAGATTACAACAATTCTCTAGGTCACCTTGCCAATCTAAATGAGGGAATTTCCTGCATTTTCTCTACAGCTAAATCCACTATTTTTCAGATATGTCAGATGGGGAATGATTGTAAAAAGGCTGCTGGGTCTACTACAGATAGACTTAAATTTGACTCTGCTTAGAGATTGGGCAGGGCATTCGGAAGCATTCTGCCCTCTAGTGAGGTTTATGCTTCCCAACAATACAGAGAGGAATGTTTTTAGTGGCAAAGCCAGTTAAATTTCCTTGTGTAGATGAGGTTCAAATGCAATGCTAGTGGATGCTTTTTGCTTTGTCCCAGGTTTCGCTATTCTATTAACAGGATGAAGCTGGCAATCATATAAGTCCACACAAAGAATTTAATGAACTTTTAGGGCCCAGCTAACTGGCTTAATCTTACAAAACTAAGTAGACTCAATCTCAGCTCTTCAAGCTTCCCTCAATTTGCAAAGGTAGGTTTTGAGAAGTTATCTTTGCCTCTCAGGATGAATAATTGGTTGGAAGAGAATGCACCGATCCACAAATGATGTGTACCTGTTACTGATTGTGTGCACATCATGTGTCCTTCCCCCCCTGAGAATGTTGGTTTGACAAATTAAGAAAGCACGCTGCATTAGTTGTTGTAGCTATGAGTGCATCCCTGAGACCCGAAAGAACAGGTTAGGGATCAATCCAAAGTGAAGCTATCGATGTGGCCGGCTCTTATGAAAACCGCTTTTTGACGCATGTAATAATCGATCAAAAACCTTGCAAACGAGAGTGTTTTTCAGCTTGATGACGCTAGAGGGCACTCCATGCAAAGAGTAACACCCGGTGACTACCAGTAAAAAGCGGATCAATACAGTAGAGCGGCGTCGATGGTGGCTTGAGTACCCACGTGCAGCGGGAGGGGAGGGCGACGGAGCCTAAAGGTGTTGAAACAATAGAGTCGTGGATTTCTAGAGAGGATGTGGAAGAGAGGAGAACAACAGAGGGATCTCCTTTTCCGGCTGACCCATCGGAGGATGGAGGCGTTGGGGATACCTCTCCTGCTTTTCCAGGACTTTAGCTGCTGGAAGGTGAGTTGAGGACAGGTCGGAGGAGAAGCCGGGTGCAAGTAGGGCTGTTTCGATTCCTCCGCAGTGTAGAAGCAGAGAAGAAACCAGGCTGAAACATATCAGTTGTTGCAGCCTGTTCCTTTCCTCTCCAAATGTTGCTCTAGAGCTGCTTGTTGGGTTCTCCTGCTTGGATGGGTGGCCTGTAGTATACACCTATGATGGTGGAGATGAGTACCACGTCTTAGAGTCAGAACAGAATGACAGGGAAATCTTTAGACTAACTTTATTACCAATTTGAATGTTCACTAACTGGCATACATTATCATGAAATTTCATTGCACATAGCTCTCAAAAGGTCACCACCTCCAATATACACTACAGAAACATGACAAAATAATTAAATACAAAATTACGCATATATCCACATATATTATATGACACAGTGAAACAACATGGTCTAGTTCAGATGTATACATGTACATGGCAAGAAAAAGGAATCCTGTGAGTTTACCAGGCAGATGGCATAGGGAACAAAGCTGTTACAGAATCTGGAAGTCCTGCTATAGATACTTTGAAACCTCATCCCAGAGGGGAGCAACAGAAACAGACCATGAAGTGGGTGTGTGGGGTCTCTAACAATGCTTTGAGCTCTAAGCACATAGTGTTTATAAGCAGTATGCTGAATAATGGGAAGCCAGCTTCCTATAATCTTCTTGGCTGTCCTTACCACTCTCTGTATGGACTTTCTATCTGAGGTGCTGCTGCCACTAAACCAAACAGGGATACAGTTTAGATAACAGATAATCAGAGTTGGAAGGGAACTTGTAGGTCATCTAATCTAACCCCCCACCCAAGCGGGAGACCCTATGCCATTTCTGACAAATGGCAGTCCAATCTCTTCTTGAAAGTCTCAAGTGATGGCGCTCCCACAACTTCCGAGGGCAATCTGTTCCATTGGTTGGTTGTTCTCACTGTCGGAAAGTTTCTCCTTATTTCCAGGTTAAATCTCTTCCTTGTTCAATTTCCATCCATTATTCCTTGTCTGGCCTACAGGCACTTTAGAAAATAGCTTGACCCCTTCCTCTCTGTGGCAGCCCCTCAAATATTGGAAGACTGCTATCATGTCTCCCCTGGTCCTTCTCTTTACTAGACTAGCCAAGCCCAGTTCTTGTAACCGTTCTTCATATGTTTTAGTCTCCAGTCCCCTAATCATCCTGGTTGCTCTTCTCTGTACTTTTTCTAGAGTTTCAACATTTTTTTTATAATGTGGTTTGTTGAAATGCTCTTAATTGTGCCTCTGTAAAAAGTGGCTATGGCAAATCTGTATAATCTGTCCTCAGCTTTTTCTGATATATTTGAAAATAAGAGTTTGTAATGCTAAGAGTTTGTGATTTAATGAAGTCCAGAAGGGAGTTTAATGTTTGTCTAGATATTTGAACTTGGATCTCACTAGTTTTCTCAGGGTTAAATGAACCATAGTTAATGTTAGAGGTTAAAGTAGCATTTTGGCATGTTTGCTTTTTCATTATAATCCATACTTTTCTCTCTTGCTGTTTTCGCATATTTGGCAACGACTTTATAAAAAACCATTAAACTGAGGGTTTGTGTCCATTTTTTAGAAAAAGAGGATGCCAGGAAGATCATTCCAGACAAGTGAGAATCCAAACCAGCATTAAAAAAGAAAGAAAATGAAGTCAGCATTGAAAATCTTTTCTGGCTCCTCCAGAAAAATGAAAAAACCTTTGTCCACAGGAAGGTGTCAGACAAAAGAGAGAATAACAGGAACAAAATTTTGAGCTAGAAAAAAATGAGTATATGGAACTCAGGGAAACATTGCAGAGAAAGGTCAAAGGGATAATTTGCAAATTCAGAAAAATGGAAATAATCTGGAAATCAGTAGGGAGGAAGGGGTCACTTGTATAATTACACTGGACAGGCTGTCATGCAAGCCTTGCCCTGTGAAGAAAGCATAGCTTGAATGAAAGCAACATCCAGGATAATATTTTTGATCTTGAGAATCCAAAAATATCAATCTGTGGGAAATCCTCAGATTGCAGATCACACCTGATTATACACGAGAGGAATCACACTGAAGAAGAGTCTACCCACTGTCCTCAATGTGGCACAAGATTTAGGAAACATGCTACCCAAGTAACACAAAAGAGGCCTGAAATGGAGGAGAAGTCATTTGGGTGTTCTGACTGTGGGAAAACATTCAGTAGGAATTCTCACCTCGTAACACACCAGAGGACACACACAGGAGAGAAACCCTTTGAGTGTCCAGACTGTGGGAAAGGCTTCAGTCAGAATTCCCACCTGGTGACACACCAGAGGACTCACACAAGGGAGAAAGCATACGAATGTCCAGACTGTGGTAAAGATTTCAGTCACAATTCCAACCTGGTGATTCACCAGAGGACTCATACAGGAGAGAAGCCCTATGAGTGTCCATATTGTGGGAAAGCTTTCAGTCATAATTCCAACCTTTTGAAGCACCAGAGGACTCATACAGGAGAGAAACCATATGACTGCCCAGATTGTGGGAAAGGTTTCAGTCAGAATTCCCATCTTATTAAACACCTGAGGACTCACACCCGGGAAAAAAGTTACAAGTGTCCAGATTGTGGGAAATGTTTCTTCTGTAATTCCAACCTGATGATGCACCAGAGGACTCACGCGGGGGAGAAGCCATATGAGTGTCCAGATTGTGAGAAAAGTTTCAGTCAGAATTCCAGCCTTGTTAAACACCTGAGGATTCACACTCGGGAGAAACGGTACAAGTGTCCAGATTGTGGGAAAGGTTTCAGTCATAATTGTGACTTTGTGAAACACCTGAAAACTCACAGAGGAGAGAAACCCTTTGAATGTCCTGATTGTGGGAAAAGTTTCAGTCACAATTCCAAGCTTGTGAAACACCAGAGGACTCACACAGGGGAGAAACCGTATAAGTGTCTGGATTGTGGAAAATGTTTCAGTTGGTATTCTGGCTTAGTGATACACCAGAGGACTCATACAGGAGAAAAACCCTTTGAATGTCCTGATTGTGGGAAAGGTTTCAGTACTAGAGCTAACCTTATAAATCATGTAGCTTTACACACAGGGGAGAAAGCTTTCAAGTGCTCAGAATGCGGAAGGTGCTTTAAATATTATTCCTCTCTTACTGCACACAAGAAAATCCATACGAAGCTTAAGCTGATGACTGTAGGGGAGGCTTGAATTTCATTTCTGAGTTGCCTTTAGAAGTATGGCTGAGAAATTAAATATTTACTTTCTGGCCTGATTGTGTTTAGCCAAAGATGTGTCATATTAGGCATGAGGGAGGAGAGAAAAGAAATGAAATGGAAAAGGTTAGCTTGATCAAAGTTAACTACTTGTGTCTTGGCTATTAGCAAAATGTAGTGGATATTCCCTGTTGCAAAAATAATGCAACTGTGCCAAAGTTTTTGGGGATGATTTTTGCATATAGAATAAATGAGGTCGTAGAAAAGCAAAATACAGATTTTAAGAAACCTACAGATGCTAAGATATATATATTAGAAGATAGGAGCACATTGATTTACTTAGTGATTATTGCTTCCCAAATATGAGATAATGGGAGCAGAGTTTTCATCTTTTCCTAACATTTTCAGAAATTCAGGGTAAGATGAATCCAGATTGTGAAGAGTCAACCAAGAACAGTGACCCACAGAATGGAGAACATATGAGGGAGGTTTGGGGCAGCAACAAGAGTATAAATATCTCGCGAGTAAAAGTTGTTGACAATGGTATGCAAATGCTTTTGGAATATAGAGAAAAACAGAACAAGTTTTTTGAATGTAGGATCTTCAGGTTTTGTACCAACTCCTGCTATGCTTGGAGGTGCCTCTTGTTATCCTTTGAATGCTGGTGTGTGATAGCAGTGGAAATTGCTATTTTTTTTTCCTGAATTTAGAAGACACCAAAGAATTCAAGGGTTCCCCTTGTCAATAACACAGCTCAGGTTATAATACAATGTGCCCGTGAACCTGAACGCACAGAAACTACAAAGCACATATTTCTCCAGGGGCTTTATTAAACAGACATTAATATCGGGCTTGTCTTTCCAATACTGCATAAATACTCAGGCCGCACAGAACAATTCTATAGATGCTGCTCTCAGAGTTGCTCTGGTACAAAATACAGTACAATGTTTCCAGGTTCTGCAGAGCAGCACTTAAAATTGGTCTGATGATGGATGACCTGTGCCATAAAGTAGTCTTAAAGATTATACTGTTTGCACTGTAGAGTGATAGATTTAATCTGACACATGCTAAACTTAATGCACCCTATAGGAATCTTATGCTCCTTGCAGTGTTTTTAGATCCATTTAGGCCTCTGTTTTTATATATATATACTCTGTCATTTATGTCTCTCTTTTTTTTATATAGTTACTATTTTTATCCTGTGATTACTTTCTCTACTTTTTAACTGAATGCACCCTATGTTCAGTGGTGGGATTCAAATTTTTTTACTACTGGTTCTCTAGGCGTGGCTGGGTGGGTATGGTGTGGTTTGGTGGGCATGGCCAGGGGTGGGATTCAAATTTTTAATAACTGGTTCTGTGGGCGTGGCTTGGGTGCTGGGTGTGGCTTGGTGGTCATGTGACTGGGTGGACATGGCTTGGTGGTCATGTTATTGGCTGGGTGTGGCCAACTCAATATCACTCACATTGAGGCACACATCTCCTCGCATGGCCTCTTGTGACTGTGGGGATGCTGTAACAATCATAAGTGTGAAAAATGGTCATAAGTCACTTTTTTCAGTGCCATTGTAACTTTGAATGGTCACTCCACACAAACAAAGTACCAGCAAAGGAGGGGAAAAAAACTCCAGAGAAGTTCCAGAGACAGGAAGTCTAGTCCTGCCAAGAATGTAATAAGGATTAACGGAGAGACAGTTTCTGTAAGCAACACCAGAACGTTTCCTTCCTGCCATAGGATTAGGCCAGTAATTTCTTCTAACAACCAGTTCTCTGAATTGCTTAGAATGTTAACAACTGGTTCTAGCGAATAGGTGCGAATTGGTAGAATCCCACTCCTGGGCATGGCAGGGGAAGGTTACTACGAAATCCCATTACCTTCCCACCCCACTAACCTGCTTTCCAGCTCTGTTCTCCTGTGCAGGGAAACCAAAGAAGACCCAGCCGATCAGCTGGGACGCAGGAGACAGAGAATAGATGGGGGCTGGGCCAGTCAGAGGTGGGATTTGCTAGTTCTCCGAACTGCTCAAAATTTCTGCTCCTGATTCTCCAGAACTGGTCAGAACCTGCTGAATACCACCTCTGCCCATATTCATTGTGTTAGTCTTTCACTGTAATAAACTTTTAAAACTATAAAATAATCCAATTATATTTTTGTCATATTTAATTCTTTCTTTTTCGTGTTATTTTTGGCACCTCTGTTTTTATGGCTTAGGCACTAAAAATGCTTGAAATAGCTCAAAAGCTTCTGGATCTTTGAGAGAATCATTCCGTAATGCAGACAGTGGCTACAACATTCTGATGTCTTTGCGGAACAAAGTGGAACATTATCATAGAGAGAATGGAAGGGAAAAAGTTGGAAGAGTTCATTGGCTGACTGGCAATGTGTGTGTGTTTTCATCATTAGTATTTTTACCGTGTGATTACTTTCTCTACTTTTTAACTGAATACACCCCACCTTTATTATGTATCACTGTAATAAACTTTGAATTTTAAAATAATCCAACTGTATCTAATTTTTGTCATATTTAATTGAACCTAAAACACCCCTCTGCACTGACTGTGAGGTACCTCATCACCTTGCATCCCACTGCACCGTTCCTATTCTGTTTTGCACCCTGCATGCCCTCCACAACTCACACAGAGCCTGTGTGCCTTTTCAGACCCAGATGGTGCCTTTTAGGCACCTCCTTTCAGACACCTCATTTCTCACTTGCCTTTCCAAATTTAGCCCATCCACTTCTATCACTCCTCCACCCAACAGGAGACACTCTTCCTTCTGGGCATATGACTTACAGCTTCCTGCTGATTTTCCCAGTGACTTTTCTTATAAGAAGCTGGCAGGAAGTTTCTTTGTGTGACTACCAGTTAACAATAATCAGAACTTCATAGATTGGCAATGCCAAGCTGCGTTATTTTTTCTAAGGGTAAAAATTCTGATCAGATTTATCATTGGAAGTTGAGGACTGCTTGCACTGTACCCGGTGGCTGTCCCATTGCTTTTTCCAATCATTCTCCATCTGAAATCTCTGAAAATTAGTGAAATTAGCCATAGAGAAAGTATTCCCATGTGAGATTTTTTTTTCTTAGTGCTGAAATCAGTTAAGCAGGGGTTGCATGAAATCCCCTCAATTAGATTGGCTAGGTGACCTAGAGAATTGTTGTGGAGTTCTATGTTGCCTTTGTCTAGTTTCCTTCAATCTAACGGTGGAAGGAGGGTCATTTTAAAGATGAAAGTCTTTAGAGAGGGGTTGGTGAAACACAGGAACAGTAAAGTATCATATTCCTCGGCATACGATACTGTGAAAAGAATGGGTGAGCATGCCCCTGTGGATCTCCAGTCTTAAACAGACCCTGAATTTTGGCTGCCTCGATGGAATTGTAACAGGCAGAGAAAACCTTGGTCAGTCGGTCCTGTCTCATTCCGAGGGATCCTTCCTGACCTATGGAGCCCCAACTTTGAGGATCTGGTTCCTGCTTGCCACCTGTGCATAGAGACAATCTCCCTGTTCGCCTGGATTGAGATGAGAAGCCTGGAAGGCAAAACTTGGTCTGGATTTCTCCAAGGAATGGACTTCATGCCAGGCTTCATTTCCAAGGAGACACAATTCTCAAATAGGAATGCCTGTTGACAATCACTTGATCAAAAGAAGGGTGGAAAGTATAATTGTGTTGTTTTAATTCCTTTTGTGTTTATATCTTATTTTCTATATTTGTTTTTGTGTTCAATGTTTTATTACATTAAACATTCCTAATAAAAAAAAGGGCAGGTATGTCAAATGGAGCATATGGCAAGTTTTTATGCAGTTTTGAGCCATGGTGGTGCAGGGGTTAGAGTGCAGTACTGCAATTTGGCAGTTCAAATCTCACCAGGCTGACTCAGCCTTCTACCCTTCCAAGGTGGCTAAAATGAGGACCCAGATTGTTGGAGGTAATATGGTGACTTTAAACCACTTAGAGAGCGCTGTAAAACACTCTAAAGTCTGTATATAAGTCTAAGTGCTGTTGCTATTTGTGTGCACCTGTTTTATGCCATTCTTTTTGCAACTGTGAAATGTTTCTTTGGAAGGTTTATCACTTCCTTTAACCAAATATAGGCAGTATCTTCTTCCTTCTAAGCCCCATTTTTCCAGGCCCTGCTGTGTATGCAACTTTTTGCTTTGATGTAATGGTGACCCCCTGCAAGGGATTTGACAGAATCACGTGGCATTTAGAAGATTTAAAATCTCCTCCTTCAAGATCAAAGCTGGCTAGCCGCCACTTTCTGATGTACCTCAGGTTTTGCTATTCTATTACCATTAATAGAATGAAGCTGGCAATCATTTAGGTCTCAAGTATTTCATGAACGTTTAGGACCCAGCAACTGGCTTAATCTTGCAAAGCTATGTAGACTCAACCTTCATTCTTCAAGTTTCCTCAGGTTTTAAGGAGTTATCCTTGCTTCCCCGAGCCAAGACGAATAACTGATTGGAAGAGAACCGAGAACCACTTAGTGGCGTTTACAGAAATCGATCAAAAATCTTGCAAACAACGAGCGATTTTCAGTCTCATGTCACAAGAGGACGCTCCATGCAATGAGTAAAACCCGGTGACAAGAAAGCTATCAATCCAGTGGCGGCATCGGTGGTTGATGAATAATACTGACATCCAACGGGAGGGGGAGCGGCGGAGCCGAAAGGTGTTGAAACAATCAAGTCCTGGATTTCTAGAGCGGAGAACAGAGGAATCTCCTTTTCCGGCTGATCCATGGGAGGACCGTGGCGTGCAGGGCGGCTCTCCGCCTCTTTCCAGGAGGATTCGCTGGAAGGTGAATTAAGGGGAAGTGGAAGAGAGGCGGCGAGCAAGTAGGACTGTTTGGTTTCCACCCTATTGTAGAAATTGAGAAGAAACTAGGTACATGTCAGCTGTTGCAGCATGCTTCTTCCCTCCCCAAATTTTGTTGCAGTGGTGCTGGACGCTTTCAAAGTAGTGCCTGCGATTTTCTGTTGGTTGGGAGGTTTAAAAAGTCTCCTTCGATTTAGGGTTGACTCTGTGTGATTTTTTTATGATCTTGTTGTTTTCCTGGAAACTGAGCAATTTCATGCACAACACTGGGCATTATATCTTGCAGATGCTTTCAGCGCTTTTTTTTAATCGGTTGAAGTCCTCGTCTATTGAAACCCTCTCTTCCTCTAAAACGAGACTGAAAAGTTTGAGCGTAGCCGCTTCTGGAAAACGTTTGCTACTGAAATACACATGGACTTTTAACATACTTACATTGGTAGGTGTACCTGTATTTGTCTCTGCGTGCCTATCTGTATAGCTAGCCTCTGTATGTCCCGCTATATTTGAAAATAAGAGTTTGTAATGCGAAGAATTTGTGATTTGCTGAAGTCCAGAAGATAATGCTTGTGTGAATATTTGAACTTGAATCTTACTGGTAAGTATATTTGTTTGTGCGCATATCTGTACGGGGGTGTAGTGGTTAAAGATGCTGAGCTTTCCAGCTAAAGAGCTGACAGTTGGGGTTTGAGACCAGAGCCCCATGCAACAGAGTGAGCTCCCATTACTTGCCCCAGCTCCTACCAACCTAGCAGTTTGAAAACATGCAAATACAAGTTGGTTAATAGATACCACTCTGATGTCGTTAATAGTGTTCTATGTGCCTTTGGTGCAGAGGCATGCTAGCTGCCTGAAATTGTCTTTGGACAATGCTGGCTTCCTGGGCCAAGAAGCAAAAGAACAGAATAGTAGAGTTGGAAGGGACCTTGAAGGCCTTCTAGTCCAAGCAGGAGATCCTATGCCATTCTAGACAAGTGGCTGTCCAGTCTCTTAAAAGCCTCTAGTGATAGAGCACACACAACTTCTGGAGGCAAGTTGTTCCACTGAACCATTGTTCTCACAGTTAGGGAATCTCTCCTTAGTTCTAGTTTGGTTCTCTCCTTGATTAGTTTGTATCCATGGCTTCTTGCCTTGCCTTCTGGTGCTTTGGAAAATAAGTTGACCCCCTCCTCTTCACGGCAACCTCTGGAATACTGCATTCATGTCACCCTTAGTCCTTCTTTTCTCTAGATTGCATAAACCCAATTATTGCAATCATTCTTCATATGCTTTAGCTTCCTAATAATCTTTGTTGCTTTTTTCTGCACTCTTTCCAGAGTTTCTACCTGGTTTTTATAATACGGTGACCAAATCTGTGTCCAATATTTGAAGTGTGGTCTTACTAAGGATTTATAAAGTGGTATGAAATAAGATTTGTTTGACATGATCTGTTTTTGACAAACTGGTGTTGGCTTCTAGTTATAACTTTACTTACTTCAAGGTATAAACAGATCTGATGCTTGATTATTTTCTCCAGTATCTTCCCAGGTATTAATGTTAGTCTGACTGGTCTGCAGTTTCCTGGATTTGTTTCCCCCTTCCTCTTTTGAAGATGGGAACCGCATCAGCTTTTTTCCAGTCTGGTACTTCCTGGTAATTCAAGAACTTTGAAAGATATGGTTCAGTGGTTCTGAGATCACATCTGCCAGCTTCCTTCAGAACTGTGGCATGTAACCTGTCAGGTCCTGGTGATTTGAAGTTGTCAAGAGCAGACAGGTATATCTTTTACTATTTTGTTGTTGTTGCTTATTTTAATTTTATTCCTAGTCTGTCTTTTATGGTTAAGTTTTTGGTAGGTTAGGCTGTATTATCTTTTTGTGTGAAGACAGATGCAAAAATGAATTGAATAGCTCTGCTTTTTCTCTGCTGCTTGTTACTTCCTTGCCATCTTCTCTTGTTAGTGGACCGATTTTTTCCTTGACTTTTTAAAATTTTTTGTATATGTTGAAAGAAACTTTTAAAATTATTTTTGACATTTGCTGCAAGACTTATTTCATTCTGAACCTTAGCTTTTCTGACTTCATCTTTGCAAGTTCAGGCTATTGTTTGTATTCTGTCTTAGTTATATGTCTTTCTTTCCATTTTTTGTACTTACCCCTTTTGTCTTTCATTTTATCAGGGAGTTCTTTGTATAACCACGCTGGTTTCTTCTTGGATTTTTTGTTTTTCTTTTTACGTGGTATTAAAGTGGACTAGGCTTTGATAACCATATTTCTCAGAGTTTTGCAACCTTGTTGAGTTGTTTTCCCTTTTAAGGCTTTCATGTATGGAACCCTTCCCAAGCTCTCTCTAAGTTTGTTAAAATCAGCCCCTTTGAAATTTAAGACACTGGTTTGATATGTTCTTTAGTTTGTGTTTGAATTATATTAAATTTCAATATGACATGGTCACTCTTCTCCAAAGTTGCAGCAATTTCAACTCCCTCTATCACTTATTCTGTGTTAGTAAGAATTAGGTCCAGTATAGCTGTCTCTCTTTGTCACCTAATTGAAGTCAGGCTAGTTAAAGTCCCCCATTACTATTTTGATGTGTTTCCAACATAGATTTATTAACAGGTTATCAAAATGTTCACCTGTTTCTTCTGCTTGGTTGAGTAGCCTGTACTATACAGCTAAGACAATGGCGATAAGCACTGTGCCCTAGAGTCAGAAATGACTGATAGGGAAATATTTAGCAGTGACTAATCTGTATAATCTGTCCTCAGCATTCGCTCATATGTTTGAAAATAAAAGTTTGTAATGCTAAGAGTTTGTGATTTACTGAAATCCAAAATGGAATTTAATATTTGTGTGGATATTTGAACTTGGATCTAGCTAGTCTCCTATGTGTCAAATAGTTAATGTCGGAGATTAAAGTAGCATTTTGGTATGTTTGTTTTTTCATTATACTGCATGCTTTTGTCTCTTGCTGTTCTCACATGTTCTGCAGCAACTTTATAAACAACCATTAAACTGTGGGTTTATGTCCATTTTATAGACAAAGAGGATGCCAGGAAGAGAATTCCAGACAAGTGAGAATCTAAACCAGCATTAAAAAAGAAAGAAAATGAAGCCAGCATTGAAAGTCATTTCCGCCTCCTCCAGAAAACTACAAATTCTTCGTCCTCAGGAAGGTGTCAGACAAAGGAGAGAATAACAGGAAGAGAATTTTGAGCTGGAAAAAACTGAGTCTGGGGAACTCAAGGAAACACCCCCGAAAAAGGTAAAGAGGGGATAATTTGCAAATTCAGAAAAAGGGAAATAATCCAGAAATCAGTGGGAAGGAAGAAATCAGTTCTAAAATGACATTGGACAGCCAGTCATGCAAGCCTTGCCCTGTTAAGAAAGCATAGCTTGAATGAAAGCAACATCCAAGAAGGGATCCAAAATATTTTTGACCTTGAGAATCCAAAAATACCATTAGTGGAAAAGCACCATATATATGCAGATGTGGGAAATGTTCAGATTGCGGATCACACCTGATTATACACAAGAGGAACCGCACTGAAGAAAAGCCCACCCTCTGTCCTCAGTGTGGCACAAGCTTTAGGAAACATGCTACCCTACTGACACAAAAGAGGCCTGAAATGGGGGAGAAATCATTTGGTTGTTCTGATTGTGGGAAAACTTTCAGTCGGAATTCTCACCTGGTAACACACCAGAGGACACACACAGGAGAGAAACCCTTTGAGTGTCCAGATTGTGGGAAAGGCTTCAGTCAAAATTCCCACCTGGTGACACACCAGAGAATTCACACAGGAGAGAAACCGTATGAGTGTTGGGACTGTGGGAAAAGTTTCAGTCGGAATTCCCACCTGGTGACACACCAGAAGACTCACACAAGGCAAAAAGTGTATGAGTGTCCAGATTGTGGGAAAGGTTTCAGTCACAATTCCAACCTGGTGATACACCAGAGGACTCATACAGGAGAGAAACCATATGAGTGTCCCAATTGTGGGAAAAGTTTCAGTCGTAATACCAACCTTGTGAATCACTTGAGGACTCATGTAGGAGAGAAAGTTTATGGGTGTCCTGACTGTGGAAAAAGTTTCAGTCATAATTCCATCCTGATGATACACCAGAGGACTCACACAGGGGAGAAAGTGTATGAGTGTCCAGAATGTGGGAAAGGTTTCAGTCATATTTCCTTCCTGATGATACATCAGAGGACTCACACAGGGGAGAAACCATATGAGTGTCCGGATTGTGGAAAAAGTTTCAGTCAGAATTCTGCCCTTGCAGTACATCAGAGGATTCACACAGGAGAAAAACCCTATGAAT
This sequence comes from Hydrophis major, assembly GCA_033807585.1. Lineage (NCBI taxonomy): Eukaryota > Metazoa > Chordata > Lepidosauria > Squamata > Elapidae > Hydrophis > Hydrophis major. The sequence continues at coordinate 52,027,851 of CM066329.1, forward strand.
GTTCAGATTGTGGGAAAAGTTTCAGTCATAATTCCAATCTTATGAAACACCAGAGGACTCACAGAGGGGAGAAACCATATGAGTGTCCAGACTGTGGGAAAGGTTTCAGTCATAATTCCAACCTGATGACACACCAAAGGACTCACACAGGAGAGAAACCATATGAATGTTCCAATTGCGGGAAAAGTTTCAGTCAGAATTCCAACCTTGTTAAACACCTGAGGACTCATAATCCGGAGAAACGGTATGAGTGTCCAGATTGTGGGAAATGTTTCTTTCGTAATTCCAACCTGATGATACACCAGAGGGCTCACAGAGGAGAGAAACCCTTTGAATGTCCTGATTGTGGGAAAAGTTTTAGTAATAATTCCAACCTTGTAAAACACCAGATAACTCACACTGGAGAGAAACCCTATGAGTGTCCAGATTGTGGGAAAAGTTTCAATCAGAATTCCAACCTGATGATACACCAGAGGACTCACACAGGGGAGAAACCGTATGAATGTCAGGACTGTGGAAAATGTTTCAGTTGGTATTCTGGACTGGTGATACATCAGAGGACTCACACAGGGGAGAAGCCGTATGAATGTCCTGATTGTGGGAAAGGTTTCAGTACTAGGACTAACCTTATAAATCATGTAGGCTTACACACAGGTGAGAAACCTTTCAAGTGCCCAGAATGTGGAAAGTGCTTCTCACAAACTTCTACCCTTATTAAACATAAGAAAATCCACTTGACCTATCAGATGATGAGTAAAGAGAAGGATTGAATTTCTTTTCTGATCTGCCTTTGCAAGTTCACTTAAGAAATTATTTAATTTCTGGTTTAATTCTGTTTAGCTGAACATGTCTCAGGCATGAGGGAGGAAAGAAAAGAAATGAAAACAGATAATATTAACTTGATCAAGATTAACTACTTTTGTGTTTGGCTATCAGGAAAATCTATTGGCTATTCCCTTTTGCAAAAATAGAATAATTACAACCAAAAGGCTTTTGGGAATGTTTTTGCATGTTGAACAATAGAGATAATAGAAAACCAATACATATTTTTTAGGAATCTGCTTCAGATCCTGAAAAAAATATATTAGGAGATAGGAGCACTCTGATTTACTTACCAATTGTAGCTCCTCAAATATGAAGTGACAGGAGAAGAGAAGAAAAGAGGCTTCAGAGTTTAAATTTCCTAATATTTTCAGAAATTCAGGGCAAGAAGAATCCTTGTTCAGATTGTGAATAGTGAAGCACAAAATGGAGAATATTTGAGGGAGGTTTGGGGCAGTGAGAAGAGCACAAAAAATTCACATGTAAAGATTGTTGAACTTGATATGCAAATGCTGTTGGAATATAGGTAGTCTTCAACTTACGACCACAATTGAGCCCAAAATTTATATTGCCAAGTGAGAAATTTGTTAAATGAATTTTTCCCTATTTTACAACTTTTCTTGCCATATTTGGTAAGTTATTAATGCAGTTGTTAAATTAGTGACCCGGTTGTTAAGTGAATCTGATTTCTCCATTTACTTTGCTTGTCAGAAGGTTAACAGATAACAGATAATCAGAGTTGGAAGGGACCTTGTAGGTCATCTAGACCAACCCCTGCTCAAGCAGGAGACCCTACACCATTTCTGACAGATGGCAGTCCAATCTCTTCTTGAAAGTCTCAAGTGATGGCGCTCCCACAACTTCCGAGGGCAAGCTGTTCCAAGGTTGCAAAAGGTGATCACAAGACCCCAGGACATTGCAATTATCATAAATGTGAGACAGTTGTCAAGCATCTGAATGTAAATCATGACCATGGGGATATTGCAATGTTCATAACTGAAAAACAGTCATAAGTCACTTTTTTCAATGCGGTTGTAACTTTAAATGGTCACTAAGTGTTGTATGTCAAGGATTGCCTTTATAATGTTGCCACATTTCTGCGGGGCAATATTTAGAAATAGTCTTACGATGGATGACCTGCACCATAAAACATTCTTAAGGAGCCTCCAGCTCATCCTGTAATTTGCTCTGTAGAGTGATAGATTTAGTTCGCCACTTGCTAAACTTCATGCAGCCTCCAGGCTTTCTGCCCGTTTAGTTCCTGTCAGGGGACTGTGCAGCAGGTGTCCAAATGAAGTCAGAGACGTTGACATGAACTTGTAGTTCTATGTATAAATATATTTTACAACTGTATATATGGCAAACTAGATTACAGATTAACAGAGCTGAAAGAGATCTTGTAGGTCATCTCGTCCAACCCCACCTCCCAAGCAGGAGACCCTACACCATTTCTGACAAATGGCAGTTCAATCTCTTCTTGAAATCCTCCAGTGATGAAGCTCCCACAACATCCAAAGACAAACCAAGTTCCATTGGTTGATTGTTGTCACTGTCAGAAAATTTGTCCTTATTTCTAGGTTGAATCTCTCCTTGTTCAGTTTCCATCCTTCCTTGTTTGGCCCTCAGGTACCTTGGAAAATAGCTTGACCCCTTCCTCTCTGTGACAGCCCCTCAAATATTGGAAGACTGCTATCATGTCTCCCCTGGTTCTTCTCTTAACTAGACTAGCCATGCCCAGTTCCTGCAACCATTCATTGTATGTTTTAGCCTCCAGTCCCCTAATCATCTTGGTTGCTCTTTGTACTTTTTCTAGAGTCTCAACATCTTTTTTATAATGTGACCAAAACTGGATGCAGTATTCTAGCTGTGGTTTTACTAAGGCTTTATAGGGTGGTATTAGAACTTCACTTGATCTCGATTGTATCCCTCTGTTAAACAAACGAGCATCATGAGGTAAATCACAGAACAGCATACAAAGCCCACAGAAAAAAAAGGCGGGAAAACAAGGAAACTTCCCCTCCACCCTCACAGCAGCCAATCACAGCGCAGATCGCCTCACGCAGCAGCCACCAGTCAACCACAGCTGTGTGTTCTGGCTTACCGCACAACTACTCCACCAGCTACTAAATTTAAATACTATCAGTTTCAGTTAGACTCATGTTTTATATATACTGTCTTTTATGTCTTTGCTTTTTAGTATAATTACTATTATTACACTTTGATGTCTGTAGTTTTCAGCTGAATACACTCTCCTTCAGTCCCTGAGGTGGGCACTCTTAATTTTATTGGGATGGTCAGGGGCCCTCGGTTAGGACTTACAGGACGTCATCTTCCGAGTCGGTCTCGCTCTCGTCGAGGGGGGTCGGAGGTCCCAGCTCCTCTCCCACCAGAGGGGCGACTTCTACAACCTCTCTTATCTTCAGCCTGGTTTCGCGAGGCTTGTTTGGGGGATTTTCAGGCTTCCTCCCTGGGCCCCACGCTCTCTTTGGATCCGCCATTTAGCCCGGCAATCCGCCATCCGGTGGCCCTCCTTCCCACAACGAAAACAGGCCATGGATTTGGCTCTTGCCATTTCCCCTCCCTTTTGGGGGTTTGAGGTCTCTCAGAAACGTGGGGGGAGCGGTTTGCTCCAGGTGGAGCCCCCTCTGCGTTTGCTTCGGGTTAGATCTATGTCCACCTCTTCCACCAGCAAGTACCACGACTGCAAATCATGTGGGTCCCTTCTGGAGATGCACGTGTGGTATATATTTAAGCCATCTTTGTAGGCTTCTACCAGGGCCCTCTGGGACCAGCCTCGGATGTGGTATGCCAGCTGCCTGAACTCTTGGGTGTAGTCTGCAACCGATCTCCCCCCTTGGATTAGAGTCTTCATTCTGATTCTGGCCCTTCTCTCTGCCAGAGGGTCCTCAAACCTTCTCCTCAATGCAGTCATGAAAACATCGAAGCTCCGCAGTTGGGGGGAGTTATCATTGTACAAAGTTACCACCCAGTCTGCTGCCATCCCTTCCAGGGTTCTGGTAACACATCTCACTTTGGCTGCTTCAGAGGTGAACTCCCTTTCAAATTCTGCCATATAGCTCCCGACTTGTACCAGGAAAAACCCCAAATCTCTGGGATTTCCTCCAAACTTCACATCTAAAGGGGGCAGGTGGCGTCTTCCAGGAACCACACCTATTGCTGGGGCTCCCCGGGTGGCGGCGGGCGGCTGCGCTGGTGTAGGATGGGCTAGGGGGGTGGGGGTAGCTCGACTTCCCTGGGCTGAACTCGCTCCCCCTTCCCCCTCATTCCTTGGAGCCGTGCCGGGCTTCTCAGAGATGTCCATAAGGAATTTCCCGGCTTGATCCAGCCTGCATTCCATTTCCTCCTTCTCTTGTCACAGCCGTTCCCTCGCACCTCTCCAACTTACAGTGATTCCAGGAGGAGGGGGGGCTTCAGGGTCTCTCCAACCAACCCCCAACAACCATCTGGGCATCTCAGCTGGGGTTTCTTCCAGAGTCAGGTCGGCCAGCAGGTCAGCAGCCGGCATTTCTGGTAGCAGCATCGACTGCCCCCCCCCACAGCTCCCTGGTTATCTTCATCGCTGGCTGGAGACAACATGAGATGAAACCACCTCGGAAGAATTATGTTGGTCTTTGACTAATAAAGTTTTTAAACCTTAAAATAATTAAATTCTATTTAATTCACGTCAGAGTGTAATTCTCACACAGTGAAACTGATAGAAAGAAATAGTGGAATTTCCAACAAATAACTCCTTTACAACAAAACAAATTTACAAACAGAACAAGATTAGACTCCATAAAACCTACAAACACTATCATCCATTGACCAATCCATGTCTGTCTGTCTGTCTCTATTACTCTATATCTTCTATCTTTTCTTTTTTCTATCTATATATCTGTCTTCTATCTTCTATCTTATTTATGATTCATTATTATATTTTATCCATCCTACTCATCCATCCATCCATCATATATCTTCCATGCCCTCTATCTCTATCTCTATATATTGATCAATTGATCGATATATAGATTATATATATATAGGTATATATAATTTTTAAAAGTATGTTCCAGCATAACTGGAACACCTCGAGCAATTTCAACCAAACTTGGTACACAGATGACTTTCCCACTGGACACAAATACTGTGGGGTTAAGACATGGCTAACGCCCCTCGGGTGGGTGGATGGATATGCCTTAAAATGGCTTCTGCCATGTTAATGGCTTCACAGGGCTCCCTCTTGTGGAGGAATAGAAGAACTGTACGACAGACAGTACAACAGCATAAGTCCTGACTACAGGATTGGAATAACACTGGGTTATCAGCTAGTATATCACAAAAACAAGTACAATTCTGCAATGGGCAATCCAGAGGAGCTGGTTCCCAGGGTCCAGGCCAGAAGTCACCACTCCATTTCCTCAGAATAAAAGTTTGAAGCTCAGTTTTGAGATAAACAAGGTCCTTCTTTTGGAGAATAATGGGAACTCAGTTGCAAAGATGTTGGTTTTGAAAGGCTGCAGCCACAGGAACAGATGTGTGGGGAGATTTTGTGAGAAGTAAGAAGAACCAGTTTGGTGCAATGGTGAAGGCTACAAGTTACAGACAGGGAGGTGCTCAGCTGCAATCTTGCCATAGGCATGAAACTACCTGGGCATCCCGGGCCAGTCCCTCTATCAGCCTATGAAGCAGGAAATGGGGGGAGATCACTTGGAAAATCTTTGTTGAGGAAACTGCAGAGAAACCAGTCCAGGCAGTTGCCAGGTATGAAGTCTATTTTGAAGGTGCCTAAAACAAACATTGGGTGTAGGAAATATAGGGGATCAAAACTGCAAAGAAGCTCCAGTTCAAGGTCATGTCAGGCATGAAGGTAACTTCCAGGAGCTATGGACTACTGAGATGCCAATTGAGAGGGAAAAATATGTCTGTGAAGGGAGATAGGGGGTAGGGGAGATTAAAATGAACCTCTTTCTTGGTCCAGGATGCTACCCAGTGCAGGAAGTTAGCACCCATCCCTCTCCTAGAAGAATGAAATATTCTAGGAAATATTAAAAGGGCAGAATATTATACCTTCCTGGATGAGAAAAGGAGAAACATGCTCTTGGAAAACAGCCCCCAACTTTGTTAATAGCCCCAGAAAGACTGGTCCATCCTATCTACAAGACAAAATGCCTTCAGCTCCAGGGTGATAGAATTAGCCCCTCACTCAAGATCCAAAGCCATTAAGCCATAATAGGAATTGCCTAACACTCTTTCACAACACAATCCTCTTCATTACCTCATAACCCTGCAAGATTCAACCAAGCCTGGGACACAGACAGCCTACAAGGTTAGCTTGGCACCTCTTCCCGTAACCCCCTGGGAGGCTGGCAACCAATAGGATATATTTCTTGCAAGGCCCAAGAGAGGATATAAATATATCTCACTCTCCACTCCATGTGGTCATCTACCCAGAATCACACCACTTTGGTGGTTCTGCTTCACCATTAAACTATCCTTCCAAACAGCAACCTTGTTTCCAGTGTCTTTCTTCCCACCTGGAACTGAATCCAGATGGACATTTTCTCCAACGTTAGGAAGTGCTTAATATGCCACCTTCCCAAAAGAAAAAAAATCAAGACAACATGTACAGTATGCTGAGGTTGTTTTCATTCAGATTCTATTAAGTGTTGTACCTTATGATTCTTGACCCTTGACAAATGTATCTTTTCTTTTATATACACTGAGAGCATTTGCACCAAAATAAATTCCTTGTGTGTCCAATCACACTTGGCCAATAAAGACTATTCTATATCTATTGTCTATGCAACAGAGATTAGAGCCAACATCTGAAGTGGGATCTTCTGACTCTAGTTGAGCCAACATCTCCATCGTATTCCCCTCCATCACCACCACCACCCAAAAAAAACCGACAAGTAATGTTTCTCTTGATTTTTTTTGTTCTTGTTTCTGTTGAAGTAGAATCGTCGCGCGACCTTGCAAACGAGGTTGTAATTCGGCCTTATGTCGCTGGATGGCGCGTGCTCTATTAAATGCGTAAACACCCGGCGACTAGAAAGCGAGTCAATGATATAGTAGAGCGGCATCGATGGTGGCTGAGTACCCGCATCCAACGGGAGGGGGAGCGACGGAGCCGAAAGATGTTGAAACAATAGAGTTCTGGATTTCTAGAGAGGATGTGGAAGAGAGGAAAAGAACAGAGGAATCCTCTTCCGCCTGACCTATCGGAAGACGGAGGCGCGCAGGGTTTCCTCTCTTGCTCTTCCCAGGAGTTTAGCTGCTGGAAGGTGAGTTGAGGGCAGGTCGGAAGAGAAGCCGGGTGCAGGTAAGGCTGTTTGGTTTTCTCCACGATGCAGAAGCAGAGAAGAAACCAGGTTGCAACATGTCAGGTGCTGCTGCTTGTTCCTTCCCTCCCCAAATTTTGTTCCAGTGGTGCTTGTCGTTATGTGCTGCTTGCAATTTTCTGCTGGTTGGGAGATTTAAAAGGTCGACTTCAGTTTAGGATTGATGCTTTGTGATTTTGATGGACGTGTTGTTTTCTTGGGAACTGGGGAGTTTCATGCACAAAAACGGGGATTATATCTTGCAGGTGCTTTGGGCACCATTCATCAATTGAAGTCCCGCATCTGTTGAAACCATCCCATCCTCGAAAATTATACCCAAGCATTTGAGAGTACCCACTTCTCGGACATTTTTGAGGCTGAAATACAAACGGACTTTTAACAGACATATATTCGTAGGCGTATCAATATATATTTGTCTCTATGTGCATATCTGTACAATGGGTTATTTTCAAATATATCAGGAAATGTTGAGGCTACATTTTCTTGATATATTTGAAAATAACCCATTTGTTATAGTAACCAATATAATATATAACCATAATAACAAACCAAATTTGTTATGTTCATAAAATGAAATAACCAAGTAACTAAAGAATAAGCTCCAGAAGAGAACTTCATGTTTCTGTGGATATTTGAACTTGGATCTCGCTAATCTTTTATATGTCAAATGAATCATAATCAAGATTAGAAATTAATTTAGCATTTTGGCATGTTTGCTTTTTCATTGTTATGCATGTTTTTTTTCCTTCTTGCTGTTTTCACATTTTCTGCAGCCATTTTACAAATCTTTGATGTCAATCTAACCTTTTAAACTACCCTTTTATGTCAATCTTGTAGACCGAAAAGATGCTAGGAAGAGAATTCCGGAACAAGTGAGAATCCCAAGCAACATTAAAAAGAAAGAAAATCCAGCCAGCAATGAAAGTGTTTTTCGCCTCTGCTAGAAAACTACAAAAGTTTTCTCCTTCTGCAGGCAGGTGACGGACAAAAGAGAGAATTTGAAGAGTTTTGAGTTGGAAAAAATGTAATATGTAGAACTCAAGCAAATACTCCCAAAATGGTCAAGGGAGATTATTTTCAAAATCAGAAAAAGGTGAAGTAATCTGGAAATCAGTGTAGGGAGAAGTGGTTACTTGATAATCACACTAGATAGACAGGCAGTCAAGCTTTACCCTATGAAGCAAGTAGCTTGACTGAAAGCACCATCCTGAGAATCCAAAAATATACTTGGAAAAACCCCACAATGTGCATATTGTAGGGAAAAACACCGATTGCGGAGCACAGCTGATTATGTATGAGAGGACACACACTGAAGAAAAGCCCACCTACACCCCTCAATGTGGCTAATAGCTTTAGGAAATGTGATACACCAGAGGACTCACATGGGGGAGAAACCATATGGCTGTCTAGATTGTGGGAAAACTTTCAGTCGGAATTCTCATCTGGTGATACACCAGAGGACTCACACAGGGGAGAAACCATATGAGTGTCCAGATTGTGGAAAAGGTTTCAGTCGGAATTCCAATCTGACGATACATCAGAGGATTCACACAGGAGAGAAACCATATGCGTGTTCAGACTGTGGCAAAAGTTTTAGTCAGAATTCCAATCTGGTGATACACCAGAGGATGCACACAGGACAGAAACCGTATGAGTGTCCAGATTGTGGGAAAGGTTTCTGTCAGAATTCTGACTTGGTAATACATCAGAGGACACACACAGGAGAAAGGCCATATGAATGTCCAGAGTGTGGAAAAAGTTTCATTCAGAATTCTGACCTAGTGATACATAAGAGGACTCACACGGGGGAGAAACCGTATGAGTGTCCTGAGTGTGGGAAAGGTTTTAGTCGGAATTATGCACTGGTATTACATCAGAGGATTCATACTGGGGAGAAACCATATGAGTGTTCAGGTTGTGGGAAATCTTTCAGTCGGAATTCTGATCTCGTGACACACCAAAGAACTCATACTGGGGAGAAACCTTATGATTGTCTGGATTGTGGAAAAAGTTTCAGTAGAAATTCCCACCTTGTGCTACACCAGAGGAGTCACACAGGAGAGAAACCATATGAGTGTCTGGATTGTGGAAAAAGTTTTAGTCGGAATTCTGGCCTGGTGATACACCAGAGAACTCACACTGGGGAGAAACCTTATGAGTGTCCGGATTGTGGGAAAACTTTCAACCGTAGTTCCTATCTGGTGATACACCAGAGGACTCACACAGGAGAAAAACCATTTGAGTGTCCCGAATGTGGGAAAACTTTCAGTCGGAATTCTGAGGTCGTGATACATCAGAGGACTCACACAGGGGAAAAACCGTATGAGTGTCCGGATTGTGGGAAATGTTTCAGTCAGAATTCCCATCTGGTAGTGCACCATAGGACTCACACAGGAGAAAAACCATATGAGTGTCCGGAATGTGGGAAAGGTTTCAGTACTAGATCTAAACTTATAAATCATTTAGGTTTACATACAGGGGAGAAACCTTTCAGATGCCCAGAGTGTGGACGGTGTTTCACACATTATTCATCCCTAAAGGCACACAAGAAAATCCACATGAGGCAGACATTGATGAGTGTAGAAAAACCCTGATTTTCATTTCTGATTTCCCATTGGGAATGCAAATCAACAATTTAATTTTTGGCCTTATTCTCTTTAGTGAATCATGTCTCAGTATTGGACATAAGGGAGGAGAGAAAAATGGAAAAATTTACTTTCGGGAAGGCTAACTACCGGTATCTGACTATCAGCAGAGTGTCGTGGATAATCAGTTTTGCAGAAACAGTGCAATTGCCACACAAAAGCGTCTGTGTTGGTTTTTTGTTTTGCATATTGATCGTCACAGATCATAGAAATGCCTCAGGCAGAATTTGAATTTTCTATCTGGATGTCTTCCAGATTTCAGTCCCAGAGTTTTCTAGCCAGTAGAGGCTTTGCAGAATGGTATGGAATGATAGTCAAGATAGCTATGAGGCCCTAGTATTTTACATATCATAAATAATGTACTACTGTATAACATAAGAGGACCCAGATTTATTTAGAGTTTGTGGATTGTAAAGATGAAGAAAATGAAAGGAGACGTAGAGTTCGGGATTCATCTTTTCCTAACACCTCCAAAAATCAGTTCAACTTTAATCCCTGTTCAGATTTGCTCTAAAATTGGGGCTCTGGTTTTTCAAAAATTCCCTACTAGTAAAGAGAGAACAAGTATTTGGAGTAAGCATTTAGCTATGCAGTTGAATGATCCTGATGTTGCTGAATTTAGAAGACACCAAAGAATTCAAGATTGTTTCTTTTCATGTCTTCTTTTTGTGGATAAAAAGCATTCCGCCTGTCAGTTGTGTCTGATGTTAGAAAACAGTGATCTCCAGTTTATGACTGAAGAGCCAGCATTGTCCAAAGACACTTCTATTATCATGTGGCTGGCAAAAGTATATGCCAAAAGCGCACAGAAAATTCTTCTCTTCCCACAGAAGTGGTATCTATTTATCTACTTGCATTTACATCTTTTCTAACTGCTAGGTTGGGAGGACTGGCGCAAGTAAAAGGAGCCTCACTCACTCGGTACTTAGATCTTGAATTGCCGACCTTCCAGTTGGGAAGCCCAGCGTTTTAATCTTTCGGCCACCACACTCCCCCTTTTTTGAATGCACGGAAACAACAGCACATGTTTCTCCAGTGTTTTTTTTTACAGGTTTGTACCAGGCTTATTTTGCCATTACTGCATAAATATTCAGGATTCACAAGACATTTCTACGCCTCCCTGCTGCTTTCAGATATTAATCTTGGTGCAACATGTCATGCTTCCAAGATTCTGTGGAGCAGTACTTAAAATTTGTCAGATGATGGAAGATCTGTGGTACAAACTAGTTTTTTTTTTTATAAAATTTTTATTGGTTTTTAAAACAAATATAGACAAACATAAAAACATCAAGCCATCTTCCATATATGTACATACAGTGTGCCAGTTGGTTTACAAATTGTTTTGTGCTTCCATTTCGTAGTCTACAATTACATTGTATATATTCTCGTATTTCAGTCAAGTATTAAATACATTAATATTATTAATCAGTCATTTGACTATAACTTTTATTCATTCATGTTTTACAAAATAAGCATATCTTACTTAATTTGTTATTATGACAGTTCATATTATCATCTCAAATCTATCTTAAAATCATTTTGTAGATATAATAAGAAAAGAATAAATCTTTATATATTTGTTATTTTCTAAGAATCTACACATTTCATTACTATATTTTATTGTCTAATCATTGATAGAATAAATCCCAAATTTTATAAAATTGTTTATCATCTTGTTCTCTGATTTCAAATGTCAATCTACTCATTTCAGCACATTCCAATATTTTTTAATGATTTCCTCCTGATATTTTCTCATTTTTCCAGTTTTTAGCAGATACAATCCTAGCCGCTGTTAATACATTTACAATCAAGTATTTCAGTTCTTCACTATATATTTCAGGTAAAATTCCCAATAAAAATATCTCTGGTTTCAAATCTATATGCTTTTTTTTGTCATTTTTTCCAACCATGTGTAGATTTTAGTCCAATATTTTTTAGCATCCGCACATGTCCACCACATATGGTACTATGAGCCAGGTGTCTGATGACAGTTCCAACATTTTCCAGATTTATTCTTGAACATTCTTGCTATTCTTGTTGGGGGAAAATGCCACCTGTAAAACATCTTATACAAATTTTCTTCATATGCTGTTGACATTGTCATTTTATAATTTTGAGACCACAATTTTTGCCATTTCTCTAAATCAATCCCATATCCAAAATTCTTCCCCCAAGCAATAATTGTTTCTTTAACTTGTTCTTCTTCTAGTTTAATTTCTAATAAGTATCCATACAATTTTTAAATCACCTTTTCATCAGTACCTGTCAAAATCTTATCTAAATCAGTCAGTTTATCATAAAAGTTTTAGAGTCTTTATCATGCCTTGAATGCATTTGCGCATATGAAAACCAATTCATCTTTATACCTTGTTCCTCTAATTTTTGTATAGATTTAAGTTCACCCTTTTCATTCAATATTTCACCATATCTGACTGTTCCTTTTTATATATTATAGGATAAGAAACTGCTTCAATAGTCGATAGCCAGACTGGAATTTTCAAATAACATTGTCTTTTAATCTTCTCCCAGTTTAACCACAGAGACTCCCGTATATAATGTCTTCTAAAATACCCCTGTGTTTTAGTTCCTTTATACCATAGAAAAGCATGCCACCCCAACAACAGATCATGTCCTTCTAATGTCAACAATCTAGTATTTCTTAATGTTATCCACTCCTTAACCCACATCAAATTTGTGGCTTGATAATACAACTCCCAATTAGGCAAACCAAATCTTCCTCTTATTCTAGCATCTTGCAAAAGTTTTAATTTTATTCTCACTTTCTTACCTTGCCACATATATTTCAAGATAATTTTATTTAAATCTTCAAAGTAGTATTTTCCAAGCCCAATAGCTTTCCATTCTCTTTCATTTTGGAGCTGTCCCGCTGGCAAAAAGAGCTTCTCCAGGATCTACCAGGGACTTTGCGGTATCCCTGGGATCAACAGGATGTGCTCTTTGCATTCACCATCTCTTCGGGATGGTTTAGATCCAAATGGACCATCCAGGAGCAAAGATATCGGCAGCGATCTCAGACCTCCCAGATCGCATGCCTTATTGTCGTGACACCAGCTCCGCCCTCCCGGTACAAACTAGTTTTAATGAGCATCCAGGTCCTCATATGGCTGTGATGACAAACCTATGGCATGCATGCCACAAGTGGCTCACAGAGCCATTTGTGCCAGCATGCAAGCCTGAGGCAAACTTACCTCACTGCACATGCGCACGCCTCACAGCTAATTTTCAGCTGGTTTGAAGCCTTTTTCGGCTTCCCAGGTTTCAGGAAAGCCTCTGCAGCCTGAAAAACTGGCTCATTTCATCACTTCCTGTATTTCCAAAAATACCAGAAGTGACGAAACGAGCCTATTTTTCAGAGGCTGTAGAGGCTTTCTTCAATCCTGGGAGGCAAAGTCTCGTTATACTGCATCAAAACAGCATCAGAAGTCAATAGATTTTTTACTTTTCGAACCACCTGCTCTTCTCTGTGTCCCCATACCCAGGTTGCTTTTTTGTCCAACAGACGATGTAGGGGTTCTGCTACGGTTGCTTTGTGAGGCAGGAAGACATTATAAAAATTGATAAGGCCTAGAAAAGCCTGGAGGTCGGCCTTATTGCGAGATTTTGGGGCGTTTTTAATTGCCCTAAGCTTGCTATCGGTGGGGTGAATGCCTTGTTTATCAATTGTACCCTAAAAATTCTACTTGATCCGTACATAGTTGACACTTGTTTTTTTTAACTTTGAGACCCGAGTCTTTAAATCTCTGGAGAACCAACCCCAGGCGCTCTCTTAGTATTTCTCGAGTCGGAGCAGCGATTAACACGTCATCAAAATATGGGACAATGCCTTTTATCCCTTGTAATAATCTTTCTTTATAAATATAATATCAAATAACAAAATAATAGCAAAATAAAGATATTTCTTACTATCTAGCATTCTAAATATTCTATTATCGTATTTTATCATCTAGCCATTTATAAAAAAAGATCCCAAATTTCATAAAATTGTTTATCCTCTTGCTCTCTAATTTCAAATGTCAATCTGCTCATCTCAGCACATTCCAATATTTTCTTAATAATTTCTTCCTGTAATGGTATTTTCTCATTCTTCCAATTTTTAGCAAATACAATCCTGGCTGCTGTTAATACATTTACAATCAAGTATTTCAAATCTTTACTGTATATATCAGGTAAAATTCCCAATAAAAAGATCTCTGGTTTCAAGTCTATATATTTCTTTGTCATTTTTTCCAACCACATGCGAATTATAGTCCAATATTTTCTAGCATCCTCACAAGTCCACCACATGTGGTAATATGAGCCGGGTATCTAATGACATTTTCAGCATTTTTCAGATTTGTTCTTAAACATTCTTGCTATTCTTGTGGGAGGAAAGTACCACCTGTAAAACATCTTATACAAGTTTTCTTTATATGCTGTTAACATTGTCATTTTATAATTTTGAGACCACAATTTCTGCCATTTCTCTAAATCAATCCCATATCCAAAATTCTTCCCCCAAACAATCATAGTTTCTTGACTTGTTCTTCCTCTAATTTCATTCCCAGTAAATAACCATATAATTTTTTAATCACCTTCTCATCAGTACCCATCAAGATCTTATCTAAATCAGTCTGCTTATCATAAAATCCCTCCGTTTTAAAATCTTCATCATACCTTGAATGTATTTGTGCATATGAAAACCAATTCATCCTTATACCTTGTTCCTCTAAGTTTTGGATTGATTTAAGTTCACCCTTTTCATCCAAAAGTTCCCCATATCTAACTGTTTGTTCCTTTTTGTAGATTATAGGATAGGAAAATGCTTCAATGGTCGATAACCAAACTGGAATTTTCAAATAACATTGTCTTTTTATCTTCTCCCAATTTAACCACAAAGACTCCCGTACATAATGTCTTCTAAAATAACCCTGTGTTTTAGTTCCCTTATACCATAAAAAAGCATGCCAGCCCAACAGCAAGTCATGCCCTTCTAATGTCAACAACCTATGTTTCCTTAATGTTATCCATTCTTTGACCCACATCAAACTTGTAGCTTGATAATACAATTCCCAATTAGGCAGGCCAAAACCTCCTCTAATTCTAGCATCTTGCAAAAGCTTTAGCTTTATTCTCGCTTTTTTACCTTGCCATATAAACTTCAACATAATTTTATTTAAATCTTCAAAATAGTCTTTTCCAAGCCTAATTGGTATTGTTTGAAACAAAAATAAAATTCTAGGTAAAATATTCATCTTAATTGTTGAAATTCTCCCTATTAATGACAATTGCAAGTTTTCCCACTTCTTCAAATCTGTAGTTATCTGTTGTTTAAGTTTAATATAATTATTCTCCTTTAATGTGCTACATCTTGTTGTCAAATATATCTCCAGATACTTAACCTTATTTGTAACTTGAATTTTCAAAAGATCTGCCAGTTCTTCTCTCTGTCTCAATAGCATATTCTTTGTCAAAATCTTTGTTTTATCTTTATTTATTTTCAAACCAGCCACCTCTCCATATGTCTCTATCCTTTCCAATAACTTTGGAGCTGTTTCTAGCGGGTCTTCCAAAATAAAAGCTAAATCATTAGCAAAAGCTTGTAGCTTAAATTCTTCCTTCTTAATTTTCATTCCTTTTATGCTTTTATCATCCCTAATATTTCTATTCAACACTTCCAAGGTCAACACAAATAGCAAAGGAAATAGGGGGCATCCTTGTCTTGTGCCTTTCCTTATATTAATAAAATCTGTAAGTTCCCCCTCCATCATTACCCTTGCTGTCTGTTTATTATATATGGCTTCTATTGCTTGAATAATATTTTTAGCAAAACCCATCTGCTCCAATAATAATAACATAAATCTCCAGTTCACGTTGTCAAATGCTTTTTGAGCATCTAGGAATATCAAAGCCATTTGCTTTTCAGGATGAGCCTCATAGTATTCCAAAGTGTCCAAGATTACTCTCATATTGTCTCTAATTTGTCTCTTTGGCAGAAATCCATTTTGATCTGGGTGAATAAAATTATTTAAATATTTTTTAAGTCTTTCTGCTAAGATTGAAGCAAAGATTTTATAGTCTGCATTCAATAAAGAAATAGGTCTATAATTCTTAATTTGCAGTGGGTCAGTCTCTTCCTTCGGTATAAGTGTAATATAAGCCTCTGACCATGTTTTGGGTATCATCTTTTTTAACATAACTTCATTCATAACTTCTAACAATGGAATGCTCAATGATTCTTGAAATGTTTTATAGAATTCTGCTGGAAACCCATCTGGACCCGGTGCTTTCCCATTATTTTGTCTCTTAAATGCTTCATTTAGTTCCATCATTGTTATATTGCTTTCTAGCATTTCTTCAGTCTCTTTAGGTATCTTCGGTAAATTAGCTTCCTGTAAATACTGTTTGACTTTTTCCTCATCAATATTCTCTTGTTTATATAGTTGCCCATAAAAATCTCGAATAATTTCTTTTTTCTCCTTATTCCCATAACAAACTTGGCCTTGTTCATCTATTAACTTCAATATTTTTCTTGATTCCTTCTCTTTTCTCAATTTATATGCTAGCCATCTACCTGGTTTATTTGCATCTTCAAAATAATTCTGTTTAGAGTTTCTGATTTTCTGTGCCAGTTCTTTCTCTATTAATTCCATTTTATGTTTAATTACATCCAGCTTCAATATAATATCCTTTTTCTGTGGCATTTTCTGTAATTCTTTTTCAAGAATTTTATACTCATCTTCCAAGGCCTTAGAAGCTTGCCTTTTCCTAATATTCTTTTTTCTTGTATAATCTATTATCAAACCTCTAGCGTATGCCTTCATTGTATCCCACACATTCTGCGTTGAAGTATCTTCTTTTTTATTTTCTCTGAAGAAAAAAGCCAATTCCTTCTCCATCCATTGTATAAAATCTTTCTCCTTTAAAATAGTATTATTTAATGTCCATCTCGATCTTTTTTTTTGTCCCTTCCATTTAATTGTCATTGGGCTATGATCTGCCCAAGTACTTGTTTCAATATTTGTTTCTTGAATATTGGATATTAATTCTGTTGAGATCCAAATCATATCTAATCTGGACCATGATAGATGTCTATTTGAATAAAAAGTATATTGTTTAGCTTTTACATTTCTTTCTCTCCAAATATATTTTAAAGTTAATTCATCTGTCATTTTAAAAAAAGACCTTGGGAGAGCCTTTCTATTTTGCTTTGTTGTTGTTGCTATATAGTCCAATTTATTGTCCACAATTCCATTAAAATCTCCCATCATAATTATATTAACATAGTCCAGTCCAATTATTTTCATGTGTAGTTTTTTATAAAACTCTTCTTGTTTATCATTCGGAGCATAAATTGCAATCAAGAGTATTTTTATATTATTGTCCATTATTTCTACCATTAATACTCTTCCATCTTCATCCGTGTAAATCAATTTTGCTGGGATAGCCTCTTTAATGTATAGAACCACTCCTCTTTTCTTACATTGAGTCAAAGAAGTAAATATTTTCCCCAATTTTGGCTGTACTAACAATTGTTCATGTTGTTTTTTAATATGAACTTCTTGTAGACAAATTATATCAAATTTTAATTTCTCTAATTTATGAAAAGTTTTCCTTCTTTTAACAGCTGAATTAAGTCCATTTATATTCATTGTAATCAGTTTTTTTTCTTCCATGATTATGCTTTATATTTAGGTCTAACCGCTCTCGTGGATCTCACTTCACGCTGTTTTTTGCTATCCATCTGTCCCCCTACTGCTCCTTTCTCTTTTTCAGTCTCCAGTTGTTCCTCTTGAAACTCAATTAATGAGACCTCTTTCTCTGCCTCCTCTCTTCTTCCTCCAAAAAATTCTGCATGGAAAAGTTCTGCTTTCTCAATTGAATCAATTCTATATCTCTGCTCTTGCCACCTAAACATTAGTCCTTCTGGAATCAGCCATCTATAATTCACTTCGTTTTCCAATAGCATTTTGGTCAGAAATCGATATTCTCTTCTCATCTCTCTCACTCTTCTGGGTATTTGTTTTAAAACCACAACCTCTTTACCTTTGTATTTCAATGTTTTCTCTCTTACTACTTGTAATATTTGCGTTTTAATGGATTTTTTGGTAAATCTAATATGGACTTTCTTGGGTAATTTATTTCTCATCGCATACCTTGTATAGACTCGATATATCTCATCTATTCCATCCATCATCTTTTCCTCTGTAATTTCCAAAGCATCTGCCAAAATTTCTATCATTACCGCTGCCAAATTTTCTCCTTTTTCCTCTTCTATATTTTGAAATCTGAGGTAAAATTCTGACCTTTCCATCTCCCACCTCAACATCCCACTTTTTTCTTGTTCAACCGCTGTTAATCTACTGTCAATATTTCCAATCTTCTTCTCTCTTTGTTTTCCTTCTTCCTCAATTTTTTGGAATCTCTCCTCATACTTGACCATCATTTGTTTAATGTTTTCCACTTTTTCATCAGTCTTCTCTATTCTTTGTTCAATATTTTCTGTTCTTTGTTCAATATTTCCTGTTCTTTGTTCAATGATGTCTGATTTTGTCTTGAGATCTTGGATTCCTTGCATAATCATCTGTAAAGTTACTCTTTCTTGTTCCTTATCTTGCTTCAACATTGTCTGAATTAAACGTTGTCCTCCAGCTGGTGGGGAAGCAGAGGTAGAAGTAGAAATGCCAGATGGTATTAGTTTCCTGCTCATTTCAATGCTTCCAAAGCTTCAAATTCTTCTTGACTTTTAATCCAACTGGTAGAGCAGCCAATTATAATCCAAAATGGAAAACTCCAATAGTAAAAGACACGAAACCAAAAAAGAAACAGGAAAAAAGGAAGAAGAAAGATCTTCAGGTTCTTCTAGACCCTAATCCAATTACGAAGTGGTCCACCATAAAAAAGAAAAAATAGAAAGGAGAAAAACAAACAAATC
The DNA here is from genome assembly GCA_033807585.1 of Hydrophis major. Classification (NCBI taxonomy): domain Eukaryota; kingdom Metazoa; phylum Chordata; class Lepidosauria; order Squamata; family Elapidae; genus Hydrophis; species Hydrophis major. The sequence goes on from CM066329.1 coordinate 52,046,591, forward strand.
CAAAAATAATAATATTGATTAAGAGCAAAAAAAAAAAAAAAGCAAAAAGAGAAAAAACAAAACAAAAAAGAAGAGTGGGATTCTACCAATTTGCACCTATTCGCTAGAACCAGTTGTTAACATTCTAAGCAATTCAGAGAACTGGTTGTTAGAAGAAATTACTGGCCTAATCCTATGGCAGGAAGGAAACATTCTGGTGTTGCTTACAGAAACTGTCTCTCCGTTAACCCTTATTACATTCTTGGCAGGACTAGACTTCCTGTCTCTGGAATGTCTCTGGAGTTTTTTTCCCCCTCCTTTGCTGGCACTTTGCTTGTGTGGAGTGACCATTCAAAGTTACAGTGGCACTGAAAAAACTGACTTATGATCATTTTTCACATGAGAGGCCAGGCGAGGAGATGCGTGCCTTGATGTGAGTGATATTGAATTGACCACACCCAGCCAATAACATGACCACCCAGCCATGTCCACCGAGTCACATGACCACCAAGCTACTCCCACCACCTAAGCCACGCCCACAGAACTGGTTGTTAAAAATGTGAATCCCACCCCTGGGTATAGGGTCTGCTGCTTGAGCAGCGGTTGGACTAGAGCAGGGGTCGCCAACTTTTTGGATCTCAGGGACTACCACACTCATAATTTTAAATCCTGTGGATCAGAGACTCTGAGAAAATCCCCCCAAAAAATCTGCAGGAAAATTCCCCACCCCGTTTTCCTACCGATCAATCATTCTTTATTTGGGATCACAGGATACCATCTCCAGCTCTGTTCTCAGGGTGGGAGAGAGAGTGAGAGAGAGAGAGAGACTTTTGGCTTCATGCAAGGAAAGCAGCAGAAGTCTTTCTTTTCCTCCCCCAAATTCCTCCACAAATGAGTCTTTGTGAGACTTGTCATACTCTTGGAGCAGGATGCCTTGCAGGGTCGTAAAGACTCATTTCTGGCGGAGTTTGGGGGAGAGAAAAAAAGCCTTTTGCTGCTTTCCTTGCATGCAGCCAAAAGCAGAAGAAGAAAGGAGCAGCCCGGTGGCCAGGCCAGGTGCGTGGGGTGAGTGGGGCAAATTCCCCCCCCTTCCGCCCTTCCCCTCTTCCCTCACTACCTCATGTTGTTTGCAATGCAAGCAATGCGAGCCTCGTGTTCCTGCGGGCCATGTGGGCGGTGCAGCCTTGTGTTCCCACGCAGCCTGGATTAATTGCTTTGGGGGTGACATTTCTCTGTGGATCACCAAAATTTTCTCATGGACCACCACTTGCCCCCAACCCACTGGTTGCCGACCACTGTCTTAAAGCAGTGCTTCGGTTATTCAGGGGTGGCTTTTCATCCAGATATTCAGTTGATAAACCTACATTTGGGGGGGGGGCAAGAGAATAAGAGCTCCTTTTTCCCTGGTCACTCTTCACGGGGGGTGGGTGGAGGGTCTTTTAACAGAGCAACTGGGCTTCCTTCTAGAGGAGCATCACCCAAGGCCAGACATGGGCAGTTTTTTTAAACCTGGGAGATAAAGCCCATCCTCCCCATCTGGTGGGCCATAGGAGGCCTTTCAACAAAGCAATGACATCAGGGCAAAAATTTTCACTTAAAAATTGAATACGTTTGGGAAGAAGGGCTGAGATTTGAAACACCAGAAATGGGTTCTTTGGGGTCCCTCAGAGGCTTAGCGCCCATAAGTCTACTTATATATCCTTTGCCATTGGATGTTATTGGTACAATCTTAGGATACTTTGGGGGCTGGGAAGCTATATTTTGGAAGTTGCTAAGAAGAGATTGGACAATCCTTTGTTTGAAATGGTAAGGGTTTTTTTTTTTGTTTTTTGTTTGCTTGAGCAGGGGGTTGGACTAGAAGACCTCCAATGTCCTTTCTGACTCCGTTGGTTTACCAGGTTTACCAGGAGAGACATGATAGCAGTATACCAATATTTGAGGGGCTGCCACAGAGAGGAAGGGATGACCTCAGGTGGCCTAGAGGTAGAGCTGTTGCCTCACAATCAGGAGGCTGTGAGTTAGATCCTACCTAGAGGCTAATATTTGGAATAGACTCTCCTGCTCGAGCAGGGGGTTGGACTAGATGACCTCCAAGGTCCCTTCCAACTGTTATTCTGTGAAGCTGTTTTCTACAGTGCCTGTAGGCCAGACAAGGAATAATGGATGGAAACTGAACAAGGAGAGATTTAACCTGGAAATAAGGAGAAAGTTTCTGACAATCAACCAATGGAACAGAAGTTGCCCTCGGAAGTTGTGGGAGCGCCATCACTTGAGACTTTCAAGAAGAGATTGGACTGCCATTTGTCAGAAATGTAATCTCTCTTGGGCGGGGGGTTGGACTAGATGACCTACAAGATCCCTTCCAACTCTGATTATCTGTATCTGCATCTGTACCTGTTGCCTGCCATTTACCTTATAGGTTGGTGTTATGTCTCACCTGTATCCACAGGTGAGCAATCACAATACTAAAGTTCCAAAATTATAAGCAACCACAAACAAACCCCAACAAAGAGAACAGCTGCGGTTTCTCCAGTCCTCAGCAGTATTTCTGAAATCAGTTTGGTAATCCTGAAGTGCCTATAAATCACAATGCCTCAGATAATCTTCACAGTACTTTTGCTCTAACAAGACACTTTGCTTCTGGCAAATTTCTCAAGCCAATCCGTTTCCTTTTATCCCCTAAGGGGGCGTGTTAGTCTCATCAATTAATCATCGGCTCAACGCCTCCTTCCCAATTGAGATTGACGTCTCAATCTCTGTCTATTTCTCACATCAAGCCAGGATCCTTCAAAGTTCTCCTGCTCGCCTGAAACCTCTCGCATGTTTTCCTGATTATCTGCCACCGGCTGCTGCATAATCAGAGAGGGAGACTTGGGGGAGGTAGAAGACTCTGACAGCTCCAATAAATTAGATTCATCTCTCATAGCCAAGTCCACTTCTTCATCCTGGCTACCCTCAAAATCATTCAGCAATGCAGGCTCAAATTTCACTGCCAGATCCTCTTCACTCGAGGTCACATCTGCCAACGGAACAGATTCAAATCCCGGAGTGACAACAGGTTGGTGGCTCTACTTCAAATCTTACTGTAATCTCCATATGGCAAGGAGAACATCAACCATGGGGGGGGGGGGGAAACCCAGTTACGATGAACAAGTCCTGATAGAAAGCTTTAGTGATTCTTAGGCTTGATGAAAGATAAAAGAAAGCCTTCCATCAAGAAACCACTTCAAAGCTTGTATGAAAAGCTTCAGGCCACAATTGAATGTTTGTTCACACAGGAACTCAGATGAGTGTGTGTAGAAACAGTTTCTGCTAGAGTATATTCACTGCTAAAGCTCTATGGTAGAAGGTTGAAGGAAGGCCATGTTGAATTAATTAACTGCTCAAGGCCAGAATTTTTACATTTTGCCCATCATAATCAGGTAAGAATAGAATAGAATAGAATAGAATAGAATAGAATAGAATAGAATAGAATAGAATAGAATAGAATTCTTCATTGGCAAAATGTGATTAGACACACCAGGAATTTGTTTCTGGTATGTAAGCTCTCAATGTACATGTCAACAAGAGTTATATCATTAACATAGTCATTGTAAAATACATAATCAGGTAATATTATACATGTTCTTTCTGCATCAACTCAGAAAGCTCAGATTGCCCAAGGAGCTGCTGATTCAGTTCTACAGAGGAATCATTGAGTCATTTGTACCTCTATAACTGTCTGATTTGGCACAGCAACCAAACAGGAGTGGTACAAGACTTATGTTGTTGGTTTGAGCTCCGAGCTTGGCGATTTGGTTGCAAACGTTTCATCTACATTCGAGGAGACATCTTCAATGAGCTTTGGATTGTCCTTGTTTGGGGGAGCACTGGCCTTTTAATACTGTTGGAAGAAATATCCTTCTGGGTTCAGTTCCAAGTGGGGAAAAAGACACTGGAAACATGGAGGCTGTTTGGAAAGATGGTTTAATGGTGGACAGGATCACATGCCTGGGAGCTCCTGGGTAAAAAGGGAGGAGATGCTGAGAGTCCCTGGGTTTTATGCCCTCTGTTGGGATTTGAATTCAAGCTTGTGTTCTGATTGGTTGTCAGACTCCCATGGGACCATGCAGGGGCAACTCTGTAGGCTGTCCTGACTCCCAGGCTTGGTTGAGCCTTGCTGGATGATGATGTAGGAAAAGGGCTTTGGGCAATTCCTATTATGGCTCCACCTGGAGGAGGTAGATCTTTGTTATGTAGAATAGACTGGCTCAGGCCTTAATGCCCCATTAACAAAGGTGGGAGGGCTGAGTTTCTGCCTCTATGAGTTTCTACTTCTCTTTTAGGGGAAATATTCTGCCTTTTTTAGTATATCCTAAAATATTTCATTTTTCTAGGAGATGGATGGGTATATAACTTACAACAATATCTTTTTGAGTCCTAGTCTGGTTTCGGGTTGTGTGATTGTCTGGCTGTAGTTGCTGAGTCATACAGGGTTCTTGGTTTTAAGTACTGCCTATGTGATGTAAATTAGCGTTGTTGTTCGGATGTCTTCTGAGGACGTTATGGTCAGGTTTCAGGTTGATTTGATCAGCTGTGCATAGGATGTGATCCGATTTCTTGTGACCTGTCAAATTAAAACTTTGTTTGCAGTGTCACTGTTTGTTTTGGTTCTTAAATGCTGAATGAAGCATTGTTTAAGTGAATCTGGCTTCCTCATTGACTTTGCTTGTCAGAATGTCACAAAATGACACCTGAATACTGCAACTGTCATAAATATGAGTCAGTTGCCAAGCGGCTGCATTTTGATCACGTGTCCATGGGGATGCTGCAGCGGTCCTAAGTTGTGAAGAATGGTCATGTCACTGTTTTCAGTGTGAACGGCCAGTAAATGAACTGTTGTAAGTTGAGGACTACCTGTGTAGGAAGTTAGCACCCACCCTTCTCCTAGAAAAATGAAATATCCAAGGAAATATTAAAAAGACAGAATATTTCCCCTAAAAGGGAAGTAGAAACTCAGAGAGGCAGAAGCTCATCCCCCATCTTTGTTAATGGCCAGGCCATTAAGGGCTGGGCCAGAGCATTCTACATAACAAAGGCCTCTACCCATCTTACCACCTGGCCTTGGAAGATTGTATCAGCCAACACTCAGGTGAAACCACGAGGTCCAGACAAAGCCTACAAAGTTAGCTAAGACCCCCACCCCTGGGAGTCTGACAGCCAATGGGATACATTCCTTGCACAGGAACAGGAAACACTAAGTTGGGGCCCAACAGAGAGTATACAACTAAGGGTCTCTTAGCATCTTGGCCCTTCTTTCCCTTCACCCAATACCTTGAAGTATGTGATCGTCCTTTTCTCTTTGGAGCTCCAAGCCATGTGGTCCTGTCCATGATTAAACCATCTTTCCAAACAGTCTCCATGTTTCCAGTGTCTTAAACAGATAACAGATAATCAGAGTTGGAAGGGACCTTGTAGGTCATTTAGTCCAACCCCCCACCCAAGCAGGAGACCCTACTCCATATCTGACAAATGGCAGTCCAATCTCTTCTTGAAAGTCTCAAGTGATGATGCTCCCACAACTTCCGAGGGCAAGCTGTTCCATTGGTTGATTGTTCTCACTGTCAGAAAGTTTCTCCTTATTTCCAGGTTAAATCTCTCCTTGTTCAAGGAAAAGATGAAGCTGCAGATGATAACACAAGGAATTCAAAACATACAAGCAAGAACAGAGAATATTGAAAAGAGAACAGAGAAAACTGATGAAAAGGTGGAGCATATTCAACAAATGATGATGAAGTATGATGAGAGATTCCAAAAAATTGAAGAAGATAAACAAAGAGATAAGAAGATTGGAGATATTGATGGCAGATTAACTGTGGTTGAACAAGATAAAAGTGGGATGCTGGGATGGCAGATGGACAGATCAGAAATTTATCTTAGATTCCAAAACATAGAGGAAGAAAAGGGACAAAACTTGGCAGAGGTAATGATAGAAATCTTGGCTGAAGCTCTGGAAATAACTAAAGAGAAGATGATGGATGGAATAGATGGTCTTTTCAGTTTTCACAAGGTACGCAATGAGAAATAGTTTACCAAGAGAAGTTCACATTAGATTTACAAATAAAGCTATTAAAATGCAAATATTGCAGATGGCAAGAGAGAAAACATTGCAATATAAAGATAAGGAGATTGTGGTTCTGAAACAAGTACTCAGAAGAGTGAGAGAGATGAGAAGAGAGTATCTATTCTTGATTAAAATACTACTCAAAAGAGAGGTGAACTATAGATGGTTGATACCAGAAGGTTTAATGTTTACATGTCAGGAATAGAGACACAGAATTAACTCAATTGAGAAAGCAGAATTATTTTATACAGAATACTTCGGAGGGAAAGAGGAGACAGAAAAAGAAATGTCATTAATTGAATTCCAAGAGGCCTGTCAAGCAGCGATTGAAAAAGAAGGTGCAGTAGGCAGAAAGGTGGAAGCTAGAGAACAATGAGAACCAAGATCAACTAGAGCTGCAAAACCTACTTATAAAGTGTAATCATGGAAGAGAAAAAAATGATTACAGTTAATATAAATGGACTTAATTCAGCTGTTAAAAGAAGGAAAACTTTCCATAAATTAGAGAAATTAAAATTTGATATAATCTGCCTACAAAAAGTACATATTAAAAAGCAATATGAACAACAGCCAAAGCTAGGGAAAATATTTACTTTTTTGACACAATGCAAGAAAAGAGGAGTGGTTTTATACATCAAAGATACTGTCCCAATGAAATTGATCCATACAGATGATGATGGAAGACTCTTAATGGTGGAAATAATGGACAACAATATGAAAACACTCCTGATAGCAATCTATGCCCCGAATGAAAATCAAGAAGAATTTTACAAAAAATTACACATGAAAATAATTGAACTGGACTATGTTAATATCTGTATAATGGGAGACTTCAATGGAATAGTAGACAATAAATTGGACAATACAACACAGAAAACAACAAAGCAAAGCAGAAAGACTCTCCCTAGATCCTTTTTTAAAATGATAGATGAAATAAATTTAAAAGATGCATGGAGAGAAAGAAACACTAAGACCAAACAATATACCTTCTATTCAAACAGACATTCATCATGGTCCAGAATAGATATGATATGGATGTCAACAGAATTGATCGCTAAACTCCAAGAAATAGATATTGAAACAAGTACCTGGGCAGATCAAAACCCAATGACAATTAAATGGAAAGGGCAAAGAAGAAGATCTAGATGGACGTTAAATAACACTATACTAAAAGAAAAAGACTTTACACAGAGAATGGAGAAAGAACTGACTTTTTTCTTTAAAGAAAATAAAAAAGAAGACACATCAAAGCAGGATGTATGGAATACAATTAAGGCATATGCCAGAGGCTTGATAATAGACTACACAAGGAAAAGAAATATTACGAAAAGACTAGCCTCTAAGACATTAGAGGATGAGTATAAAGGACTTGAAAAAGAGTTACAGAAGATGCCACAGAAAAAGGACATTCAGTTAAAAATGGATACAATAAAACATAAAATGGGATTAATGGAAAAAGAAGACTTAGCACAGAAAATCAGAGATGCGAAGCAGAACTACTTTGAAGATGCAAATATACCAGGTAGATGGTTAGCATATAAACTGAGAAAGGAAGAGAATCAAGGAAAATATTGCAATGAATAGATGATCAAGGCCAAGCTTGCTATGGAAATAAAGAGAAGAAGAAAATCAAATGAGATTACTATGGGAAACTATACATACAAGAGAATATTGATAATGAAAGAGTTAAATAGTACTTATAGAATGCTAACCTACCCCAGATACCTAAAGATATTGAAATAATGTTAGAAAGCAATACAACGATGATAGAGTTAACTGAAGCAAGAAGCAAAATAATGGAAAGGCACCAGGTCCAGATGGACTTCCAGCAGAATTTTATAAGACATTACAAGAATCATTGAATCTCCCATTGTTAGAAGTTATGAATGAAGTTATGTCAAAGAAGAGGATACCCAAATCATGGTCAGAAGTTTTTATTACATTTGTCCCAAAAGAGGACACCAACCCACTACAAATCAAGAACTATAGACTTATTTCCCTACTAAACTCAGATTATAAAATTTTTGCTTCAATACTGGCAGAAAGACTAAAAAAATACTTCAATAACTTTATTAATCCCGATCAAAATGGATTCCTGCCAAAGAGACAAATCAAAGGCAATATGAGAATAATTTTGGACACTCTTGAATATTATGAGGCACATCCTGAAAAGCAAATGGCTTTGATATTTTTAAATGCACAGAAGGCCTTTGACAATGTGAATTGGTGATTTATGTTATTACAGCTGGAGCAGATGGGCTTTGGTAAAAAATTCATCCATGCAATAGAAGCTATATATCATAAGCAAATGGCAAAGGTAATGATAGAAGGAGAATTGACAGATTCTATTGACATAAGAAAAGGAACAAGGCAAGGCTTCCCACTGTCATCTCTGTTGTTTGTGTTAACTTTGGAAGTGTTAAATAGAAACATTAGAGAAGAAAAGGATATAAAAGGGATGAAAATTAAAAAGGAAGAATTTAAATTGCAAGCATTTGTGGATGATCTGATTTTCATTTTAGAAGTCCCACTAGAAACAGCATTAAAACTGATAGAAAAGATAGAGACATAAGGAAAGGTAGCTGGTTTGAAAATAAATAAAGATAAGACAAAGATTTTGACAAAGAATATGTTATTAAGACAAAAGAAAGAATGGGCGGATGTTTTGAAAATTCAGGTCACAAATAAGATCAAGTATTTGGGGATACATTTGACAGCAAGATGTTGCACACTTAAAGAGAATAACTATATTAAACTCAAGCAAGATAGCGATAGATTTGGCAAAATGGGAAAACATACAATTATCATTAATAGGGAGAATATCAACAATCGAGATGAATATATTACCCAGAATTTTATATTTGTTTCAAACAATTCCAATGAGGCTAGGAAAAGATTACATTGAAGATTTAAATAAAATTGTGTTGAAATACAGTATATATGGCAGGGTAAGAAAGCGAGAATAAAACTAAAACTCTTGCAAGAAGCTAGAATAAGAGGAGGATTTGGTTTGCCTAATTGGGAGTTGTACTACCAAGCTACAGATTTGATGTGGGTTAAGGAATGGATAACATTAAGAAATACTAGATTGTTGACATTAGAAGGACATGATCTGTTGTTGGGGTAGCATGCTTTTCTATGGTATAAAGGAACTAAAACACCGGGGTACTTTTGAAGACATTATATACAGGAGGCTCTGTGGTTAAATTGGGAGAAGACTAAAAGGCAATGTTATTTGAAAATTCCAGTCTGGCTATCGACTATTGAAGCAGTTTCTTATCCTATAATATATAAAAAGGAACAAACAGTTAGATATGGTGAAATATTGAATGAAAAGGGTGAACTTAAATCTAAAACTAGAGGAACAAGGTATAAAGATGAATTGGTTTTCATATGCACAAATATGTTCTAGATGTCATAAGGTTTTTAAAACAAGATTTCGATGATAAATTGACTGATTTAGATAAGATTTTGACAGGTACTGATGAAAAGGTGATTAAAAAATTGAATGGATTATTAGAAATTAATCTTGAAGAACAAGTCAAACAAATAATGATTGCTTGGGGGAAAATTTTGGATATGGGATTGATTTAGAGAAATGGCAAAAATTGTGGTCTCAAAATTATAAAATGACAATGTCAACAGCATATAAAGAAAATTTGTATAAGATGTTTTACAGGTGGCATCTACCCCCAACAAGAATAGCAAGAATGTTCAAGAACAAATCTGAAAAATGTTGGAAATGTCATCAGACACCTGGCTCATAGTACCATATGTAGTGGACATGTGCGGATGCTAAAAAATATTGGACTAAAATCTACCCATGGTTGGAAAAAATGACAAAAAAACATATAGACTTGAAACCAGAGATATTTTTATTGGGAATTTTACCTGAAATATACAGTAAGGAATTGAAATATTTGATTGTAAATGTATTAACAGCGGCTGGGATTGTATTTGTTAAAAACTGGAAAAATGAGAAAATACCAACACAGGAGGAAGTTATTAAGAAAATATTGGAATGTGCTGAAATGAGTAGATTGACATTTAAAATCAGAGAACAAGAAGATAAACAATTTTATAAGATTTGGGATTAATTTTATCAATGGTTAGACAATCAAACATGGTAATGAAATATGTAGATTTTTAGAATATAAAGAATATATAAAGATGTATTATTTTTATCATAATCATAATATAATTATAGGATAGATTTGGGATGATAGTATGAATTGTCATAAAATAAATCAATTAAATATGGATTATCTTGCAAAACATGAATAGTACAGTGAAATGATTGATTAATAATGATATCAATGTATTTAGGAATATTTGATAGATAATATGAGAACATACACAAGTAATTGTAAGTGATGACTATGAAGTGGATGAACAAAACAATTTGTAAACCAACCGACACACTGTATGTACATATGTGGAAGATGGCTTGATGTTTTTATGTTGTGTTTGTCTAAGTTTGTCAAAAAATAATAATAAAACTTTGTCCAGAAAAAAAAAAAACCCTCTCCTTGTTCAGTTTCCATCCATTATTCCTTGTCTGGCCTAACAGGCGCTTTAGAAAATAGCTTGACCCTTTCCTCCCCACTTGGAACTGAATCCAGAAGGATATTTCTTCCAACACCTGTACTCGGGACAGTATTCTTTTTCTGCCCTTTAAAAGCAGGCTAGAATATCCCAGGCTCCCTACCCTTCATCCTTCCATCCATCCGCTCCAACAGCTGATAAGTTGGGTCTGCCCTTGCCAGTCTCCTGGCAGGGCTTCGGTCACATGATAGGAAGCGGAAAGCAAGGGATAAGCCGCCTTTAAAACTCAGAGAGAAAGGAGAAGGAGAGGTTCTTCCCAGGTCTGTTTGAATGGGCTCGTGGTTGCGTTGGATGCCTTAATCCGGATTAGCAGCTCTTTAAAAGTGCTTTCTCCCATCCAGGTGCCCCCAGCTTTTTAAAATTCACCGCTCTTCTTCCAGACGATGGGTAGTCTTTTGTAGGGATTGCCCTGATGCAGTTGGCGTGGGATGGGTGGAGCTTCACCCATTTGTAAAAGTTTGTTTGTTTTCTCCCCAAAAGTGCTTGGGGTATTGAAAAAGGGAGGGGGGTGAAAAGCACATTCGATTGGGGAAAGAGAAGAAACGCCCGACAAGTAGGATTGCTCAACAGAATAGGGAGGGAGAAGGAAGATTGCAGCATCCAAAATTTAGAATAGAATAACAGAGTTGGAAGGGACCCCCGGAGGTCTTCTAGTCCAACCCCCTGCTTAGGCAGGAAACCCTACACCTACATTTCAGACAAATGGTTGTCCAATCTCTTCTTAAAAACTTTCAGTGGTGGAGTAACCTACAACTTCCATCCTTCTGAGGTGGGTAAAATGAGGACCCAGATTGTTGAAGGCAATATGCTGACTCTAAACTGCTTAGAGAGGGCTGTAAAGCATTATAAAGCGGTATATAAGTCTAAGTGCTGTTGCTTTTGCTATTTACAACCTCTCGATGTAAGTTGTTCCACTGATTATTTGTTTTGTCAGGAAATTTCTCCTTAGTTCTAGGTTGCTTCTCTCCTTGGTCAGTTTCCATCCGTTGCTTTCTGTCCTGCCTTCAGGTGCTTTGAAGAATAGCTTAACTCTCTTCTTTGTGGCAACCCTGGAGATTTTGGAACACTGCTATCATGTCACCCCTAAATTTCCTGCTGGATTAGAGGCAGGGTCTTCACTAAACCTATCCATAACCCCATTGCTGCTTTGTCCATTCCACCCCCCCTTGAATTTAACCTTTAAATTCTGCCTTCTCTCTTTTTATAGTGTTATTTTGCAACCATCTGTGCACAATTAGTTGCATTAGTACTGTGCAGCTACTGAGTGGGTTTGCATAGCACCAATGTCGGGGTGCAGACCCTCTTGATCTGAGCAAGGGTAGCTTTTGAGTAAATACGGCTGCGTCCAGATAATGTAGGGCTCTTTTGTGTTAAAAGGACAGGGGGTGATTCAGTACAGACCAAACCATCATTTAGAAGAGTTTCAGTTTGATTTTAATTGTACTGAAGTCGAAATACATTTTAAATTTTCACCATTTTTATCCTGCCCTCTTATTGTTTAAAGTTTGGTTCCAACAGGCCCATCAGAGGCCAGAAGTGATGCAGAACCCTATTAGATATGAGATCAACTCCGAAGATTTTTGTGACTTTTCAGAGAGGAAAAAGAAGCCTGCTTTTTTTAAAAAAAAAAAAAAAAAAAAGGAGAAGGAGAAGGAGTTGTTAAAGATGTTTCTAAAATGTGTATATTTTGGCCATCCTGGCTTGGGTTGCTGGGAGAGGTTAGCTTAGGTGTGAAGATATTGGAGCCCACAAGGATCTTCCAGATCAGTGTTTCTCAACCTTGGCAATTTTAAATATTACCTTCTAGCAGGTAGAAGGCAGCACACCTTCTCAGCAGTGGCCTCTCCACTTTGGAACAATTTTCTTTAAAATCCAGCAGTGTTTTCAACCTTGACAATTTTAAGCTGTGTGGACTTCAACTCCCAGAATTCCCCAGACAGCAGTAAGTGATAAGTGTTAACTCTTCCAAATTTGAAAACCTATTTGAAATTTGGCAAGTACAGAGGGTTGAACTCTGCTTGATAATGTATAGTCTAAAAAGCCAGCTTGTGCAACTAGGGGGTGTACATAAGCGCACCAACGTGCCTACCATCCCTGTCCTATTGTTTCTTTTTATTTTTTTTAAATGTATCCATTTCATCTATTCATAACTATATTTATATTTATACCTGTTATCATCGCTTGACAAAATAAAACCAACCAATAAATAAAAACTTTAGCCTTGGAGAATAGAGTAGGCAGGAAAAATACTTGGCTGCTCAAATCAGTACAAACTATTTCCCCCCAAATAAACAATTTAAAAATGTCATTATTTTGACTCTCTTTTTCCCCCCACAACAGGAGCAAATGGTTTTCTGAGGCAAACCTCAAATGTTGGATTTGGAGTTGATAATGGAAGAAGATTCTGGCAGCATCATTGTTCTAGGTGAGGGTTCTTTCTCCTCAAGATTTGTGAATCAACACAAAGCAAATCGGGTTGTTCCCTGACTTCCAGGAGGACATGATGTGGAAATATTTCACAGCCTCACTTGAAGGTCAACATAGATTGTGTGAAAATGAATCTAGGCAGCCACTTCTGGGGAGCAGGTGTCTTGATGCTTGAAAGAAAGAGATGGAACAGCAGCGCAGAATCCATGACCGATGTGCATTACTAACTGAGGAACGCCATTGCTGTCTTGCTTCCCTTTAGCTCCATGGAGACACAATGAAGACAAGGCAGCCTTTGGGGGCCCCGTTTGGCCCCATGTTTCCAAAAAGATCGATCTCTCCCTCAGGGTTTCCATTTCATGCCGGTTTTTCCTTTAGTGACTGCTTTACTAGCCAAATTTGGGAGGGGAGTGGGGGAGAAAGAGGAAATGAGGTTTTCTGTGGGTGGTTTCAGTTACTAGCTGAAAATGGATGATTGTGGTAAATCAGGATATATAAAGATAGTTTTCAACTTACGGCCGATTGCTTAGCGACTGCTTGAAGTTATGGTCCTACATTGGGGTTACTTATGACCAACATTCAAAGTTATGATGGTCGCCGCCTTGGTCAGGCGACTAAACTACTTGACAGCAGGCCAGCATTTATGATCTGTTTGCAGCGTCCTGTGACTGCATGTTGTGACTTTTGCCCCAAACTCGCTCATCCGATTTTCAGTGAAATTGTGCCCCCAGTGAACAATTGGCTTGCTTAACGATTGTCAATTCATTTAATGGCCACAATGGTTTGCTTTTAAAAGCCGCCAGATAATTCATAAAACCAAGTTGGTCACATGATCAATCTGTTTGTCAACTCATAAAACATTCCTATGCCTGTTTTAGTAGTTGCCATAAAAAAAAACAAGGGGGGGGAGGGGAGGAAGAAAATCTGGAAGAGCAGTTGAAATCGAAAGTACATTCCAACTCTTATCTTTAAAAGATTATAAATAAGCTACCAGAGTTTTTGCCCACGAATATATTTAATTGAAGAACATGAATAATGAAACCCAGCCTGTGAATGTACTTAGTTGGAGAATTGGGTGGGGGTGGAGAGGGAAACAGGGTCACAGGTGACTGTGAATTACGTATGTCAGAGTTGGTTTCATACAGGGCAGGGCAGGTATGTCGCCTCTAATAAATCCTTTGAAGTTTTTTTAAGGTTGGCTCAAGAATCATGATTTCATTAGAGCGATTGCTGGAATCCTGACACTGTTGTTACAACTATCATGGCTTATGTTTGTGATGGGCATAGAGCAATAGCACTTAGGCTTATATACCACTTTATAATGCTTTACAGCCCTCTCAAAGCGGTTTACAGCCTCTTGCCCCCCCAACAATCTGGGTCCTCATTTTACCCACCTCGGAAGGATGGAAGGCTGAGTCAACCTTGAGCCTGGTGGGATTCGATCTGTCAAATTACAGTAGGAGTAGCTTGCAGTACTGCACTCTAAGCACTGCCCCACCAAGGCTCCTTTATATGCTGCTTTAGGGTTGTAAAAGTTGAGGACTACCTGTGCCCTTAGAGTTTTCGGGTTTTTTTTGAGGGATGGGGTTGGCTTTTAAGCTGTTTTCTGGGATGTAAAATTGTATAGGTAGTCCTCGACTTACAACAACTATTGAACCCAAAATTTCTGCTTACTAAGTGAAAAATTTGTTAAATGAGTTTTGCCCCATTTTACGACCTTCCTTGCCATGTTTGTTAAGTGAATCACTGCAGTTGTTAAATTAGTAACACCGTTGTTAAATGAATCTGGCTTCCCCAGTGAATTCGCTTGTCAGAAGGTCTCAAAAGGGGATCACATGACCTCAGGATGAGCCAGTTACCAAGCATTTGAAGCTTGATCATGTGACCATGAGGATGCCGCAACGGTCGTAAAGTGTGAAAAATGGGCCTAAGTCACTTTTTTCAGTGCCGTTGTAAACTTCGAACAGTCACTAAATGAACTGTTGTAAGTCGAGGACTACAACAGTAGTACTACAGACTGAACTCTGCCTGTATTCTTCACCTCTTTTGAAGTTTGGTCATGTCACAAGCTTTTTGCTATTTTAAAAAAGTTGAATATATGGGCAGGAGACACAGGCAGTTTTTAAAAGTGGTAGGTTTCCTTGCGTCCATCATGTCCTTCTTTAGCCACTCTCAGTTTAGAATTACTTTTGTTAAAAAGATAACTTTCATTTTCTGGATAGCAGGTTTTATTGGTACAGGTAGTCCTTGACTGATGACCATAATTGAGCCCAAAATTTATGTTGCTGAGCTAGACCGTTGTTGAGTGAGTTTTGCCTCATTTTATGACCTTTCTTGCCAGAGCAGTTAAGTGAATGCCTGCAGTCGATAAGTGTGACGACCCGGGGCGTGGCACAAAGACAACACAGGCAGATAAGCAATAAGAGTCCCTTTATTATCTCTAACTTTGCCCCCAATGTCCAGGTTACCTTCTGGCTGGAGAAAAACTCTTCCAGGAACAGCCTTTGGCTGCAGAGAATCAAGTCAAAACATGAGCAACACAAACTGTAAGTTTAAGTCCAAACAAGCCAAACTGAAGTAATTAGTTTGGCAGGGCAGAAGTAAGGCTTGAAGGCATGAAAAAACTCACACTGTTGGGAAGACACCAGGAACACAGACAAGCAATGACAACATAGGATAAAGTCACGTTTGCTCCCAACAGCTTGCTGCACACAGCTTGCCTTTTTTTATACATTTGTGTTCCCAGCTGCAGCTAATGAAGGGAATCAGGGCCCTTTCCTCCCCCGTAAGCCACACAACCCATGTTGCTCTCTTCTCCGTTCCTCCCTGCGTGCCATAGGATGAAGAGGGGATGGGCCTGGCCTTCCTCTGAATTCCCTCTCCCTTGTTCTACCTCTCCCTTGCTCTGCCCAGCCAGACTTTGCCCTTCCCCAGCCTCCTCCACAGCCAACTGAGCCACACGCCCACTGCCTGTCAGCTGTTCATCTTCCTCCTTGGATTCAGACTCCGACGGGCATGACAATCAGTTTGTAACATGGATGTTAAGTGAATCTGGCTCCCCCATTGACTTTGCTTGTCAGAAGGTCGCAAAATAGGATCTCATGACTCTGGGACACTGCATCCATCATAAATGTGAACCAGTTGCTCAGTGTCCAAATTTTGATCAGGTGATCATGGGGATACTGCAACAGTTGTAAATATGAAAAACAGTAAGCAAATCACTTTTTAAAGTGTTGTTGTAATTTGGGATGGTCACTAAAATGTTTGTAAGGATTACCTGTATTAATCCCAGGCCTACCTAAAGACTGACATCCCAATTCTCTCTTCCAGAAGGCAAGGACGATGAAAGAATCTACACAGGAGAGGATCCCCATTATTGCCCGATGTATGGCAAAGGTTTTGGCGATCCATCGGGCCTCGTAAGGCATGAGACACCCAAGGCAACTGAGAAACGCTACAAGTGCGTGGACTGCGGGAAAGGCTTCAAGAAACGATCGGCCCTCCTCACCCACGACCGGACTCACACAGGAGAAAAACCCTACAAATGCTTGGAATGTGGGAACAGCTTCAGTAACAAATCCAGCCTGACCAGACACAAGAGGAAACACACCGGAGAAAAGCCATTCGGTTGCTTAAACTGCGGGAAACGTTTCAGCCAGAGCTCAAGTTTAATCAGGCATATGAGGAATCACACTGGCCTGAGGCCCTACGTATGCTCAGATTGCGGCAAAAGCTTCAAGCAGAGCTCCAGTCTTCTAGTCCATGGGAGAACTCACACGGGCGAGACCCCGTATAGTTGTTCCATCTGTGGGAAACGCTTTTCCCAGAGCTCAAATCTTGTGAAACACGAGAGGATCCACACGGGGGAAAAGCCTTACCGATGCTCGGACTGTGGGAACACCTTCAGTAACAAGTCTAGCCTTACTAGGCATAAGAGAAACCACACGGGGCAGAAGCCCTACAAATGTTCCCAGTGCGGGAAAAAATTCAAGCAAAGTTCAGGCCTTCTTAAACACGAGAGAATCCATACGCGGCCCATCTTCTCAAAATATTCTCATCCTAGCTTGGATCCGGATTCCAAGCTGCCTGTACGTGAGAGAGACCACGTTGGAGAGACCATATAAATGGCTTGCATTCTATAAGCCAGGTTTTATTTGACACCAGTAATACAAGATGAGGTTCAAACAGAATAGAGCTGTATTTGAATAGTAGCAGGAAAGTGTTTTTTTGATAAAATCCGGTTTGTGACTGTGGTCTCAGCTATATGGCCAAAACCCTTTTGTCTTGCAGCTTTGCAAACAGAGCCCAAAGTGGAAGATGTTTGAGATGGGGTGATGGAGTTTTCAGAGTTTAACCGTTTTTCATGAAATAATTTCCATGTCAGGATTCTGGCAATTACCCCCCATTTAAATCATGAGTCTCGAGCCAAGCTTCCAAAACTTCAAAAGGATTTATTGAGAGTTAACATGTCCGGCACTGCCTGGGTGTAGCTGACTCTGAGGCACATCATTCATTGTCATTCTTCACCCTGGATTTCCCCCCACCCCCTGGGTGTATCATAATTCATATTCTCCAATGGGACACATCCACATCCATCCACATAGCCAAGAGTCATCCATCATGCTCTCCAGTTAGCACTTTGCATGGCAGAAACTTTGGTCACCTAGTTACTATCTTTGAAAACTATTTATGGAATGCAGTTTCAGGTTTGCAAGCTGCTGCAGTGCTCCCCCATCCCTTTCTGCTGGCCACTCTAAAAAGACCAGAGAAATATTTTATGAGTCGGCATTCTATGGGGAAAGAGACATCTTGAAGAAGGCGGTTTAGTTGATTATTAATCAAAATGCCACATTGTATAGGGAAGGAAAAGATTAAAATCTGTCTCAAAACCTGCCCTTAAATGGCAGACTCAGGTTGGATGTTGTCAGCCCTACTGGGTAAAGCAGACCAAGAAATGGACAAGATGTAGACCTAACACTATATTTATTAAAGTAGTTGTAATAACATGTACTATGTTTTATATGAATGTACTTCCCCATCTCCTCTTTGTCTTGAGAATTTGACGGGGGTGGGGGTTGCCCATCTGAGACATTTTTGTAAGCGTCTCTCTTTGGCTTAAGCCACGTTTATCTATTTACAGATAGTCCTCTACTTATGACCACAACTGAGCCCAACATTTCTGTTGTGAAGTGAGACATTTGTTAAGTGAATTTTGCCCCTTATTTTTAACGATCTATCTTGCCTCAATCTTTCACTGAATCACTGCAGTTGTTAAGTCAGTAACATGTTTGTTAAGCAAATCTGGTTTTCCCCATTGGCTTTGCTTGTCAGAAGGTTATAGAAGTAGATCACATGATCCCCGGACACTGTGATCATCATAAATATGAATCAATTGCTAAGGGTCTGGATTTTGATCACGTGACCATGAGGATGCTGCAACAGCCGTAAGTGTGAAAAATGGTCATAAGTCACTTTTTTCAGTGCCACTGTAACTTTGAACTGTCGCTAAACGAACTCTTGTAAGTGGGGGGCTACCTGTGTTGACTTGGTAACAGATCTTCCCTTTCTCCATTAAAACCATGCTCTACAGATATACTGTACTGACTTTTGGAGAACAAAGTTGTAGGTGACATATACAATCTATCCTGTATCTCCTGAATTAGCCTCTTGTGGAGGTGAAATATGTTATCCCATTAAAGGTGCTAGAATTTAAATCCAATTGCCAGACTGGTTGCTTGCAATTCTGGAATTTGCCAGGGATAGGGAGTGGAGGAAATGGATGTTGGAGAGGACAAAATAATATTTTTCTGTTATTTATTTCTGGGCAGCTTTGCCTTTCCTATTGATAGGGAAAGATTCCCTATCCTGGCTATTTCCTTTTTCCATTTTACGATTAATTTGAGCGCATTTCTCATATATTCATAAATGTTCAGAACAGAATCACAGAGTTGCAAGGGACCTCAGAGGTCTGCTAGACCCGTGATGGCAAGCATGTCACAGGTAGCATGCAGAGCTGTTTGTGCGGGCATGCGAGCCCCAGCCAAACTTACCTGCACAGTGCATGTGCGCACCTCCCAGCTGATTTTCAGCCCATTTGAGGCCGTTTTCGCCCTCCCGGAGGCTTGAGGGAAGCCTCTGCAGTCTTGGGAGGCTGAAAAACGGGCCTTCCGGAAGTGCCGAAATGGGCCCGTTCTCAGCCTCCCGAACCCTCTGGAGGCTGAAAACAGGCACTTTCGGTATTTCCGGAAGGACTGCTTTTCGGCCTCCTGAGCAGTGGTGAGATTCAAAAAAATGTACTACCAGTTCTGTGGGTGTGGCTTGATGGGCGTGGCAGGAGAAGGTTCCTGCAAAATCCCATTCCCTCCCCACCCCACTAACCTGCTTTCCAGCTCCATTCTCCTGTGCAGGGTAGCAAAAGGAGACCCAGTTGATCAGCTGGGCCTCAGGAGGCAGAGAATAGATGGGGGCAGGGCCAGTCAGAGGTGGGATTTGCCGGTTCTCCAAACTACTCCAAATTCCCACTGCCGGTTCTCCAGAATTGGTCGGAACCTTATGAATACCATCTCTGGACCCATCCCCTCTCACACACATACCTCACACCGGGCTGCCGATCTGGAAAGGTTGGTGTACACTTTTATAGTTGATGAATCTTTCCAATTAATATTTTCTCCCTTCTAAATTTTCTTCTGGTAGAAGGAACTCGATTGGTGCTAAGCAGCACAAACATAAACAGCATTTGCTGTTCTAGGGACAGCAAATCTACTTCTGTCTTGAAAAAATATAACTCACTTGCTGATAAAAAAACCTTTCAACACACCATAACAAAAAGGTTCGCCATCACTGTTATAGACTAACCCCCCTGCTCTAGAGAAACCCTAGACCAGGGATGTCATCATGGCATTGTCACATGACATAGCACAACTTTTTTTCCCTTTGCTAAACTGGGCATGGGCGTAGCCAGCACATGACACATCCGGCCTGTGGGCTGGGAATTTGATAGCCCTGCCCTAGCCTGGACCATTTCAGACAAATGATTGTCCACTGTCTCTTTTTAAAAACCTCCAGTGATGGAAGACCCACAGCTTCTGAAGGCAAGACAAGCCGTTCCACTGATTAATGGTTCTGTCAGGAAATTCCTCCTTAGGTCTAGGTTGGATCAACGTGATTAGGACAAATACTGAACTTGACAGAAGTAGGATTTCCATTCCAGCCACAGAGATGAGAAGCTTCTTAAAAACACGAGCTTAGAAATATCAGCATCTGATTTATTCCTCTAGTAAAGCAGCTGCGCCATCCTTCTCTGCTTACCCAGTTTTGCTGCCTGTTGCATTTCCATGTTAATCATAGAGAATGTATTTCCTCTGTGGCTAGCATGAAAACTAAGGGACAAAGGGAGGATGGGATGAGCCATCTTTCCTCAGCCATCCTACTTGTTTTCCTGGAAGGAATTCCTGATCCTTATGGATGAGCAGGTTAATTTTTAAATAAAAAGCTACCGCAGAAAGAGTTGACTATGTCCTTACTCATCTTAGCTGCCTTGAACAAGGACACCAGTGGTCATTTCCTGACATGCCTATGGGCAGGGATCCCCAAACCTGGCAACCTTAGGACTTATGGACTTCAACTCCCAGAATTCTCCAGTCAGCTGGCTGGAGAATTCTGGGAGTTGAAGTCCATAAGTCTTAAAGTTGCCAGGTTTGGAGATCTGCCTATGAGATTCATTTGGTTAAAATTTGCTTCATATGCCACAGGAAATGAAGGCCCAAGGCTGGATCTTTCTTTTGTATTTGTTTCAATATATATTTGAGGGCAATGTAACTTATGTTCCTCAAATATTCTCAGAGAATGCAAATGAATCTAGATATGTTTAGGGTCAAATTGCTAAGTTTTTTTTTCTGCTATTACTCTTAAGAGGTCCTCCTATCTACTGTAATTCTGGATCCTTATTTTTTTGCCTAAAGCTGTTTTCTGAGTAACTTTATTACTATTTTCTTAGGACTACTATTTGATCTACAAAAAATGGATAATCAAGGCTGGTACAATAGCCCTTAATTTTCTAATGTCTGGTGTCATAATGCATTAGAGACTTGTCATTGGGTGTGGGAGTTCTAAGTACAGGTTATACCCCAGTGTAGTTTTTGCAATCTTCAAGGCAGCCTGGATTGCCCATCTATGAAATGGTCTACCTTGCAGGGTTGGTGTGCGGCCTAACATAAATAAAAGTATGCAAGCTGCAAGTTACGTGTGGTTCTTTTTCTTGCCATAGTATTTTGCTGCTTTTCCGTAATCCCAAAGATGCTTTTTCCAAAAGGCATCCGGATTTCCTTCCTTCCTTGTTTTTTTCTTTGAAAACATTTCGCTTCTCCTTCTTGGAAGAGAAACGAAACATTTTCAAGGAAAAAAATAAGAAGAAATTCTGGTTGCCTTTTGAAAAATGCACCTTTGAGACAAACATGACCTGAAAATCTTTGTAGCTTTCTTTTCTGTTCCTTTAGCATTTTCCTGCAGCTATGTGGAGCCATCTCTTTTATTTTTTTTGGATTTTCCCATGCAACCTTGAGTTGACTCCTGACGACTAGATGGAAGACCTAACATTTTGGGTTGCAATTGCTTCTTATCGTTGCTTCTTGGCTCCTGGTTTCTTACCTTGTGTCTTTAACCACTTACATGCTGTGGGTGGTATGTGTCTTCCTCAATCTCAGGTTGTCTACTAAAAATATCTTTATCTGTGCCTAGCACTGCCTTCTTGTCAAGGTTCCATTAGTAATATGTCCCATTCAATAAGAACTCCAAGGCAGGCTTATTCCTCAAAGAATATTTTATTGGAACATATCAAATTGGCATTTTCTTAAGTGAAAAAAATGTCTCTAAGTTCCTGGTGGTTTTACACCCAATTAAAAGTAAAACTTTGTCACTTCCCCCCAGTCACCAACCACATGGACCTATCAGCATACAGCCCAGTTGCTAGGTGACCTCACAGTCTCCATTTTTCAAACACCTGCACCAACGTCCTTGATTTTGAGGGGAAATTATTTTATTTTGGCTACAGCTATCTCTACACCCCCTACTTGCCCCCTTTGCTGCAGGTTGTATCAGCCCTGAAGCTGTGAGAAGAAGAAACTCTTTAGAATAAAACTAAAAAAGAAAATGGCCAGCAGTTCAGCCAACTTCAGGGTTGACACTTCTTCTTCCCCAGAGAGCTCAGATTATGGCCCTGGGATCTGTTTGAGCCACTCGTCCAGCTTAGGTGTTGTTGTGAATTAATAAAAGTGCTTGAATAAAGCTTGTTGAAACCTTAAAGCAAAGTGCAGGGTTCTGACCCTGCACTTCTGATTGGCCGATAATAGCGATATCGGATTGGTCCATTCAGGAGAATCTGATTGGCTATTAACGAGCCTTTCTCATTGGTTAAAGGAGCTAGCGTTCCTGTGTTTTCATTGGCTAAATACCCATGAGCTTGCCTATATAAAGGGGGCTGTTGAAGCTGTTTAGAGAGCTGTTGCACCATGTTAAATAAAGAGTTGAAGTTCACTGTTTGTCAACTCGTCTCTGCTTCTTGTGCCACGCACCGAACTTAACACTGGTGACGAGGGTGGGATGTGGAGACGTCAGAGCTGACTGAACACTGCGGAACGATAACAGAGCACGTGGCTGAAACGCACCAACGGCGGAACCATGTCCGGCAGCATCATACCACCCGCTCCATTTGACTCGGCACAAAAAGACTGGGACTCATGTATGGATCGCTTCCAGATGTTTCTGGAGACCAACAATTTGAAGGATGCCACTACCGGAAAGAAATGGGCGGTATTCCTAACTCACTGCGGGCCAACCGTATTCAAGATGGCCAAGGCACTAGCGAAACCGGCAGAAGTGAAGTCCATGGACTGGGACGTCCTTGAACCCCTGCTAAGGGCCCACTATGCACCGACCGTACCAACCCTGAGTATGTTTCTACCACCATTGTAATTACTCAGGCCTTTGTTTTCCACATTCCTTCAGGCCTTGGTACTTCTCCAGCTTACCGCACTCCTTCCTGATGTTGCTGTTCACTTGACATGGCTACATACACAAATACATGTGTACATACATACATACACATTCATACATTTCATTCCTGGATTAACCCACTACCTGAATTCTCTATTTCATTTCATTTTATTTATTAATTAATTACATTTATTTGTCGCTCACCTTGTATCCAACGTCTCTGGGTGGCTTACAGGACAGGTAGTCCTTGACTTTCATTTAGTGTCTGTTCAAAGTTACGACGACACTGAAAAAAGTGACATGACTGTTTTTTCACATAACCATTGCAGAGCATTCCAAAGGCCATACGATCAAAATTCAGATGCTTGCCAAGGTCATCCGGTTCACATTTATGACAGTTGCAGTGTTCTGGGGTCATGTGATCAGCTTTTATGACCTTCTGACATGGTTGTTAGTAACAGTTACCATGTTACTAACTTAACAAATGCAATGATTCACTTAACAACTGTGGCATGACTGTAAAGTGGGGCAAACTCGCTTAAATGTTCCACTTAGCAACATAAATTCTGGGCTCATTGGTGGTCACAATTCAAGGACTACATGTATTCATTCATTCACTCATTCATTCCCTGCCTTTATTATTTTTACACATAAATCAAGACTGGCAAACATACCCAACATACTTTCTTCCTATTTTCTCCACTATAAGAACCCTGTGTGTTGAGTTGGCCTGAGATAGAGTGACAGGCCCAAGGTCATCCAGTTGGCTTTCATGGCTAAGATGTGACTCAAGGTCTGTTCTTTAGCTGGAAGCTTTAATCACTAAACTAAACTGGTTTAGATGTTATTCTAAGGCAGAGGTCTCCAAACTTGGCAACTTTTAAGACTTGTGGACTTCAACTTCCAGAATTCTCCAGCCAGCATAGACTGGAGAATTCTGGGAGTAGAAGTTCACAAGTCTAAAGTTGCCAAGTTTGGGGACCCCTGCTCTATGGGGTGCACTGGAGTTTTTCAACCTTGGCCTAAGATGTGTGGACTTCACCTCGATTTCTGGGGCCTGAAGTCCATCCATGTTAAGGTGGCCAAGGTTTAGAAACACTGGTAGATAATTACCGTGGTGGATTGTTCCAGCTCTCTTAGGAACTCCCCTTTAGTACATTAGTGGAACCTAGATACAGAATCACATTGGAAAGGCAAGCTATGAGAATGTGTGTTTGTTCTTGGGCTGACTCTTGGCAACATTTTCCAAACTTGGTTTGCCCATACCTCCTTCCAAGGGCTGAGAGAGAGGGACTGGCTCAAGCTCATCCAGCTGCCTTCACATTTCCTAAGGCAGAAGTAGAACTCATGATGTTCTACTCAGAAGTAGAACTCAAAATGATGATTCTTGACTCTTGATGAATATATCATTTCTTTTATGTACACTGAAAGCATTTGCACCAAGACAAATTCCTTGTGTTTTTAATCACACTTGGCCAATAAAGAATTCAATCCTATCCTATCCTATCCTATCCTATCCTATCCTATCCTATCCTATCCTATCCTATCCTATCCTATCCTATCCTATGATGTCCTGGTTACTAATCCAACACCAAAGTGATTTTCAATTTTTTTTTAAATTAAGTAAATCTAATTCAATCTATTTTCGCCGGCATTGCAAAAATCCAGAGATTAAAAAAAGCCAAGCATTCATTAGAAAGGCAAGATTTATTATTTTTTATTTCCTATTTAAATACAGTTTTTGTACTAACAATATATTTATTTGAAAAAGGAAGGGTAAAACAGACAACTATACTTTTAACTACAAGCTCCTAATTAAAATTCCAATACTGGCTTTTAGTAATTAAATAAATTTTCAGCCGATTGCTTTCTGATACAACCCAATTAATGATCACGACTTTTCATTATTTTCCCCAATTTATTTTATCATTGCTTAGCCAGGTTAATTCTATTCCCAAATCCTAACAACCCCAATGCCTAGCATTTCATCGAATATACAGTACTTTTTGACATAATCTCATTTTAAATTCAAGTTTAGGTTATCCAAACTCTTTAGATTCTAAATCCTGAACCCTCTGCACTAGCAGTGCAATTGTAAGAATTATGTCTCAAAGTTGTTTTGAAACTCTGTTTATATTTCATAATTCTAATAATTTTCTTCTTCTTGATCTACTTAAATTGATGCACAAATCACATAGGTTCCATCATACGGGTAGTTCTTGACTTACAACATTCGCTTAATGACTATCTGAAGTCACAACAGCACTGAAAAAAGTGATTTATAAACAGTCTTTGCACTGGTGACCATTGCAACATTCCCACAGTCACATGATCAAAAAAAAATTTGAGCACTTGTAAACCAGCATGTTTTTACAAAGTTTGCAGTGTCCAGGGGCTCATGTAGAAACACCAAGAACAGCAAACCTATCAGCCTTGCTCCTTTTTTCAGAGTACACCATTTGCATTATCCTTCCTACCCATCTTCCCAATGCTCATGGAGCATCTCCAGCCCTTATTGGTCTCTCTTTTTTGGGAGAGTGTGAGCTCCATTTATTTTAGCGTTTTGCAAGTCTGCAAACCTCAGCCTTTCAGGCTTGCAGATGGCTTTCTTCTGTGCCAGAAAGCTGATATCTGGGATGCAAAAAATCTGCCATAGTTAAGCTAATGGAAACAGAGATAACCTAAAGCAGGGGTGTCAAACTCAAGGCCTACGGGTCAGATCCGGCCCGTGGGGTGCTTAGATCTGGCCTGCAAGTATTCTGACACAGGCTTCCTGAGACCGTAATTAAACACACGCTTAATCCAAACAACTCTTTTTATTTCAACGCTGGGAATTATGTTCATTCCCAGCCCGTAATGAGTCCCAGTCTCTCGAGATAAGCACCCACCTTTGTCTCCTTTGAGTTGCTGCCAACTACTAAAGTGCCAAATGAACTGTAAAAAGCCAAATGAAGTACAAAGTCCACACAGAGCTTCAAGGTTTAATCCAAACAGAGCAAAAAACCTTGCTTCCTGCAAAGGTTCCTGTCCCTTTGCACTTCCTTTACATCTTATGGGAGGGGCAATCACCTCCAAGCCTTACTCCCGAGTTGCCCCTTCTGTATTAACTGCTCTTGCCTTCTGGCAGCTCTGCGCACTGGGAACAGGCTCCCCTTGTTCCTCTGCCTCGCTGCTGTCAGATTCTGGAGGCTCCAGAGTCAGCACATAACTCCCAGATGGCCCTGACCCCATCTCTGTATCAGATGCAGGACCCTCATCCGAGTCCTCCCCAGAGTCCTGGACTGGCCATGTTCTTCCCCACTGTCTGATTCTGCTGCCATCTCCACAGGCTGCTGGTGGACCAAAACAGCAGGCCCGTCCTGGAAACAACAAAGGACTGGTCTGCAGTGCCTCTCTGCCAGCAAATATGGAGCTTGGGAGGCCCGTGCAAGGCCCTTCCAGGGTCTGTTTTTGGCCGTGACGACCTCCTGCAGCCCTCTGGCAGAGGAAACAAAGGTCAAGGAGAGGGCTGGCAGAGGTCTTCAGGTGACCACCATGACTGAAAACAGAGTCTCAATGGTCCTGTCAAACCTCGAACCTGGGGTTTGCCACAGAGATTGGGTGGGCTGCACGCAGTCCCTCCAGGCTCCATTTTCATTGGCAGAGGCCTACAGGAGGCCATCGCGTCTGAAAACCAAGCCTCAACAAGTGATGTCGAACTGGCCATGCCCACTCCAGCCATGCCCCCCCCCGTCTCCCTCTCAAGGTAAAACACAACCCTGATGCGGCCCTCAATTAAATTGAGTTTGACACCCCTTGACCGACCATCAATATTCTCTTCCTCATGGCTTCAACTCTACGAATTGCTCCTTCTATCTTATTTTAGGCCGAAAAGATGGTTAGATTCAAAGGAAGACGGTTCTTAACAAAAACTTGTGGTCATTCCTATGTGGATTTTTTTGCTTGTTGGCAACCCTTGGGGAGATCCACCCCATATTTATGCTACACCGCATAAATACACCGTGTGGCTTCTTTGATGATTAATCAGGTTGGATCGCTGATTGAAGCTCCTCCCACATTCTGTGCATTCGTACGGTTTCTCCCCTGTGTGAGTTCTTTGGTGGCCGACCAGGAATTCTTTCCGGCTAAAGCTTTTCCTGCACACCAAACACAAGTAGGGCTTTTCCCCTGTGTGAATCCTCTCATGGATACGGAGAACCGAGTTGCAACTAAAAAATTTCCCGCAGCTGGCACACTTATACGGTTTCTCCCCTCTGTGAGTTCTCTTGTGGGATGTCAGGCTTGAACTGTTGCTGAAGGATTTCCCACAGTCTGGGCAAGTGTAAGGTTTCTCCCCAGTGTGGATTCTCTGATGGTTCAGAAGGTTTGAACTCTGGCTGAAATTCTTCCCGCAGTCTAAACATTTGTATGGTTTCTCTCCGGTATGGAGTCTTTGATGGCGGACAAAGTTTGACTTAAAGCTGAAGTTTTTCCCACAGTCTGTGCATGTGTACGGTTTCTCTCCCATCTGAAGGTCAGGAGGCTGTGGAGTCCTCTTCTCACATTCTGTATGTTTGGATGGATTCTTTTCACCATATCCATTCTCCTGCTTTCCTGGGGCTGAACTACAAAGAAAGCTTTTACCACAATTCAAACACGTACAAAGACTTTCTCCCCTCAAAATTAAGGCCTGTCTGGAATTGTGCCCACATTTGGAACATTTGTACGGTTTGTCTCCAACAGGGATCCTCTGAAGATTGCTTTGAGGAACCTTTTGATAGAACCCAATCTGACCATCCATGGTCGATTCTATTCTCATTTGTTCATTCTTCTCAAAAATGGAGTCCCAGCTTTCACCACCGTCATTACATTGGGATGGCAGTTTTTCAGCTTCCATTTTCTGGTACGTAGGAAGATCACAAGCATCATCTCTGGGTGGTTTTTCCCAGATGTTTTGACGGAAGATTTTGTCGTCCTCTTTCTCACAGGTATGTTTTTCTGCTCCTCCTTGTTCTAAGGGCCTCCCTTCATTCCTCTCTGTCTCTTGATGATATTTTGTCATGTGTCCCATCAGGGACAAGGAGAAAAGTTCTCGCCTGGCTTTATCAAATGGAACTCCAGTAAGTGTCATCAGGTGAGAAATTCCTTTCATATATCTCTTCCTCTTGTTTTCAACCATTTCTATGGGAAATACCAGAGAGAAATGAGTCTGTGAAGAAGCTTTTGACATTTAATATCTCACTGCTTCTCCCCAGTAAAACAGAGAGCAGCATAGGTGATATGATAAACTTCCCCACACAATAAAAAAAAATCCACTAAGTGTTGTTATGTTACAGCAGAAGCCTCACCCTTGGATATATACAAATATTCCCACTTTGGATGCAAATACATAAGTTATAGGTTTAAAAAAACAACTCAGAGATATATTAGAAATTTTGCAAAATCCAAATGGGCCCGAAAAATGGCTTCTGTATAGTGTTCATCTGTGAGTTCATCTGTGAGACTCACAGATGAACACTATACGGAAGCCTGATGATGGCAGATGAGATTCTGCCGAAACGTTGCTACTACTTTAAAAGCACAACTACAATGACGTGGGAAAATACCTGAACAAAGCTGAATGCCATACCCGCGAAAACTTAAGAAAACAAATATATATATATATATATATATATATATATACACACACATATATACATATATATATATATATACACATACCTACATACACACACATACATATAATATATATGTTGTGACTGAAAGGATCGATCCTGCTGTGAGTTTTGACTCTGATAACTCTGAAGATGAAAGGGTGGAGCCTGCTATGAATGTGGAGTCTGAATTATCAGAGGACACAGATGTGAACCAGGAGGATGAGAGATTGTCAGAGAGACAATCCTCGCCAGAATTTTCGACTGCACTCATGCCAGCAACTGATCCACAAAATGAGTCAGAGGCTTCTAATGGGGAAACTGACAGATCGTGGATTGATGCTAGAACCAGGAGAAGAATGAAACGTCAAGCTGAAGGGAGGCGTCAAGCCAGACATTGATTAGAGAGACTGACACGCCCATCCAGGTGATTTAAGGAGGATTGCTGATTCTCAAACTTTGCTTGGAAGCAAAGTATTTGATGTCGAAAGGATACGTGTGGAGCGGCCTTTGTAATTTATGGACATTCTGAATTACCAGACAGATTCCAGGAAGTCTGCCAAGGACTGGAATATAGTACTGTTAACACTTTTTTAGTCTGGCTTTGTTTTGTTTGTATTTTCCCACGTCATTGTAATTGTGCTTTTAAAGTTGTAGCAACATTTCGGCAGAATCTCATCTGCCATCATCAGGCTTCTGTATATCTACAATGACGTGGGAAAATACCCGAACAAAAGCTGAATGCCATACATGTAAGTACCCGCAAAAACTTAAGAAAACATATATATATATATATATATATATATATATATGTGTGTGTGTGTGTGTGTATGTGTATGTGTGTATGTATGTATATGTATATGTATATGTATATGTATATGTATATGTATATGTATATGTATATGTATATGTATATGTATATATATATAAAAGCGAAATAACATTCACGCATTATCACAAAATCTCCAGAATCATAAAGCCTACAAACTTGAAATTAGGCACGTATGTTCCTCTTAGCTTCTAGATCTAGCTCTGATGCTAAGGACTTCTACTCCCCCTCCCCACCTAAGAAGAATTTTTTTCCAAATGCAAAACACAAGCAGAGGAGTTTCAGTTTTACTTTCACAGCACCAAGCAGCTTTAGTACAGAACCAGTGTTGCCAGACATACGATAATTATCGTATTTGTACGATAATTTGGCCCTCTGTACGATGTACGATCAATAATTCCCAAAAAGGTCAAATGTACGATAATTTTACAGTTTGGCAATTTAAATTGCAGCTGCCCTGAAAGCAACTTTATTATACCCTTAAGAGCTAGTATTTTACCATACTGTACTTTTCGTGGGTTCATGCAACTTCATGAGTCTAGATCACGTGTGTGTGCGTACGCGCGTGTAGTTTGTGCATACGTGATACACGCTCGCTCACGAGCTACGTACAAGTACGAGTACGAGTCGAGTCAGCTAGTCGTCGCGCGCGTCAGGCCCATTGAGGTAGTTTATTGCTGATCGTAAGTTTTGCGGGATCGTATCTTGTGGCTTCATGCCTTCAGTTCGGACATTTTCCACATGGATATATGCCTACAGTTGGTACTTCCTGTGAGATATAGAGTTTGCTATATGTACGATAATTTTCTCAAAAAAACGATAATTTTGAGTCTCGGGTACGATAATTTTACATTTTGAATCTGGCAACGCTGTACAGAACAGTTGAACTAAACAACCCCAGCTTGCTGTCTCCTTCATGCTCACACAAGCAAATACTGTTTCAATTTCCAAACAGCCCTCAACTCTTTCACACACACTGACAGGACGCTAGCCAGATGAATACTGATGGATCCTGGTACGCAGAGGCAGATTTTTTCCCCTTTATTTTCCTCCCCAAAAACTACATAATCACATAGTTTCATAGCAAAGCACGGGTATCGAGCTAGTCTGGAAATAAGGAGGACTTTTCTGATAGTAAGAACGATTAATCAGTGGAACAGCTCGCCTCCTGGAACTGTGAGATGCTCCAGCACTGGAGGTCTCCAAGAAAAGATAAGACAAGTATTTGTTTGAGGTGGTATAAAGACTCCTGCCTTGGCAGGAAGTTGGAGTTGAAGACCTCCAAGGTCCCTTCTGTATACATCCTATGATTCTAAGATCTGTGACTCAAATCTTACCAGACAAGTGGATCTGATGATCTGCCCTTTGCTCAGGTGCCTCCTTTCCTGTTTCCAACAAAGGCTGTTTTATTTTGATGAAATTGGACTAAAAAAAGAAGAACCCAAAAAGACTTGAAAATTTAAGAATATTTAATAGAAAACTTTCAGATTTAGCAATGTGTTACAATGTTACAGTTGATTTATATACACATTACACAATAATGTAAACACCTTAGTTTAGTTTACTTTAAAAAATGTGGGAGGATTACATCTTTTTGACTTCTTTAATCCCCCATCAGTGGGACTGTAGTTTTTGTTTTTGTTTTAGCAGCCCTGAAATCAACAGACTTCTTTTCCACAAAAAAACGAACAACATCCTGTTTACTATATGGATCAAACGTGTTAAATTAGATTTGGTTTGCAGGAAAAAGCTGCGGGTTTGTGACGATCCAGACTGTGTGTGTGTGTGTGTGTGTGTGTGTGTGTGCATGAGCCCAACTTTCATTAAAACAAACTTCATTTGAAGGAAAACTGTAAATGTGACCCATCAATTAGGTAACAGTAACTTAATGTTTCTTGTAAGTGTACCTAATTCCTAATGAATGAATGAATGAATTAGCCATTGTAACTTTGAATGGTCACTCCACACAAGCAAAGTATCAGCAAAGGAGGTGAAAAAAAAACTCCAGAGAAGTTCCAGAGACAGGAAGTCTAGTCCTGCCAAGAACGTAATAAGGGTTAATTGAGAGGCAGTTTCTGTAAGCAACACCAGAATGTTTCCTTCCTGCCTTCCTTACAGGATTAGGCCAGTAATTTCTTCTAACAACTGGTTCTCTGAACTGTTTGGAATGTTAACAACTGGTTCTAGTGAATAGGTACAAACTGGTAGAATCCCACCCCTACCTGAGCTACAAATATTATCTTCTATTAGAACCACCTGGTTGATCAAAATGAAACTACTCACCTGTTCTTCTTGCATTTCAGATGCTTCTTTCCACAGCAAGAAATCTTCTGCTAGGGCCACCGCTTGAAGACAAGTCTCTGGCTTGTCTTCCCTAACCCAGTTTTGCATCTCTGGTGGCAGAATTGTCAGGAACTGTTCCATAATCACCAGCTCTACAATCCGCTCTTTTGTGTGACTCTGAGGCTTCATCCATCGATGGCCGAGATCCTGGAGGTGTCCAAATGCTTCTCGCGGCCCCTCAGCCTCCTCGTAGCGAAACTGCTTGAATCGCTGGCACAGACTCTCCAAACTGATCTTGTCTTTCTCCAGTGCTTCCTCTCCAGCTTTCAGAGGACAATCCAAGCTTTGGATGGCATGAGCTTTCCTACTAAAGCCTGTCAGGACTTCCGATGCAACTATTCCTCTATGCTCTGAGTTGGCATGAGACATGGCTTCTGACAATGTGATAGAAGAATTATGGTCAGCCCACTCTTCGGATCCAGGCAGCTGAGGTTGACTTTCTTTGGAATGAGTTCCTTTCTGGGTATTATGCCATGGAAACTCTGAATCTAATTGCTCAACTGGCACTCCTTTAATCTGCAGGGGATTCACGTTGGATGGAAATTTTCCAACACTGTCCGCACAGAGAACATCTCTTGCTCCTTTCTCTATTTTCTCCCCCGGAACTTGCTCAGAACTTGTGGATGCCTGCATTTTGATTCTTGGTGAGAGAATTGGTCCTAAAAACAAGATAATAGGAGAGTGTTGTGGTTCGCCGGTGCAGGTGCAGATGGCTGAGGTCTCGGAGAGTGAGGACTCAGATGAGGGCCCTGCGAGTGATGCAGGGATGGGGCGAGGACCATCAGGGAGTGGAATTCTGCCTTTGGAGATTGTGGAGGCTGGCAGCAGTGATGAAGAGGCCCCCGAGGAGACTGTGCCCAGCGTGCGTGTGTACGGGGCTGCTCGAAGGAAAGAGCAGCACAGGCAACTCCGGAGTAGGGCTGGAAGGTAATGGCTCCTCCCTGAGAAGATAAAAGCTAGCTGAGAAGCTGCAGTTCTTTGTAGAAGGAAAAGAAGTTTGATACTCGAGCCTGATGGACGTTAGAATATGTGAGTTGGTGTTTGGAGACTCTTTGAGTTATTGTTTAGCAACGTTATCTGTTCTTGGCAGCCTTGCAAAAACTTGGCAAGGCTCTTTCTTGTCGGAACTAATTAGTTGGAAGCAACCTTTTATCTGAAAAGAAACAGGATTTGTTAATGAAACAGTAAAAGGTTGTGCTGTCACCTTTGTCTTGTGTTTACTCTCTTGGAACCAGGTTTAGGTCAGAACAGAGAGGAGTTAAGGACAAAATTCAAGGTGTTTTGTTCTGTTTTGGAACACATTGAATAGTTTTGGAAAAAGAGAGAAAACTGACAGGTGCAGTCACTAGCAGTCAACCCTCCCCCACCCTACCAAGATTTCCTCTCCTTTGCAAAGGAGTCAATATTATTTTCCTGCAGAGTCTCAAAATAATCACGGGAAAAAAATAGCACATTATCAATCAGAAGGGCCCTTGGAGGTCTTCTAGTCCAACCCCCAGCTCAAGCAGGAGACCCTATACCAGACCCTGAAGAAACTATATGCTATACCAGTCGTCCTCGACTTACAACAATTCATTTAGTAACCGTTCAAAGTTACGACAACACTGAAAAAGTGACTTATGACCATTTTTCACACGTACAACCTTTGCAGCACCCACCCATGGTCACGGGATTTACCTATAAACGCTTGAAAACTGGTTCATAGTTATGATGGTTGTAGTGTCCCAGGGGGTCGCGGTTTGTGACCTTCTGACAAGCAAAGTCAATGGGGAAGCCAGATTCACTTAGCAAACGTGTTACTAATTTAACAACTGCAGTGATTCTCTTTACAAAGGTGGCAAAAAGTCATAAAATGGGGCAAAACCCACTTCACAAATGGCTCACTTAGCAACAAAAAATGCCCCCCTCAGTTGTGGTCATAAGTCGAGGACTACCTGTACATCTACAGCAGGGGTCTCCAAACTTGGCCACTTTAAGATTTGTGGACTTCAACTCCCAGAATTCCTCAGCTAGTCATGCTTAAAGTTGCCAAGTTTGGAGACTCCTAATCTATGGTAAGAACATATATGCTATACACCTGAGAAAAATAGCAGGAGCAGCTGCCTTTTGCAACTTGGGGTGAGGTGGGGAAACAACCTGTTGGAAAAATTATTTCATGATGTAATATGAATAGTCTGACGTTTGTTTTCTAAAAGTCAACTTGCAGAACAGAAAAAAAAACAAAAACAAAGCAAACATAAGAAAACATCTACTTTTATCAGAGATAGCCTGAAAGCAACATAACCAGCTTGGTCAGTTTCTCACAGGGTAAGACTTAGTAACTTGACCCAAAGGTGCTTTTTGGGGAGGCAACTGGACTTTCCTGTTTCTTTTTTCTTTTGAAGATGTTTTGCTTCTCATCCAAGAAGCTTCTTCAGCTCTGACAGGATAGTGGGGAATGGAAGGATATATATTTCTTTATATTAGTAACTTGACCTGCCTGTCTCTGCTTGTTCCAAAACTTCGATTTGTATGTAGAAAAAGGTGCTAGTCCAGCCTGGTGCAGAACTGGATCTCTGAAGCAGAGGAAGAAACAGGCTGTTCGTTGAATGTTAGCTAAAAGAAAGAATAGTGGTTTTCATTTTCTTTTTTATCTTGTCCCTAAAAGAAAACTTCTGTCTATTAAGCTGCAGAACAACAAAACTAGGCTCCTTTTTCTGTTCCCCACCCCCCACATCGCCAAAATATATTTACAGGTTTGCAACTCTGTTAAAACCCCACCATCTAAAATACTGTGCGTGCAATACTAAAGAAATAATTTTTTTGTGTGATTATTTGTGTGATTATTGTTATCAAAAGATGAACATGCATTTGCATGAACAGTGATGGCATTACATAAATAATTGTGTGGCAAGCGCTGTTAATGTATTTACCGTAGGCATAATAACATACCTGGGTGGGAGATTTGATTGGTAATTGAAGGTGTGGGGGAAATGCTACTGCTTTGAACTGGACTGGGTAATAGGGAGGGAAAAAAAACCACCAGAAAAGTAATGTCAAAGTGTTGTAAATTATTAACAACATGGTGGGTTCATTTGGTCACCTGAAGCTGAGCTGGACTGGATGGTATCTGGACTGTTTATCTTTCTGAAAACTGTCTCTTCCACCTTTTTTTTTCATATTCGTTTTTTCATATTCTTCACAAGCAGAGAGCAGATAATCAGAGTTGGAAGGGATCTTGTTGGTCATCTAGTCCAACCCTCTGCCCAAGTGGGAGATCCAACACCATTTCTAACAGACAGGAGTCCAATCTCTTCTAGAAATTCTCAAGTGATGGCGCTCCCACAACTTTCCAGACAGATTTGCAAGACAAGTTAAGTTTAGAGATTGAAATGGAACGAAGTGACCCAGTGGGGTTCAGGATCGATGGCAGGGAATCTGAATCCGCATTCCGCTTAACACATTCCACTTAACGACTGCCACAATTTGTGATCATACTTACAGAATCAATTATGGTCACATGTCAAAGGATGACCTCTGTAGTTGCAAAATCATTACAGCTGGTTTAAGGACCAGGTAACAGATAATCAGAGTTGGAAGGGACCTTATAGGTCATCTAGTCCAACCCCCCCACCCCCTCCCCCGCCCAAGCGGGAGACCCTACACCATTGACAAATGGCAGTCCAAGATAGAGTTGATGTTGTGTAGGGATCCTGCTTTTTTTGTTTTTACCCTAGATGGACTCCTTCTTCATCCTCTTCTTCATCTCCTGCTTGAGCAGGGGGTTGGACTATAAGACCTCCAAGGTCCCTTCCAGCTCTATTCTGATTGATTGATGGATTGATTTCCCAAGGAGTCAGTCTCCCTGATTCGAATACGATGCCACCTGCTCACTACTTGCTCACCTAAAAAAAGAGAAAGCCCGTTGAGTTCAGCGAGGCTTACCAAATAGGTATAGGATCGCCATACTAGTCTTACCTGGAAATAAGTCCAAGAGAACTCAAGGGTAGGCTGGCTTCTCAAGAGCCCCAAAGGTCGAGCGATCCTGGGGAATTGCTTCGCCCCGGCGAGGCTGGCGTTGTTGTAGAGATGCGCAGGAGGCTGGGCTCGCGTCCAAAGAAAATAAACAGCCGCCTCACGTTCCCAACAAGCCCCATTGGAAAGGGAGGGTGTGCTCTCCGCCCATCCCTTTCGCTCTGGAGACAGAGAGAGGGAGTTTGTGTATGTGTGTGTGTGAGAGAGAGAGAGATTGTGTGTGTGTGTGTGAGAGAGAGAGAGAGAGACAGTTTTTGTGTATGTGTGTGAGAGGGAGAGAGTTTGTGTGTGTGTGTGTGTGAGAGAGAGATTGTGTGTGTGAGATTGAGAGAGTTTGTGTGTGTGTGTGTGTGAGAGAGAGATTGTGTGTGTGTGAGGGAGAGATTGAGAGAGAGTTTGTGTGTGTTTGTGTGTGAGAGAGAGATTGTGTGTGAGAGAGAGATTGTGTGTGTGTGAGAGAGAGAGTTTGTGTGTATGTTTGTGTATGTGTGTGAGTTTGTGTGTGTGTGTGTGTGAGAGAGAGATTGTGTGTGTGTGAGAGAGATTGTGTGTGTGTGTGAGAGAGAGTTTGTGTGTATGTTTGTGTGTGTGTGTGAGAGAGTTTGTGTGTGTGTGAGAGAGTTTGTGTGTGTGTGTGAGAGAGAGAGAGAGAGTTTGTGTGTGTGTGAGAGAGAGAGAGAGAGAGAGAGAGCTGGAGGACGCGTGCCGCGCAGTTCTGGCATGGGGATGAGGGGGAGGCGGTGGCTTCGGGAGGTGGGCGCCTCTGGCCTTGCCGGCTGCTCGGTCCCTGCTATCGGGGAGCCTCCTCTTCCTTGTCCTGCTTTCCGGGCCCGTCCCACTTTCCCTCGCTCTCACCTTTGCTGCGGCAAAAAAAACTTTCCCGCCAGCGTTTTCAACGCCCTCTTTCCACTTTCACTCGTGCGATCTGCACAGCGAAGGCAGTGCTCACGTCTTGTGCTCTCCATTAGTGGGGAGGAAGTCTCCCTCTCTTTCTCTCTCTCTCTCCCTGCCTCCCTCCTACCTCCCCCCATCTCACACACTCCACCTCCATCTTTCCCTCTCTCCCACACTCCCACCTGTGAGGTTTTGTGGAGATGGCTGCGAGTGATGGATGGAGATCGCAAGTTGCTAGAGAGACCAAGACATTGGTGTAATTCAGGATGGCTAACTTGTCTTGTGAGAGGGATCTTTGAGTCTTTGAGCCAGCAGTGTGGAGCGTCAGCCAAAAAAGCTAATGCAATCAGATAACAGATAATCAGAGTTGGAAGGGACCTTGAAGCTCATCTAGTCCAACCCTCTGCCCAAGCGGGAGACCCAGCACCATTTCTGACAAATGGCAGTCCAATCTCTTCTTGAAAGTCTCAAATGATGGTGCTCCCACAACTTTCGAGGGCAAGCTGTTCCATTGGTTGATTGTCAGAAAATTTCTGTCAGAAAGTTTCTCCTTATTTCCAGCTTCAATCTCTCCTTGTTCAGTTTCCATCCATTATTCCTTGTCTGGCCTACAGTCGTTTAGAATATAGCCTGACCCCTTCCTCCCTGTGGCAGCCCCTCAAATATTGGAAGACTGTTCTTCTGTCTCCCCCGGTCCTTCTCTTCACTAGACTAGCCATGCCCAGTTCCTGTAACCGTTCTTCATATGCCTTAGTCTCCAGTCCCCTAATCATCCTGGTTGTTTTTCTCTGCACTTTTTCTAGAGGCTCAACATCTTTTTTATAGTGGTGACCAAATCTGGATTCAGTACTCTGGGCGTGGTCTTGCTAAGGCTTTATAGAGTGGTATTAGTACCTCACTTCTAAGTTGCATTAACAGAGGGATACAATCAAGATCAAGTAAGGTACTGATACCTCACTGCAACGATTCATTTAACAACTGTGACAAGAAAGGTCCTAAAATGGGGGGAAACAACGATGCCACTTAACAATTGTATTGCTTTGCAACAGAAATTTTGAGTTCAATTATGGTCGTAAGTTGAGGACTACCAGTATTGAACACTGAGAGAAGCCTCTCTACTTGCTTTGTCTCCACAATATTTCATTTTGTAACTGAAATTAGGGATACAGTAATAGCCAAAGTCGATAATTAGTAAAATGTAAAATGTATTTCTTTAATAGAAAATAATATCTGTAACTCAGGGTTGAACTGTGGAATGCTAGGTGCTCTCAGAGCTGGGTTGCTTGCTTGTAGATTTTTTTTGTTATCCAACTAGGTAACATCACTGTGAGTGAACTTTCGCCTGGATGATGTTTACCTAGTTCGGTAATGAAACAACTGCAATCAAATAACAAGGCTTGGTGGGTACTTAGAACACCACATTATAGGTAATCCTCATCTTATAATCATGTGTTTAGCAACCATTCAAAGTTTCAACTGCACTTTAAAAAGTGCTTCATGACCAGTCTTCATATTTAGAATTGTTACGGCCAGTGGTGGGATTCAATTTTTTTTTACTACTGGTTGTGTGGGTGTGGCTTGGTGGGCGTGGCAGGGGAAGGGATACTGCAAAATCTCCGTTCCCTCCCCACCCCACTAACCTGCTTTCCAGCTCTGTTCTCCTATGCAGGGCAACAAAAGATGTCCCAGCCAATCAGCTGGGACTCCAGAGGCAGTGAATAGATGTTGGCGGGGCCAGTCAGAGGTGGTATTTGCCGGTTCTCCAAACTACTCAAAATTTCTGCTACCGGTTCTCCAGAACTGGTAACAGAACCTGCTAAATACCACCTCTGCTTACGGCAACCCCCCACAGTAAAGTGATCAGAATTGCAATGGGCATGTATTTATGATGGTTGTAATGTCCCAGAGTCACATCATCATGATTTGCAACCTTCCCAGCTAGCTTCTGGCAGGCAAAGTTATTGGAGGAAGCCAAATTCACTTAACAACTGCCGTGAATTTCTTAACAATTGTGGCAAAAATGATTGTAAAATCAGACTTGACTCACTTAATTGCCTTGCTTAGCAATGGAAATTCCGGTCTCGATTGTGATCATAAGTGAAGGACTTGCTATTTGTCTCTTTGCAAGAGGGCAGAATGGAGATCTTCCCCCTGACGATTGGATTGGGATTTTCACAATCCACAGTTTCCTAATGATTGGATTAGCATTCTTACCATTTTAAATAGTGTTGGAAGAAATATCCTTCTGGGTTCAGTTCCAAGTGGGGAAAAAGACACTGGAAACATGGAGGCTGTTTGGAAAGATGGTTTAATGGTGGACAGGATCACATGCCTGGGAGCTCTCAGAATGGGTTACTGTTGTCAGTGGTGGTTTCACTGTATTATTCTAAGTGCATAGTCTTAAAAATGTTAAATTAGGTCTGATGCAAAAACAGCACTTTGTTATTTTCCACATTCCTATTCTTATCCTACAAAATCTATGCACTGAATGTATCATTTCCATCTATCAGTTACCATCTTTCAGCTATGGTGGCTCAGTGGTTAGAATGTACCGCAGGATATTTCTGCTGCCTGCTGGCTACATGCAATTTGGCAGTTCAAATCTCACAAGGCTCAAAGTTGACTCAGCCTTCTGGGGTGGGTAAAATGAGGACTCAGATTGTTGGGGGCAATATAGCTGAGTCTTGTAAACTGCTTAGAGAGGGCTGGAAAGCACTGCTGAAGTGGTATATAAGTCTAAGTGCTATTGCTATTACTATCAGTTACTTTCATTGCAAAAGTCCACATTGCTTGTACACTCTACCCTGATATCCTAGGTTTTGTGGGGAAAACACGATGCGTAGGAAAGCCAACACCAGCAGCATAAATAACTGGCAGCAAACAACTGTGTATATCACAATAATATACACCTGCCCACAATACCACTGCATCATAGGAGGTGCAGAGGACGTTCCCTAAATTTTAAGATGATTCAGCAGATCACAGATTTGTGATCCCATCCATCTCTGCTTATCATACACCTTCCTAAGGTGCTTTCAGAAAGTTACACTCTCCACCTCCAAGCCCGTCTCAAGCTTTCCCATTTGGCGCCAGTTCACAGATAATCAGAGTTGGAAGGGATCTTGTAGGTCATCTAGTCCAACCCCCCCCTCCCCAAAGCGGGTGACCCTACAGATGGCAGTCCAATCTCTTCTTGAAAGTCTCAAAGTGATGCCGCTCCCACAACTTCCGAAGACAATGCTGTTTGTTGGGCTTTCATCCGCATCTCTGCAAAATCAAGGCTCAGATCCATGCCCTCCCCTCAAAATTCCTGATTGCTCAGATCCAAAGCCCCCCCTCCCCCACAATTCCTGATTGCCCCGTGGGCGCTCTATCCTCCGCTTCCTCCCCATCCTTGTCTCTCGCTTTCTCTTTCCCCCGCTGAAATGGTTAAAGCAGCGGATCTCCCATTCCTAGAGAGGAGGGAAGAGGAAATGCCGGCCGGGGCCCCTTTTAGAAAGGAGAGGGGGCGCGGACCCTTCCTGTCCCGCCCCCTCTCCATTCTCCCAGTGGACAGCACAGTCCACGGCTTGGCGGCGATTGCAGGTGGACCGTCGTCTTCTCGCCCGCCCGCTCGGCAGCGGCGAGGGAAAGTCAACGCGTGGAGAGCCAAGAGGAAGACTCCATCGGGCGGGTGAACTGCAGACGGGAACGGAGAAGGTCAGCGTCCCTGGGCTGGTTTTGCAAAGCGGAGAGGCGAGGCAGGGCTCCGGGGAAGCGGGGTGGGGGGGATGGACTCCGTGGACGCGCGTCCATGTTGTTTTCGGATTGTCTCTTCCCATTCCCCCCCCCCCGGGGAGCTCCGGGTCTTGCTCTGCTTCTCGAGGAAAAAGCGGGGTCCACCCGAAAGGAGGCGGGATCGGGCAGGCGAGAGTCAAATCCCTTTCGTCCTTTGCCTTTCCGGGGGAGGAGGGGGCTCCAAGGGCTCCTTGTTGTTTCCTAAGCGCAGAGGTTTTCGACGAGCTTGGATTTCCTGGTGGTCTCCCATCCAGGCCTCGACTGATCGAGTTTAACTTGGTCGATCAGCCGGGAAGGGGGTGGTCTTTGTTGTTCTCTGAGCTTGCTTGTTTTGCAGACGTTTTAATCTAGGTCACATCATCAGTGCTAGGAAGGAATGGGAGTTTGCTGTCTGTTTCTCTTCTGGGGGTTTGCCCTGTCAGTGTTGGTGAGGGGTGACTGGGCTTAGGGATTCTTTGGTTGGAGCTGTTTGGCACCTTGACAAATCAGCCATCAATAAGACATTAACAGCATCTATAGATTGTGCAAAAGAGACAATGCCAGCCTAAAAGAGAACAAAAAGACTCCAAAATCTCTCCAGCAATCAGCACCCAGAACAGCATAGATTAACTCCCAAGATTAACAACAGACCACCAGTCAAGGAAACAATACCCCAGTCAAGAAGCTACCAAAGAGCCAATAGTGAAGAGCCCAACCAAAGAATCTCTAAGACAGGGATCTTCAAATTTAAGACTTGTGGACTTCAACTCCCAGAATTCCTCCTCCAGTCATGTTCGCTCAGGAATTCTGGGAGTTGAAGTCCACAAGTTTTGAACTTGCCAAGTTTGAAGACCCTTGCTCTAAGACCACCCACCCCATCAACACTGATAGGTCCAGCCATCAGAACATAAATGGAC
Source organism: Hydrophis major (assembly GCA_033807585.1). Lineage (NCBI taxonomy): Eukaryota > Metazoa > Chordata > Lepidosauria > Squamata > Elapidae > Hydrophis > Hydrophis major. The sequence goes on from CM066329.1 coordinate 52,088,081, forward strand.
AGCAAACCGCACTCCTTACTAGCACTGATGATGTTACCTAGTATGGGTCATGAAAGGTCTGCAAGAAAACAAGCAGGCGCAGAGAGCAACAAGGACTGCTCCTGTCAACCCTGAGGTACAAATACTCTTGATTGGCAGCCACGATTGCTGCCAACAGGAATGCCTGGCTTCCTGTTAAAAGGATCGGAAGGGGGAAGAGGGAATGCTGATCAATAATGGCTGCATGAAGGGTCAAAGGTTTGAGGACTGTGGCTTATTAAATCCTGCATGGGAGCGACATTTGGAACCCTGGTCTTGGAAAATGACTCCAGGGGGAATGTATCCATTCAGATACTACACTGGATGCAAGTGGAGGAATTGCTGGTCTGGAGAATTGGAACTCTGCCATAACACTATCAGGATAATAGAATAGCAGAACTGAAAGGGACCTTGGAGATCTTATAGTCCAACCCCCTGCTTAGGCAGGAAACGCTATACCATTTCAGACAAATGGTTGCCCAATCTTTTCTTAAAAACTTCCAGTGAACGGAGCATCCATTCTGGAATCAAGTTGTTTCACTGATTAATTGTTCTCACTGTTACAAAATTTTTCCTTAGTTCTAGGTTGCTTCTCTTCTTGATTAGTTTCCATCCACTGTTCCTTGCCCTGCCTTCTGGTGCTTTGGAGAATAGGTTGACCCCCTCCTTCTTTGTAGCAGCCCCTGAAATATCAGAACACTGCTATCATGTGGGGGAAATCAATTTTTGACTTGCATGGGACTGTTTAATATACTCCCATTCAAGTCAGAAATTGATTTCCCCCACAACTGAAAAACTTGTGGATGGGGAACCTTTTATGGCTCACTCAGGAATTCTGGGAGTTGAAGTCCATAAGTGATAAATGAGCCAAGTTTCCTTACCCCTGAGGTAGACTATAGGGCTAGTTTAAACTAGACTCAGTGGCTAGTAACCCCGATACTTGCAAATAACTTACTACATTGGTTTTTTAAGAAAACAAGAATGAAAGTGTTGTTCTGCTTAGCCAATTCTCTTTGAAGTATCTAGTTAGCCAACAGGAATGTTGGCTGGATTGGCCTTTGATCTGTACTCTTCTTGGAAACCTCCCTCCCCCTTTTGCCATTTGATGGTGTATTTAGAATAGAATTTCTTATTGCCAAATGTGATTGGACGCACAATGTCTCCAGTGCATAAGCTCACAGTGTACATACAAAGCAACAAGTGATAAATCATGGTCATAATCATCATAAAATACATTCATCAGAAATCATAAGATACAACACTTACTGATAGGCATTGGACACTAAATAAGCAATCAACATGAATCACACTAGGAAAATAAATAAGACAATATAAATCGTAAGATGCAAGCAACAAAGCTATAGCCATAAGAAGAAAAGGAAATAGGTAATAGGAAAGATGAGAAGTTTAATAGTAATATATCCCTACTAGGTGGTTTGACAATGTTGTGAGAATTGGTTGTTTAGCAGAGTCATGGCATGGGGCAAAAACTCTTCTTGTGTCTCGTTGTTTTGGCATACAATGTCCTATACATCATCTTGAGGGGAAAAGTTGAAACAGTTTATGTCCAGGATGTGAGGGGACTGTACATATTTTCACGGATTTATTCCAGATTCCCAATCACTTCAAGTTGCTTGTCAATCAATCCTTGCAGCTTGCACACCATGTCATGTCCAAGAATGCATGCCTGCTTAGAAACAGCTTCTAAATATTGTGTGATTTCTTATTGCATTTTTATTTCTTCTCTGGGAGCAAGGAATTATAATTTCTACATGAATTCAAGATGTCTTAAGATCACGGTGGCAAGACTTAAGTCTAACATAAAAGCTGAATTCTGCATCATAGGATAGTCTCTATTCTGAATACAGAAACCACAAATGCTATCCTTAAGTTTTTTTGGGATAAAAACTATATAAAAATAAATCTGGCTGGCTGTATGCACTATTGTATAAAGAGACCAGTAGCAGTCTATTATGATAATATGATATGATAATAATTCTCTTTTCTATATTAGAAACATATAGTACTATTTAAATGGAAATAACTCCATTTAATAGATAGTGTCAGGATTCCATCAGTTACCCCCATTTAAATCATAAATCTTGAGCCAAGCTTCCAAAACTTAAAAAAGGATTTATTGAGAGTTAACATGCCGGCATTGCCTGGGTGTAGCTGACTCAGAGACACATCATTCATTGTCACCCTTGACCCTGGATTTCCCCCCACCTCCTGGGTGTATCATAATTCATATTCTCCAATAGGACACATCCATAGCCAAGAGTCATCAGTCATGCTCTCCAGTTAGAATTTTGCACAGCAGAAACTTTGGTCGCTTAGAAACTATCTTTGAAAACATTTATGGAATGCAGTTTTGGTTTTGCAAGCTGCTGCACTGCTCCCCCCTCCCTTTCTGGGAGCTTTGCTGGCTAGAGAATTCTGGGAGTTGAAGTCCACAAGTCTTAAAGTTGCCAAGTTTGGGGACCCCTGCTTTAAACCAGTGCTTTTCAACTTTGGCGACTTTAAGATGTGTGGACTTCAACCCCCTGAATTCCCCCGCTGGGAGTTGAAGTCCACACATCTTTAAAATCACCAAGGTTGAGAAACCCTGGTTTAAGCAATATATAAATAATAGCACCAGCGCATCTTAGGCATTACTATGTTCTTAGGGATCTTTGGGTGGATTAAATGCTTTCATATTTGATTTTGCAATGAAAAATCAGAAGCACTAGGAATACAGGCAGTCCTCGACTTACAACAGTCCACTAAGTGACCGAAGTTACAACAGCACTGAAAACAGTGACGTATTACCATTTTTCACACTTATGACCATTGCAACATCCCCATGGTTACATGATTTACATTCAGATGCTTGACAACTGGTACCTATTCATGATGGTTTGTAGTGTTCAGGCATCATGTGATCTTCTTTTGCAACCTTCTGAAAAGCAAAGTCAGTGGGGAAACTGGATTCACTTAACAACCATGTTACTAATTTAAGAACTGTACAGATTCATTTAACAAATGTGGTAAGAAAAGTCCTGAAATAGGGACAAAACTCACTCCAAATTTCTAACTTAGCAACATAAATTCTGGGCTCGGTTGTGGTTGTGAAGTCGAGGATTACTGTAAAAGGAGAAATGGGGGGGGGGGGAGATCTGTTAAGGAGAAAAATTTGCTTCCGGTCCTGCCATATGATCAAAGGGAGGCTCTTTTGAGTTCCATCTAACTAGCACATGAGTGTCAAAGTCAAGGCCCGTGGGCCGGATTCAGCCTGTGGGGTGCTTAGATGGAAACAGCGAAGGACTGGCCAGTGGTGCTTCCGTGAAAATGGAGCTTGGGAGGACCACAAGCTTCGTTTTCGCTGGCGGAGGGTTGCAGGAGGACATCGAAGCAAAAAATGGAGCTTGGGAGCCCATTTTCAGTGGCAGAGCGCTCGTTCCACCACAAGTACCCCAACATGAGTGACATTGAGCTGGCCATGTCCCCCCTCCCACTGAGGTCAAACACAATCCTGACGAGGCCCACAATAAAAGGCTCACAATCCTGATGAGGCCCACCGAGGTCAAACACAATCCTGATGAGGCCCACCGAGGTCAAACACAATCCTGATGAGGCCCACCGAGGTCAAACACAATCCTGATGAGGCCCACCGAGGTCAAACACAATCCTGATGAGGCCCACTGAGGTCAAACACAATCCTGATGAGGCCCACAGTGACACTCCTGATCTAGCAGGATTGGGCAGAAAGTGATCTGTTTCACTTCATGGCGTTCTCATTTTCCTTCTAGGCTTCGGACAGCTGAGAAAGAGAGAGCCACTTCTGCTAAGACGGACAAAATTCCACCTCTGAGTCTGTGAAGATCCAGTTCCTCATGGAGGCCATCCCAGAAGAGGATGAAAATGCGAGCTTGCTGGGTAAGAGGATTTGGGGGGCAGCAGGACCAAGACACTTCGTTTCCTGAAACAGATAATAAGAGGGAATTTCTTGCTTATTCTATGTCCAGGCTGCCTCTGGACTGGGGAATTAGATCTTACTTCAGTGCAGCTAGTCTTTCACTTGCAACAATTCATTTAGTGGCCATTTGAAGTTACAACGGCACAGAAAAAAGTGGTGACTGGTTTTTTACTCATATAACCATTACCACTATTCCTGTGGTCATATGATCAAAATTCAGACACATGACAATTGGCTCATGTTTATGATGATTGCAGTGTCTCGGGGGTCATCTTTTGCAACCTTTTGACAAAGTCAGTGGGGAAGCCCAATTCAATTGACAACCAGGTGACCGACTTTAACAACTGTGGCAAAGAAAAGTTGTGGAATGAGGCAAATCTCACTTTACAAAATGTCTCACTTGGCAACAGAAACTTTGGGCTCAATCGTAAGTCAAGGACATGCCTCTATTAATGATGGGAAAAGTACCCTCGGCTGCATTCAAGCAAGCAGGTTAATTCAGAGGCCAAGCTGGGTATCTGGTTTTGTCTTTTAAAAGAACTGTCAGAAAATGTCTGAAGATTCTTCTTGTCCCATAGCCGTCATCGGACATTGGCGATCATGTTGGCGATCCTACCGTGTTTCTCCGAAAATAAGTCCTGGTCTTGTAAATTGGGGGAGGGGGGCCCCTCCAAAATAAGCACCAGGGCTTATTTTAGGGGATGTCTTATTTTTTTTTCATATATAGAAGGTGACGAGTTTGGGGGGCCGATGAGAGTGGGAGCCCTGCTACCGCTGGGTCGGTTCTCTCCATGTGCTCGCTGCCTTGTGTGCTGGCCATGCCTCTCCACAACCACCATCGCCCCTCCATGCTGATGCCGATCTTCACTAGGGCTTATTTTGCGGGGGGTAGGGCTTATATTAGGTGCATGCTTAAAAACCAGGATAGGACTTATTTTTGGGATAGGTCTTCTTTTCATGGAAACACGGCATTTTTATCAACAGCCGCACGGAAAAGGGCTGCTGGGTTTTGTCCAAACCAGCTCCTTAGATTTTGAAGCCATGATGCCCTTCTTCGGCCTGGACCTCGTTTGCCTTCAATCTCTCCCTGGAGGAGTACGTGAAGCATGCCGTATTTTTCTGGGTGTCACATCACATGTCCGAAATGTTCTAACTTTCGCTTTTTTATGGGTTTGTTGATTGGCTTCTAGCAATAGCTGCTTTCCTTTGCCTAATATGGCAGGGCTGATCCTGCAATTCGGAGACCAGACAGTCTTTGCCTTGATTCCTGGTGTAAGTTCAGGGCGGAGCAAGGAATGAAAAGGAGTATTAGCAACAAGATTATTGAGGCTTGTGTTCGTGTGCATGTGTGCATTAAAAAAAAATAAAAATAGTTGTGCACAACTTAAACTCTGTCCTTTTTTTCTTTGTTATACATGGGTTTTGAAAAAAGGTAGGTAAGGCTATGATCATGGCAGACTTTATTTTTTTAAACCTCCCTGTGGATACTTGTGGTGATCAGAAAAATAAATCCAGTGTAGAAAAGGATGTACGGTAGGTAAAAGGAATTTCCCAGGATGAATTCACACAAGAAATATACAGTTAGTACTGTACATTCGTACAATCACAATTGAGCCCAAAATTAATGTAGTTAAGTGAGTTTTGCCCCATTTTATGACTTTTCTTGCCACAATCATTAAGTGAATCACTACAGGTCTTAAGTTAATAACATGATTGTTAAATGAATCTAATTCCCTCGTTGATTTGGCTTGTCAAAAGGTCACATGACCCCGGGACACTTCAACCGTCATAAACACAAGCCGATTGCCAAGCATCTGAATTTTGATCACGTGACCGTGGGGAATGCTGCAATGGTCGTGAGTGTGAAAACGGTCATAAGTCATTTTTTTTCAGTGTTGTAACTTTGAATGGTCACTAAATGAATGGTTGCACGTCAAGGGCTACCTGTACCTCTACTGAGCCAATTAACCCTTTCAAGGGTGTCTTGGATTGGGCAGCCTTTAGTCAGGGTGGCTGGAGAATTCTGTGAGTTGAAGTCCACCTAAAACAGGAGCCAGCAACCTGCGGTTCTGGAGCCGCATGTGGCTCTTTCATCCCTCTGCTGTGGCTCCCTGTTGCTGGTTGGCTCCACAATTGATAGGGCTTTTGGTTAGGACAGGTAGAGGAAAAAGGATGCTGTGCTAGGAGGAGACTCTATGGTTGGGGGAACCGCCACAGAGTCTAGTCGGCTCCAGAATTGAATGGTGGGCTTCTGGTTAGGACCTTTGTGGCTCTTTGTGTGTTTAAGGTTGCCGACCCTTGACCTAAAATTGTCAAGATTGAGAATTGCTGCTGTAATGCTTGCTGGGTCAGCTGCTTCACGTGTAACACTTTGGACCCTTCCCTGACTCAGCGAAGGGTGTTGGTGTGTGGGAAAGAGGCCCCTTCAAAAGGTTTAGCAAAGGGTCCTCTGCCTGGATGTTGAGTGGTTGTGACCATGGTAGGCATGGCCTAGTCGGCCTCCTGCACCATGGTGGCAGGGGGCATTTTCCTTGAATCTCCAGGAGGGCAAAAACGGCCTCCCCGGGCTCCAGAGACCCTCTGGAAGCCAGAAAAGAGCCAGCCCATTTCCGGCCTTCCCGAACTTTCGGGAGGCCCATTTTTCGCCCTCCCTGAATCTCCATGCGCGTCCTGTACTTACCTGGCATCCAAAACAGGCCGTGTGGGGACTCCTGGGAGGGGAGGGGTGGGCGGGGCCAGCCAGGAGTGAGATTTTGGGGTTCAGAACTGCACAGAACCTTAGCTAGGGGCTCTCTCTCGAACCCCTGTGAGCCCCCCGCAGCCCATCCTTGGAAATAGCCACTGAACAAACTAACAGCATATGGCACCTTTCATATTACTGTGACCCATTGGCTGCTTTTTATTTATTATTATTATTATTTATACACAAAAAACAACAGTGTACACAGCAAACAAGATAACTATGCTGGGTTTCGTATCACAAATCACTAGTCGAACACTTCCCAAGTGTTTAGGTCTGCGTGATATATCGGCGGATTATGCAAGCAGTTCCCAATAAGGTGGCCTTCTGCAGCTGACCAGTGCCACCTCCTCCTCCTCCTTCCTCTTTCTCTTCCTCCTCCTCGTTATTGTTATTGCTGTTGTTGTCGTTGTCATTATTATTATTATTATTCCTGCAGGCAACGGGGAAGTGGCCGAGCCCGAAGTGTCAACCTGTTGGATGGTGCGGCCTGACTATATGGAATTCAACGGGGATTTGCTGGAGGAAAACATGTATGAGTTTCCTGGGATCCCTATGGTCGAGGAGGGGAGCCATTCTGAAGCTGCAGTAGAAGCAGCGTCCTTTTGTGCCAAAGGCCCAGGCTGCGCCAGCAGCATCCCAGACTCCTTTAACGATCAGAAATCCACAGTTGGAGAGAAGCCTTACAAGTGCTCCTTCTGTGGGGAAAGTTTCAAGCAGCGTTCCTACCTGGTCAAACATGAGAGGACCCACACGGGAGAAAAACCCTACCAGTGCTCTGTGTGTGGGAAAAGCTTCAGCCAGAGTTCCCACATCATCACGCACGAGAGGACTCACACGGGAGAGAAGCCTTACCAGTGCTCAGACTGCGGGAAGAGCTTCAATCGCAAAGCCAACCTCCTGGCGCACGAGAGGACCCACACAGGGGAGAAGCCCTACGCCTGTTCTGAGTGTGGCAAGTGCTTCAGCCAGAGCTCATGGCTGATGGCTCACAAAATCATCCACACGGGGGAGAAACCGTTCAAGTGTTTGGTTTGTGGGAAGCGTTTCAATAACCGTTCGAGTCTCATCAAACACAAGAGGTCCCACTCGGAAGAGAAGCCCTACATTTGCTCGGACTGCGGGAAGTCCTTCAAGGAGAGCTCTAAGCTTATTAAACACCAAAGGATTCACACGGGCGAGAAACCGTACAGGTGTCCATTGTGCGGCAAAGGTTTCTGCTTCAAGTCCAGCCTCAGCCAACATGAGCGAACGCACACGGGAGAGAAGCCCTACGCATGCTGCGTCTGCGGGAAAACCTTCCGGCAGAAGTCACATCTCATCAGGCACGAAAAGATGCACATGGGAGACAAAGTCTACCCCTGTTGAGACTTGCCGAAAAGCCACCGGCTGGGGCTCCAGGTTAGCACAGGATACGTGTGTTCTCCCTGCCAGGGAGAGGTCCCAGCTAAAATTCTGTCAGCCCCTGTAGTCTCAGCAGAAAGAAGGAAAAGCAAACGAGGAATTGGAAGGACAGTGATTCGGGACTTGAAACAAATTCGTTTAAGCCTGCTTTGTAAATCTTTTGCAATTTTCTTTTTTCTAATAAAAAGAAAACCAAAGTAGATCCCCCAACTTAAGTCTGTCCGTGCTTGTTTCAAGCTTTTCAATCTGCGCAGAGTTACCTTGAAGTAAGATGGGCGGCCTATAACTTTTATATATAAATAAATAAAATACAGAGTCGATCTCCTTAGCAGTCCGTATTAGCAGGGGGCAGCTTCCTCCTCCAAAGGAGGGCCTCTTGCAGAAATTGGAGGGAAAAGAGGCTGACCCAATGAAGGGAAAAGGAAAACGGGTAAAGGGGAACTGTGTCCTCAATAACAACCATACTGCATTTGTGTTTTGTGACTGTGGGACTGCATTGAAGGCAATTCTATCATTCTAAACCAATTCTAACATTTTGAAGGAAATTCATATTAGTCATTAAAATACAGGTCTCCAAACTTGGCAACTTTAAGACTTGTGGACTTCAACTCGTTATGTTGGCTGGAGAATTCTGGGAGTTGAAGTCCACAAGTCTTAAAGTTGCCAAGTTTGGAGGCCTCTGCATTGAAACATGATGGGTTTTTAAGTAATTGAACTACTGTATAAAGCCCCCTGCTGCTACCCAAAAAAGGCCACAGAGGATCAAAAATATTTTCCAATAGAATTACATATAATTCTTGCAGCTATTAACATACACAATCCCAGTTTAGTATAGTAGTAAGAAGTACAGGTTTTGGTAAAGTTTTAATAAAAGTATATCAGGGTGAAAAGGAATTAGAGCTTTCCACATTTCTTTCATTCTACAATAAATTATTTTCCTATTGTCCAGCTTTGCATCATGTAAGGAAGGAGTCCATTTATTCCATGCATTTGCAGCATTTTATAGAAAAGGAGATCTTGGCAACCAAGAAATGGAGTAAGATACTAGTAATAAAGTGTCTTACACCAAGTCACTCCAAGTAGATTTTTTAAAGGTTGAAGTATAGATAGTCCTCAACTTGTAACAATTGAGCCCAAAATTTCTTTTGCTAAGTGAAACATTTGTTGAGTGAGTGTGATCTGAATTGAATTCTTTATTGTCATTGTACGTATATGCACAATATACATACAATGAAATTCACATAATACCCAGAGACCAGACTCAACATGCACACGGGACAATCTCCAAACACCTCCCCACCCACCAAAATTCCCCGCCTCCTAAAAACACACAAGCATCCACACAACAGACCAAGTAATACTGTCCAGCAGCTCAGTGATGGTGGTCCTTAAGTTCATTGTTAAGTGCAATTATAGCTCTGGGATAAAAACTGTTCAGAAAACTTATGATCCGAGTTTTAATTGTTCCGTATCTTCTGCCAGAAGGCAAGAGTTCATAAAGATTGTGAGCAGGATGGGAAGAATCTCTGAGAATGTTTTTCTTTCTAGTCATAATAGTGCTTCAGCCTTCCACTCAATGCTTTGTGGGATAATTGTCCCTGACAAAAGAGTGAATCATGGTAGAGAGTTGATAAGCGTTAGATACAGGTGACAGAAATCAAGACATATCGGATTACTGCTGTGAATATAATAAAAGGGAGACTAAACATGTTGGTAGTTTAAAGATGACAGATTCAAAGTTTCCCCAAATCCTTCCCCCCCACCCCAGAATCCAGCCCTGAGGGGTCAATCAACCTCCAGTATGATGTGTGAAGCTCATCTTCAGGTATTTCGCCAGTGGTGGGATTCAATTTTTTTTACTACCAGTTCTGTGGGTGTGGCTTGGTGGGCGTGGCAGGGGAAGGATACTGTAAAAATCCCCATTCCCTCCCCACCCCACTAACCTGCTTTCCAGCTCTGTTCTCCTGTGCAGGGCAACCAAAGGAGACCCAGCCAATCAGCTGGGACTCGGGAAGCAGAGAATAGATGGGGGCGGGGCCAGTCAGAGGTAGTATTTGTTGGTTCTCTGAACTACTCAAAAATTTCCGCTACTGGTTCTTCAGAACTGCTGAATACCACCTCTGCATTTTGCCCATCTGGAGTCCTAGGACGGTTGGGCTTGACAGGGTGTAAACAACTCCACTCAGCAGCACAATAATTCTTGACAGCAAACCTCCCTTTCAGTTGAAATGGGACTGCAACACAACAGCTTACTTCCCCAACCCAAGTGCCATGCCCCCCTCTCCCCATGACTATGGCAGCCGATAGCAAGCATGCAGCAGTCGAACTTCAAGCTGGAGATCCAATTTCATGAGTTTCATTCCACAAAGCATGGTTATAGTATTATTTTTGTTATCTTTTTTACTGCCCCCTCTGACTGAAATTATCATTATTCATTTGCACTGAGAGTTTCTGCACTGGAAACTTAAACCACGCCTGGCCAAAGAAAGTATTCTATTATCCAAACTAGGTAACATCTTAAGTTATTGCTGCCACCTTGTGACCATGTGTTGAAGTGCAATGGACTTCAACTCCACAATTGGGAGTTGAAGTATGCAAGTTTTAAAGTTGCTAAGGTTGGAGACCATTGCTCCAAAGCACCTGAGGGCAGCACAAGAAGCAATGGATGAAAACTAATCAAGGAGAAAAGCAACCTAGAATTCAGGAGAAATTTCCTGACAGTGAGAACAATGAACCAGTGGAATGAGCTTGCCTCTAGAAGTTGTAACTGGTCCAACACTGGAAGTTTTTAACGAGACTGGATAACCATTTGTCTGAAGTGGTGTGGTGTTTTCTGCCGGGGGTTGGACTAGAAGACCTCCAAGACCCTTTCCAATTCTATTGTTCTGTTCTGTTCTGCATTGTCTGAATATTTGTAGCCACGTTTGCAGAAAAATTGGAAATTTGAGGTCAACTGAAATCTTACCTAATTTTCTAGGGTGTTGTGGACTGCCACGCAGAGAGGCAGAAAGGGTAAGTCTAGTTTTAATATTTGAGGGCTCTGTCCTTTTTCAATGCATATTTAAAGGTCTGTAGTCGTTTTTAGCTAAGACCAGGCTGTTAGAAAACCATGGCTTCTAAATTCAGTAATGATGGTCGCTTACAGAAAGACAGATCTGGAATCTAGTTGTTACAAGCAGCCTTCCCCATGTGTCAGTCGGGCTTTTTTATAGATAGTAAAGCAGTGAATTGGGAATATTTTTCTTTCCTAATCAATGACAGTCAAGCCACCATCTTCGTCGACCAGTAACATCCTAGAACAGGGGTCTCCAACCTTGGCTCCTGGAAGCCTGGCGGACTTCAACTCCCAGAATTCCACAGCCAGCTGGCTGTGGAACTCTGGGAGTTGAAGTCCGCCAGGCTTCCAGGAGCCAAGGTTGGAGACCCCTGTCCTAGAAGCATCTTTTCTTCTTGCTCGTTTCTCAAACTCTGCAACTGTTGGGACTTCAACTCCCCAAAAACACAGTGGCTGGGGAATTCTGGGAGTTGGAAGTTCACACAGCTGAAAGTTGCCAAGTTGAAAAACACTGGCTCAGAATGTTGGGTGAACGAGCCAAATGTGGCTTCTCAAATATACACCGATATACAGGTAGTTCCTGAAACATAGTTCGTTTAGTGACCGTTTGAAGTTACAACGGCACTGGATGTAACTTATGACCATTTTCACACTTATGACTGTTGCAGCATTTCCCCGAGATCACGTGATCAAAATTCAGACACTTGGCAACTGATTCATATTTAATGACAGCTGCAATGTCCTGGCATCATCTTTTGCAACTTCTGAACAAGCGAAGTCAATGGGGAAGCCAGATTTATTTAAACATGTTACTAACTTAAAAATTCGCCTAACAACTGTGGCAAGGTAGGTGATGAAATGGGGAAAAAAACCCCACTTTAACAACTGTCTGATGAGCAACAGAAATTTTGGGCTTAAATTGAAGACTACCCGTACATTAAAAAAATTGCAAGAAAATGACTAGGTGACTAGGTTAATTTAATGTACAAAGTTACTGGTTGTCTAACTTTGCACATTGCATTAACCCAGTCACTATACTTTGTTAAAGTGACTTTTTTAAATAGAGGCTAATGGAGAAATCAGAATTAAATTATGGTTTTAGGGTTCTTAAAATGTCTGTGTCCAAGTGGTTTCAAAAGGGAGGGTGTGTGGTACACTTTGCAATTTAAAAAAAGATACATTAAATTCCTGAAAACTTCAATGGTCACAAAAGTCACCGAAGCTGCAGGAACGGACTGTTTGATAATTTGTGCATTACTTTTCGCAAGTCTTTAAGACTTTAAGATGACAAGAAGACAACTGGCTGGAGATGCCATTTAATGAACCATGGGAAAAATATCCATACAAGAGACAAATTCTATACATACTTAATTTGTGTGTGTGTGTGTGGGGGGGAATCTTTCAAAAATCACATCTCATTAAACTTTATGTTAAACCAGCCATACAGGTGAAAAACCATATATATTTTCAACCTGCTAAAAATGTTCCAGTGAAAGATCCCAGCTTATTAAACATGAAAGGAATGAGGAAAAAAATCCATTTGCTTGTTCAGTCTGAGGTGAAAAAAATATGAGTCCTAAAACACTCCTCATCAGTCATGAAAGGATACATACAGGAGAAAAACCGTATCAATGCTCCATGTGCTTTTCACAGAGAGCTGACCTTTCTTTCACAGTGAGTTCCCTCACAGAGGAGTAAAACCATACTTGTGGTCCATGTGCACAAAATGCTTCAGTAACCAAGCATATATGCTTAGACATGAGCAAATTCCTCTGGGAAAGGTACCTCTGACCCACCTGTGGCAGGAGGTTTACTTGTCCTCGGGTCTTCTCCAGCACAGAAGAATTCATAAAGTGGAAATGCCCTATAAATGCTCAATTTAAGAGGAAAGGCTTCTGTCATAAAAATTTGAGACATAAGGGAAACCATACAGGAGAAAAACCATACATGTGCTTGGTCTGTGGGAATGGTTCTAGCTGGAAAAATCACCTGGCTGTCCACAGGAGAGGCCATAAGGAAGAAAAATTGCACACAAGCTCAGCATGTGGGAAATGCTTGAACCAAAGATCCAATCTTCTTAGTCCCAAAAAGACTCATATCCAAGGGAAAACTTACAGGAGGGATACTTTATAAATGCTCCATGTGTGGGAAAGGCAGGAGTGAGAGAACTAACTTGATTTCACAGGAAAGCATTCACACACAAGAAAAATGCATTAAATGTGTGTGTTCTATGGGAAAAGCTTCAATCTCACCAACCATGAAAGAGACCAGGCTGGAAAAACTCCGCATACATGTTCAGTCTGTGGGAGAAGCTGCAGTGGTAAAGCCAACCTTCTCAGACATATGAGAAACCCACATGGGGGCGATGCCATATTCGTGCTCCATCTGCAGGAAAAGTTTTGCCAATGAATCTCACGAAAGAATTCACGCTGGAGAAAAACGCTACAGCTGTTCAGTCTGTGGGAAGAACTTCAAAAAATCCCAACGCAGGAAAAACTGTACACATGTTCTCTGTCTGAATGGAAAGTTCAGCCCTAAAGAACTTCTGGAAGAATCCACATAGGAGAGAAATCATATTCATACGGGGATTGCGGGAAAAGGTTCAAGCAAAAATCGAGCCTTATGTCCCATGGCGGCCTCTCTCACGGGAGAAAAATCACATATGCTCTCTCTGTGAGAAACATTTTGGGAGAAGATCAAACTTCATGAATCACGAGAGAATCCACACAGAAGAAAACCCAGAAAGATGTCAGGCTTGTGGGAAAAGTTTCTGGACCAAAGCATACCTGAGGATAAATGGAAAAAAAAAAATCCATGTGAATGAGAGTCTCTATGTATATAGTTTTTGTCTACTCTCCAGGAACATCTGGAAGGGACGACACCAAGGAGGCAAATGTCAAAAGCAGAATCAGGTTGCAAGTTCTACACTATTCCAATGTGTGTTGTGACTTTGTATGCCTTACAACAGCGGTTTTCAATCTTGACTGCTTTAAGAAGCGCAGACTTCAACTGCCAGGATTCCCCAGCTACTATGGGGAGAATATTTTTTTATTTTTCATCTTATGTAACTTATTAGTACAGATAATCCTTGACTTACAACCACAGCTGAGCCCCAAATTAATGTTGCTAAGTGAGACATTTATTAAGTGAGCTTTGCCCCATTTTACAACCTTTCTTGCCACATCTTTTAAGTGAATAGCAATAGCACGTATATACTGTTTCACAGTGCTTTTCAGCCCTCTCTAAGCTGTTTACAGAGTCAGCATTATTGGCCCCAACAATTATTGGCTGCTCATTTTACACACCTTGAAAAGGTGGAAGGCTGAGTCAACCTTGAGCCTGGTGGGATTCGACCTGCCAAATTGCAGGCAGCTGGCTGTCAGCAGAAGTAGCTTGCAGTACTGCACCCTAACCCCTGCACCACCAAGGTTCTTGCAGTTAAGTTAGTAACATGATTATTAAGTGAATTCAACTTCCTCATTGGCTTTACTTGTTAGAAGTTTAGTTTACTTTATTGTCATGGCACCTTGTACAATGAAATTAAATGCCATCATCAGTGTACATTAGAACTATAAAAATAAAACACACACACACATTTTTCACATTCTATACAACTGAATTGAAAACCTGATAATGCAGTAATATTGTCACTGTAACTGAACGGTCACTAAACAAATTGTAAGTCGGGACTACTTGTACTCTGAATTCCTGCAAGCACAGCCACTATTGGGAAATTCAATAATTGCAGTTCTGGCATATCAGAAAAATGTCAGACTGAGCCCACCTGCCTTATCTAAAATGAAGCCAAATTAAATATAATTTAGTTCCTGCTTTTGGGTTTTTTTTTATTTCCTGCTTTTGATTTCCTGGTGCTTCTGTTGTTGGTCACCAAGGCCAATTACAAATAATATATTATAAATCAATAGGACAAGCTACAAAACTTAATCCATGCAAGGCACTGAATACAGGTAGACCCTGACTTAGAACAGTTCATTTAGTGACCATTCAAAGTTACAAGGGTACTGAAAAAAGCGACTTATCACCATTTTTCACATAACCAATGTGGCATCTGAATGATCACATGATCAAAATCCAGACACTTGGCAACTGACTCATATTTATGTGGTCATGGGATCTTCTTTTGTGATCTTCTGACGGGAAACCGGGTTCACTTAACAACTGCAGTGATTCCACTTGACAAATGTGGCACCAAAGGTTGTAAAAACCTGGCAAAATTCATCTAACAAATGGCTCACTTAGCAGCAGTAGTACTGGGCTCAATTGTTGTAAGTCAGGAGTACCTGAAGTAGGACTTTGAGGAGACCCTAATGAACCAACCCATAGCTAAACCAAAGAACAATTTCAGCATTCTTTAAGGGCCCAACACCCTCACAGATGGGACTCGCAGCCATAATTCTGGCACCTGGAATTCTTGGAGTTGAAGTCCACACAAACCATTATTGCAAAGAAGCATCTAGTGTTGGACACCTAGATGCTTCTTTGCAATATTGAATTATGTGCAATAAACATTTTAGACTCCTAGCTACCACATCAGATGCATTTTCTCCAGAATGACTAAATGTGCTCATCCGCACTGCAATTGAATCAATTGCTTTTGCTGCCAATTCTCCTTTTTAACAGAATTTAACAGGATAACAGAATTGGAAGGGACCATGGAGGTCTTCTAGACTAACCTCCTGCTCAAGCAGGAGACCCTATAAGTCGCAGCCCAATCTCTCCTTAAAAATCTCTTGATGGAGCACCCACAACTTCTGAAAGCAAGGCTTTCAACCGTTCCCAAATCATATTTATAATGTTAGCTCTCTATATTTGCATTTTACATTCCAATTTTATTTGCATTGTAAGCCACCCAATGTCACTTTTGATGGAGAGATGGGTGGCCTAGTAAGGAATGCAATAAAAACTAAAAAAAACCCAATCAATTTCCTATACTGAGTAAACAGGGAGTAGCAGTGATCTGTAACGTTGCTTTTCCTTTTCTGCCATTTTCTCCAGAATGATTCTGCTGGTCCTCTCCTCCTTCCTTCCACCTTTCCCACATCAGACCTCAAAGACAGACAATGAGGGACTCTTTAAGAAAATATTTAAAACCCCCCCCCCATTAACCGGGCTTCCAACAATATCTCAAAAGCCTTTTAAGGATAAGCTCCACGTTTGTAAAAGTTCCTTTACACTATTTGTAAAATGGAGAAGGGTTGGGACTTGCGTCTTAAAATCCACCTCAACCCGGATAAACCGCCAAGGTGCACCTCAGCCAGAATTTTCACTACTGTTTTACAATTTCAGCTCCCTCTACATATTTGCATTTTACACTCCTATTTTATTGCCTCAAAACCGCCCCGGGTCGCTTTCGATGGCAAGATGGGTGACGTATTAAGGAATGCAATAAAAACTTAAATTAATTTCCTGTACCGAGTAAACGAGGAGTGGTGATGATCTGTAACCTTGCTTTTCTTTTTTTCTGGCATTTTCTCCAGCATGATGCACGTTTAATATTTGTAACGTTAGCTCTCTCTATCTGTATTTCCTATAGATAAAGCAGAATATTGGTAGCTCAGGGTTGAACTGAGGGGGTCTTTGGCGCGCTCTCTACGCTTGTTTTCTTGCAGACGTTTCATGACCCAAACTACGTTAACATCACCAGTGCTCGTAGTCCTACCACCACACAATTACCAGCACTGATGATATTACCCCGTTTGGGTCATGAAACGTCTGCAAGAAAACAAGCAAGCGCCAAGGACCCCCCTCGTATTTCATATCCCTCTTTTATTGCATTTTATTTTATTTATAAGCCGCCCAGAGTCGCTTTCGATGGGTGGCGTGGAAATTTAATAAATAACACTTATACACCATTTTACAGCCCCCAACAAACTGGGTCGTTTTTCCCACCTCAGAAGGATGGAAGGCTGAGTCAAGAAAAACAAATAAGCTTCCTATAATGATTAAACAAGGGAGTGGCGGAGCACTCTCAACTTTATTTTCTTTTTTTCTGCGCAACGACTCAACTTATCCGCCCCGGACTTTCCCAAAGGGCCGAATCGGAAAAGGAGGAAGAACTGAGAGAAAGTTTTAATTTTAAAGCTTTCGAGCCGGGGAGAGAGAGAGAGTGATGGCTGCTGCTGCGGGCGGGAGTCCCCTCCGGGATCTCTGCGACGAAATCACTTGTCCCATCTGCCTAGAGTCTTTCAAGGACCCAGTGACCATAACCACCTGCGGACACAATTTCTGTCGCGCCTGCCTGAGCTGCTACTGCCAAGGGACCGAGAGAGGCGGCGTCGGCACCCCTTGTCCCCAGTGCAGAAAAACCTTCGACCACGGCCAAAACATCATCCCCAACCGGCCGCTGGCCAACGTGGTGCAGATCGCGGAGAAGTTCCAACGGGCAGAAGAAAAAAACCCGGGCAAAGTCAATTTGTGTGAAAAGTACCATCGGCCCGTCAAAATCTCCTGCAGCACCCAACCGTCCTCCACTGTGCCACATGCGGCACCACCAAGCCGCACAACAGCAACCATGGGAGCTCAACCATGCAAAAGGCCAACGATGTAAATAAGGTGAGCAATATAAAATTCTTACTCGTTTGGATCCGCATTGCTTCCTCTCCCCCTTTTCCCCTTCGGGAACAGAAGCACAAATCCCGTTTTCTTTTTTTTTTTGCAAGCCTGCCGCTGGGAGGGTGTATAGGAATAGGATTGATGGTGGTAGCAGTAATAATGGGGAAAGGTCGTTAATGCGCATGCTCAATAAAACAACGGTAAGTAGTCAATTCCCAATTAAGTGATCTGAAGCCAGCTAGCTGCCGCTTGCGATTTGGCTGGCGAAGCATTTAACAGTAATTTATTTTACAGCTGTTTGCTTTTAAATCGCAATTAGAAGGTAGTTAAGACTTGAGGATGCCTTAGGACAGAATTGTATTTACCTTGCAAATTGCAATCATTGGCGTCTCCTTTCCGGCACTAAGTGACACACTATTGGGCTATAACACACGTGTGATCTATTCGGGGCGGCTATTTCCCCAGTAATAATCCCAATGTGCGTTCTTGGAGAAAATACTCATCCTTGGTGCTTTCCAAAGAAGGAAAGAAAGACACTGCTAGGAAATAGATGAGAAATGAAACCAGTTTATTAAAATCACCATTTTTTTCCACAGATCGTGGAGAGAGAAGGCAGGTCTTTTTTAATGGGCATAATAGCATAAAGATCCATGAAGCAGATTGAATAAGCAAAATGAAGTTTTCTTTCTTTGCAAAACATGATTAAAACTAGGAGTAGGGTTGATCATTGAGTACTCATTTTATGGTTAAAAAAGACAAGATGGCAGTGCCAATGCAAAAGATCTGGATTTAAACCCACAGTTCTGCCTTTATATCACTCGTGATACCATTTGTTTTTTCCTGTAAGCCTGATCCAAGAAATCTTGCCATCTTACAAGCAATGTTTGGATTTGAATCGGCTGAATGGAGGGTTAAATTAAATGGATCTGATGATCTATCAAGATAAATTGGTAGTTAAAAAGAGGATTTAGTGGTTGGAATTCTTAAAATACAATGCGTGCTTCTAACTTGACTGAGCTCAAAAGATGGGAGCTCAGCCAATAAGCTTGTTTCTTTTTAAAATATAATTTTGATCATCTGATAGAAAGGCTTTAAAAAACAGTCAAAATATTGGGGGAAAAAAGGACCAAAGGAAAGTAACAAGTGTATAAAGAAATGGCTTCTGGTCTTTACAACAATTTCCAGTGCTGCACTGAACATTTATATTTTACCTCCTCTGTCTCAAATTACCACATAATTACCACGTGATTTCCTTCTTTCCATAATGTGCCCTTTCTAATAATCAAACCAATAAACCACACCAATCAGCTGACTTCCAAAGATAAATTAAATCTTGGTTGTCATTTTCTCCCTAGGAGTACATTGACAGTTTTGTGGAGATGCTGAAGGAGGCAAAACAAAATATTGCCGCACATCAGTCAGATAAAGAGAAGGAAAGCAAGGATTTGCTGGTAAGTTGTTGTCCTTGCCAAGTGAAGGGAAAAATAGTGTTAAAGCCACATTATGATTAGAAATAGTGATTGGTAAATATGTAAGCTGTTGTTATTGTTAATTTATAACTGAAAGGGAGAAAAGTTAGAATCATGAGAAGTGATTTATTGCTTTTGCTATCTCTGAATCCCCAATTTTAGCTCTACACACCCCACAATTGCAGCCATTTTCTGTCTATTTATCTGTTTGTTTATTTCTGTAGAGACAAATAAAAGAGGAGCGAGGAAAGGCAGCATCTCTGTTCAAAGATCTCCACCACTTCCTGGAAGAACAAAAAGAACAATTTCTGACCCAGATGGTAAAAGCAGAGGAGGAGATTACCGTAAAAAGAGATTCCTTCATGGCTTTCTTTTCCCAGGAATTTTCACTCTATGAAAGGATCATCCAGAAGATAAAAAATTCTCAGCAGCCCAACAACGATCTTTTTATGGTAGGATCGGAGTTCTTTGGTTGTATTTGCTTGTTGCCATTTCAAGGAAACATTTAAAGGATAAGGTTACTTTCCTTCCAGTGGTGGGATTCAAATTTTTTTACTACTGGTTCTGTGGGTGTGGCTTGATGGGCATGGCAGGGGAAGGTTACTGTAAAATCTCCATTCCCTCCCCACTCCACTAACCTGCTTTCCAGCTCTGTTCTCCTGTGCAAGGCAACCAAAGAAGACCCAGCCAATCAGCTGGGACTCTGCAGGCAGAGAATAGATGGGGGGGGGGAAGTCAGAGGTGGCATTTGCTGGTTCTCTGAACTACTCAAAATGCCTGCTACTGGTTCTCCAGAACTGGTCAGAACCTGCTGAATACCACCTCCGTTTCCTTCTACATTTCTGTGCAGGTAGGCCTTCATGTAAGGCCATAACGGAGCCTGTCCATTATGTTCATAAGTCATAACCGTTGTAAACTAAACTCAACTTGATTCTATGACCTTTTTTTGTGGTGGTGGTTTAGCAAATCACCATGGTTATTAAGTCCACATCAGGAGTTGAATCAATGGTTTGCTATGGTCTTGGCTTTGCCAAAACCTGGAAGTTAAATATCGGTTTAGGCAAAACCATAATACAGGTGGTCCTCAATTTACAATGACAATTGAGCACAAAATTGTTGTTGCTTAGTGAGACTTTTGTTAAATGAGCTTTGCCCCATTTTACGATCTTCCTGGTCATGGTTGTTAAGTGAATCACTGCAGTTGTTAAATTGGGAACACAGTTGTTAAGTGAATCTGGTTTCCCTATTGACTTTGCTTCTTAGAAGGTTGCAAAAGGAGATCGCATGACCTTGGGATGCAGCAAAGGTCGTAAGTATGAACCAGTTGCCAAACATATGAATTTTGATCACATGATCATAGGGATGCTACAAAGTGTGAAAAATGATCATAAGATGTTTTTTTTCCAGTGCCACGGTAACTTCGAACGGTCAATAAATGAACTATTGTAAGTCAAGATGCTACCTGGGGGCTTGAGTTTGTCATTTTTTTCCCAAAGTGATTTTGTTGAATGCATTATATCCTTGTTTACTGCCCAGAGTTCTTTTGGTAGCTCTTTAAATTTCATGAATGAATTTCAGCACATGACCTTCCTTCCTTCCCACAAAATGATGCTATAGAGCACTGCCCATCAGAACAACCAGACACAAGGACAGTTTTTTCCCCGAAAGCCATCACTCTGCTAAACAAATAGGGGACTGGAGGCTAAAACATACAATGAACAGTTGCAGGAACTGGGCTTGGCTAGTCTAGTAAAGAGAAGGACCAGGGGAGACATGATAGAGGTCTTCCAATGTTTGTGGGGCTGCCACAGAGAGAAAGAGGTCAAGCTATTTTCTAAAGCTCCTGTAGGCCAGACAAGGAATAATGGATGGAAACTGAACAAGGAGAGATTTAACCTGGAAACAAGGAGAAACTTTCTGACAGTGAGAACAATCAACCAATGGAACAGCTTACCCTCGGAAGTTGTGGGAGCGCCATCATTTGAGACTTTCAAGAAGAGATTGGACTGCCATTTGTCAGAAATGGTGTAGGGTCTCCCGCTTGGGCAGGGGGTTGGACTAGATGACCTACAAAGTCCCTTCCACCTCTGATTATCTGTATCTCTAAATAATTCCCTCAACACTGTCCAACTATTTACAAAGTCTGCATTACTATTACTGTTAATCTTCTCATCACTCCTTACCGCCCATCCCCTCCCACCTATGACTGTATGACTGTAACTTTGTCACTTGTATCCTTATGATTTATATGGACTGTTTCCTAGTATTTGATTGTTTATTGTACCCTATGACTATTATTAAGTGTTGTACCTTATGATTCTTGACTCTTGATGAATGTATCTTTTCATTTATGTACACTGAGAGCATTTGCACCAAGACAATTTTTTTGTGTGTCCAATCACACATGGCCAATAAAGAATTCATTCTTTCTTTCTATCTATCTATCTATCTATCTATCTATCTATCTATCTATCTATCTATCTATATTTCATGAATGAATAAATAAGCGAATGAATGAATGAATTTGCTGGCCAGTCCCAGCAAAAACTATGGTAGAATTCTTTCAATTCCTACTCATGGCGTTACTTATTTTATTTCTCTTCTCCCTCCAGGAAATCTTAAACAGCTTGCAGAGGTAAGTGGATCCCGTCTTTCCATTCCCCATTTATTATTTATTTATTATTTATTTGTTATTATTTATTATTACAATTAGTCCTCAACTTACGGCCTTGAGACCCAAAATTTCTGGTGTCAAGTGAGTCGTTTGTTAAGTGAATTTCCCCCTCCATTTTATGACCTTTCTTGCCACCATTGTTAAGTGAATTGCTGCAATTGTTAAGTTAGTCACACGGCTGTTAAGTGAATCTGTTTTTCCCCCATTGATTTTGCTCGTCAGAAGGTTGTAAAAGTGTTCAGAGTATTGCAGCATAAATTCAGCACCAGAAAAGTAAACACATGACTGAGGCTTCATTTAACTTCCTTAGAAATATATAAAGTAAATTTACAATACCAGTTGTAGATTTCTCCAACATGGAGCAAACTCAAACAGAAACAGACACGTTACAGGTTCAGAGCAGATGTGATGACCCAGGGCGTGACACAAAAATAATAAAGTCACCAAAGTAGAATAAATTCCCTTTAATGCTTCCAACCTGGCCCCAATGTCCAATTATCCTCAGCTGGAGATCAAACTCTTAAAAAAACAATCTACGAAGCAGAGGTGCTATTCAGCAGGTTTGCACCTATTCGGGCGAACCAGTAGCAAGAATTTGGTGTGGGTGGCCAATCCGGTAGCAACATTGAGCTGGCCACGGCCCCAATCCGTTCACCCAGTTTCCGTTCACTCGCTTGTCCCGCCCACCTGATGCTCGCTGCCCCAGTTTAAAGGAGGACTGCTCTTCCGCCCCAGCCATGCATTTTCAAGCAGCCACTTGAAAACACATGACTGTGGGCGGAGCAGTGTCTGTTAACCTGCAAAACTGTTCCAAGGCTGGATTCTTCATGGACACTAGAAGTATCGCTTCCCCTTGTGAGTAAAGTGCCTGGAGGAGAGGGGAAAGAACGCTGGAGGAGGGGGAGGGAAATTCAGCCATGGGGAAGTTTGCAGGAGCTTTAATGCAAGTCCATTTACTTGCAGAACTTCTCTAATGCTGGATTCACTTCCCCTTGTGAGTAAAGTGCCTGGAGTGAGAGGGAATGAAGGCTGACAGGGGTGTTTGTGTGTGTGTGAGAGAGAGAAGAAAGAAAGAAAGAAAGAGAGAGAAAGAAAGAAGGGAGAGAAAGAGGAAGAAAAAGAAAGAAAAAGAAATAGGGAGAGAGAGTGATGTGAGAGAGAGAGAGAGAAAAAGAAAGGAAGGGAGAGAGAGAGACAAAGAAAGAGAAAGAAAAAGAAATAGGAAAGGAGAGAGAGAGAGAGACAGAAAACTGTGCTATTATTTTTAATTGTTCCATTATTTATCATGTGTTAATATTTTACACTGTCCCTACACCTAGAGTGATTCTACTGCCTTTCTTTTGTCCAGGGCTACCACATATTTTTCAGGGTTTACGTGCATTCAATGTCTATAGTCCATAGCATAAATACATGTGTGTTTAACAGAGTTGAAAGGGAGTTTGGAGGTCTTCTAGTCCAAGCCCTTGCTCGGACAGGAAAACTGAGGATGCCAAACTCTTGAGTAGAGGTCCTGGGAAAGGTGTCAGAATAACACTTAGAAGAGACTTTTGGGGGAACCCTATACCATTTCAGAGAAATGGCTGTCCAGTCTTTAAAAAATTTCCAGTGATTGATCACCCAGAACTTCTGGGGACAAGGCTGTCCACTGATTAATTGTGGACTGTCAGAAAGTTTCTCCTTAGTTTTAGGTTGCTTCTCTCCTTGTTCAATTTCCATCTATTGCTTCTTGTTTGCCTCCTGGTGCTTTGGAAAATACATTCCCTCCCCCCCCCCATCTTTGTGGCAGCTCCTTACAAGCCTGTTGCCTATATCACACTCTTGAGTAAAGCATGTGAGCCATTTTCTCCTTTCAGTGGTCCATGAAAGTACGTCTATAGTATGCAGATAATAAAGTCAAAAAAGGTAAACAACATTTTTTTAAAACAAATTTTATTGATTTTATAAACAAACAAACAAAACATAAAACATAGAAACATAAAACATTTTTCTGAAAGCAGCTTGATCCCGGGTTACATCTCTTCGTACAGACACAAATTCAAATTCATGCTCATTTTATATACCATTCCATATCTTGTTACCATTCTATATTTTCTATATAGCTTCTCCCCTCTTTTAACTTTCTTAGTTTTATTTTATTTATCTCATCTCAGTTCAGATCATTATACTTATATTCTTTGTCTGTCCTGTTTCCAGCTGTCTATTATCTTTTCTCTTTAAACAAAATTTCTCCTGATTGGAGTATGACCCCTTTATCTCTTTCCCCTAAATTTATAACACTTAGTATAGTATATAACTTCCATTTGGATTATGCTTAGTACATTCTAAAATTACACACTATATTTTAAAAAGAGAAAAAAAATATAAATATATAATATAATTAAAACAACAATCCATACCAATTCAAATCTATCATTAATATTAATATTCATTTAAATCTTAAATTTTACACATTACTTTTCAGTTAAGTATCATACTTCTATGGGAACACTTATAAACTTTCCATAATTATTTCCCCCCCACTTCACTTATATTTTAGAACATTATGTCATTAAGATGTTCCCATTCCTTCCTAATTCAATTCTCTCATTTATTCCATTTCCTTCCTTTTGTTCACAAAAGTTTCACTGAATTACAGAGTATTTTATCCCACTTTTTAATCACGTTTCCAATTTTCTAACATTATTTCTAATACAAATATAACAATGCAATCTTATGTACCTTTGCAGAATCACTTTTTCAATTAAGTTTTTACCCATTATCTCTAAATAAGTCCTGTTTCTTTACATCTTGCTCCACACCTCTGAAGTTTCTCATCCCTTCCTCCCTCCCTCGCTTCTTCTCTCTGCCCTTTTTACCCCCTTGTCTTTCCACCTCCATTTCCCTCTTCTGTATTCCCCCTTACTGTTGCTTTTTAACATTATATCTACTTTTCACCTTATTTTTCCCTTTTTTGGTTGTTTTTTTAGATCTTAAAGTCTCCATTTTCTTTTCCTCCTTTCCTTTCTTCCCCAAGTAAAGTTACTTGTTCGTTAAAGATGGCTTCTTCTTTGTCCCAATCCTCTTGTTGTGCAGTCCTTTTTTGTAATTTCTCATAGGTACAGATCACCATTTCTAAGAATTGAAAAAGAGAGCCAAGAGAGCCCTTCCCTTCTTCTTCCTCTTCTTTGTATTTTTTAAATTCTGTTTTCAGTTCATCCACAAGTGATGCCATTGTAAAAAAAAATTTTTTTTTCAAACAACCACTCAAGTGTTTTTAGTCATTCAAATATAATTTCCAAAAGTCCCAAAGTCACCAAACAATCCAAATGCACACAAGCTCTTTCTTTTAACACTTTCTTCTTTTTTCACTTTCTCTTCCTGGGGTTACTGTTTAGTTACAAAATTCCAGTTAAAATGTATCTTTTAGAAATTCTTGTTAGTATTTAATCAGATTCTTTTAAGTTCTAGGCCGTCTCCTCCTTCCAAATCCTGCTCCATTCTTTTCCTCTGCCTTTCTACTTACAGCAAAAAAAATTTTTTTTAGTGTTCAGAAATCCTTATTATACCCTTGACATTTAATTATCCAGTTTAATTACCTATTAATGCCAAAGCGGGTTTTTCCGATTTCTCATTTATTTCTGTTCACTGTCAACATTAGGAAGGAGAATGGAAAAAAAAAACTTTTCCTTTTCACTTTCATTCACCGCTTCCGAGTCTTCCTTGGGAACGATGTATCTTTTGCAAAATTTAAATTCCAGGGTACCTTAGTTGTTGCTTTTTGTCCCGGTCAGCCAAAAACTTTCACTTCTTAACTTCCTCCTGCACTTTCTTTTCCGGATGAGTGCTTCTTTGAGGCGGCTGTTTCTGACCGCCGCTCTTACCGCCTTCGGAAAAGGGAGTTTAGCCGGCTGTGGAGGAGAGGTGCGATTCCCCTCAACCCTGCCAGGTCTCCCCTATCTTCACCACCTCTACGGGGTGGCTTAGCCCCAAAGCCGGCTGGCTCGAGGCACTCCAGTGGCGAGCACAGGCAGAAACCGCGCACGATCGCGGATTCTTGTCTGCCCTGAAGCGCTGCAAACTGGAACTCCAAGGTGAGCAACATTTTTACAGAACTATAGATAATTATGGTGACAAGGAATGGCTGGGAGGGAAGAGGCCAGGTGATGTGAATGACATTGAGTTGGCCACGCCCACCCAGTCATATGACCAGCAAACCATGCCCACCCAGTCACATGACCATTAAGCCACACCCACTCAGTCACATGACCACCAAGCCATGCCCACCAAATAAGCCATGCCCACAGAACCGGTAGTAAAAATTTTTGAATTGCACCACTGCTACGAAGGGCAGAAATACAATCTGAACCCAAAGTAAAGATAATTAGAAATAAAAAAACAAAAACAAACTAACATGGCAGGCCAGGATGATAAATTGCAGACTTTCAAAGGATAACACAGCACCCACAGTTGGGAGGATGCCAAAACCCAGATAAGGCACGACCAATATAATGCATGCTTTGCTTCCAGCAAGGAGCCATGTGCAGATGCCCCCGCCATATTCTGTTCTCCCAGCTGCAACTAATGAAAGGGATCAGGGCCTTTTTCTCTCTTATAAGCCATGTTGCTCCCTTCTCCGTTCCTCCATTCCTGCCCTAGGATGAAGAGGGGATGGCCCTGGGCCTTCGTCTGAACGCCCAGTCGGACTGTGCCCTTTCCCTGTTTCTTCCACAGCCACCGGAGCCACACTCCCACTCCCTGTCAGCTGCTCAATCTCCCCCTCAGAATCAGACTCCAACAAGGGCATGACAGCAGAACAGCAACTCAACTTCAGCAGACAAAAAAACAGAGAGAGAGAGAACTTCTAGTTTCACTTTGCAGGTCTGCTCCCATTGGCTGGTCTGTTACCATGCCTACTCACTGACTCTGTTAACCATGTCTCTGCCACTTAATGAATACTCTGATAAAAAGGTGATCACCTGACATGGACACAATGCAACAGTCATAAATACAAGTCAGTCGCCAAGCATCCAAATTTTGATCACGTAATTATGGGTGGATACTGCAACGGTCGTAAGTGTGAAAAACAGTCATAAGTCGCTTTTTCCAATGCTATTGTAACTTTGAATGGTCACGAAATGAACTGTTGTAAGTTGAGGACTACCTGTAGAGAAAGGGATATCAATGCACCTGCTGTTGGTCCTCCATGTTCATTCTGAGCAGGGAGACCCTTAGTGGCATATTTTGTGAGGCCTCAAACTCCTGTTTCATTGCAACAACGGAGCAGAGCAAAACCAGCATATGTCTATTCATGATGATGGGCACATGTGGCCCCTGAAAACCTTGGATGTTGCTAAAAGTCTGTAGAGATTCTCCATCATCCAGGTCATGGTTGTCCCAAAGATGCTTTTTCAAGAGGCAACTGGACTTTCTTGTTTTTCTTTGAAGACATTTCACTTCTCATCCAAGAAGCTTCATCATTTCTGACTGAATGGTGGGGAATGAAAGGATTTATATTCTTTGCAGACAGCTGGTCATTTGCATCCTTTTAGAGAGTTGTTGAGACCACTTGGAAGTTTATCTGTGTCCTCAGAGTCAACTGAGTAGTGGAAATAGTTCCTGCAGTCTGCAGTTTTTCTTTTGGAAATCCATTCCTACTCCCACACCATTCAGAGGGTGTCCATCCCAAATTGGATAGCTAAAAGCCTGCAGAGATTCTCAGTCACCCAGGGCATGGTTGTCCCAAAGGTGCTTTTTCAGGAGGCACCTGGACTTCCTTGGTTTTTTTTTTTTTTTTGGGGAAGACATTTTGCTTCTCATCCAAGAAGTTTGACCAGTTCTGACTGGCAATTGGATGAGAAGTGAAATGTCTTCCAAAGAAAAAAAACATGAAAGCAATTAAGTCAACATTTCTCTTTGTCCTGGCATCATGGTTACAGTTGTGCTAGTCAGAAGATAAATACAGCTCTTGGCTTGGAAAAAGCCATACACCGCAAATGAAGGCAGATATACGTGTCTCAGGAAAATGTTGCAGGATCCAATCTGGGTAGGTCGCTGGGGCCAAAGGTTTAGTCTTCTGAGCTTTTCTACTTGTGCTGAAGCCCATCTCAGGGAACTTCTCTCTCACCAGAATGTATATGTGTGTAGAGAGAAGTTTCCTGAGAATGGGCTCCAGCACGAGTCCCAAAGCTTGGAAGACTAAACCTTTGGCCCCTGTGACCGATCCAGATGGCATCCTGCAAAGTTGCACACCCTTCATATGAAAAAAAAAAGTGGGTAAGATGATGCTATTGTACCCCAAATTGCAATAGATAACCATTAGTAGGGCAATATAGGTGTTCTGACCAAGGCTTCCTGAGATAGTAACAATCATATGCTTAGTCTCCCAAATCCTCTTTTTATTTCAATGGCTGTGAATTATATTCATTCACAGCTCATAACAAGTCCCAAACAGTTTGTGAATAGTCCAAGAGAAGTCTGCCACAGTCTTTCGGGATAAGGCTGATAAGCACCCACCTTTATCTCCCTTGAAAAGCTGCCAATTAGCTGTACAAGACCAAACGTCAACACAGAGCTTCAGATTTTAAACTGACCAGAACTAACAAAGTTGCTTCCTGCAAAGGCTCAAGTCCCTTTGTGCCTCCTTTATGTCGTATGGGAGGGGCCAATCATCTCCAAGCTTTCTCCCAAGTTGCCCTTTTGTCTTAACTGTTCTTGCTTTCTGGAAGCTCTCTGCAAGCGAGCACTGGGAACAGGCTTCTCCTGTTCCTCTGCCTTTGCTGATGTCAGATTCTGGAGGTTCTGGAGTTAGCACATAACTCTCAGATGGCCCTGGCCCCATCTCTGTGTTGGACGCAGGACCCTTGTCTGAGCCCTTCCTAGACTCCAGGACTGGCCCATGTTCCTCCCCACTGTCCAACTCTGCTGCCAGCTCCGCAGGCCACTGGCGGACCACAACACTAAGCAAGAATAGCAACAGCAATAGCACTTAGACTTATATACCACTTCACAGTGCTTTACAGCCTCTCTAAGTGATTTACAGAGTCAGCATATTGTCCCCAAGCAATCTGGGTCCTTATTTTATCAACCTCGGAAGAATGGAAGGCTGAATTCACCTTGAAGAAGCTCTGTTGATGATAGTCATCTTTTAAAATGCATTTAGGAAGAGAGGAAGGAAATTGGAATTTGTTTACTTCCGGAAAATGTTGTGCTGATCAGAAATCTTTTCCAAAACTTCTTCTGCTCATCGTTTTTTGCTATACCACTGGTGCCTTAAGATTCTGTCATTTCTTTCCAACCTATGCAAGGGAATTTTTGACGGGGTGGACCGGAGGCTAACATTGTTTCATTTCTCTAGCGAAGAAAGGATTACGAACCGCCCATCTTTCCAACGTGCCCTAAAGTGGAGAATTTGGGACTTCTGTGATATCAATAACATTCTGGAAGAAATCACAAAACACTTTAAAGGTAATACATGAGGATTTTATGCTAACTCCTACAGCCACCCAGAGCCTTTGACGCATGGCAAAGTTTTAGTTGTGAGCAGCAGTGAATTTGCTGAGAAGTTCCAAGACTTCAATTTTAGAATTTGGTCTGCTTTATATGTGGCTGAATGTTACCAAGACTCCATGGAAAACTGATTTCAGCATTAAAAAACCCAATTGCGTGAGAAGAGGCACACAAATATCTGTAAAATTAAATTAGGAATGTGCTTCGTGTTATTGTTTAAGATCTGTCTTGTACATGATAGAGAAATGCTTACTTCTTTTCCTGTTGTCTTTTCAGATACTTTGCTATCTGGTCTTCAGCTTCAGAAAGGTAACCTTGGGGAGAGGGGAATTGGTTAAAGCAAAGTGGGCTGATTTTTCTCTTGGCCAGATCGTTTAGTTAAAATGGAGACCTAGACCAGGGGTATCAAACTCAAGGCCTGTGGGCCATATCCGCCCTGCGGGGTGCTTAAATCCAGCCTGCAGGGCTGGCCTGGAAATATCAAAGGACTGGCCCATGGTGCCTCTGGTGGCTAAAACAGGCTGTCTGCTGACCAAAAATAGCCTGAAAAAGAGCCCCAAATGGCCAGAAAACGGACTGAAAACAGCAGCGGTGGGATTCAAAAATCCCAACAACTGGTTTGCTGCCAGGTTGCTGTGTGGGCGGGGCCATGGTGGCAGGGCCCAAGAGAACTTTCTGTTTCTGGCTTCCAGTAGGCCTGCAGAGCCCAGGGGGAGGCCATTTTTACCCTCCCAAGGATCCAGAGGCCTCCCCGGGCCTCTGGGAGGGCAAAAATAGCCTCCCACGGCCTCGGGAGGCCCACTGGAAGCCAGAAATAGGCCCGTTTTGCCACTTCTGGTTTTTCCAGGAAGGGCATTTTTCACCCTCCCAAGGGTCTAGAGGCCTCCCCTGGGCCTCTGGGAGGCCGAAAATGGCCTCCCCAGGCTCGGGAGGCCCTCCAGAAGCCGGAAACAAGCCCGTTTTCAGACTTCCAGAAGGCCTGTTTTTCCCTCTCCCAGAGCCACTATGCGGATCCTGCACCTACCTCCATCAAAAATGGACCACATGGAGACTCCTGGGAGGGGTGGAGTAGAAGGGGCGGGGCCGGCTGGTTGGTTGAAATACCAGTTTGATGAACCAGCTGTAGCTTTAACATCTGGTTCGCCTGAACTGGTAAAATCCCGTCCCTGGAAAACAGCCTAAAAATGGGCCAAGAATGCCCCAAACAGGCCAAAAACAGGGCTGAAAATGGGCTGAAAAACAAGTGGCAGAGTGCTGCAGGAAGCCATGGAGGGTGAAAACGAGGCACAAGGGAGCCGCGGATGGACCCCCCCCCCCATGTCCAGTTTTGGCCAGCATGTTTTTCAGCACATTTTCGGGCTCATATTTATAATATGGTCATTTTTTTGTGATTTTCTGACAAGCAAAGTCAATGGAGAAGCCAGATTCACTTAACAACTATGTTACTAACTTAACAACTGCAGTGATTCACTTAACTGTGGCACCAAAGGTAGTAAAATGAAGCAAAACTCACTGAACAAATGTTTTACTTAAACAACAGAAATTTTGGACTCAATTTTGCTCGTGAATTGAGGACTATCTGTACATAGGATGGTGGCAATGGTAGAGAAAGCTCTCTTCCTGAACCTCTTTAGCATTTTTTAGGGTTCATAACAACTGTCCCATCTGGTCTTTGCTTGACCAGGTGGGACAGGTTGACATAATGGGGTGATGTTCCTTTTGGTCTCAATGTTACAGTTTAGCTAGTTTTGAATGCTGTCTTGTGTCAACTAAAAAAAAAATTACTTCTTTGGTCTTTGCCAGCAGAAAGGGAGTGAGGGAAAACAGTGCATTCCTTAAATGCTTCAGACAATCCCTATGGCAGCTGAAGCTGTTGGCGCACAAGATTATTACTGGAGAGCATGATTGAGGACTCTTGGCTATGGATGTGTCTCATTGGAGAATATACATCCAGGGGGTGGGGTGAAGGCCAGGGCCAAGGGTGAAATGAATGATGTATCAGAGTTGGCTGCAACGAGGAAATGCTGACATGTTAACTCCTAATAAATCAATCTTTTTTACTCTGAGAGTTGTGGCTAGAGACTTATGATTTGAATGGAGGTGCATGTTGGAGCCTTGACATCTTGTTTCCTTTGTGATTTTGTATTTCTTGCCAATGAATTGTATACTGTTAATCCTTGTCTTACTACCATTTATTTAGCAATATTCCAAAGTTACAATGGTCTTAGAAAGAGTGTTTTATGAACTGTAAACATTTCCAACTATTGCAAATGTTGCAAATGTTACACAGACACACACACACACACACACTGCCCCCGAGCTTATGGGATCAGTATATGCAACCAACTTTCAACTTACAATTGATTGAAGCAGCCCATGGCCACAATTTGTAACGGGTTTCTTTTTTGCTAGTTTCTGGCAAAAGACAGCACACCGGGGAAACTGGGTTCACTTAATGGCCATGTGATTTGCTCAATGACCTTGGTGACTCATTTTAAGCCATCCTAAAAATGGTCATAACATTGCACCCAGTCATGGTGAATCAACTTAGGACTTCAGTGACTTACAAAATAAATGCTGGCCCCTATTGAAGTCGTAAACCGAGGATTACCTGCACACCATCCCGAGTTGCATCGCTTGAGTTGAGCAGTGCTATCGATGCTCTTAAGTAAATAGATATAAAGGAAAAGTCTGGATGAAGAATGAGCCCTTGTTCAAGAAATCCCTTTTAACTGAGGGAGAATTTGATTCTTGTGATTTTGTTTTTAAGGGTAGGGTGCTGTGGTGGGATTCAATTTTTTTTTACTACCGGTTCTGTGGGTGTAGCTTGATGGGCATAGCTTGGTGGGCATGGCAGGGAAAGGATACTGTAAAATCTCCGTTCCCTCCCCACCCCACTAATCTGCTTTCCAGCTCCGTTCTCCTGTGCAGGGCAACCAAAGAAGACCCAGCCGATCAGCTGGGATTCAATGGGAGGCAGAGAATAAATGGGGGCGGGGCCAGTCAGAGGTGGGATTTTCTGGTTCTCCGAACTACTTAAAATGTCTGCTACTGGTTCTCCAGAACTGGTCAGAACCTGCTGAACACCACCTCTGGTGGGGTGGGTATTTCTACTTCAGATTAAAGTAACTTTGCTTCCCTTTCTTGATCTTCTTCCTCTCTCCATGAACAGCAAATATAACCCTGGATCCAAACACAGCTCATCCCCAAATCACCGTGTTCCTGGATGGGAAAACAGTGGAACTAGGCGAATGTTGTCAAGAATTGCCCAACAATCCTGAAAGATTTGACTTACTGGCTGTGGTGCTGGGATGTGAAGAATTCAAGGAGGGCCGGCATTTCTGGGAAGTCAACGTAGAGAGTCAGAAAGAATGGGCAGTGGGGATTTCTCAGAAGAGTGTGCAAAGGAAGGATTCGTTCTCCTTGAATACAGAAGAAGGGGTCAGTATGCTGGGAAGATGGAGAGGTAATTACAGATTCTCCCTCCCACCTACTCCTCTTCCTCACATCCCGGACAAGAAATTAAAAAGAATCCGGGTGTGTCTAAACTGTGCTGCCGGGAAGGTTTCATTTTTTGATGCTGAGACTGGAACCCTGCTCTATTCAACAACTTCCTTTCCAGGAGAGATCGTTCTTCCCTTCTTTTGGCTGGGGTCATATGCCCAGCTCAGCCTTTGCCAATGAGACCTACCAGTGCGGCCCCTGTAGGAATTCCAGATGTTGGCACCAACCCTTGTTTCCCTTTCTTGCAGTTGGGTTTTCTCGATGTTCAGGAAGAATGCATCACACACACACACACACAATAAAGCAATATAAAGCAGAGCCGTAGTGGCACAGTGGTTGGAATGCAGTACTGCAGGCTACTTCTGCTGACTGCCAGCTGCCTGCGAATTTGGCAGTTCGAATCTCACCCGGCTCAAGGTTGACTGAAGCCTTCCATCCTTCTGAGGTGGGTAAAATGAGGAGCCAGATTGTTGGGGAGCAATAGGCTGACTCTAAACCGCTTAGAGAGGGCTGTAAAGCACTGTGAAGTGATATATAAGTCTAAGTGCTATTGCTATTACTGGGAGTCCTCGATATATGACCAGTTCAAAATGAGTGGGTCCTTCACAGTTCAAACCTGCAGCTCCTGACAACATTGCTTAGACATCAGTCACCCACATGTACATGCAACCACACTACATGCCTGGTATATACCATTTTCTTTTGTGAACATTTTGAGGCTCTCGCTTATTTTAAGATCCAAGCTGAACTTATTCTGCAGAATCTTCCCAGGCCAGCTGGTGAGAAGGGTAGAGGCCTTTATTGTGTAGAATACTCTGGCCTAGGCCTTAATGACCTATTAGAAATGTCTTTTTATCCCTGTCTTTATTTGTTTAACAACAAATTAAAATTATGACAACGCTGAAACAAGTGATTTACAACCCGTCCTCAAAGTTATGCCCATTGCACTGCCCCTGCAGTCATGGGATTGTGATTTGGGCACTTGGAAACCAGCTCGCATTTATAATCATTGTGTCAGGATTTGGGGCAACAGGAAGTTACCCCAATTAAATCATGAGTCTCAAGCCAAACTTCCAAAACTTCAAAAGGATTTATTGGGAGTTAACAGGTCCAGCACTGCCTGGTGTAGCCGACTCTGAGACATATAATTCACTGTCAACCTTGACCCTGGTTTTATTGTGACACAACCATAGCCAAGAGTCATCAGTCATGCTCTCCAGTTAGAATTTTGTGGGGGAGAAACTTCAGTCACCTAGTTACTATCATTGAGAACTATTTATGGAATGCACTTTCAAACCCCTTTCCCCCCTCCCTTTTGGCAACTCTAAAAAGACCATAGAGATATTTTATGAGT
The DNA here is from genome assembly GCA_033807585.1 of Hydrophis major. NCBI lineage: Eukaryota > Metazoa > Chordata > Lepidosauria > Squamata > Elapidae > Hydrophis > Hydrophis major. The sequence continues at coordinate 52,122,312 of CM066329.1, forward strand.
TGACACATTGCAGCATCCGGTAGTCACGTGATCACAATTTCCGACCTTCCTAGCTGACTTTTGACAAGCAGTCAATAGAGGAAATAGGATTGTCTTAACATGATTTGGTTAATGACCCTGGCCAAAAAAAGGTTGTAACATCAGCTGTGGTCCGATGATGCCTCGTTTACTGACCATGTCACTTAATTATGAATGTTTTGGCCCCAATTGTGAGAACTGAGCTGAGAATTATGTGTAATATAATTAATTTGTTTTAAGCATTTTGTGTCACCTGTAACCTACTGCCCAGCACTAATAACTGGATAGCTTCCAATCACTTCCATACCTATACATTTTTTGAGCATTCTTTAAGCGTAAATTCATACAAAGCATCCTTATTTTATTAAAGATAGCAAATGCCATTTCAGGATACCGAACCCAATCAAGATATATTTTTTTAAAAAAAGGTATTAACAACGCCAGAACATCTTTATATTGTAGTCATGGATAAAAAAGCTATATAGTTGTGTAATAGAATTTGTAGCAGTCAAACATGAATACATAACAAAAACGATTAAATTAGGGCAAAATGAAAGGAAAAATGGGTTAATGAAATGCAATTGGTAGAGGGCAGAAAGGTGAAATACTTAAGACCAATCACCACGTTATTCAAGTGTTTTGCAAATGCGCAAAAAGCTCCATACAAAATAGAATAATAAATTTTAAGATCGACTTGCCAAATTGCATGTATTGTTTTTACTCAGGTTAATAATGATTAATAATTCCATGGCCCTAAAATGAAGGCAAAGCAAGCCTGTTAGAAAGAACTATATAACTGTACAAACTTCAATAAAGTAATAATGAATCAACATCCATTAAATGCCCTCTCTCATATTGACTCAGGTTGTAGGAACTATTCCCCATAATAAACACCCCTCACCATCTGCTCAATTGCCAACACAATTCTCTTGCATGTACTAAATATTTAGAACTTCCGAAAAGGAAACTATTCTGGACAGGTTTCCCTGTGCTTTGCCACCTTCATTCATTACTGCCCTCTGCTGGCTACCTGAAATTGGCATAGTCCTTAATCAACTTACCTGTAAAGCAGGAATGTCCAACCTTTTGACTTGCCCGAAGAGAAATTGTCTTCAGACACCAATGAAATGTGTAATATAGAGACATATATTCATTCATAATGTTAAAAGTTTATGATAGTGGTGGCTAACCTTTTTGGGCTCCTGTGCCGATAATTGCCTGCATGCTTGTGCATGCTAGCACCCAGGAGGCAATGTGCACTGGTCCCCCTGCATGAACCACACATCTCTGCATGCACACACATCTCCCACACACCCCCGCGCATGTGTGCCAGATCCCTGACAATCAGCTGTTGGGTGTGCAGCACACACGCATATGCAGTAGACCTGCTCTGAGCGAGGGCTCGTGTGCTGGCAGTAATGGCTCTGTATACCACTTCCGGCATGCATGCCATAGGTTCGCCATCACAGGTTTATGATATTGTGGGATGTCATTACTAGCTGTCCAAGGCTGCACATGGTCCATGGAACATAGATTGGATGCACCTACCCTAAAGATTTCCTTTTACCTCCCAAGTGCCTGCAGCAAATACAGTTACTTCTCAACTTGCAACAGTTCATTTAGTGACCGAAGTTACAATGGCACTGAAGAAATGGACTTAGGTCCATTTTTCACACTGATGACCGTTGCTACACCCCCATAGTCGCGTGATTTTCAATCGGATGCTTGACAAATTGTTCATATTTGTGACGGTCGCAGTGTTCCGGGATCATGTTTTTGTGACCTTCTGACAAAGTCAATGGGGGAAACCAGGTTCTCTTATAACAACCGTGTTACTAATTTAACAACTGCAGCGATTCACTTAAACCAGTGTGGCAAGAAAAGTCATAAAATGGGGGGGAAACTCACTCAACACCTTTCTTGCTTAGCAGCATAAATGCTTGGCTCAATTGTGGTCGTAAGTCGAGGAGTGCCTGTAGTATAGACAGTTCTAAGACATTCCTTTTAATGTGCATCGCTCATTGTGCGCTTGCTTACTCTCTTGTAATTTCTTCCTTTCCTGCGAGGATAAATAACAAGCATTAATTTCCTCTTGCTACAGTAGTTAGTTCAGAACTGAGCTGGGATTCCGTAGGGTGGCAGAATAAGGAAAAGGGCTATGAGATTTATTCCCCTTTCCCAACTTCCTTTGTAAATCAAGTTCCAGAACATGAGCCTTCCTCAACCCTAGGGCTCATCTGGCTCTTTGTAGTCTTATATGCTCAGGGTTGATTTCTTAATAAACCTTTTTCAAGATTTATTACCATCCTGCATCTCCCTTTGTGTTCTTTGTGCTTTGGCGCCTGTCCTGCAAATTCTACATTGTGCCTTGATGCACAGATTGCCTGTGCACAGATATTGTCAGAAATGGTGTAGGGTCTACCGCTTGGGCAGGGGGTTGGACTAGATGACCTACAAGGTCCCTTGCAACTCTGATTATCTATATCTGTATCTGTATCTTATACAATGGAGTGAGAAATGCTCAACAGGCCCTCTCTGGATGCGAGATTGGGTGGATGGCTTCAGTTTTCCTGATGGGAAGCGTCAATGCCACTTTATAATGCCTTAGAAAGGCCACACTTGGAATACTGCATCCATATTGGTCGCCAGGATGTAAAAAAGATGTTGAGACTAGAAAGAGTGCAAAGAAGAGCAACAAAGATGATTAGGGAACTCTCCTAAAACATGAACGGTTGCTGGAAATGGGTGTATCTAGTTTAATGAAAAGAAGGACTAGGGGTGACATGATAGCAACATTCCCATATCTCAGGGGCTGCCACAAAATAGAGGGAGTCAAGCTATTCTCCAAAGCACCTAAGGGCAGGACAAGAAGCAATGGGTGGAAACTAATCAAGGAGAGAAGCAACCTAGAACTAAAGAGAAATTTCCTGACAGAACAATGAATCAGTGGAACAACTTGCCTCCAGAAGTTGTGAATGTTCCAACATGGGAAGTTTTTAAGAAGAAATTGGAAAAACATTTATCTGAAATGGTACAGGGCTGTGATGACGAACCTATGGCATGTGTGCCACAGTTGGCACGCAGAGCTATTTGTGCGGGCACGCAAGCCCCAGCCAAACTTACCTGCACTGTGCATGTGCATGTGCATGTGCATGTGCATTCACATGCCTCCCAGCTGATTTTTGGCCCATTTGAGACCATTTTCGCCTACCCGGGAGCTTTGGGAGGCCAAAAAATGGACCTATTTGCTGGGTGGGCGTGGCCAACTGGAACTTCCTGTTTCCGGTGGGCCTCCAGAGGCTGAGGGAGGGCGGGTTTTTTGCCCTCCCAAGGGTCTGGAGGCTTCCCCTGGGCCTCTGGGAGGGCAAAAATGGCCTTCCCCAGGCTCTGGAGGCTCCCTGGAAGCTGGAAACAAGCCTGTTTCCAGATTTCTGGAAGGCCCATTTTCCCCCCTCCCAGAGCCTCTGTGTGGGGCCTGCACTTACCTGCATCGAAAATGGGTTGTGTGGAGACTCCTTGGTGGGGAGGGGAGGGAAGAAGTGGGCGGGGCCAGCTGGTCGGTTGAAATACCGGTTTGGCGAACAGTTGTAACTTTAACATCCATTTCGCTTGAACCGGCCTGAATCAGTAGAATCCCACCCTTGCTTCTACCCATATCCCCATTCCTAGGGGTGAGATTCAAAATTTTTAACAACCGGTTCTGTGGGTGTGGCTTAGGTGTGGGCATGACTTGGTGGTCATGTTATTGGCTGGGTGTGGTCAACTCAACATCAGTCACATCAAGGCACGCATCTCCTCACATGGCCTCTCATGTCTGTGGGGATGCTGCAACAGTCATAACTGAAAAATGGTCATAAGTCACTTTTTTCAGGGCCATTGTAACTTTGAATGGTCATTCCACAGAAGCAAAGTACCAGCAAAGGAGGGAAAAAAAACTCCACAGAAGTTCCAGAGACAGGAAGTCTAGTCCTGCCAAGAATGTAATAAAGGTTAACGGAGAGACAGTTTCTGTAAGCAACACCAGAATGTTTCCATCCTGCCTTCCTTACAGGATTAGGGCAGTAATTTCTTCTAACAACCAGTTCTCCAAACTTCTTAGAATGTTAACAACCGGTTCTAGTGAATAGGTGTGAACTGGTAGAATCCCACCCCTGCCCTTTCCATTCTTTTTTATTCCTGTTCCTGTTCTATTCCATTCCATTCTATTCAAATGTGATGCCTGAAACATTTTGGGTTCAGTGAAGCCTTTGGTAGTGCAAGGTGAGCATCTAATTCAGTTTCTCAACTCTGGCAATTTTCAGCTGGCTGTGGAATTTTGGGAGTTGAAATCCACACATATGAAAGTTGCCAAGTTGAGGAATACTGATCTATCCACTAGCGAGTAGACACTTAATATCCTGTGAGAATTGAAAAATGGCAAGGGCAGCTGTACTTGCCCAGGACAGCCAAAGAGTAAGAGCAAGAGAAATAACTTCAGTTACTTCATTGGATAAAAAGCAAAGAGGAAATTTCAATCTCTGCTTATGTCACTAGTGGTGTCATCTGAATTTCATTTTGAGACTATAGTCAGCCCCATCCAAGTAGAGTGAATGAGGGCCTCTAAGTGAAGAGCTGATTTAGTGGATTTTGAAGTAAAGTAGGCATAAAGTCTTTATGTCCAGGGTTTAACACTATCAAACTTTAGCATAGTACTTAAAACTTAAGCCGAAGCCTCAACAAGCCAAGAGTAAAATGATGTTTGTTGTCTCTTCCAACCCAGTGAGGGAAATTAACCTCATGTCACCCCTGCATCAGCTGTCTACGCTGTTCTCTCCATGGTGATCTTTGGGAAAATCCCCCAGGATTTGGCAGTCAGAGAGAAGAAGAGTTCTCGATGGTTTTCATAATTGTAGGTGAGAAACACGGAGAGGTGGCGAGGTGGACCACCAGGTTTAAAAGTGTAAACAAAACTTAGTGAAGCAGCTGGAGAGTTCAATCATTTAGAAATAGTCAATGAAGGAGCAATTTGGTACTGGCTAATGGGAAAAAAAAAACAGATACTGAATTAAACCCCAGAAGGAATAATAAGTAAATATCAAGCTGCGTTGGTTAGCGATTCTGCATATTGCACAGATCTGAATATTCTCAGTTGAGTCAGCCTGATGCAAGTCTAGCTGTACAGGCAATGTTAGCCCTAAAAGCCCTAAATCTTCCTCCTTTCCCCAAGTCCTCTTTTATTTCCATGGGCACACCTGAAATTGTGAGAGTGTTAACTGCAAAATGTCCTCATATTCTCTAGTAACACATAGCAAAACATCAGATCTATTTAATGAAAAACCCATAGTTTGTTCCAAATCAACAAACTATGACCCCCTTCCTTAAGTTTCAGATTGATCATTGATTCCCAAATGTTTGTTATATGAGAATAATTTAATAAATATTATAGTATCCAAATAGTACTATGAATAATAATAACAATAGTGCTATGAATAACAATAATGATAAGAGCAACTTGAATGTAGCATGAATTGATTACAAGAAGTCATTTGAGTCCCTGCCACATGATAGGATCAAGTGCCTAGAAATAACAGGAGGCAGTAGAAACATCAAAAGTGTTGTGCAAAGACCGATAGCACAATGGAAGACATGGTTGTAGTCAATGATGATTGGGAGAGATTAATATCAAGAGATGAATCTTTCAAGGAGATTCAGTTTTACCACTACTGTTTTTTATTGCACTGAATCTTTTTGTCAATAATACTGAATAACTCAGGCCATTGCTATCAAAAATCTTTTAAAAAATCTGTCAGACTATCTCACTTCCTTTATATGGATAAACTAAAGCTATATAGAAAAACAACATCTGAAATAGAATCATTGCTCAACACTGTCCATATGTGTTTATGGAGATTCTCAGTTATCCAGGTCATAGTTGTCCCAAAGGTGCTTTTTCAAGAGGCAACTGGACTCTTGTTTTGCTTCTCATCCAAGAGCTGAAGAAGCTTCTTGGATGAGAAGCAAAATGTCTTCAAAGAAAAACCAGAAAGTCCAGTTGCCCCTTGAAAAAGGCCAATATGTAGCAATGGAGTTTGGACTGTACAAATGTGCCATGCTTACCATCGAATGGGGAAAAATTGTGAAAACTGAAGGAAACAAAATGCCCTATGGTATGGATGTTTTGCTGTCCAGACAGTATATAGTTGATTGGGAATTGGGAGCTGTCCCCTTAAGGTAATGCCTCATGGGAAATGTAGTCAATGCCTCATGGGAAATGTAGTTCATGTCATGTGGTCACATCTGTAATCCTGATTGGTCACTGAATTGACCCTTGGTTGGGTTGGGGGAGTTTCCTTTATTCTTGCTTGGACCCTAGCAGCATCTGCTTTGCTCCATCATTATGGGATGAAGATAACTGTATTTTCACACTATGAAGACTACTATGCAAAAATTGGACATTAGATGAATCTCAACATAACTGTGAGTTATACCTTGAGGATGCCTATTATGATCCCATAAAGAAAACTTTGTATGAAAGCCTTTGTAGAGTTTAACTGCTTATTTCAAGTATTTGAGAAGATAAATCTTGCTTGCCTGTTTGCTTGCTTGGGATAAGACAGATGTGAAACTCAAAGTGTCACATTTCTGTCATGTGACATTTTCAGAGGTGGTATTCAGCAGGTTCTGACCAATTCTGAAGAACCTGTAGCAGAAGTTTTGAGTAGTTCGGAGAACTGGCAAATACCATCTCTGACTGGCCCCACCCCCATCTATTCTCTGCCTCCCGAGTCCCAGCTGATTTGCTGGGTCTTCTTTTGTTGCCCTGCACAGGAGAACAGAACTGGAAAGCAGGTTAGCGGGGTAGGGAGGGAATGAGGATTTTACAGTATCCTACACCATCCTAAGAAACCCTAAAGACAAAATCGAGTAAGAAAACCAAGGAGTATACGAAATCCCTTGCATTGCCTGCCCCACCACATACATCAGACAAACTAACAGAAGAATAAGTGCACGCATTGAAGAACACAAGAACTCAATCAAAAAAGAAGAACCAACCTCTTTCCTGGTCCAACACCTCAAAGCCACAGGACATGAGATTGACTTTAAAAATACCAGAACTATCGCCAAAACCGAACACTTCAACAACAGAATAATCAGAGAAGCCATAGAGATAGAAAAACGCCCACACAGCATGAATAAACGAGATGATACCTCCCGCCTACCAGCCATTTGGAAACCTGCCCTCATGAATAAATGAGTACCTAACATGAAGAATGACACAGCACACACCCCAAAATCAAGTTCACATGGAAACGGAAACAAACAAACAACTACCATTCCTAGATGTACTAATCTACAAAAAAACAGATGGCACACTAGGACACACTGTATACCAGAAGAAATGCTTCTATCCAGTTATGCAGGTATCCAGAGATACCTGTGCAATAAAGTAGAATTAGCTCACCTGATCCTGTTTCCTATTTGCATTATCTGGGGTGACTGACAATGATGTTCTGAAAAAAGCACAACTGCCTGTGCTCACAATATGTGATGCCATAAACCAGGGGTGTCAAACTGAAGGCCTGGAAACCATATCCGGCCTGCGGGGTGCTTATATCTGACCCGTAGGGTAGACCTGGAAACAGTGAAGGACTGGCCCGTGGTGCCTCTGCAAGCGAAAATGCCCGTTGCCCTCCTGAGCTCCATTTTCACTGGTGGAGGGTTGCAGAAGGCCATCACAGCTGAAAATGGAGGTGAGGAGTGTTAGGGATAACATTGTTTACCCTAACTGGTTTAGGTAAAATAATAAATATGTTATCATGGTTTGTTAGTTAAAGTGTCTGTAACTTTAACTGTAAGAATGTAATTAAGGGAGTGGATGTAAAAGCATCATAAAAGAAGCAAGGCACGGCAGCTTGCTCTCTCTGGCTTTATGATCCCTAATTACTGGATGGATTCAAGACTGCATTTTTCCCCTACTGGAACGGGAGAGAGAAAGGACTGTTGATTTATTAACGATGAGAGGACTGATTTATTGTAAGTGAACTGACATTGGATATTCTACACGGACTTTGCTAATTGAATATCCTTGAATGGACTGACTAAAACGATACATGACAAATGGACTGTTATTTTGAGTATGCTATAAATCTGAATGGAATAAACTATATTTTTGATAGCACAAGCATATCTGTTATTTTTACTGTATGTTAACTAACATACAAACTTATCTCACACATTTATCTGTGTGCCTATCTGACTAACGTTGCACATTCTGTTTAGCTTGTCTCCTTAACCCTGGTTGGGGAACACAGGCTTAACACTGGTTATGGGCCCAGAGGCTGCAAAGTCAGTTTAACTAGGATAAAACAGATTTATGTAAAAAGTGAGAGTTTGTGTTGTTATATGTTACAGTAAACAGACAGCTGTGTTTTATTAATTATAGTTTTATATCCATATAAGAAAACATGGTACAAGTCAATCTACAAAGTTTGTCCCTTATATCCAAGCTGGATGGAACAAACTATGTATCATGGTCTATGAAATGTAGTCTACTTCTACAAAGAGAAGGTCTGTGGAACATAATTGAAAACCCACCAAACGTAGAGGAATGGGATCCAGAGATTGAGGAAGATAGACTAAAGATAGAAGAATTTAAGCATAAAAATGAACAAGCTATTTGCATAATAGGACTAACACTGTCTGACCAGCAACTTGTTCATATCCACGGAGAGCAAACAGCTGTTGGGTGTTGGCAGAAGCTGAAGAGGATTTATGTTCGAGATAATGTTGGTGCTCACATAAATCTAACAAGGAAGCTTTTCAGGACGCATCTCCAGACGAATGGTGATATGCTTAGTCATTTGAAAACTATGCAAAGCATTTTTCAAGAACTGCACGAGAAAGAGCTTATTTTCTCTGAACTACACCAAGTCTACATAATTCTATCATCACTAGATGTAAGTTTTGATAACTACGTCACTTCCCTTGAAATTTTGCCTAAGGAAAGTTTAACTTTAACTGATATAACTGGCAGATTGATTGAAGAGGCAAGAAGAAGACTTGAAAGAGACCAGTTAAGGAGGGAGCAACCTCAAAAAGAAGATAATAAATCTCCTACTGCATACGCAATTAAAAAGTGTTTTAATTGTGGAGGAAGAGGACATTTGGCAAGATTTTGTAAAAAAGCAAAGTGCCAGAACGCTGGCCAGAATACTAAAAGTCATCAAAAGATAAATAAAAATTTAAAGTTAGCCATGTATATTAACGGAGTTGTAAAAAATAATTTATGGGTGGTTGACAGTGGAGCATCCCACTGTATAACAAATGATAACAAAAATTTTATTAAAATGTCCCAGAGTACACAGCAGATATCGTTAGCCAATGGCTGGAAACTGAAAGCTAAAGGTCAAGGTATAGCATATTGTTCTTGCATAAAAGAGAATGTAAAAATGTTATATGTACCACAACTTAAGTTTAATTTAATTTCAGTTAGAATTTTGGTTAAACTAGGATATGTAGTTACATTTAAAGGAGATAACTGCATAATTGAGAAAGAAGATAAGAAAATTACTGCATCTTTAAGAAGTGAATTATGTGTGTTATATGATAATGGTTTAGAGGTGGCTAACACGGTTTATGATAATAAGAAACCTCATGATGAATGTATTCACTTGTTACACCGAAGGCTAGGGCATTTAAATTTTAAAATGCTTAAGAAAACTGTTGAATTATCTAAGGGAATAAGTTTGAAACATAATAAATATTTGCAATGTAATGCTTGTAATCAAACCAAAGCCAAGGTCATACCGGCTAATAGAGTTGATGGATTTACTACCAAAGAGCCTTTAGAAGTAGTATTTGCTGATTTAATAGGTCCGAAAAAACCAAGTGTAGGAGGAGCTCGATACATACTAAGTATAATGGACCACTATTCTAGATATGGGTTTTGCTATTTAATGAACAGCAAAACTGAAACGTATCAAAATCTCTTTAATTGGATTAAATTTGCTGAAAGGAAAACTAAAAAGAAATTAGTAACTCTTATAACAGATAATGGTGCGGAATTTACAAATAATAAATTCCAGAGTAGACTTAGAAAGTTAGGTATTCAACATAAAAAGTCTGCACCATATAGGCCACAACATAATGCCTTTATAGAGAGACGAGGCCAAACACTACAATCAATGGCACGTACTATGTTGTCTGATTCAGGATTACCTGACAATCTGTGGGGAGAAGCAATAATGTGTGGTAATCATATATTAAATAATGTTGTTAATTCAACAACAGGTGAATTACCATTCACACTGTGGCATGGTACAAAACCTGATTTAAGTTACATGCACACATTTGGAGCACCAGCATGGGTGCATATCCCTACACAACTTAGACAAAAAGGACAGCATAGAGCTAAAAGATTATATTTTGTAGGATATACATCTAATCATAGATCTTATAGATTCTGGCAACCAGGTACATCTAAAGTTTACACCAGTGCTAGTGCAAAATTCCTAGAACATGTAGGATGCAATACATTAGAGCAAGATTTAAATAATGAAGTAATTATTGAACCCGACAAAAGGCAGAAAGAACAGACTAGTTATAAGAAGAGTCCAATTAAAGAAGAAGTCCACGAAGAACAAATAGAACCAGAACAAGAGGAAACAATTGATCAGGAAGAGTTAGATAATCAAGAACAGTTAATAAATGAAAGTCCACCTGTAAGTCCTGTAATACCTAGATGTACATGTGTAACTAGACCACCTGATAGGCATCAAGCAAGTATAGTTTGCCAAGTAACTAAAGTTCCAACTAGTGTAGATGAACTTAGGATTTATCCTGCTAAGGATCAGGAGAATTGGCAAAAAGCAATGGAAAAAGAACTAAATTCATTAAAGGTAATGAAAGTATATGAAGATGCCAAATTACCTCCAGGAGAAAAATCCATTGGGTGCAAATGGATATTTAAAGTAAAAACAGGAAATGATGGGACTGTTATCCATAAGGCTAGGTTGGTAGCTCAAGGATTTAATCAAACTGCATCTGATTACGATGAAGTTTTTGCACCAAGTCTTAAAGCAACATCTCTGAGAGCAGCTTTAGTGTGGGCAGCTAAGAAAAACTATATCATTAACCATTTAGATGTAGAAACTGCTTATCTGCATGCACCATTGCAGCACACTATATATTTACAAAAGCCAGTTATTATAAAAGACAATAAAGTAAATAGTAATGATTGTTGGAAACTAAAAAGAAGTCTTTATGGATTGAAACAATCTGGCTATCATTGGAACCAATATATTGTGAAAGAATTAAACAATATAGGTTTTAAATCTGGTTTAGCAGATCCATGTGTGTTTAAAAGAGAAAATAATGGAACGGTGTCATTATTGTTATTATTTACAGATGATATTGCTTTGATAACTAAGACTAATAATGAAGCTAATGAGATTATATCATTATTAGCCAAAAAGATAAAATTAAAGCATTTAGGTGAAATTAAAAAGTATCTAGGATTGACAATTAACAAAACAAAAAATGGATTTAAGATATCTCAAGAAGATAAAATTTGCCAATTAATTAAAACGTATAAAATGGAACTTTGTAAACCGGCAAAGACTCCAATGAGTCAGGAAGTTTGCCAAACTGATGATCAAAGTCCCAAATTTGATTAGTCTATATATCAATCTTTGATTGGTAGCTTATCATATATAAGCAACTGGTCAAGGCCAAATATAGCTTATAGTGTTAATCAGCTGGCACATTTTAATTCAGATCCACATCAATGTCATTGGCAATCATTAAAGAGAATTTTAAGATATCTTAAAGGAACAATGAACCATGCATTGTATATAGAACCAAAGGGTGATTTGAGTCTTAGTGCCTATGCAGATGCAAGTTTTGCAACTGACATAAACACTAGAAAATCAATATCTGGGATGGCTATATTATTTGGTAAGACATTAATAGGGTGGAGGTCAATCAGACAACAGCATATTAGCTTGTCCACGATGGAAGCGGAATTTTCATGTCTGTCATTACTATGCACTGACTTAATTTTGTACAAACAGTTATTATTAGACATAGGTATAACTGTAAAAGATTCCATTATTGTGTACAAGGACAACCAGGCAGCCATAAAGTTAGCTACTAATATTGCTGTAAAAACTAGATCAAAGCATACTGATTTAAGATACTTAAATGTTAAAGAATCTGTAAAGAATGGGCTAATTAAATTGGAATACTGCATGATGGAAGAAAACATTGCAGACCAATTTACAAAAGTTCAAGGAGTAATTAAGTTTAAAGAAAGTTGTAACAAATATGATTTAAAGGTGTAAATAGTTATATTATTTTTATAACCTAAAAGGGGAGAATGTTAGGGATAACATTGTTTACCCTAACTGATTTAGGTAAAATAATAAATATGTTATCATGGTTTGTTAGTTAAAGTGTCTGTGACTTTAACTGTAAGAATGTAATTAAGGCACCATAAAAGCACCATAAAAGAAGCAAGGCACAGCAGCTTGCTCTCTCTGGCTTTATGATCCCTAATTACTGCATGGATTGATGACTGCGTTTTTCCCCTACTGGAACGGGAGAGAGAAAGCACTGTTGATTTATCAACGGTGAGAGGACTGATTTATTGTAAGTGAACTGACATTGGATATTCTACACGGACTTTGCTAATTGAATATCCTTGAATGGACTGACTAAAACGATACATGACAAATGGACTGTTATTTTGAGTATGCTATAAATCTGAATGGAATAAACTATATTTTTGATAGCACAAGCATATCTGTTATTTTTACTGTATGTTAACTAACATACAAACTTATCTCACACATTTATCTGTGTGCCTATCTGACTAACGTTGCACACTCTGTTTAGCTTGTCTCCTTAACCCTGGTTGGGGAACACAGGCTTAACAAGGAGCACTTGGGCTGCCACAGGTACCCCTAACATGAGTGATGTGCAGCTGGCCCCCAGGCTCCTGGCCCTCCTCAGGTCAAACACAACTCTGATGCGGCTCTCAATGAAATCGAGTTTGACACTCCTGTCATAAACTATGGTTACAAATAGTTGAATTCAAAGAAATGTGATCTCCCAAGAAGCAATCTATAGCCTGATTTCATATGTCCATGGTGGTGAACCTATGGCATGCATGCCACAGGTGGCATGCAGAGCCATTTGTGCCAGCACGTGAGCCAGAGGAAAATAATACTGGAAGTGACGAAATGGGCCTATTTGGCCTGCAGAGGCATTTTTCAAGCCTCTGGGAGGCCGAAAAAGGCCTCAAACCAGCCAAAAATCAACTGTGAGGCGCAGTGCAGGTAAGGGAGGGGTGGGTGGTGGTGGCGGCGGGGATTGCACATGCATGTGCAGGGGCGGGGGGCACACATTGCCTTCTGGGTGCTGGCACATGATGCGTGCGCATCAGTACACACACAATTTTTGGCATAGGAGCCCAAAAAGGTTGGCCATCCTGTCATATGTCATTAGAATCCATTTATTGTATTTTGCTGTGATATCAGCATGGTATTTGGGTTTAGCTGACAAATGATATTTATTGGTAGGCACATTTGATTTTAATGACAATCACTTAAAAGGTGACAATGTGAAATGTATACAAATACAGTAACTAAGGAAAGGATCTCACATGTCTTTAAAAGGCAAAGGATGCAATTTGCTTTGGTGTTCATGATGAACTCTGTTAAGTTCTGTGCATGGGCGCAAGGAACGGAGACGAGACGATGAACAGTGAACTTCAACTCTTTATTAATCATTGTGGAACAGAGCAAAACTCTAAGGTAGCAGCAGCCCTTTTATAGGCAAGCTGCTGATCTAGTAACCAATAAGAAACGTGAAGCGTTAGCTCCTTTAACCAATGCGAGAGGCCCGCTAATAGCCAATCAGATTCTCCTGAACGGACTAATCCGATATCGCTATTATCAGCCAATCAGAAGTGCAGGGCTAGAACCCTGCACTTTTCTAAAGGTTTTAATAATCTTTATTTAAGCACTTTTATTAATTCATAACACCCCTTCCCCCCGGATTCCATTTAAGGGGTGCGGTGATGTAATCTCTGAGGTAGGAAGGTTGTTTTGACTATCTATTGGATTTACACTGTCCCACCGGTTCTTGTCTATAACCTTGTTTTGGCGGGACGTTTTCTGGCAAGTCGGGTGCCGGTGGTTCTTCATTGGAAGACTCGGTGCCACTAATGTCCTCGTTGTCCTCTAGCCTTTGCGGGCTTGCCTCTGATGAGGTGTTCCTTTGAGGCGAGCTCACCCCCATCTCTGGTCCTTCTTCATGTGTTACGCCCGAATGCTGACTTCTTCCGTTCGTGTTTTCCGCCATCTCGAATTCAGTTTCTTCGGCATCCCCTCCCCCCTCAGTTTGGGAGTTACCAGCATCACATGTGATTGTTAAAGGCAAAGTCTCGTTATACTGCATTAAAACAGCATCTGAAGTTAATAGGTTTTTCACTTGTCGGAACGCGTGTTCCTCTTGGTGCCCCCAGACCCAGGTTGCTTTTTTGTCTAACAGATGATGTAGGGGCTCGGCTATGGTCGCTTTGTGGGACAGGAAAATGTTGTAAAAATTGATAAGGCCCAGGAAAGCTTGGAGATCAGTCTTATTTCTGGGCTTTGGGACGTTCTTGATTGCCCTTTGCTTGCTATCGGTGGGGTGAATGCCTTGTTTATCGATTAAGTACCCCCAAAATTCTACTTTATCTGTACACAGTTGACACTTATTTTTTTTTACTTTAAGGCCAGAGTCTTTAAATTTCTGGAGAACCAATCTAAGGCACTCCTTTAGTATTTCTCTATTCAGATTCCCTTTTATAGGCAAGCTGCTGATCTAGTAACCAATAAGAAACGTGAAGCGTTAGCTCCTTTAACCAATGCAAGAGGCTCGCTAATAGCCAATCAGATTCTCCTGAACGAATATCGCTATTATCGGCCAATCAGAAGTGCAGGGCTAGAACCCTGCACTTTTCTAAAGGTTTTAATAATCTTTATTTAAGCACTTTTATTAATTCATAACAAACTCTATGATTGATGACTAGGGGACGAAATCAACCATTTTTGTAGTCCTTCCCCCTGGGCTAGTCTAAGGCCTTTTACAAACCATTGGTCACCTTATTGTTGCATAACTAAAAATATTCTCCGGATCCTGATTCTTATTAAATGGATCAATGAAAACATTGATGTTTGTAAGAATGGCATCAGCACCTGCTGTGTCTTTTCTCTGTAATGAACCAGAGTTTTTGATATTGCAGAGGTGATGTTTCTTATTATAATTAGTCACACCTTGGTTGTCTTATTCCTGATTCTTCAGACCTTTTCCCCAGTGATTGCCTTCAGTCAACAGATTTAGGAACAGTATAACTTGTGCCAGAAAGTCTGGGTGGTTTAATGCTTTATAAGCCATATACTGCTCAGCAGGTTGGATAAGAACAAATGACTCTACCCAGCTATGGTCTTGCAAATTATTCTTCTGCTCTTGCCCTACATGATTTATGGGGCACTGAAGCTGAAATGTCTCTTGAATTTGAAACCAGATAAAATAAAGCCACCAAATTTCTACGGACCAGGAGACACTCTCATCAGCGGGATTGCTTCTTTCTACAAAATTTTTGATGGTTTCTTCCTGTTTGACTCGGCTCCCACAGCTAATACTATTTTGTAAGTTCCTATGTCTTACCCAGAGGCATAGCCTCTCTATTTCTTGTGTGTGAGAGATTGTGCAGTAAGATTGTCATGAAAGAAAGGTCAGATACAAACAACCAAGTTGTATGAGGGGAGTCCATTGGTAACTCATCTCATAAAGGATAACTTAGACCAGGTGGCAAGAAAACCTGGGAAGAAACCACACAAAATGTTCCACGTGTCTCCACCTTAATTAATTCATGGTTAAAGGACGGTTGGAAATCCTTTTTGTACTTCCCAAAGTTCTGTATTTACCCTTCATGCAAGTATTAAAAACTTTTTACTGAATGTTTTCACAATACAGTTATTGTGTTGCTTCCTTGATTTGGGGGAAGAATATTCCTAAGATTAAAATGCTACATGTATTCCTTAATTGGGGACTCTGTCCCCTTATCAGATTCCCTTTGATCCTCCAGAAGTCCACGGTAGAAAAGTAGATTTCAGCTAAATGAAAGGATTACTTCCTCAGAAGAAAATGAGGCTCTTTAACCTGAGTGCCTTCCACAGATTTATCATATTTCATATGTAGGTTCTGTACTGAGGGTTGGAATGCACTAAATGATTGATTTATCATCATTTAGATAGAAGGGAGGATATATAAGTGCCTTTCATTCTTGTTGCCTCTAATCTGCTCTTCCACTAAAAGGAGATTGGGTTATTCCAAAATGAAGTAGAAGCAATTTTACTGTATAATTCAACACTGAGTGCGATGCTCCTCAGTTTGGAGAGAAACACAAATACAAGTTGGGAAAGAAAGCAGTGGTAGATGTAAGCGTCTATTCTGAGGGGTAAGGCTGTTTAATAGAAGCTTTCTAGGTTTTTAGCAAATGTACTACTACTGGGCAAGGTAGTAGATTAGATTAGCCAATTTACTGCTGGGAAAGGGTGAGGAGAAGAATGACTTTGAGTCTCCTTGTTCTTGGTTGCCAGACTCCAAAGATCTTAGGATCAAGTTTCCTGAAACACTGGCTGCTCCTAGGTGAAGGTGTTATGTTGCCTGGAAACAATCTTCCCCTCTGCTGAAGGTATTATGTTGCCTGGAAACAATTAGATATACTTGTAGGGAGAGAAAATGACATTTGTAAAGCAATACCCTTGAAAACAAGACCCAGAAGTTTTTTTTTGATAAGTAT
Organism: Hydrophis major; assembly: GCA_033807585.1. Classification (NCBI taxonomy): domain Eukaryota; kingdom Metazoa; phylum Chordata; class Lepidosauria; order Squamata; family Elapidae; genus Hydrophis; species Hydrophis major. Next base: position 52,139,161 of record CM066329.1, read on the forward strand.
TTATTATTATCCTTACAATCAAAGGAGAATCTTTTAAATAAGTTTTTCTGATGGAATGCAGAATGAAACTGTGATGTAACTGTATTTTCAGAGTGGACAACTCAGAACATTGGAAAGTCTTGTCCTTCCTTTTTGCCCTTAAGGAGATTAACCAGAATCCCCAAATCTTACCCAACGTCACTCTGGGTTACACTATTCACGAAAGCGGTTCCAACAGAAAAGGGACTGCAAAGGCTTTGCTGGACCTGCTTTCAAAGGGAGAGGCAGATGTTCCAAATTATAGCTGTGGAAAGAGGAAAAACACGCTGGTGGTCCTTGAAGGAGCTGATGCAGACATGTCCATCGATATCTCAAATTTGTTGAATCCCTACAAGATCCCACAGGTAGGTAGGTAGGTAGGTAGAGATATATTATATATTTATATATATATGCAACAGAAGTTTAACAAAATTTAAGCAAGAATATTTCCTATACTTACATAATGTGATGCAGAAGGATGTATATCACCATCTACAGTTCGATTTTCAGGGGGCATAAACATTTATAGAAATAACAAATTTGCGGATGTGTAGAACGAAAGAATTCAGAAACCTCACAGATTCTCAGTGTTTTGCCTTTTATTAGTATTTTTGCTCCTATTATAATTTCATTATTTACTATATCAAAATTGCTAATTTTGTTTTATTTGTCTTTTATTAATAAGCACAAGGCTTATACATCCATTTTTTAAATATTCATATCTTGTACAATCGCATGCACACATACACAAATAGATATGCATATACTGTATATCATAAATCAATATGATAAAATTTATTCATTCATTCCTTACTTCTTAACCACCTGTTAATTACAATAGAAAAGTAATTTGAAGACTGAAAGTTTTATTCTAAAACAAATACCAATGTATGCTGTTCCTTCAGTTTTTAATTTTATAGAATATTCATTATATTTGATTTTGATGAAAAGTCAAATGATTACAGTGCTTTTAACATTGACAGAACAGTGGTTAGATTGATAAAATAGCAATTGTTTTCTTCTCTCTTATTCACATTTGCATAGAACAGTGGTGTCAAACTCAATTTCATTGAGGGCCACATCACGGTTGTGTTTGACCTTGAGGGGCAGAAGTGGGTGTGGCCAGGGTGGGCGTGGCCAGCTCGACATCATTTGTGTCAAGGGCACCTGTGGCCCGAGTGCTTTGCCAGTGAAAATGGGCTCCTGCGATCTGTTTTTGGCTGCGATGGCTTCCTGCAGCCCTCTGCCAGCAAAAACAGAGCTTGGAAGGGCCAACATGTGGTCCTCCCAAGCTCTGTTTTCGCTGGCAGAGGCACCGTGGGCCAATCCTTTGCTGTTTCCGGTGCCAGATCTAAGCCCCTCATGAGATGGACCATGGACCTTGAATTTGACACTCCTGGCATAGAATGTAGTTTTATTACATAAATAGTGCTGTATAGAAATAACGAATTGTACTACCACTGAGAAGACAGAGCAAAAATGTTCTAGCTGGCTAGATTTAATCATATGTTAGAAGTTGACCTACTTTTACACCAACATTTAGGGATACATTAAGTACACATAGATATACACACACACACTATAAAGATGGTCATCAACCAACCAATCAATCAATCTGGCAGCTAAAAAGACCAAAGGAGTATCTTGCCTGACACATATCAGTATCACTAGTAGTTTTATTCAGAATCTTGGCAACCAATATTTTGGTTCTTAACTGAGAGAAAATGTTAACATTTTGCCTTCATTTCAGGTCCGTTACAATTTCCCTTCCCTGGTTTTGAGGGACAAAAAACAATTCCCTTTTTTTTACTCAACTTTTCCCACAGAAACAAATGAGTATCTAGCCATCATCAAAATCCTCCAATATTTCAAGTGGACATTGATTGGACTCATTGCTGCAGATACTGAAAATGGAGAGAAATTTCTAAGACTCTTCACACCCATACTTGACCAGAATGGTATTTGCACTGTTTTCACAGTAACTTTGACAGATGTAACGTTCCATCATAAGGATAAAGAAGTTGGGCTTTTCAACAAATGGAATCAAATCAACATCTTAATTTATCATGCTGAGGTTACAAGTTTTACAAAAGGATTTTCAGGGATATTACATTTCCTGATGAGCAAGGGGGCATATATTGAAGATAAAGTTTGGATCATAACATCTATCTGGGACCTCACCTTCCGGATGTCATTGATTCCAAAGTTCAAGAAAAAAAGCTATAGGATCTTTTCTTTACTTAGTCGCACAAATAAAAAAATAAATTGTGATCATCTTGCACAACTTGAGTCTTTTACTGAGAGATTTGTAGGTCAAGTACATTTGTGTTCCTATTCAAAGCATGCCCTGTCCGTGAAAGGCTGGAAAAGGTGCACAGAGAAAGAAAAATGGAGGCCAATGTCTCAAGAGTTGAGGGAAAGGATTCTGTCCCTTGATGGCTACCACATTTACAATACCATCCGGACAATTGCACATGCTTTACATGCAGCCTATTCTCTCCAGTCCCAGAGAAGGGCCACAAAGAATGGAAACAGATCAAGAGTTCAACGACTGCAGCCTTGGCAGGTACTTTGCTTTTCCATCACAAAGATTTTTGCTGAACAGGAGAATCCTCTCTCCTATGTCTTAATTATGGAGATTTCCCTTAAATAAATAATTATGTTTAACTTGGTTTTTACCTAATTTCATGAGGAAAATAATGATATGGTGTTCATAGTCATGTTCACCTGGCAGAGCTTCTATAGCTAGCAAATAAATCAATACAAGAATTTGTGTAGTTTCTGACTAACGTAAATATAAATATAATAATATAAATGAAATGAGGAGGTACAATCATATCCTTTAATGAGCCCCATTTTGATAAACCTTCCTTTTGTGCCCTATCTCAGAAAATTGCAGCCTAGTGGCTCAAATAACCATTTTATCACCTGACCTGTTGCCAGGTATCTGAATAGATTATGTGGAAATTTTGAGAGACTTTGATTTGTTGAATATAGCAGTTTCTTTTAATTTTCCTTTTTTACTCCCTTGAATTATACATAACATTAAAGCTACATCACTTTGGGTTGGGAAGGAAGGACTGCTGCAGTCACACATTGCTGGTAGTGGAACTAGTAGTTGGCTTTCCCACCTCTGGGTCCAATGATTTTTTTCTCGTTCTGAATTTGCAGCTAAACTACCACAGGAATATGACTTAATAATATTTTTTCTCCTGTTCCCATGATGTTCTTTTCATTGAATCCTCAGTCTATGAGTGGGAAAGTTTTAAGCCATGTTCAGCTATATTGATGTTAAAGTAGCCTTGCCATCTTCATTCTGAAACCATCTGATGGCAGTTTCCACATGTCTGAAATCTATTAGGCTGGGTCTTCCATGACTTGCCTGAAGGGAAGTCAAGTTATTGGGAAATGACTGAGAGGAAAGACAAATACCAGACTAGCATTGTTTTGTTCCAAATCAAGAATGAATCGGAAGATCTTCAGCTCAGCTCTGGAGAATTGTCCCTGTCCGTAGCCCTTTGACTAAATTCCTGAATTACAGGAAGGTCATCTGTAGATTTGGGAGAATTTAGAATCTTGTTCCTGTTCTCTGCCATTAACTCATTTCAGTTTGCTTTTTTAGCTTCACCCTTTCCTGAGTATCTCTCAGCATTACAATAATTCCATAGAGGGAGTCTATTTGGATGAGAAAGGGAACCTGGCAGCTGACTTTGACATCATGTACTGGGTGAGGTTTCCCAACTGGTCTATTTACAAAATGAATGTCGGGATTCTGGAAAGAGAAGGATGCTCAGAAGACACATTCAAATTCAGAATGGACCAGAATGCCATCAGAAGGGCCGTGCAGGTCGATGAGGTGGGGAAGATAATTTCTTTCAGTTCCACATATTGATTGTCTTGTTTAAAATCTGTGACATTTGAGCTTCCGGTGGCAGGACAGGGATGTGCAGAGGTGGAGAAGACTGCTGCAGTTTTTGGTTACCTTCTCTAGCATCTGGAGCAATCCCCAGGGGATACACGAACCCCGGAGAGGTTCGTGTCAGCATAGGAGACTCTCGAGTTACAGGGTGGGGGTAGGCAACCCCCTGGTAACGAAGAGAAGAGAAGAGCTCCTGAGCCCAGTGCAGAAGAGCTAGCTGCCAGTTTATGGCGGCTTCAAAGTCCGGTCTGCCACTGAGGTGACTAAGCAAGATAGTGACAGCCTGCAAGATCGGAGCAGTAAAAGGTATTGAAAGATCATAATATAATATTGAAGATTGAAGATTGAAGAATGACAGTGGCATGAGAGATTTCTCTTCCTGGTTGTGAGCAGCACTTTGTGGAAGCAGGAGAGAAAAGCGGCCAGAAAAGTGGCTTAAAAAGCAAAAGTGTGACAAATGCAAGCGGGAAGGCATGATCGTTAGAGCGAAAGTGTGGATTATAGCTTTTGAAAGGGAAGCCCCTGGGGAGAGAGGAAGAACATCGGAAACCAGGAAATTGGAGACTTGAATTTGTGAGTGATTTGGTATTTGGGACTAACTTTTTGACAATATTTGAGAAAAAGGAGGTGACGGAGGAGGAAGAACTGCAGCACTGAAAGTGATTTATTAACTCTCTGAATTGAGCTCAATAGGATTATTGGCTTTATTTAATACTGTTGGGAGGACAGATTGTTAAGTGATCAAGAAGAGATGACTATTGGATTTTGGAGGAAATAATAAGTGAAGGAGATTTGTACATTGAACTCAAAACCGGGAAAGGGAAAGAAGGAAAAAGAGGAAGGAGGAAGAGACCAACGGAAGGCTGGGAAGGATTGACTCTTTATTGTGATTAGTCAGCACATTATACCATTCACTTCCCGGAGTGCTGAGAAGAAACTCAAAACTAACCTTTAGCTTGAAGATTGACTATAAAATTTATTTTTTTCTCTTATCACATCTCTTTATTTGTTGGAATTTCTATTTGGTATTACTTTAATATTATCATTTGGGCACTATTTTTACAATTTGAACCTCTAGCTCCTTGCTTATTGACTTCCTGAAATTAAGGTAAACTTTTCTCTCTTCTCTTTCCCCATTTTTTCAGCCTCATAAAAGTGTTGCAAGCTAGATAAACAATCCACTCAGTGCTTGCCAAGGGAGAGCCACTGAGAAAATCAGATAACATAGCCACTAGAAACTCCCTGCCTCTGAGGGGATTAATTCTCCCAAAATAAGAACCATGTAACTCACCTGAAACTCCCTGGAATGCCCCGATGGGATTATCTCCCAAAGGTATATTGTCCTTATAGATTTCAGTGACAATTGATTTGATTGTTTTAAATCGTAACAACAAAGAGTGAAAAATAGTGCTGATTTAGATTATTTAGAATATTTAAGATTAATTCTTAAAGTAGTAATTGGGTTGGATTTGATGTATTATTGGTGATCAATATTGATATTTGGTATATAAATTTATTATAAAGATTATTAGATATTATTAGATAACCTTCTATAATATAGGAGTATAGACTGCCTATCTATATATTTGATTGAAGTATTAGAATAGAATTTTTATTTTAGAAGTTAAACACTGAATGGTGATCTGGGACAATATAATTAAGATAGTGCAACAGCAAAAACAAATATTAAGAGAGATGACCTGCACGACAACTACGGCTTTGAAAACAGGAAGGAAGACCACTCCGACCCTAACGACTACTTTGACTTCTGCTTCACCAACAATCCAAAAAACCATTGAAGAATCTCTAATAGGGAAAAAACAGTCCAATGTCTCCAATGTTAACATACAAGCTACCCCTACTCTCCTTGCAAGAAGCAATGTCCAGGATGCAAGAAATAATGATTAAGAATCATAACGAAACCAGAGCGGACATTAGCGAATTAAAAGATGAGATGGGAAAGCTAAAAGTGGAAATGAAAGCAGATTTACTTAAGGTGGAGGATAAGATAGGGTCCTTGCAACAGGCTATGGAGAAAAACGAAGTTAAGATAAGAGAAATAGAGAGTAGGACAGAACGGATGGAGACAAATTTTGAAAGGATAAATGAGGAATTTAAAAATGCAACTAGAGAAACTGAAGACTCCCTGATCCACCTCTAAATGGATAAAGCAGTGGCATATTTAAGGTTTCAAAATGTGGCGGAAGCGAAAAATGAAGAACTAGAACAATTAATGGCAGAATTATTGGCTGAATTGTTAGGTAAAGAAAAAGATGATCTAATTAAAGAATTTGACGAGGTGTATAGGGTCAGCACAAGTTATGCTAGACACCATAATTGCCTGAGAGAAATTCATATTCGCTTCACTAGGAGATGTGTGAGAGACTTAACTCTTAAAATGTCCAGAGAAGAAACAATAACATAGGAAGGCAAAGAGATTATGATCCTAAAACAAATCCCAAGGAAAGTGAGGGTCATAAGACAGGATTATAAATTTTTGGCCAATTATTTAAATAAAAAAGGAATCCCTTTTAAATGGTTAATCCCGGAAGGGATGTTAATAACTTGGAAAGAGAGAAAAATCAAAATAGACTCTACAGAACAGGCCCAAGACTTTCATGATCAGCTAATAGGCACGGATGACCAATACACCAAGGAGGAAACTAAAAGGAAACCACAGGATGACCGTAATCACCATAGAAACAAAAAAGAAGGACTTCCTCAAAATTTAGGGAATGATAAACCACAACCAGGGAGAGAAGAACTAATCTCACAACAACAGCAAGAAGAAAACCGAATTATCACTAGACAAAAAACTAAACAGACTTAGATAAATGGAGATAGGAAAGAAACTCCTCTCCATTAATATAAATGGTTTAAATTCAACATCTAAAAGGAAAAGGATGTTAACTAAATTAATTAGACAAAACGCCAACATAATATGCCTACAAGAAACACAGATTAGGAAAAATGATGAAAGATATTTAATTTGCCTGAAACTTGGAAAACTTTTTACAGCACCAGCAGACAAACATAAAAAGAAAGGAATTGCAATATTTGTGAAAGAAGATGTAAAAGCAGAATTAATCTGGTCGGATCTGGAAGGAAGAACTCTGGTTATACAAATTTGGATTAATTATATTACATTTTTATTGGTAGCAATCTACGCGCCAAATGAAGAACAAGGGAAATTTTTTAAAGATCTTCATCAAAAAATAATAGGTTTCGAAAAAAGGAATATTTGCATGATAGGCAACTTCAACTCCATTGCTGATCATCAAAAAGACCATAGTAATGCGAATAAGAACAAGAAAGAGAAAAGAGAATTTTCCATGCCCTGTAAGGACATGATGAAAGAACTAAACTTAATAGATTTATGGAGAAAACTAAACCCAGAAGAGAAACAGTTTACATATTATTCCAATCCACACAAAATTTGGACCAGAATAGATATGGCCTGGATGGATGGGGAATTGGCTAATGAAATAAAAGAAATTAAAAACCTATCAAATGAATGGGCCGACCACAACCCAATACAATTAATTTGGAGAGATAGGAGAAAAACAAAGAAAAGAGGGACACTAAATACTCAGTTAATAAACGAAGAAGAATACATTAATAAGCTGAAACAGGAATTAAATTATTTTCTAAAAGAAAATAATAATGAAGCAACCATGAAACAAAATATTTGGGATACAATGATGGCAATTATAAGAGGAACAACAATCTCTTATAACACCATGAGAAATAAAAAAATACATGCCCAACAAAATAAATTCCAACAACATGTTAAAAAATTAGAAATACAACGACAAAGCCCCCCTAAAAACCAGAGAATACAAAATCAGTTAATAACAATTAAACATAAATTGAACCTACTTGAACAAAATAAAATAGAAGTTAATTTGAAAAGGACCAAACAAACATATTTTGAGTATGCAAATAAACCAGGAAGATGGTTATCCCATAAACTTAAAAAAGTGAAAGAAAAGAGATTGATACATCAACTAATGGATGAGAAAGGCATCTCACAACATGAGATAGAGAAGAAAAAAGATATCATTTACAACTATTTTCAAAGATTATATAAAAAGGAGGAAGTTAATGAAGATAAAATAAGAACTTATTTAGAGGAGACGAATGACAAGGTAATTGAAGAGGAATGGATAGAATTATTGAATAAAGACATTACATGGTCTGAATTGAAGTCAGCAATGGAGAACCAAAGTAATAACAAATCTCCAGGACCAGATGGGATTCCGGCAGAACTATACCAAGCAATAATGGAACTAGTAGGACCACTGATACTGGAAGTGTTTAATGAGGTACTCCTGGCAGCCAAGATGCTGGACTCGTGGAGGGGGGTGCTGATTTCGCTAATCCTGAAGGAGGATGCAGATCATAGATATATTAACAACTATAGACCGATTTCACTTTTAAATGCCGACTATAAATTATTTACTTCTATCATAGCTAATAGAGTTAAACAAGCTTTAAATCCACATATCCATGAAGATCAAAATGGATTCCTTCTGTCCCGACAAATAAAAAACAATTTAAGAACCGTTATCGATGTCCTAGAATACTATGAAGCCCATCCGGAGAAACAATCCGCACTCATGTTTTTAGATGCTGAGAAAGCATTTAACAACTTAAATTGGCACTTTTTAATTCAAAAAATTTACAATATGAGTCTTGGCACCAAATTCAAAAACATTATAACAACAATTTACAATACACAACAGGCTAATATGCTAATTAATGGCGAACAAACAGGTCCAATAAATATAGAAAAAGGTGTTAGATAGGGCTGCCCTTTCTCACCTCTTCTTTTCATATTTGCCCTAGAATCACTTTTAACACGGATTAGACAAAATTCTGAAATTAAAGGAGTGAGGGTCAAATCAGAAGAATATAAACTACAAGCGTTTGCTGACGATATGGTTTTCTTTTTGGAGGAACCTATGGAAAAAGGATATAATCTAATAAAAGAATTAGAATGATTTGGCACAGTGGCAGGATTAAAAATCAATAGAAAAAAGATGAAATTAATGACCAAAAACTTAACAGAAAACCAGAAGGAAGAATTAGAAGCAATGATGGGAATACAGGTAACAAAAGGGGCAAATATTTAGGGATATGGTTAACACCACAAGGTAAATCACTCAAAGAGAACAATTATGATAAATTACTTCAACAAACAAAGAAATATTTAGAATCCTGGAATAAGCTGCAGCTCTCCCTATTGGGCAGGATTGCCTCGATTAAAATGAGCATATTACCAAATTTTCTTCATTTATTCTAGACAATTCCAATTAAGCTGCCAAAAATTTTTTTCAAAGAATTAAATAAGATTACACTTAAATTTATTTGGCAGGGGAAAAAAGCCAGGATCAATGTAAAGGCCTTACAAGATGCGAAAAATAGAGGGGGTCTAGCTCTTCCAAACTGGGAATTATATTATTCGGCAGCTATCTTATTATGGTTAAAAGACTGGGTGAACTTACTTAATAAAAGAATTTTAGCATTGGAAGGGCATGACCTCAAGAGAGGGTGGCATTCCTTCTTATGGGAAGTGGGGAAACCCAAGCAGTCTTATTTTCACAGACACCTTATTAGGGACTCATTATTAATTAATTGGAAAAAAATATGCAAAAAACACTATCTAAAAATTCCGATCTGGCTATCAACAATGGAGGCAATGGTACATCGCAATAATTTGGACATAACAAAAATGATTAAATACAAAGATTTATTAGATCCGCAAGGAAAATTAAAAACTCGACAAGAATTACAGGGACAGGGATTTAAAATTGATCAATGGTTATATATTCAAATTCTTAGCAGATGCAAACAAGATATTAAAGACTTCAGAATTTATAACAAACTGCAGTATTTAGATAAAATTTTATTAGGATCAAACAAAAAGAACATATCTAAATTCTATAAATATTTACTGGAAGTAGAATTAGAACAAGAGATAGTTAAAGGGAACATGATAGCCTGGAGCAGGAATGTCGGAAGAAGTATTACATTATTAGAATGGGAAAAGATTTGGAACAGAAATATCAAGATTACAAAATCGGCAGCGTATAAAGAAAATACATACAAAATGTTTTATAGATGGCACTTGCCCCTTTTGAGGTTGGCGAAAATGAACCCTAACACAAGTCCAAAATGTTGGAAATGTAAAAGCATAGAAGGAACCTTTTTTCACACGTGGTGGTCCTGCAAGGAAACCCAGAAATATTGGCAAAAAATCAGAAAATGGTTGGAGGAGATAACCAAAGAACAAATGGAATACAAACCAGAGTTCTTCCTACTAGGGATATCTGACAAACATTTATCCAAAAATATGAAATATATAACAATTCATATTTTAACTGCGGCCAGATTAGTGTTCGCTCAGTATTGGAAATCACCTTATACACCTACAGAACAAATGGTTATCCAGAAAATATGTGATTGTGCAGAAATGGACAAATTAACTATAGCACTTAAAAATAAAGAGCCTTCAACATTTTACGATAATTGGAACTCTTGGTATAATTGGTTAATCCAGAGATAAACTGCTTAAAAGACAATGGGTAATTTAAGCATAGATATTGATAAGATGTGCATATTCAAATTAAGTTAGGAGAATTGGATCTTGCAGAATGTCAAAAAGGATATTGTCTGTTTTTAAATGTATTCTTTTCATCTCTTTTTCTCTTTCTTTGCTTCTTCCTTTCTTTTAAATCTCTTCTCTTCTCTTTCCGGTTCGTAAGGCCGAGTGTTTCTTTCTTTTTTCTTTGTGTATGTAATGTTGATATGTTTTTAATTGTAAATTTAATAAAATTTATTTAAAAAAAATAAAAAAAATAAAATCTGTGGCATTTTCCCAACCGAACCTCCCAACTGTGTATTACAAGGACCCCTTTAGGCATGGAATTCGGGGATCCATTTGGGCTTATTTTTGTTGTAGGAAATGGCAGACCCAGAGACATTTAGCATGGCTCTTTGCTGACTCTTGAGACATTCCTGCCCCCAAAGTGTTTATCGTGTGCCATGGGCTTCACTACATCCTTTGTCAGATGATGCCCACAAGACAGTCACAGAAATTAATTTGTCCATTTTCTCTTGTGTCTCATTTGGTTCTGCAAGTTTAGACTCAACAAATTGGGTGAGTAGGTTTATTTATTTATTGAATTTATACTGCCGCCTATTTGCCCATGGTGACTTGAGGCAGCTTACAGAATGTAAAACCATATTTAAAATAAAAAACATTAAAAACTAACAAAAAGAATCTAATAAATTAATAAAGTACTTCCATTTGAGGTCTCCTTTTCTAAGGATATCAGCTCCACCTATTTCAGTGAATGCTCTTTTTCTTCTAACTTTAGCCCCTGCCAACTTCTCGGTGTGTGGACAGTTGCCAGCCTGGATTTGTCAGGCTGCTGGATCCCTTGAAGCCAGCTTGCTGTTACAGTTGTGTTCCTTGTGCAGAAGGGACCATCTCCACTGAAGAAGGTAGGTGACTCCAGAGACAAATGTCCACATCTTATTTTTTTTAATATCTGTAAATATTTCTACCTGTTTAATTAGTTCTTAGCTTATCTCACATTTTTATTTTTCCACAATTAGCAAGCAAGGGAGTACAGAATGCAGAATAATAGAGTCGAAAGGGCTTTTGAGGTCTTCTAGTTCAATTCCCTGTTCATACACTGTTTCCCTGAAAATATGACCTACCCTGAAAGTAAGTTCTAGCTTGATTTTTGCACATGTGCCCAATATAAAACCTACCCCCAACACAAGCCCTAATTAAGATCCTGCCCACTCCGGAGCGCTCGTGTAAAAATTAAGCTGGGATAGGGATGGTGTGTGTGTGTGTGGAGCTCCCTTACTACTTACCTTTGGACAGTTGTAGCCAGGCTTTGCACACCCTGACACCTGCCCTGCCGGCCCATTTCTTCTGCAGCCAGCAAGGCTGGCAAGGCTTTCCTAAAGGCCTCTGTAGCTAATAATAGAGTCCCAGATCATCCCTTCTTGTCCCTCTTCTTTATATTTTTTGAATTCCATTTTCAATTCATCCACAAGCGATGCCATTGTAAAAAAAATTTTTTTCAAACAACCACCCAAGTGTTTTTAATCATTTAGATATAATTTCCAAGAGTCCCAAAGTCACCAAGCAATCCAAATACACACAAACTGTTTCTTTTAGCACTTTCTTCTTTTTTAACTTTCTCTTCCTGGGGCTATTTAGTTACAAAGTTCCAGTTAAGACGTATCTTTTAGAAGTCTTGTTAGAATTTACTCAGATTCTTGTAAATTCCAGGAAGTCTCCTCCTTCCAAATCTTATTTTTATTCTTTTCCTCTCCCTTCCCACTTACAGCAAGAAGAAAAAAATATTTTTTTTAATGTTCAGAAATCCTTATTGTCCCCTTGACATTTAATTATCCAGTTTAAATACCTCTTAATGCCAAAGCGGGTTTTTCCAATTTCTCATAAGTTTGCTGTCAATGTAAGAAAGGAGAGTGAAAAAAAAACCTTTCTCTTTTAACTTTCATTCACTGCTTCAGAGTCTTCTTAGGGAGCGATGTATCTTTTACAAAATTTAAATTCCAGGGTACCTTAGTTTTTGCTTTTGTCCTGGTCAGCCAAAAATTTTCACTTCTTAACTTCCTCCTGCACTTTTTTTTCCGGCTGAGTGCTTCTTTGAGGCGGCCATTTCTGACTGCCGCTCTTACTGCCTTCAGAAAAGGGAGTTTAGCCGGCTGAGAGGGGGAGAGGTGCGATTCCTCTCGACCCTGCCAGATCTCCCCTGTCTTCACCAACCTCTATGGGGTGGCTTAGCCCCGAAGCCGGGTGGCTTGGGGCACTCCAGTGGTGAGCGCAGGCAGAAACCGCACACGATCGTGGATTCCTGCCTGCCCCGAAGTGCTACAAACAGGAACTCCAACCCGGTGGCTTTTTTGGTGGCAAAAAAATAAGGCAGGGTCTCATTTTCAGGGAAACATAATATTTCATTGTGAGAACAATTAATCAATGGAATGGAATTGCCTCAATAGGTTTTGGGTACTCCATCACTGGAGGTTTTAAAGAAGGGATTGGGCAGTCATGTGTCCAAAACGGTATAGGGTATCCTGCTTGAATAGGAAATGAGATTATATGACCTCCAGGGTCCCTTCCAACTCAGTTATTCTGTTATTCTGCTGTAAAAAGATATGTCTGATGTCTGAAGATATCTTTTTGTCATTATTTAACTGATACATTTATAGTGACTATTGGTAGTGTCTGGAATAAAAATAACATCCTAGGTAATACATTCATTGATATTCTGCCCAATAATGACATTTGAAGTTTATCTCACAGCAAATCCCTTTTTTACATCATTCCACATCTTAACATAATTCTTCTGAAACAGTACACAATTCATATTAGTCAATGTCACCTTGACATACTTAACCTTCTTTTCAATACTGAAACCAGTGGTTTTTTTTTTTAACCTTGAGGACTGTTTTATTGAACAAACATCTTCATTTTTTGCTTGTTTATTTTAAATCCAACGTCTTTTATTTTTTTCATTAAGCAAACTCTACAGCCTGAGGTCAAAGTCAAAATTGGTTCATCTTTAAAAATTCTTAGTTTATAAATCTATTTGAATTTAAAAACCTATGATTTTCTCATCCTTTTTTAATGACTTAGATCAAAGCTTCTAAAAGACAGATGTGAATAAAAATCACAAAAGGATTTCTGAACAGTTTCACTGTCTAACAGGGGTATTTCCAGATGTAAAATTTTAATTTGGTGCCAAATACTATAATCGGTAGGTGCTTTCTGTAAATCCTCATTTTCCTGCATTTTCTCTTTGGATTCCCTTTTCCACTTCTGATTATATTGAATAAAATAACCTCTCATGACAGCTTTGATGGCATCCTAAATCCAAATTCATGCAAAAAAAATAATAATCACTTAATTTTGCTTTAAAAACTTTCACAGCTCCTTCGGTTTGCAATATTGCTTCAATTAATCTCCATTGGAAAGTGGTAAATTTGCTTTTCGGTATTAGGTTAATTGTTTTATGATCTGAAAAAGTTTTATCTAGAATGTCTCAAAGACATTTGCATATCAAATATTAAACAGGAGATGAATATTTCAATTTAAAGAGCAGAAATCTCAATAGACATGGAAATGAATCAAGGAGAAAAGCAACCCAGAAGTAAGGAGACATTTCCTGACAGTGAGAAAAATCACCCAGTAGAACAGTTTGCCTTGAAGTTGTAGGTGTTCCAACACTGGAAGTCTTTAAGAAGAGAGACAATCATTTGTCTGAAGTGGTATAGGGCAGTGATGGTGAACCTTTTCAGCACTGAGTGCTAAAATGGGAGTGTGCACATGCACACACCGGAAACTGAAAGAGCAGCTTCCTCGTATGCCATGCAGGATCACCAAAAACCAGAAGCTCAGCTTCCCGGCATATGCATGAGAGCGTCGATCACTTGGTCTTCCAGTTTCTAACACGCTGGGAAGCTGCTCTTCCAGTTTCTGGCACTCCCGCACATGCGAACACTAACTGGCTGGAGAGCACCTGAGCGCCGGGGAGCTGCTTTTCCAGTTTCCAGTGCTCGCGTGCATGCAAAGACCAGCTGGCCAGTACACATGCATGTGCTGGAACCCAGAAGAACAGGCTTAATTGAACTTCTGAGTGTTCAGCCAAGAGCATTTCACACCTCGTAAAAGTGTTGCAAGCTAGATAAACAATCCACTCAGTGCTTGCCAAGGGAGAGCCACTGAGAAAATCAGATATCATAGCCACTAGAAACTCCCTGCCTCTGAGGGGATTAATTCTCCCAAAATAAGAACCATGTAACTCACCTGAAACTCCCTGGAATGCCCCGATGGGACTATCTCCCAAAATAGAAACTGGACAAAAGAAGTATCTCTTGAGGCAGGAAGGGAAACTCAGATATAAAAAACAAAGAAGGAACCATTAGTTTGTATTGCCATTAGTTTGTCTTGCCCCAGGTTGGAAAAAAAATATATAAAATTGCAACTCAGAAACCCAGACCTTCACCTTGCAAGGCAGGAATGCTGAAGTCACTTTGCTGTCACTGTATTGCCTTCCTGCAATAAAATCTGCATTATGATAGCTCGCTGTCTCTAAACCTTTTATCATCGGCTTCTCCCAGCTGGAACAGACCTGGAAATTCTTCCAACACTCTAACATGGAGGCAGAGCTGAGTTTCCTCCTACCTTTAATGGGCCATCATCAAGGACTGAGCCAGCCTTTTGTGGTAGCAAAGCTACCATAATGGGCTTTTAGTTTTAAATATTTTTGTGAAGTAGTGGCAGGGAGCAACTTTACCAGTTTTTGTCAGATTTAACAGATTAACAGAGCTGGAAGAGACATTGGAGGCCATCTAGTCCAATCCCCCACCCAAGCAGGAGACACTACACCATTTCTGACAAATGGCAGACCAATCTTTTCTTGAAAGTCTCAAGTGATGAAACTCCCGCAACTTCCAAAGGCAATCATTGGTTGAAAGCTGTTCTTCTCTGTCAGAAAGTTTCTCCTTATTTCCAGGTTGAATCTCTCCTTATTCGGTTTCTATCCATTGTTCCTTGTCTGGCCTTCGGATGCTTTGGAAAATAGCTCATCCCCTTCCTCTCTGTGACAGCCCCTCAAATATTGGAAGACTGCTATCATGTCTCCCCTGGTCCTTCTCTTCACTTGTTTTAGTCTCCAGTATCCTAATTGCTCTCCTCTGCACTTTTTCTAGAGTCTCAACATCTTTTTTATAATTTGGTGACCAAAACTAGTACTCTAAGTGTGGTCTTACTGAGGCTTTAGTTTATAGAGTGGTATTAGTACCTCACTTGATCTTGACTGTATCCCTCTGTTAATGCAATTTAGGATTGCATTGGCTTTTTGGCTGCCTCTGCATACTGCTGGCTCATATTTAGCTGATTGTCCACTAAGACTCCTAGATTCGTCTCACATTTACTGCTATTAAGCCTGGTTTCACCCAGCCTTTTATTTAAGTATTGAATGCATGAAGTAATAAACAACTGTTTGGTATTTATCTTTTTTTAGGTGATTAGGGCAAAGAAGCGACATCAAGTTGGCCACACTTACCCAGTCACATGACCACCCAGCCATGCCCATCCAATCATGTGACGACCCAATCACACAACCACCCATGACTATCATGTGACCACCCAATCACATGACCACATGGCCATGTCCACCCACCTGCATACCCACCCACCCATGCCCATCCAGCCAGTCATTTGGGCAGAGAGCCCCTTGCTAAAAATTTGAAGCCCACCCCTGGCTTTAACCACTCAAAGACTAGTCGTGTTCGTTCTTTGCAGATGCCAAACGCTGTGTGAGATGTCCAGAGGAC
Source organism: Hydrophis major (assembly GCA_033807585.1). NCBI lineage: Eukaryota > Metazoa > Chordata > Lepidosauria > Squamata > Elapidae > Hydrophis > Hydrophis major. Next base: position 52,155,485 of record CM066329.1, read on the forward strand.
CAGCACCCCAATAAGGACCAAGATCAGTGTATTCCTAAGGGGATAATCTTCCTATCCTTCACAGAAGATCTGGGGATCATCCTGACTTCTTTCACCTTACTTTTCTGTTTCAACACTGGCTTTATTTTCAGCATCTTTGTTAAGTACCTGGAAACTCCAGTAGTCAAAGCCAACAACCGAGACCTGTCCTACCTGCTCCTCATTTCCCTCCTGCTTTCCTTCCTGTCTTCCTTCCTCTTCATTGGCCAACCAAAGAAAACCACCTGCCTTCTGAGACAAGCAGTCTTCAGCATCATTTTCTCAGTGGCCGTCTCTTCTCTCTTGGCCAAAACCATGATGGTGATACTGGCCTTTCTAGCCACCAAGCCAGGAAATACTGTGAGAAGATGGCTGGGGAAGTCTTTGGGCAACTCCATTGTCCTTTTTTGCTCTGTTGTCCAAGTTATGATCTGCACTATCTGGTTGGGCACCTCCCCCCCATTTCCAGATTCAGATATGCATTCCCAGGCTGGAGAGATTGTCCTGAAGTGCAACGAAGGATCAGTCACCATGTTTTACACTGCACTTTGCTACATGGGCTTCCTGGCAGCTGTTTGCTTGGTGGTAGCTTTCCTGGCCCGGAGGCTGCCTGGGGCCTTCAATGAAGCCAAGCTGATCACCTTCAGCATGCTGGTCTTTTGTAGTGTTTGGATCTCCTTTGTGCCCACCTACCTGAGCACCAAGGGCAAATATATGGTGGCCGTGCAGGTCTTCTCCATCTCAGTCTCCAGTGCTGGACTGCTGGGCTGCATCTTTTTCCCCAAGTGCTACATTATTCTTTTTCGACCTGATTTGAATACAAAGGAGCAGCTTATTCTGAAAAGTAAAACAAAAATATGATTTTAAATGTGTACAGATAAGAACTACCAGTTGACCCATTTGCTTATCTCTGTTCCTGAATAGAAACGTTTTGATCAAACATGGTAATTTCTTAGCTTATCCAATCTCTTTTATACTTACATTTTAAGTAACACCCAATTTGTTAAAAATAAAATCTTCATTAAAGGAGTGGTAGAATCAGAACTTCACAGTTTACCCCATATACAAATATTCACACATACATAGAAATTAGTTAAAATAGGAAAGGAAAGAAATAATAATTCGGATTTCTGCAAAGTTAATATTTTGTGAGAAATTGGCCATTGTTCTCTGACCGCATGTAGGTCTTCGATGTAGGTGGAATTTTCTGTGCTGTGACATCAGATATCCTGGGTTCATTCTCCACTTGATACTTTCCCTGATGAAAAAGGAAGAGCTTGGGTTTAAGCAGCCTTAGCAGAAACAAGACACAGACACCTTGTCATACTTCATACTCTACATAAATGACCTCTGTGGTCATATTAAGAGCAATTGCGTTCTTTTCGCTGATGATATAAAGCTGTTCAACACCACCGAGAATACTTCTACCCTTCAAAAAGACCTCGACTATTTATCAGAATGGTCAAACAAATGGCAACTTCAAATCTCAACAAATAAATGCTCTGTCTTACATATTGGGAAAAAAAAATCAGAAAATAAAATACAACCTGAATAGTCAAGTGCTTGTTGATGATCCAAACTCTGTCAAGGACCTTGGAGTACTCATATCTAATGATCTAAGTGGTAGAACCCACTGTAACTACATAGCCAAAATGGCATTAAGAGTTGTTAACCTAATCCTGTGTAGCTTTTTCTCAGGTAATATCACACTAATAACTAGCGCATACAAAACTTTTGCGAGATCAATACTTGAATACAGCTCATCAGTCTGGAACCCGCATTACGTATCTGATATTAATACAGTGAAAAAAGTCCAGGAATATTTCCCAAGAAGAGTTCTCCACTCCTCTACTCATTGCAGAATATCTTATGCCACCAGACTTGAATTCTAGACCTAGACAACCTAGAACTATGACGCCTTCGGTCCGATCTAAGAATAGTACATAAAATTATACATTGCAATGTCCTACCTGTCAATGAATACTTCAGCTTCAACCATAACAATACAAGAGCACACAATAGATACAAACTCAAGGTTAACCGCACCAAACTTGATTGCAGGAAATACGACTTAGGAAACAGAGTGGTCAGTGTCTGGAATACTCTACCTGACTGTGGTTTCTTCCCCAAACCCCAAAAACTTTAGACTGTTTACTATTGACCTCACCCCTTTCCTAAGAGGTCTGTAGGGGGTATGCATAAGCGCACCAATGTGCCTACCGTCCCTGTCCTATTGTTTCTTTCTTTTTCTTATTTGTATCCATTTCATTTATTCCTAACTAGGTTTATACTTATACCTTTATCTTATAATCACTTGACAAATTAACATAAATAAATAAAATAAAAAATAAATAAAACTCCCTCTTTATTTACCTCTTGTGAATTAATTGCATTCACCCACTGAAAGTTCAGGCAAGAGTCCTGCAAGGAGTTAAGTGCAGCAGCTGACCTTATCAGTTCCTTACAATAATTGCAAGGCCATGAGCTCCCAGATGAAAGGCTGCAAATTAAGTTCTGGCAAGCAATCTTCCTTGCACAAAACACAATGAGCAAAATCTCCAGAAATATCAACTGTTCTTTCCTATGACAACCACTCCCCTTTCTTTCTATTTATTCCCCAACCACGGAGGGGCCATTCAGTGTCCAGGTTTGCTTTGGTTCCTGAGTCAACTCCTTGTCTTCTGTTGTTCACCTCTCCTGACTGCTCTGCACATACGTGCATCTGCAACAGGCCCCAGCTGTTCTTCCTTCTCACTCACCTCAGCCTCCAAAGGCAGCTGCTTCACCAGTGGCTGGAAAATAGCAATAGCACTTATATAGTGCTTTATAGTGCTTTACAGCCCTCTCAAAGTGGTTTACAGCAGGGGTCCCCAACCACCAGGCCGCAGACCGGTACCGGTCCATGGATCATTTTCTACCAGGCCGCCGGTTTGCTGGGCACCACCATCTTGTTTTGACAGACATGATATTCTTCGGAATTCCAATTTTTGGGGGAAATCAGCCCTGCCCGCCTTTCCCCCCCTTTCTTCTCCTCCTTCCCCTCCCCTCGGAGGCCCCCTGAATCAGGAGTGGCTACTGCCCGGTGCAGCTCCATGCGGCTCCAGTCCCACGTTGCCTCGGGAAGGGAAAGGCAAAAAGGAAGAGCTGTGGCAGCGCTTTACAAAGAGGACTGGTGAAGGCAAAGCAGTTTTGCAAACGATTCCTGGCTGCCCAGATGTAAATAAACGATTTTTGCCCGGGAAGTCCATTCTCACGAGTTTAAAAGGCTCATGTAATAATATGCCTTTCTCTCCCCCCCCTCCAACAGGGTGCACTTCAACAACTCCTCAGGCCACTCTCACTCTTTCAAGTGTGAGGCAGGAGTCAGTTGCAGGAAAAACTGAGCCAAGGAGCGAGGATACAAGTCGCAACCACAAGGCTAGTGGCGGGCAAAGTGGGGGGGAGAAGACTATTATTCCTGTTATTCTCACACTGTGGGTATAGTGAGTGGGTGTTTGAGTGGGTGTTCTGTGTGTGGGCGTGCACGCACGCTGATGCCGGGCGAGAACTGCCTTTGGGGTTATAGAGCTGCCACTTCTCACCGAACTACCCGTGCCAGATGCAAAAAAGTTCTCCATGGGGAGGAAAGTGGACCCACGTCACGCCCCGGGTCTCTTCTCCCCCCCTCCCCCCAGCTATCAGGTGCCTGCGCGATCAGCCCGGAGGAGCCCTGCCACCTTTATCCCGCAGCTCAGAGGATCTCATGCGGGGGTGCGAGGTAGAGCCCAAAAGCACCAGCTGAGGTTTCCGTGCAGGGAGGGGAAGTCGCTGGGGAAGACCTGGAGGGAAGGTGGGGGGGAGGAAATGCCTTGTCATGCATGCTGATGCCGGTACCGGGCCGTGGATCATTTTGTGATGCCGGTACCGGGCCGTGGCACAAAAAAGGTTGGGGGCCACTCGTTTACATGTTGCCCCAACAATTTGGATCCTCATTTTACCCACCTCGGAAGGATGGAAGGCTGAAATGTTGGATGGTCCTGGCTCTATCTCTGTGTCCAATGCTGAGCATCCATCAGAGCCTTCCCCAGGCTCCAAAACAGGACCAAATTCTTCCCCAATCTCCTCATCACCTGAGTCTGCCATCAGGTCTGCTGGTAGCTGGCATCTGGCTCTCCTAAACAAGTCTCTATGAGAAACCATTGATTTGTATTGTCTTCTCTACTGCTATGGTAAATTGATCCAATAAATGAAGTTCCTATGGTGAATGATAGCATATTGTTACACATGTGATGTTTATCCACTTTTTCATTGCCCAGATATCCATGCCCATGTAACAGCCATTTAAGGACATCTAAAAAATACTACTGCCATGGGCCCACTTGGCATTTTCTGAAGTTCTTTTTTCTCAGTACAACAAAAGATCAATGATATAGTGTAAGAAAGCTTACTCTATTGTTGCATAACTTAGAGAAGTTTCGAGGTCCTAATTCTTTTTCAGATGGATCAACAAAAAAGTTGAGGGTTGTAATAATTGCATCAGCAAGTTTTCCACCTGCATTTTAGCCCATGAGATCACCCAGAACTTGGGACATTGCAGAGGGAATGATTCCTGTTATAATTAGTCCCATTTTGCTTGTCTTCTTGCCTATTTCCCCAATGAATGCCTTCAATGTAAAGAACAGAGTTATGAACAACATTATTTGATAACTTATTTCAGAAAGTCTGGGTATTTGATGTCACTAATGGATCTGAAGGATGTGTCTGGAGAGAATTTATTTTCATCTCCTTCAAATATAAAATGTTGGCTTAGCTCTGGAATAAGGGAAATCATAAAAAAATTTAGTCCTTGGTTATTCTTACACATATTTGATAAGAAGAAATGATTCTACTCAACCTGCAAACTATGTTGGTTATTCTTCTGCTTTTGCCCCATGTAATTTGTGGGGTGCTGAGGTTGAAATGTCCCTTGAATTTGAAACCGGAGAAAGTAAAGCTACTGAATTACTACAGACAAGGACAGCATCTCATCAGTGGGATCACTAATTTCAACATTGCTTATGATACGTTATACTTTTCCTTTGACAGAGATATCGTTGTTGATTGGATGTTGTAAGTCCCTCTGTCTGATAGAAGTATCCATTTCTTCTGTATGTGAGATTGTGCTGTGAGATTGTTGCAGAAGGAAGGCAGGGGTGAGATTGTATTTTCAAAGATTTTGTATTTAGCCTTCATGCAAGTATTATAAACCTCTTAGTGAATATTTTTGCAACATATTTTCTGTTACTTCCTTAATGTTGGGGAAGAATATCATATTCTTAAGCTTAAAATGCTACAGTCATCCCTTAAATAAGTAGTCTGTCCCCTTTGAGATTCCCTTTTCTTGTCTCTCCAGATGTCCAGACAAGAAAAATAGATTTCAGCCAAATGAAGGAATATATTTCCTCCCAGTCAGAAGAGCCTTTGCCTGACTGCTATCTGCAGGTTTATCATGTTGCATGTAGATTCTGCACCGAGGTGAAACTGCAGTAAATGCATGATTTATTCTTCTTGTGCCCAAATCTACTATTCTAGTCAGAAATTGAGGATAGGAGAGTCAAGAGAGTGGGGTAGATGTAAGAGTCTCTTCTGAGTAGCAGGGCATTGTTTAAGTTAGAAAAGCATCAGCTGAGCAATGGGGTGGGTGGGTGGAGGATGATGCTGAGATTACTTGTTTTTGGTTTGTTAGATCCCAGGGTCTAATACTGACTGCTCCAATGTAGGTCTATTTGGCTCTTCCTCACCACAGAAGGTGTCCAGCTGCAGATAAAGGCTTAATTGAATATATTCGCAGGGTGATAAAATGACATTTTGGTGACTGCAAAACATCTCATTTGGGTTCTAAATCAGAGAAAGAAATACCTCAGAAATTAGACCCAAAGGTTTTTTTTGATAAGTGTTTATTACTAGCACAATCCAAAGAGAAATTTTTAAACACGTTGTTCTGAGGGAATGTAGGGTGAAAATGTAATGTACCTATGTTTCTAGAACAGGTTTAACAGAGTTCTGGAAAGCTCTGTCCTTCCATTTTGCCTTTGAGGAGATTAACCAAAATCCCCAAATCTTACCCAATGTCACCTTGGGCTACAATATTTATGATAATGGTGTCACCACAAAACAAACTTCGGAGGCTTTGTTGGATCTGCTATCAAAGGGAGAGGCAGATGTTCCAAATTATAGCTGTGGAAAGAGGCAAAACACTCTGGTGGTACTTGAAGGAGTCGGTCCAGACATGTCCATCCATATCTCAAGTTTGCTGAACCTCTACAAGATCCCTCAGGTACATCACAGGTGTGACTGCATGGCCATTTGAAAGGGGAAAGGTTCCCAGTCGCCCTGATTTGCACCAAAAGTTGGGGCAGAAGGTTAAAGAATCTGAATTAGATGTGAATTACAAATATTGCAGATTGGCAGATATGTAAAAGAAAAGTATTTAGAAAACCCACAGATTCTTATTTTTTGCCTATTTTTTAAATTTCTTTTTGCTCCATTTTAAATTTAATCATTTCCTATTTTGCTTTGTTTTTTATTTACCAGGTATAAAACAATCCATATTCTTTTTCATATTCATATCTGTGTATATACATGCAAAGAGATACACAGAAACAAAAATAGTTATGTATAAATATCATGAAAAAACAATATGAAAATTACAGCAGCAAATAATTTATCATAAGACCAAAACTAGTATTGTAAAATAAATACTGTTTAAGTGTTTAATTTAAATAATTGATTTAATAATTTAATTTAACTTTTAAATTATAAATTAAATGTCACTCATTTATTCTTCTTTTCAGGTGCGTTCCACTTTTCCTCCCCTGGTTTTGAGGGACAGAGAGCATTTCCCTTTCTTTTACTCCACTTTTCCCAGTGAAACAAACCCTTATCTAGGGATCATCAAAATCCTCCAGTATTTCAAGTGGACATTGACTGCCCTGCTTGCTGCAGATACCGAAAATGGAGAGAAATTTCTGAGATTCTTCACACCTATGCTTGACCAGAATGGTATTTGTGTTGTTTTTACAATGACCATTTCAGAATATAGGTTTGATTTTAAGGAGAAAGATGCTGGACTTTTTTATAAAAAAGTTAAGATCTTTATTTACCATGCTGAGGTTCAAACCTTTGTGGATGGATTTTCAACTACACTAAATTTCCTGATGGACATGAAGGGATATGTTGTAGGGAAAGTTTGGATCATAACTTCTATTTGGGACCTCACTTGCCGTATTTCCTCAGTTACAAAGTTCAGAAACAAAAGCTACCGGATCTTTTCTTTTCTTAGTCGCACAGATAAAAAAATAAATTTTGACAGAAAACTGGAGTCTTTTACTGAGGAAACTGTGGATGAAATCTATTCATGTTCCTATTCAAAACATGTCTCATCCGTGAAAGGCTGGAAAAGGTGTAGAGAGAAAGAAAAACGGAGGCGTCTGTCTCAAGAGGAGAGGGAAAGGATTCTGTCCATGGACGGCTACCACATTTACCACACCGTCTGGACAGTTGCACATGCTTTACACGCAGTTTATGCTCTCCAGGCCCAGCGAAGGGCCACAAAGAATGGAAACCAATCAGGAGTTCAACGACTGCAGCCTTGGCAGGTACTTTTCCATCACAAAGATTTCTTCTGAAGAAGAGAATCCAGTCTTCCATCCTGGAATTTTAGGCCTTTTATGAAGTCTTTGCATAAACCAAGTATTAAATTTAATTTCCTTTTTATCCGATTGTATGATGCTGGGGAATTATATGTTGTTCAGATTTATCTTCAACTGGCAGAGCTTCTGCAATTTGCCAATAAATTAATAGAAGCACCTCTGACTTTCCTTTAAGAACCCCCACTTGGATAAGTCTCCATTTTTGAAAGCTGTCTCAGAAGATGCAGTCTAGTGTTTCAGTTTGGAAATTTGAAGAGCTTCCCCATCTCCTGGACCAACACCTTCTCTACAATTTTGCAACTAAGCTATCCGAGAAATATGCCCTTCTTTTTTCTCAACTGCTTCTTTCTGCCTTTTCCCATAATGTCTTCTTCCTCCTCAGTCCATGAGTGAGATGGTCGTAAGTCCTGTTCAGCTGCATAGGTGCTAAAGTAGCCTTGCATTCTTTATTCTGAAACCACCTGAGGGCAGCTTCCAGGTGTCTGAAACCAATTCATCTGGGACACCCATGACCTGGAAGGGAAGTCAAGCCACTGGGAGATGACTGAGAGGAGAGACAAATACCAGACCAGCATTGGTTGGCTCCAGATCCAGGGTGGATGGGACACTCTTCAGATTAGTTCTGGGCAATTGTTCTTAGCCCCTCAACCAAACCTTGGTTACAGGGAAGACAGCTGTGGAATCAGGAGAGTTTAGATTTTCCAATCCCACTTTTCTATTTTCTTCAAGTGACTCATTTCTTTCTCTTTCTTATTTTAGCTTCACCCCTTCCTGCACATCTTGCAGTATTACAATAATTCCATAGAGGGAGTCTATTTGGATGAGAAAGGGGACCTGGCAGCTGACTTTGACATCACGTACTGGGTGAGGTTTCCCAATTGGTCTCTTTACAAAACGAACGTTGGGAGTCTGGAAAGAGAAGAATGCTCAGAAAGCAAATTCAAGTTCAGAATGGACCCAGATGCCATCAGAAGGGCCATACAGATCGATGAGGTTGGGAATATATTTTCTTTTATTTGACATATTGTATGTTTTGTTTGAAATCTGTCCTTTTCCCCCCAAACTACCCTCTTAACTGTGTGCCAAAAGGAGCCCTTCAGCCATGAAATTCAGGAGTCCTTTTATGACTTGTTTGTTAAAGCCATGGCAGAACCAGAGATGTTCTGCATGGGTCTTTGGAGATTACTGAGACATTTCTGCCCCCAAAGCATTTATCAGGTGCTACAGGACACGATATGGCAGCTTCAGTGAAATAAGTGTTGTACCTGATGATTCTTGATGAATATATCTTCTTTTATGTACACTGAGAGCATTTGCACCAAGACAAATTCCTTGTGTGTCCAATCACACTTGGCCAATAAAGAATTCTATTAAGTCCTTCACCAACTTCATTGATGTTCATTATCATAGCCAACATCCCACTCAAGAAAACAGAACAGCAAAAAAAAAAAAACACCTTCTTGACTGCAGATGATTTCACAGACAGATTCAAGAAGAGTACAGAAGTATTCTTTTGCCTTTTTTCCATTCAGTTCCTGATGAGAGCTAATCCTATCCAGCTTCTTCACATCAGCAAACTTTCTTAAATGCTGCTACTTAACTTGGCATAAAGAAATATATTGAGATGTCTTGCTGAATGTGAGCTACTTTAACCTCATTCTACATTTTTATGATAAAAAGGAAAACAAAACCCCAAAGAACCAAGGAATAGGTTCTGTAAAAGAATCCTTCTCAATACTTATTTCCACTTTTCAAATATATGAATTCCAATGTTTTGCAAAATAGCTTGACCTCTTCCTCTCTTTGACAGCCCCTCAAATATTGGAACACTGCTATCTTGTCTCCCCTGGTCCTTCTCTTCACTAGACTAGCCATGCCCAGTTCCTGTAACCATTCTTCATATGTTTTAGCCTCCAGTCCCCCAATCCTCCTGGCTGCTCTTCTCTGAACTCTTTCTAAAGTCGCAACATCTTTTATATATTGTGGTGACCAAAACTGGATGCAGCCCTCTAGGTGTGGTATACTAAGGTTGTATAGAGTGGTATGAGTACCTCACTTGATCTTGACTGTATCCCTCTGTTAATGCAACGTAGGATTGCATTGGCTTTTTTGGCTGCTGTGCGCATGGTTGGCTCATATTTTATTGATTGTCCACTAAGACTCCAAGATCCCTCTCACAGTCATTGCTATTTAGCCTGGTTTCACCCAGTCTATAGGTGTACTTTTGGTTTTTCTTGCCTAAATGTAAGATTAAAGGCCTGTAGACTAAAACATATGAAGAACAGTTGGTGGAACTGGGTATGGCCAGTCTAGAGAAAAGAAGGACTCGGGGTGACATGACAGCAGTATTCCAGTATTTGAGGGGCTGCCACAAAGAGAAGGAGGGGGTCAACTTATTTTCTAAAGCACCAGAGGGCAGAAGAAGAAACAATGGATGGAAAGTAATCAAGGAGAGAAGCAACCTGGAACCAAGGAGAAATTTCCTGCCCCTGAGAATTAACCAGTGGAACAGCTTGCCTTCTGAAGTTGAGATAAGTTGTCATTATTTTTGTTTTCTGGATATTAAGACTCAATCCTACTTTTTCACTTTCATCCTTGATTTTCCAGTTTATTTTCTCCATGTTTCCTTATTTTTAGCCAATAATGTTTTTATCACGTCCAAGTTTCAATTCCGCAAATCAAAACTTGGGGCAGTAGTTTGATTTGGTCCTTCTGTTTTACCTCACATTTCCTAGGGACATTGGTTCCACCTATTTCACTGAATGCTCCTTTTCTTTATCTTCAGCCCCTGCTGAGCTCTCGGTGCGTGGATAGCTGCCTTCCTGGATTTGTCAGGGTGCTGGACCCCATTAAGGCAGTTTGCTGTTACCATTGTGTTCCTTGTGCAGAAGGGACCATTTCCACCCAGGAAGGTTGGTGACTTCAAAGAGATTAGTTGTATCCCTACATGGCTTGAGACCAAATTATCTGACGGACCATCTCTTCCTTCACATAAACCTGATTGGGCAGGCAGGGAATGTTGCAGGTCCCTATTCCTAAGATGGTTCATCTGGTGGGATCTGATGGGATTCAGAAGAAGGACCTTCTCTGTGGTGGCTCTTTGGAACAAGTTCCCCACAGGATTAGACTGGCTCCCTCTGATACTCTTGCCAAGCCTTGAAGACCTTGTTTTAAGCCAATGGGCCTTGGAGAACCCAGAGTGGGATTCTTATCTGATTGATTGTTGTCATCAGATGGGTGGAAGAGCTATTATTTTTATTGTTTGTATATTGGGTTTTTTTGTTTTTGCAAGCCACCCAGAGACAATGAAAGTGAGAGTGGGGCCATATAAATTCAAACAAACAAGCAAACAAATCATAAATCATAAATATTTATAGGTTTTATAGAAATACCAAAAAATGCAGCATAAACCCCCCAAAACCCAAATACAAAAAAAATTCCTAAAAATAAATACATAAATGTGAAGCCCATCATTATTAATAAAGAATAGGAAGGGAAAAAATCTAGATGTTTCATCTCCACATTGAGCAATTCTTTAACATTTTTTTGGTTTGTGTATATATGTATGTATGTATATGGGGGTGGGATTCAAATTTATTAACAACTGGTTCTGTGGGCATGGCCTAATTTGTGGGCATGGCTTGGTGGTCACATGAATATGTAAATATTGTAAATATTTATGTAAATATTGATTTTTTTTACTAAAAAAGAGCAACCTTTACACAAAATGAGGCAAAGCAGGCAGGCAGATTGAGTTGCTCATAGAATCACAGATTCACTCAGAGATCTACCTTTCTGCAATCTGCTGCCTGAGTCTGCACTGAAAAATAGAAGCTTCAGTCCTAAAGAAGGTTTAGCTCTGCTCTCAGGCCACTTCTCTCCCCCCACCCCGAATACCACCCCTGACCTCAGGGAAGCCTCTGGAGGTTCCCTGCAATGCTGACAGCCTCTTCAGCGAAGGCAAAGAAGTACAACAGCAATTCAGATTAGTTAAAAAACAAGGAATCCCATGATTTCCTGGTTTCTAGATAATCTAAATCACTCAGCACAGCTGATAATTGGAACAGCTGATGGTCGGGAAAAAAAGAAGGAAAAATAGCAACTTACCAAATATTAGGTGAAGGCACAATGCAGGTAAGTTGGATGGTGCGCACGCCAGGTAAGGAGTGACTGGGCGGGGTGGGGCAGAGCCAGCCAGTGGTGCAATTTGCTGCTTTTCCAAATTGTGTAGAATTGTAACAACCGGTTCTATAGAATTGGTCTGACCAGGTAGAATCTCATGTATGTATGTATGTATGTATGTATGTATGTATGTATGTATGTGTGTATGTATGTATGTATGCATGTATGTATCAGAGGTGGTTTGCTGCCCAAAAATAGAGGGAGGAAGTCCCTCCCCTGGTCCCTTTGCTGGACCTGGAAGCCTTGCCTGCTGGGCTTTCTGGGCAACGCAGAGCCGGATGTGATGCTGCAATCATCCCCTCATGTGCGGTCTCCAGGAGACTGGCCAGGAGAGCCTGATGGGCTCAGGCTTTTTCCTCAAGAAGGAAAGGTGTACTCACTATTTTCCTCTATGACCAGCCTTGGAAAAAGCCACCCTCATAATTGAACTCCCAATACTCCTGCGGGGATCTTCCAATACTCCTGCGGGGAACCCAAGCTTGGAGCAGCAGCAAAAGTTTGGAGCTTGTTAAGGAGGACCGCTTCTCTGCCCCAGTTGTGTGTTTTCCAGGGCTGCCTGGAGCGAAAAGCATGCAATATGCTGCTGCTAAGCTCCTCCAGCATTCCTTGCACAAGCACTGGAAGAAAATTGGCCGATGGTTGGCTGTAGTCAGGCTCCGGGTTTGGAGCAGCAGCAGACGAAGTTCAGGGTGCACAATCTACTCCTCAAGCTCCCAATGCCTGAACTGGCAAGCTGGAAAAGAGATTCTCCATCGTGCTGGTGAGTAAGTATGCATTCAGTGCACTTTTTGCTTACTCCCCACCTCCCCATCCCGATTGAGCATGGCACAGGCAGCCCAAAGGAGGCAGGAAACAGAGTGTTTCCATTGTTCCTTCTCTTTTTTTCTCCCTAGTCTCTTTTGGCCAGCATGCACCAGGTAGGGGGGAAGGCGCTCGGACTGTTAGGTAGGAAATTGCCCTGTCTCTGCAGCATCAGCTCTCCTGCACCCCCCTCCACTTTGCTGTGAGCGATGTTGAGTTGGCTACACCCACCCAGGCACATGACTTCCCCAAGTCACACCCACCCAATGAGTCATTAGGTGAACCAGTTGTTAAATTACTTGAAGCCCACCACTGGTGTGTGTGTGTGTGTATGTGAGTGTGTACACATACATTTAGGGGTGGGATTCTACCAGTGCCGACTGGTTTGGGTGAACCGGATATTAAATTTGCATCTGGTTCACTGAACTGGTATTTGAACCAACTGGCTGGCCCTGCCCACCACTCCCTTTTCCTTCTAGGAGTCTCCAGGTGGCCCATTTTTTATGCAGGTAAATGCAGGGTCTTCATGGAGGCTCTGGGAGAAGGAAAAATGGGCCTTCTGGAAGTACCAAAAGTTGTGAAATGGGCCTGTTTCTGGAGGGCCTCCAGAGCTCGGGGTGGCCATTTTTGCCGTCCCAGAGGCCCAAGGGAAGCATCTGAACCCTTGGGAAGGCAAAAAACAGCCCTACCGGAAGTTCTAGTTGGCCACACCCACCATCCCCATGCCCACCCAGCAACTGGCCAGTGAACTGGTTGCTGGGATTTTTGAATCCCACTCCTGCATGCATGCATGCATGCATCCATCCATCCATACAGTAAAATTGTTTAAGAAATTCTATCTGTCTGTCTGTCTATCTTATATGTGTTTCTGTGTGAGTGTGGGAAATTAAATACAGGTAAAATTAAAAGAGAAATCTAAGCTAATGGAAGATGAAGGAAAAGAGAAAAAGGCAAAATTAGATGTACAGCAAGTAAGGAAAAGGGTTCAAAATCTGAGCCAAAATAATTTTTCCAATATCTTCCAATCATTCTCTTAGCATTTCCCCCCAATCAATGTAACCAAAAGTTAATTAAAAACAGTCAAATACAGAGGTGGGTTTCAGAGGTTCTGACCAGTTCTGGAGAACTGGTAGCAGAAATTTTGAGTAGTTCAGAGAACTGGCAAATGCCACCTCTGACTTTCCCCACCCCCATCTCTTCTCGGCCTCCCGAGTCCCAGTTGATAGTCTTCTTTGGTTGTCCTGCACAGGAGAACGGAGCTGGAAAGCAGGTTAGTGGGGTGAGGAGGATAAGGGGAAATTAGCAGTAACCTCCCCCCAGGAGTGGGGTGGGAATGGAGATTTTACAGTATCCTTCCCCTGCCATGCCCACCAAGCCACACCCACAGAACCGGAAGTAAAAAAAATTGAATCCCATCACTGGTTGAATATCACATTTTCGGAATATAATTTAACATTATATTAGCCTCTTCATCACTGAAAAATTTCCATACCAGTGAAGAATGTGAGTGTTGCATTTGTTGTTTTGCAGATGCTGAACAGTGTGAGAGATGCCTTGAGGACCAACAATCAAACAAGGAGCGAATTAAGTGTGTTCCTAAGGTGATAGTCTTCCTATCCTATGCAGAAGATCTGGGGATCATCCTTATTTCTGTTGCTTTACTTTTCTCTTTGAGCACCTGTTTTGTTTTAAGCATATTCATTAAGCACCTGGAATCTCCGGTAGTCAAAGCCAACAACCGGGACCTTTCCTACGTGCTCCTCATTGCCCTCCTGCTTTCCTTCTTGTCTTCCTTCCTCTTCATTGGCCAGCCAAGAAGAGCCACTTGCCTTCTGAGACAAGCAGCCTTCAGCATCATTTTTTCAGTGGCCGTCTCTTCTCTCTTGGCCAAAACCATCATGGTGGTGCTGGCCTTCCTAGCCACCAAACCAGGAAATAGCATGAGGAAATGTCTGGGGAAGTCTTTGGGCAACTCCATTGTCCTTTTTTGCTCTGTTGTCCAAACTCTGATCTGCACTATCTGGTTGGGTACTGCCCCTCCTTTTCCAGATTCGGATATGTATTCCCAGTCTGGACAGATTGTCCTGCAGTGCAACGAAGGATCAGTCACCATGTTTTACACCGTGCTTTGCTACATGGGCTTCCTGGCAGCTGTTTGTTTGGTGGTGGCATTCCTGGCCCGGAGGCTGCCTGGAGCCTTCAATGAAGCCAAGCTGATCGCTTTCAGCATGCTGGTCTTCTGTAGTGTTTGGATCTCCTTTGTGCCCACCTATCACAGCACCAAGGGAAAATACATGGTAGCTGTGCAGGTCTTCTCTATCTTGGCCTCCAGTGCTGGGCTGCTGGGCTGCATCTTTTTCCCCAAGTGCTACATTATCCTTTTTCGACCTGATTTGAATACAAAGGAACAGCTTATTTTGAAGAGCAAAACAGAATTGTAATTTTAAATCTGGGCAACCTAGCAAGGAGCCTACGTCCCATTTGCTTATCTCTGTTCCCAAAGACAAATGTTTTTGATCAAAAACAAAAATTTCTTAAGGAAGCTTATCTGTTTTAAACTTACATTTTAAGTAACACCCAATTTGTTCAATACAATGTTTTCTTTAAAGGAGTAGTAAAATGGAAACTTTACATTTTATCCTACATAATCATCTGTGCACTCACATACACATACAAATTATGTAAACAAAAAAAGGAAAGAAATAATAGGTCTTCTGGAGAAATCAAAGTCAATACTTTGTGAGAAGTTGGGTATTGTTATCTGACTGCATCTAGTTTTGTGATGTATATGAATCTTTTTGTGCTGTGACATCAGATTTTTTGGGTTCATTGTGCATGATAAAAAGCAAGAGTCTGAGTTTAACTAGTCTGTTGGAGAAACTGTAGATTTGTACTGTCTTTTCTACTGCTATGGTGAATTGATCCAATAAATGGAATTCCTATGGTGAATGGTGGCATCTTGTTACCCTTGTGATCTTTATCCACAGTTCCATTGTCCAGCTGTCCATGCCCATGTAACAGCCATTCCAGGACATTAAAAATATTACCACAGTGGATCAACTTGGTGGTTTTTTGAAGGTCTTTTTTTCTCACTTCAACAAAAGATCAATGATATAGACACAGGTCTATTCTAATAATCAAACAGGGCAGTCTTCTTTAAGGACTTTTGAGAGTCAATCCAGAATGTATCTCAGACCATCCCATTAGTAGTTCTCCTTTTAGAAGGGAAGTAGTTGGTCAGTGAACCCCCTGGTAACAATTTGAGTCCAGTGGCAATCCTGCCCATGGACAGAGGTACAATTGACCTATGAAAGGAAACCTTTCTAAAGCATACTGAGAATTGGTCAATTAAAACAGCCATATCTGTAAATATATCTGCTGCTCACACCAATCGACAACAGGCAGCCAAAGGGAATTTAGAGCTGGTTCCCTTCCCAAATCTACTAGGAGGGAAAGAAATAACTGTTGAAGGCAGAAAAAGAGCTGAAAATCATGACTTGATTTCCAATCCACACAATCAGAAGTTCTATCTCTTCTATCTCTGTGTCCTTTCCTTTAATGATGAAATTTATGTTGAAATGCTGCAATTTAGTGACACCTATGTCTTTTAGTTCTATGCTTCTAAAAGAACTTGTATTTTCCAGTTGTGGTTAGAGTGAGAACTTCATATTTGCCAAAGTGTATATATTTAATAATAGATAAATGATTATGGAAATAAGGAACCCTAGTTCTTGAACTGACAGGTGCCACCATTCTATGACCAGAATCAATTTGTAGACAGCTCGTAATTTTCTCCACAACTATATATCCACTTCAGTACAAGTTCTCCTCATTTACTGTCCTCAATAGGGATTTACAAGTCCATCCTTACGTGACACAGTTGTTATGCTTGATGTCACCTGACTATGCTGACTTACAATGTCAGTTTGACTGTGGTTGTGAAATGAATTCCATCTGGTCATTGAATGCAACATCATGAAATCCTCATTTGTCAGATTGCCTATTGACTTTGCTTGTCAGAAGATAGTTGTGAAGGTTGCAAATTGCAATTTTGTGGTCGTGGGATAATCAAACCTTAAGCAGAAAAAGGGTGGAGATGTTGAGATAAGTGTGGTTATTACTTAGACCTCTGCAGATTTCCAACAACCAAGTGAACAAAGGCTAACCTGGCTTCAAAAAGATATGTATTCTCCACTCTGAAAGTGCTTTGATAGATCTAGTCCATGACAAATGGCTGCCATTTAGAAGAATCTGCAGGTGAATTCTGCTAACATTTGAGCAATCGACAACTCCCAGTATGCTTTTGAAAATGACATGCAGTAATTAGGTGTCACAAGCAGAGGTGGTATTCAGCAGATTCTGACCAATTCTGGAGAACCGGTAGTGGAAATTTTGAGTAGTTCAGAGAACCAGCCACCTCTGACTGGAGATTTTACAGTATCCTTCCCCTGCTACGCCCACCAAGCCACACCCACAGAACCGGTAGTAAAAATATTTGAAACCCACCACTGGTCACAAGGTCATTATTTGCCAGTTTCCTCATTGACTTTGCTTATCAGAATCCCAGCTATGGAGGCTGCAAGTGTGACTATTCAAACTGTGTGTTGTAAATGTGGTTGTAAGCATTTTAATTACAATCACATGATAGTGGAGACACTGTGATGACTGCAACTTCAAGGACCAGCTGTCAGTCTCCTTTTTCAGTGCTGTCATAACTTTAAAACACTTGCTAAAGGAGAAGTCAGTGAGCAAGGACTACTGACATTTAAGAATGAAAGAGGTTTAAAATTTCTCCTTCTCCTTCTCCTTCTTCTGGCATGCTGAGATCTTTTTAAAACAGCAATTTTTTGACTTCGTATCCTGCTTCAGAGTTGTCTCCATATTCCATTTTCCATATGCCTCTTTTCACACTAATAAATGATGAAATGCTTTATGTCTCTATATCATGGCCTTTTATAACAATTAACATAGGTTAATTAAAAATATGTTGGCATTTGCCACCAATGAGATTGGCTAAAATGTACCCTAAAATGAATCTGAAATGCTGGAAATGCAAACAGAACCAAGGTACCTTCTATCATATGTGATGGTTATGCCCGGAAGCCCAAAAATACTGGACTAAAATATGGAGTTGGATACAAGAAATAGTGGAAGATCGGATAGTGTTTTAACCAGAATTGTTCTTGTTGGGAATTATTAAAGGGAAATATAGGAAAAAGATTAAATATATTTTACTACATATATTGACAGCAATAAGGATAGCATTTGCACAATGCTGGAAACAAAATAATATGTCCTCAGAGGAATTAGTAATTCAATTTTTTTTAGATTGTACTGAAATGGATAAACTAATATTAAACTTAAAAGATAAAGAAGAGTCGGAATATTACAAAATTTGGGACAATTGGTATCAATGGCTGAATAATAGAAATAAGGATAATGGAGATAAGAAAATTATAGACAAACGTATATGAATGTGTTGTGACTCAGAGGTTTGAGCCTGCTTTGTTAGAGGACACAGACTTGGACAATGAGGAAGAGGAGGATTTGGCTCTGAGGTTTGAGCCTGCTTTGTTAGAGGATTTGGAATGAGCCTGCTTTGTTAGAGGATTTGGAATTGCCTTCCTCCCCAGGACTTTCCTCTTCGGCAAGACCTTCCTCCCTGGTTGTGCCTCAGGTGTCGGCAGATAACCAGGAGGGTGTATCAGAGCCTCTGGCTGAGGAATATTGCTTTGATGCGAGGCAAAGACACAGGCAAAAGCATGAGATGTGATGCAGAAAAAAAGGACAAATCAGAGAATGAGATGAGGGACTGACACGCCCCACAGGAAATAAAAGTGGGTGTGTTAGCTCTGGGTTCTTGTTCGGGACGCGTGTTATTTAGTGAGAGAAGTTTCAGAATTATCCTGTGTGTGTAGCGACAGCTTGTGATTTTTGTTTCCTGCTTCCTTATCGGACTTGGCAGACAGCTTGCGTGAGACTGCCAAGAATGTTATCAGCTTAAGGAATTTAAACCTGTAATTACCCGACTTGCCTGCTTATTTGTGTTTCAGTTGGAAATTTGGACTTATTACTTTGTTTGTACAGGTGAGACATAACATGAATGTAAAAAAATGTATATAAATGTAGATATTTATATTGGAAATTGTGAAGAAACATAAGTTTAATAGAAAGATGTTCAGGGAATATCTTTTCTTTGAATGAGTTAAACATTTCTTTTACAGTAACTGTAAAAGAAGATCTATCAAAAGACAGAGTATTCAAACCAGAGGTAAGATTCAGCAGGTTCTGACCAGTTCTGGAGAACCGGTAGTGGAAATTTTGAGTAGTTCAGAGAACCTGCAAATCTGATTGAAGATTTTACAGTATCCTTCCCCTGCACACCAAGACATGCCTGCAGAACTGGTGGTAAAAAAAATTGAATCCCACCATTGGTTCAAAGTGACATTGATAAATGGGAAAATTCTAAATGGGTAGTCCTCAACTTACAATAGTTCATTTAGTGACTGCTCAAAGTTGTAATGGCATTGAAAAAGTGACTTATGATCATTTTCCATTCTTAGGACCGTTGTAGAATCCCCTTAGTCACATGATCAAAATTTGGATGCTTGGAAACTAGTTTTTTTTTTATGACAATTGCAGTGTCCCGGGGTCATTGGATCAGCTTTTGTGACCTTCTGACAAAGTGAACGGGGAATTGCTAACCCCATTTAACAATTGGGTTACTATGTTAACCCCATTTAACAATTGGGTTACTAATTTTAACAACTGCAATTATTCACTTAACAACTATGGCAAAAAAAGTTGCAAAAATGGAGCAAAGTTCACTTAACAAATTTTTCACTTAGCAACAGAAATTTTGGGCTCAGTTGTGGTCATAAGGTGAGGATTGTCTTTACGCACATAGCGTAAATAAAGGAGGAACCTCCCATTTGTTGTGAAAGGCAAAGGATGTTGTAATTTTTGTCTTCATGGTGGGATTTGTGGTGGGGGATAAAGTCCACTATCTTCTAATCCTTTATACCAGAGGTCTCCAAAGTAGGCAACTTTAAGACTTGTGGACTTCAACTCCCAGAATTCTCCAGCCAGCATAGCTGGCTAAGGAATTCTGGGAGTTAAAGTCCACAAGTCTTAAAGTTGCCAAGTTTGTTGACCCCTAGTTTATACTGTAGCCCTGGCAAGGCTTCCTACAACCCACTGGTAAAGGAAAGGTCATCCTGTTAATTTGTTGCATCTTGTTAAAGATTCTCTGGATCCACACTCTTATTAAGATGGTCACTGAAAAATTTGATAGTGGCAAGAATTGCATCAGCAATCTCTCCAGCTGTGTCTTAGCCCATGAGATCACCCAAAGTTCTGTACGTTGCAGAGGTGATGCTTCCCCTTGTAATTACTGTATGTAATTACTGTACGTTACAGAGGTGATGCTTCCCCTGGTTGCCTTCTTGCTGTTTCTCCAGACCTTTTCCCCAATGATTGCCTTCAGTGTAAACAATAGACTTAAGAACAATATGAAGTGATAGCTTGTATTAGAAAGTTCCAGTGTGTAAATACCTTCTTTGCTACTTATTGCTCAAGCAGCTATATGGTGTGAGAATTTATTTTGGTTTCCTTCAAATATCAAAATTTAGTCCTTTGTTATTCTTAGACATATTTGATAAGAACAAGTGACTCTGGTCCACATATCAACTATGGTCATACTGATTCTTCTCCTCCTTTTGCCCCATCTCACTTGTGGGGTGCTGAAGGCTAAATGCCCTTTGCATTTGGAACCAGATGAAGTAAAGCCACTGAATTTCTACAGACCAGGAGACCATCTCATCAGTGGGATCACTTCTGCTACAACTGCAAAGTTCCTGTTTTATAAGATCAACAGGGCTCCTTCTGCTAAACTTTATGAGTAAGTCATCCTGAGTGGGAGAAATGTACAAGCCGCTTCATTTCTTTTGTGAGAGTGATTGTGCTGTGAGATTGTCATGGAAGGAACGTTAGATGTGAACAACCAAAATGTTGGAGGGGACTCCACTGATAGCTCATCTCATAAATGGAAATCCAGCTTAAGTGAAATGAAACCTGGGAAGAAACAATTCAAAATATTCCATGTGCCCTGATATATTTAGTCCTAATGCTAGTATTAAGTATATTTTACTGAAGCCTTATTTGTCATTTGATTTCTTTCTTTTGCTCCCCATATAGTTTGCATCATTAAAATAGGCTTAAGCTAAAGGTCTTTAGGGGGCGTGCATAAGCGCACCAACATGCCTACTGTCCCTGTCCTATTGTTTCTTTTATTTTTCTTATATGTATCCATGTATTCATAACCATGTTTTTACTTATACCCATTATCTTGTAAGCAATTGACAAACCAAATAAATAAATAAAAATAAAATAAAAAGTGTTTTTATTGAAGAGCAACATAACAGACCATGTAAATACATCAACACAAAAATATATAATATTCTCAGGACTTTAAAATGCAAAATAAATGTTCAGACTTATATATGTGCTGTGAAATCAACCTCCTTACCCTTGAATTCAAAATCGTTAAACAACTTAAACACACAGAAACAAACAAACAAAATCTAGGATGAAGATGGAGCAGGGAGGTTAGCTTACAAAACTTTGAAATAGTATTAGCATTAATAGCAGATAAAACAAACAATATTGTTCATAGCAAAAACTTTGATGCAATCAAAGTGTTTCTGATTTTATACAGTCTAGCAAAATAGGACTGTGTTCATGAAAAAGACAGTTGAGCTGTCTAATGTAGTTACTATGATGAAACTTCAAATCAACCAGGCAGGAGAGAAATTTTCAAAAGGATGAAAGGGGCATTTGAGATAAAACAGTTAAATCTTGACACTATCTCCCTCCAATGTTTTTATCTTTCTCTTTCTGTCTCACTCTCTCTAACCTTCCCTTTCACATGCACACAAAATACAAAAATGTGGTGGCTATCTACCTCTATGTTGCAGAACATATATTACAACATCCAGTAATTTTACCTGAAGCATCAGGTCAACTAATATGTATTAATTTCCCATCTTAATATACAGTATGATATTGCAAGTCAGCTCTTTCCCAACCCAATTCCATGTCAAATATTGTGACTGTTTCATGTTTGGTCATTTTCTCTTCCATTTCCTCCCCCCAACTCCCATTTCAACCAGGAAATAAAGATAACTACGCCTGTATGTTTTCAATTCACTGTAAATCGAATAGGCAAGAAGAAAATTGTAACTTTTTAGAGAACCACAAAATCCTTTGTCAGTTCTTTGCTTTTAGACTGAATAGAAGACATAGAATGAATGAATGAATGAATGAATGAATGAATGAATGAATGAATGAATGAATTCTTTATTGGCCAAGTGTGATTGGACACACAAGGAATTTGTCTTTGATGCATATGCTTTTAGTGTACATAAAAAGAAAAGATACATTCATCAAGAATCATAAGATACAACAATTAATGATAGTCATAGGGTATAATAAGCAATCAAATCATACTAGGAAACAGTCAATATAAATCGTAAGGATACAAGCAACAAAGTTACAGTCATACAGACACAAATGAGAGGGGATGGGTGATAAGGAGTGATGAGACGATTAATAGTAATAGTAGTGCAGACTTTGTAAATAGTTGGACAGTGTTGAGGGAATTTCTTGTTTAGCAGAGTAATGGCTTTCAGGGGAAAACTGTTCTTGTGTCTAGTTGTTGTGGTGTGCAGTGCCCTATAGTGTTGTTTTGAGGGTAGGAGTTGAACCTACTTATGTGAGGGGTCCAGGATGTGAGGGGTCTGTAAATATTTTCCTTCTTTATATTTTGAAATATAAAAATATTTTAGAATTGACTTCTTTATGAAGACACTCCAGTCCTATCTAAATTCAAAAAACTGGTATCTGCAATGCATCTGATTTAAAAATCAACCCAAGCAGAAGTTAGAAATTAGATCCTGTAGTTTTTCTTGTTAATATTAGAATCAAAGGAGCCCTCATTAAACACGTTGTTCTGATTGAATGCAGGATGAAAATCTGATCCACCTATATTTACAGAAAAGGCTCCACAAAGTACTGGAAAGCCCTGTCCTTCCTCTTTGCCCTCGAGGAGATTAACCAGAATCCCCAAATCTTACCCAATGTCACCCTGGGCTACAATATTCATGACAACTATTTTAACACAAAAGTGACTTCAGAAATTTTGTTGGACCTGCTTTCAAAGGGAGAGACAGATATTCCGAATTATAACTGTGGAAAATGGAGAAACACACTGACGGTGCTTGAAGGAGCTGATTCAGACATGTCCATTCAGATATCAAGCATGCTGAACATCTTCAAGATCCCACAGGTAGATCTATGCATGTGAGAGCTTGGTCATTTGAAAGGGAATAGAACAAGAATAGAATAGAATAGAATGGAATAGAATAGAATTCTTTATTGGCCAAGTGTGACTGGATACACAAGGAATTTGGTTTTGGTGCATTGGCTCTCAGTGTACATAAGAAAAAAAAATACATTCATCAAGAATCATAAGATACAACACTTAGTGAGGGGATAAAGTCCCTAAAGGCCCAACAAGAGTTGGGGGAGAAGATTCAAGAATCTGAATTAGATATGGCCCAGATGAACTTTTTGTTCCATGGCCCTTGTCCTAATTGTTGGGCCCTTATTTCCAAAAGAAAAATATCAGGATTGGTAGGGAGAGTTGCAGGACCTGAGCAGTCTGCATGTCTTCTTTGGAACAGATGGCCAAAATGGCCAGTGATGAACAAATAACAATAGAGCTTAAATTTATATACCACTCCATAGTGCTTTACAGCAGGGGTCTTCAACCTTGGCAACTTTAAGACTTGTGGACTTCAACACCCAGAGTTCCTCAGCCAGCTGGCTGAGGAATTCTGGGAGTTGATATCCACAAGTCTTAAAGTTGCCAAGATTGGAGAGCCCTGCTTTACAGCACTCTCTGGGTAGTTTACAATATCAGCATATTGCCCCCCAACAATCTGGACCCTCATTTTACCATCCTTGGAAGGATCAATGGCTGAGTCAATAATAACGACAAAAATCTTGATTTCCGGTTTGCAGTGCTTCAGGGCAGGCAGAAATCCGTGACCATACATGGTTTCTGCCTGTGTTCATGCCCGAGTGCCCCGAGCCATCTAGCTTCGGGGCTAAGCCACCTCCATAGAAGGTGGTGAAGATAGGGGGGTCTGGCAGGGTCGAGAGATATCGCATCTCTCTTCCCTAGCTGGCTAAACCCCCTTTTCCGAAGGCAGCTGAGCTGCTGTCAGCAATGGCCGCCACATAGAAGAGCTCAGCTGGAAAAAGAAAGTGCAGGAGGAGCTGTGAAGAAGTGAAAGTGATCTTTGCTGACCGGGACAAAGTAACAGTGAAAGTAACCTGGAATTTAAAACTTATTAAAGATACATAATTTCCAGAGTGTGTTAAGCGGTGAATGGAAGTTAAGGAAAAGCTTTTTTTCTTTTCACTCTCCTTCCGAACGTGACAGCAATAGAACTCTAAGAGAAATCGGAAAATCTGCATTGGAGCTAATTAAATGCTAAAGGGATATGGATTTCTGAATATTTAAAGAAAAATCTTTTTTGCTATAAGTGGGAAGGGAGAGGAAAAAAAATTGGAGCAGAATTTGAAAATATGGAGGAGACTGCCTAGAATTCTAAAGAGGTATTAAATATTAATAAGACTTCTAAAAGATATATTTTAATTGGAACTTTGTGATTAAACAGCAACCCCAGAAAGAGAAAAGGAAGAAAGAAAAAAATACTAAAAGAAATAGTTTATTTGGATTGTTTGGTGACTTTGGAACTCTTGGGAATTATTCTTGATTAAAAGCACTTGGGTGGTTGTTTTGGAAAAAAAAAAATCTCTTTACAATGGCATCGCTTGCTGATGAACTAAAAAATGAATATCAAAAATACAAAAAAGAAGAACAAGAAGGGAAAGATACTTTGGGCACTCTTTTTCAATTTTTAGAAATAGCGGTATGTACCTATGAAAAATTGACTGCGCAGCAGGACGACTGGGATAAAGAAGAAGCCATCTTTGATGAACAAGTGATTCTATTTGGGGAGGAGGAGAAAGAGGAAAAGAAAAAGGGGACTTTAAGACTTGAAAAAACAACCAAAAAGGAGAAAAATGAGGTGAAAGGTGGATACAAGATTAGAAAACAACAGAAAGGGGGAAAGCAGAAGAAGAAAAAGGAGGTGGAGAGACAAAGGGGTAAAAAGGGCAAGGAGAAGAATAAGCAAGAGAGAAAGGAAGGGATGAAAAGCCTTAATGGTGGGAAGCAAGATTTAAAGAAACAAAATTCATTCAGAGACAATGGGTAAATTTAATTTAAAAAGGGATTCTGTAAAGGTACATAAGATTGTGTTTCTATATGTGTATTTAGAATAAAATGCTTAAGATATAAATGAGTATTAATATCTATGATTAGTTTTTTAATGGCATTGATAGTGGTCTTAACAACATTATATACCTATAAATTTGTTCCTTTATTGTTGTTCGTTTTTTCTCTCTTATAAAATACATTGTGTAACTTTAGAATGCACTACACAGAATCCCAATAGAAGTTATGTGTTATATTAAGTATTATTAAATTAGGGGAAAGAGTTAAAGGCATCATACTCCAATCAGTGTACAGGAGAAGTTTTGTTTAAAGAGAAAAGATTAATGGATAGCTGGAAATAGAACAGACAAAGAATGATAAGTATTATGATTTGAATTGAGATTAGATAAATAAAATAAAACTAAGAAAGTTAAAAGAAGGGAGAAGATATATAGAAAATTGAAAATGGTAATAAGATATGGAATGGTATATAAAATGAATATGATTTTTGAATTTATGTCTATACGAAGAGTTTTAACCCGGGATCAAGCAACTTTCAGAAAAGATATTTTATGTTTTATGTTTTGTTTGTTTGTGTATTGTCCTTGAAAAGTAATAAAATTTCTATTAACAAGAAATATAATTTGAATAATAGAATGAAAGGGAGAAATAAAGAGAAGTTGGGATAAGATATGAAGTTGAACAGATAATGTAAATATATTAAATATATATTAAATATATATTAAATTGTGCTTGTATGGAAATGTGATAATTTGGAATTATTCTTTCTCTAAATAAGATGTTCTATTAGTTTTTTCAGAAAAGATCTTTCATGTTATTATATTTTATGCTTTGTTTGTGTATTGTTTTGTAAAAACTAATAAAATTTGTTGTTAAAAAAAAGGAAAAAAATCTTTAGTCAGAATTTTGGGCAATCAATACTTTAGTTTTGATCTGAAAGAAAACATTCCCTTCTTTTTCAGGTCAGTTACACTTTTGCTTCCCAGGTTTTGAGTGACAGAAAACGATTCCCTTTTTTTTACTCAACCTTCCCCAAAGAAGCACACAAATATCCAGGGATTGTCAAACTACTCCAACATTTTGGGTGGACATTGGTTGGACTCCTTGCTGCAGATACTGAAAATGGAGAGAAATTCATGAGACTCTTCACACCCAAACTAGTCCAGAATGGCATCTGTGTAATTTTCTCCCAAATCATTTCAGTGAATCTTAGGAGCAATGACTACAGTCCTGGACTTTTCCATGAATGGAGTCAAGTCAATGTCTTTCTTTACTTTGCTGAGGCCTTAACCTTCTCATATGGAATAGAACATGCCCAACTCATTCTGAGCCAAATGGGGAAACCTGTTGTGGGAAAAATTTGGATCACAACAGCTTTCTGGGACCTTACCTTGCCATTATCATATAGTGCTTTATCTTTCAGGTACACCCATAGTATTCTTTCCTTCTATAGCCGGACAAATCAAAACATTAAATATGATTATTTCCTCAGACTTAACTCTTTTACTAAGGAATTTGTAGATTTAGTATTTTCATGTTCCTATTCAAAGCATGCCCTATCTCTGAAAGGCTGGATAAGATGCAAAGAAAGAGACAAATGGCGGAATGTCTCTCCTGCCCTACGGGAAAGGATTCTGTCCCTGGATGGCTACCACATTTACCACACCATCTGGACCGTTGCTCATGCTTTACATGCGGCCTATTCTCTCCGATCCCAGAGAAGGGCCACAAAGAATGGAAACCGATCTGGAATTCAAAGACTCCAGCCATGGCAGGTACTTTTCTTTTCCATTACAAAAATTTCTGCTGAAGGAGAGAATCCACTCTCTCATTCTGTAATGTTTGGCTTTTTGTTGATATTTTGCTTAAACAAATATGTTTAATTTTGTTTTTGTTTTTCTGATTTTACAAAGAGGGGAATTTTGTGGTGTTCAGAGCCATCGTCAACTGGCACAGCCCCTATAGCTTTCAAACAAATTAATAGAAGAATTTATATAGTCTATGAGTGAGTGAGTGAACTGGGCTTGGCTAGTCTAGTGAAGATAAGGACCATGGAGTCATGATAGCATTGTTCCAATATTTGAGGGGCTGCCGCAGAGAGGAGGGGGTCAAGCTATTCTCTAAAGCACCTGTAGGCCAGACAAAGAATAATGGATGGAAACTGAACAAGGAGAGATTCAACCTGGGAATAAGGAGAAACTTTCTGACAGTGAGAACAATCAATCAATGGAACAGCTTGCCCTCAGAAGTTGTGGGAGCTTCATCACTTGAGACTTTCAAGAAGAATGTATGTGAAATGGGGAGGCACAATCATGTTGTCTTATGCTTGCTTGTGCTTTGCCATTTTGTGATGGCAGACTGCCATGGACTGGGGGAGGCAAGATAAGGAGGGGGATGCTTGGGGAATCAAAAGTACAGCCTCTACCATCTCCTGATGCTTCCCCAAGGTCACCCAGCTGGAAGAAGGAGGGAGCCACATACCAAAGTGTGCTTGGGCTGACTGTTATGAAAAGATCTTGCATGGACTTGATTGGTTACAGTAGTAGCAAGTGGACAGTTAGGGGTGGGAAAAGTAGAACTTGGGGATTTTGGCACTCAATTCTCAATTCTGGCAATGCAGTACTGCAATACACTTAATCTGTAATAAAACTATACCTTTCTAAACAAATGAAGCCAAGGATTGTTTCTATTCAGAAGTTTAAGTAATGGATGGTCTTATTTTTTAATAAACCCTTCTGAATAAATCTTTTTTTAACCTTACCTCAGAACATGCAGCCCAGTTTTGTGACTTAACATTTACTTAAGATTTCACATAAACCAATTGTTATTGGTTGGTATTTGCCAGTTCTCCAAACCACTCAAAATTTCGCTACCAGAACTGGTCAGAACCTGCTGAATACCACCTTTGCTTTCCACTTTGTTTTGTGTCCATTGGAAGATGGAAGGGGCTCACTCCAAGGAATGGCCTTCAGCCCTTCAACTCATCCTTGAATCAGGAAGAACATCTATGCAGTCAGGAAAATGTAGATCTCCGCCTTGCTTTTCTATATTCTTCCATTCTTCCATTTTGCTTGTCCTTTCCAGCTTCACCCTTTCCTGAGCATCGCCCAGTATTACAACAATTCCATGGAGGGAGTATATTTGGATGAAAAAGGGGACCTAGCAGCTGACTTTGATATCATGTACTGGGTGAAGTTTCCCAATCGATCTGTTATCAAAGTGAACATTGGGAGTTTGGAAAGAGAGGGATGCTCAGAAGCCAAATTTAGGCTCACAATGGACCAGAAGGCAATCATGAGGTCCCTGCAGGTCAACAAGGTGGGAAAGTTAATTTCTTTCATATCCCCCATTTTGGAAGCATTTCCTAATATCTGAGGCATGTTCTTAACCAAGTTTCTCACTTGTCTGGCAGAAGGAAGCTACAGGATTTTTTAAAAAATCTTCTTTTTCTTATGTTTATTTTATTAGATTCTGCATGGCTCTTTGCCATGTAGTCATGCCCCAAAGAATATATTGTGTGCCTTAGGACAGGACATGGAGGGCTCCATTAAAAGCTGCTAATCTTAAGGACTCTGGCCAAACTTCATTCAGGTCTGTTATCAGCATCAAGATTCCAAGATCAGGAAGCCCCAAAAAGCCTATTTGATGGTCCTACAGACATGTCCATGTTGCCTTCTGATATCCTGCACCTGTCTAGTGCTGCTCAGAGCAGAAGAGAAAGATAGAGGGCTAAACAAGGAAGCTTGGGTAGAAGTTGGTCATTGCGGTATCTGCTATCCCGCATCAGATGGGCACCTCATGAGAGGGAGCGAAGGAGGAAGAAACGACACGAGATGAGGTTTCTCGGGATGAGCGCGCCCTGAATGTCTTGGCACGCGTTCTTTTATTATGCTTCTTTACAGGGGGGGTGAAATTTTTCAGAGCCCAAGTCACACAGGATATACATGATTTACAATAGTTCAGGTCAGTTAAGATACCAGGTTAAACAGGATGTATGTGATTTACAACAATTCAGGTCAGTTAGGATACCAGGTTAACAGGATGTGTGTGATTTACAACAGTTCAAGTCAGTTAGGATATCATTCTGTATTGACAGATGTTTATCTCCTCGTCTCTTATACATGCCTGGCAAAGATCACTGAAGAGACAGAAGTCTAATGTTTACACGAGAATGATACATTGTTGCAATGCTTGAATGATACATAGTTGCACTGATACATAGTTGCAATCACATGAATGATACATAGTTACAACAGGTCATAAAAAGGAGAGGAGAAGCAAAGGAGTTAAGTGGGAGGTTTGGGGGAAGTTTAGAAGCATCTTTGGTAAGGTTACTGAATGTTTTTTTTCTGAGTCTGGAACAGGAATATTCCACAACTCACATCCCTCATATCCTGGACATAAACTGTTTCAACTCCTCTCCTTAGGACAGCGTTGTACGCCAAAATAATTAGACATAGGGACATAGGGAATTGCATGCCAAAATAATTAGACATAGGGACATTTTTTCCCCTTGTGCCATCACTGGGCTGAATACCTATTTTTCAAAGTTCTGTCTAATATCTATGTGCATTTACCCATGTAGTGTGACTGTAGTATTATTATTATCCATTTCCTCTTCTCTATTACCCGCTTTTATTGTCATTATTGATTATTATTACTCTGTTGCTTTGCATGGACACTGAGAGCTTCTGACACAGAGAGAAATTCTCATACTTGACCAAATAAACTATTCCGTTCCTTTCCATTCTGTTCCGTCCCATTCTGTTCTATTCTATTCAATATTATATGCAGTTCTGGGTTTCTGCAAATATCAAATATGACACAATAGAGTTAGAAAAGATTCAGAAGAGAAAGGCTAAGGTGTTAATATAATAATAATAATAATAATAATAATAATAATAATAATAATAATAATAATAATAATAATAATAATAATAAAAAAACTTAGTCTAAAACCTATCTAAAATATTTAGTAAGTTAAATAGTTTAAAAATGCCACTATATACACTGGACTAAATCACAAATGCACTGTTTGATTCAAGACAATTATTGCCTTGGAAAAGAAACTGTTTCTCAGACTATTAGTCCTCATTTTAAGACACCTATAACGTCTCCCTGATGGTAACAGTTTGAAATATGAATGACCAGGATGAGAATGGTCTGTGGAGATTTTTAGTGTTTTGGAGGGTTTGTGGGTTTTTGTTTTGTTTTTTTGCATAGAAATGTGGTGTAAAAAAGGGGACGTTGCTGAGGTTTACAAAATTACATATGGTGTCGATAAAGTGGACAAAGAAAAGTTATTTTTCTCACGCTAAAGCACAAAAACCAAGGCCATCTAATGACATTGACTCATGGAAGAATCAGAATAGATAAAAGAAAGCATTTTTTTCCACATAGCATGCAATTAAACTTTGGGCTTTCGCTCCCAAGAAGATGTGGTGCTGGCTACCAGCTTAGCTAGCTTCAAAAAAAAAATGTGCCAATCTAATTAGAGGGCAAAAAGCATCATTTAGCAAGCATTCTGTGACACAAGAGAATGATTGACATTAAACACAATATTTTTGCTATCTTCACTTGCAGCTGTTGGGGTTTTCTATGCTAGGACTAATTTCACAGGAACATCAGTTCCGCCTATTTCATTGAATGTTTCTTTTCTTTATCTTTAGCCCCTGCCAAGGTCTCGGTGTGTGGATAGCTGCCTGCTTGGGTTTGTCAAGCTGATTGATGAAAACAAACCGGTTTGCTGCTATAGTTGTATTCCTTGTGCAGAAGGGACCATCTCCACTCAGGAAGGTGGGTGACTCCAGAGAGAAAAGCTGTTCATGTCTTACTAGTTTTGAATAGCCACAATTAATTCTATCATTTGAGTTCATTTAATCTCTATCCTGCATTTTTATTTCATTTCACAATAGGTCCGTGGCCTAATTCAGTAAAAAATATAAAACCAAAACCAGTAAAAACTGTTTCAATTAAAAATTAATAACTTAATTTTATATATAGAGATATATATATATTTGTTTTCTTAAGTTTTCGCGGGTAATTACTGTTAGGGATAACATTGTTTACCCTAACTGGTTTAGGTAAAATAATAAATATGTTATCATGGTTTGTTAGTTAAAGTGTCTGTAACTTTAACTGCAAGAATGTAATTAAGGTAGTGGTTGTAAAAGCACCATAAAAGAAGCAAGGCACGGCAGCTTGCTCTCTCTGGCTTGATGATCCCTAATTACTGGATTGAATTGAAAACTGCATTTTTCCCCTACTGGAACGGGAGAGAGAAAGGACTGATTTATTGTAAGTGAACTGACATTGGATATTCTACACGGACTTTGCTAATTGAATATCCTTGAATGGACTGACTAAAATGATACATGACTAATGGACTGTTATTTTGACTATGCTATAAACTCTAAATGGAATAAACTATATTTTTGATAGCACAAGCATATCTGTTAATTTTACTGTATGTTAACTAACATACAAACTTATCTCACACATTTATCTGTGTGCCTATCTGACTAACGCTGCACATTCTGTTTAGCTTGTCTCCTTAACTCTGGTTGGGGAACACAGGCTTAACACTGGTTATGGGCCCAGAGGCTGCAAAGTCAGTTTAACTAGGATAAAACAGATTTATGTAAAAAGTGAGAGTTTGTGTTGTTAAACGTTACAGTAAACAGACAGCTGTGTTTTATTAATTATAGTTTTATATCCATATAAAGAAAACATGGCACAAGTCAATTTACAAAGTTTGTCCCTTATATCCAAGTTGGATGGAACAAACTATGTATCATGGTCTATGAAATGTAGTCTACTTCTACAAAGAGAAGGTCTGTGGAACATAATAGAAAACCCATCAAATGTAGAGGAATGGGATCCAGAGATTGAGGAAGATAGACAAAAAATAGAAGACTTTAAACTGAAGAATGAAAGAGCTCCTTGCATAATAGGACTAACACTGTCTGACCAGCAACTTGTTCATATTCGCGGAGAGCAAACGGCTGTTGGGTGTTGGCAGAAGCTGAAGAGGATTTATGTCCGAGATAACATTGGTGCTCACATAAATCTAACACGGAAGCTTTTCAGGACGCATCTCCAGATGAATGGTGATATGCTGAGTCATTTGAATTCTATAAAAAGCATTTTACAAGAATTGCACGAGAAAGAGCTTATTTTCTCTGAACTACACCAAATCTACATAATTCTATCATCACTAGACGTAAGTTATGATAATTACATCACTTCCCTTGAAATTTTGCCTAAGGAAAGTCTAACTTTAACTGATATAACTGACAGATTGATTGAAGAGGCAAGAAGAAGACTTGAAAGAGATCAGTTAAGGAGGGAGCAATCTCTAAAAGAAGATAATGAATCTTCTACTGCATACGCAATTAAAAAGTGTTTTAATTGTGGAGGAAGAGGACATTTGGCAAGATTATGTAAAAAAGCAAAGTGCCAGAACGCTGGCCAGAATACTAAAAGTCATCAAAATAAAAATAAAAATTTAGAGTTAGCCATGTATATTAATGGAGCTGTAAAAAATTATTTATGGGTGGTTGAGAGTGGAGCATCCCACTGTATAACAAATGATTACAATAATTTTATTAAAATGTCCCAGAGTACACAGCAGATATCGTTAGCCAATGGCTGGAAACTGAAAGCTAAAGGTCAAGATATAGCATATTGTTCTTTCATAAAAGAGAATGTAAAAATGTTATATGTACCACAACTTAAGTTTAATTTAATTTTAGTTAGAATTTTGGTTAAACTAGGATATGTAGTTACCTTTAAGGGAGATAACTGCATAATTGAAAAAGAAGATAAGAAAATTGCTGCATCTTAAAGAGCTGAATTGTATGTGTTAAATGATAATGGTTTAGAGGTGGCTAACACGGTTTATGATAATAAGAAACCTCATGATGAATGTATTCACTTGTTACACCGATGGCTAGGGCATTTAAATTTTAAAATGCTTAAGAGAACTGTTCAATTATCTAAAGGAATAAGTTTAAAACCTTGTAATAAATATTTGCAATGTTTTGCTTGTAATCAAAGCAAAAGCAAGGTCATACCGGCTAATAGAGTTGATGGATTTACTACCAAAGTGCCTTTAGAGGTAGTATTTGCAGATTTAATAGGTCCGAAAAAACCAAGTGTAGGAGGTGCTCGATACATACTAAGTATAATGGACCACTATTCTAGATATGGGTTCTGCTATTTAATGAAGAGCAAAACTGAAACGTATCTAAATCTCTTTAATTGGATTAAATTTGCAGAAAGGAAAACTAAAAAGAAATTAGTAACTCTTATAACAGATGATGGTGCAGAATTTACAAATAATAAATTCCAGAATAGACTTAAAATGTTAGGTATTCAACATAAAAAGTCTGCACCATATAGGCCACAACATAATGCCTTTATAGAGAGACGAGGCCAAACACTACAATCAATGGCATGTACTATGTTGTCTGATTCAGGATTACCTGATAATTTGTGGGGAGAAGCAATAATGTGTGGTAATCATATATTAAATAATGTTGTTAATTCAACAACAGGTGAATTACCATTCACACTGTGGCATGGTACAAAACCTGATTTAAGTTACATGCACACATTTGGAGCACCAGCATGGGTGCATATCCCTTCACAACTCAGACAAAAAGGACAGCATAGAGCTAAAAGATTATTTTTTGTAGGATATGAATCTAATCACAGATCTTATAGATTCTAGCAACCAGGTACATCTAGAGTTTACAACAGTGCTAGTGCAAAATTCCTAGAACATGTAGGATGGAATAGATTAGAGCAAGATTTAAATAATAAAGTAATTATTGAACCCTACAAAAGGCAGAAAGATCAGAATTGTTATAAGAAGAGTCCAATAAAAGAAGAAGTCCACGAAAAACAAATAGGACCAGAACAAGAGGAAACAGTTGATCAGGAAGAGGTAGATAATCAAGAACAGTTAATAAATGAAAATCCACCTGTAAGTCCTGTAATACCTAGACGTACTACACGTGTAACTAGATCACCTGATAGGTATCAAGCAAGTATAGTTTGCCAAGTAACTAAAGTTCCAACTAGTGTAGATGAATTTAAGGTGTATCCTGCTAAGGATCAGGAGAATTGGCAAAAGGCAATGGAAAAAGAACTAAATTCATTAAAGGTAATGAAAGTATATGAAGTTGCCAAATTACCTCCAGGAGAAAAATCCATTGGGTGCAAATGGATATTTAAAGTAAAAACTGGAAATGATGGGACTGTTACCCATAAGGTTAGGTTGGTAGCTCAAGGATTTAATCAAACTGCATCTGATTACAATGAAGTTTTTGCACCAAGTCTTAAGGCAACATCTTTGAGAGCAGCTTTAGTGTGGGCAGCTAAGAAAAACTATGTCATTAACCATTTAGATGTAGAAACTGCTTATTTGCATGCACTATTGCAGCACACTATATATTTACAAAAGCCAGTTATTATAAAAGACAATAAAGTAAATAGTAATGATTGTTGGAAACTCAAAAAGAGTCTTTATAGGTTGAAACAATCTGGCTATCATTGGGACCAATATATTGTGAAAGAGTTAAACAATATAGGTTTTAAATCTGGTTTAGCAGATCCATGTGTGTTTAAAAGAGAAAATAATGAAACGGTGTCATTATTGTTATTATTTACAGATGATATTGCTTTGATAACTAAGACTAATAATGAAGCTTATGAGATTATATCATTATTAGCCAAAAAGATAAAATTAAAGCATTTAGGTGAAATTAAAAAGTATCTAGGATTGACAATTAACAAAACAAAAAATGGATTTAAGATATCTCAAGAAGATAAAATTTGCCAATTAATTAAAACGTATAAATTGGAACTTTGTAAACCGGCAAAGACTCCAATGAGTCAGGAAGTTTGCCAAACTGATGATCAAAGTCCCAAATTTGATTAGTCTATATATCAATCTTTGATTGGTAGCTTATCATATAAAAGCAACTGGTCAAGGCCAGATATAGCTTATAGTGTTAATCAGCTGGCACGTTTTAATTCAGATTCACATCAATGTCATTGGCAATCATAAAAGAGAATTTTAAGATATCTTAAAGGAACAATGAACCATGCATTGTATATAGAACCAAAGAGTGATTTGAGTCTTAGTGCCTATGCAGATGCAAGTTTTGCAACTGACATAAACACTAGAAAATCAACATCTGGGATGGCTATATTATTTGGTAAGACACGAATAGGGTGGAGGTCAATCAGACAACAGCATATTGTCCACGATGGAAGCGGAATTTTCATGTCTGTCATTACTATGCACTGACTTAATTTTGTACAAACAGTTATTATTAGACTTGGGTATAACTGTTAAAGATTCCATTATTGTGTACGAGGACAATCAGGCAGCCATAAAGTTAGCTACTAATATTGCTGTAAAAACTAGATCAAATCATACTGGTTTAAGATACTTAAATGTTAAAGAATCTGTAAAGAATGGGCTAATTAAATTGGAATACTGCATGACGGAAGAAAATATTGTAGACCAATTTACAAAAGTTCAAGGAGTAATTATGATTTAAAGGTGTAAATAGTTATATTATTATTATAACCTAAAAGGGGAGAATGTTA
The DNA here is from genome assembly GCA_033807585.1 of Hydrophis major. Classification (NCBI taxonomy): domain Eukaryota; kingdom Metazoa; phylum Chordata; class Lepidosauria; order Squamata; family Elapidae; genus Hydrophis; species Hydrophis major. The sequence continues at coordinate 52,191,146 of CM066329.1, forward strand.
GGGATAACATTGTTTACCCTAACTGGTTTAGATAAAATAATAAATATGTTATCATGGTTTGTTAGTTAAAGTGTCTGTAACTTTAACTGTAAGAATGTAATTAAGGGAGTGGTTGTAAAAGCACCATAAAAAGAAGCAAGTCAACAGCAGCTTGCTCTCTCTGGCTTGATGATCCCTAATTACTGGATGAATTGAAGACTGCATTTTTCCCCTACTGGAACGGGAGTGAGAAAGGACTGATTTATTGTAAGTGAACTGACATTGGATATTCTACACAGTCTTTGCTAATTGAATATCCTTGAATGGACTGCTTAAAATGATACATGACTAATGGACTGTTATTTTGACTATGCTATAAACTCTAAATGGAATAAACTATATTTTTGATAGCACAAGCGTATCTGTTATTTTTACTGTATGTTAACTAACATACAAACTTATCTCACACATTTATCTGTGTGCCTATCTGACTAATGCTGCACATTCTGTTTAGCTTGTTTCCTTAACCCTGGTTGGGGAACACAGGCTTAACACTTACATGTATGGCATTCAGCTTAGTTCGGGTATTTTCCCACATCATCATAGTTGTGCTTTTAAAGTTGTAGCAATGTTTCAGCAGAATCTCATCTGCCATCATCAGGCTTCTGTATAGTGTTCATCTGTGAGTCAGACTTTTACAGTGGTTTCAGATTTAAATTTGGGGCAGCCTATTGCTGTGCCAGAATGGTTTTTTCTTCCTCCTGATTGGTTGGGAGTCTTGGTCTGTGTTTATTCGTCTTGGAGTTTGCTGTGTTCTGCTTGATTGGTGTTTCTGATATCTTCTGTCTTTTTTTTGGCTCTTTTTGTATCTTGATTGGCTGGCAACATTGTGTTACTTTATTGAAGGCCTTTAGTGCAGCTTGGCTTTGGGTAAATGGACGGCTATCATTAGTTAGGAAGCTGGGTTTCATCTGGGTGCCTGGTTGGGGTGTGTTTGAGCTGGAGGTATTGGGGGGATCTGTTTGTGCCCAGGTGTTTGCCTGGCTTGTGGTGTGGAAATTTTTTTGTTTGTGAGTGCAGGCTTCCAAATCATTTGGAACTCGAAGTCAAACAGCAAGATCACAGCTCACCAGCTCAAATCCCCCAGCAACTAAGACTAACCAGAGCACAACCAAGCCCCCACCTGAACAGAACACGCCTCCAGCCAATCAGAACACGGCCAACCCCCCAACCAATCAGAACACAGCCAAATCCCCAACCAATGAGAACACACCCACACCCAATCAGAACACAGCCAAGCCCCCACCCAATCAAATCACAACCCCCACAGTTAAAAGGAAGAAGCAGCTGCAAGCTCACATCACTCTGAGAAGCACAGAGCTGAAGACCAAGCCTGAAGATGATGAATGAGACTTCATCGAAACGTTGCCTAGATACTTCCAATCTTACATGGGAGAAAACCCGAATAACCAAAGATCCATATATATATGTGTGTGTGTTTTTTTTTTCTGAGGTTCTCAGATTTATTCTCATGGGTATTTGTATCACTCTGTGCTGTACAGAGGCGAATACACAAGCCTGAAGATGATGAATGAGACTTCATTGAAACGTTGCCTAGATACTTCGAATCTTATGCGGGAGAAAACCCGAATAACCAAAGATCCATTTATATATACTGTTACAACTTAAAGGTAGAAATAATTATATAATATATGGAATAGTAACCCATATAATTAGAAACTATGTGAATATGAGTGAATACCGATACTGGAACAAAATCCAATAGATTTTATCCAATAGACTCTATTCTATTCTATTCAATCCAATAGATCCAATAGATTCTATTCTATTCTATTTACCATTTTTCTAATCATGCAATAGAATTCTCCAGTATTATTAAAAACGTATACAAAGGAGTATCTCCACACAAGTGTATATATTGATTTAATGCATTCCCATATGCAAAATTACTTCCTACCTGTGCTTATTGACAGTCTTGTGAACAAAAATCCTACAAAGAGAAGAGAACATCAAGAGATTTTGCATTTGTTCTTTCCAGATGCCAAACGTTGTTTGAGATGCCCCAAGGACCAGCAACCCAACAAGAACCGAGATCAGTGTGTTCCTAAGGTGATAACCTTCCTATCCTACTCAGAAGATCTGGGGACCATCCTTACTTCCTTTGCTTTACTTTTCTTTTTGAGCACAGGCTTTGTTTTAAGCATATTTATTAAGCATCTGGACACTCCAATAGTCAGAGCCAACAACCGGGGCCTTTCCTACCTGCTCCTCATTTCCCTCCTGCTTTCCTTCTTGTCTTCCTTCCTTTTCATCGGCCAGCCAAGGAAAACCACCTGCCTTCTGAGACAAGCAATCTTCATCATCATTTTTTCAGTGGCCGTCTCTTCTCTCTTGGCCAAAACCATCATGGTGGTGTTGGCCTTTCTAGCCACCAAACCTGGAAATACTGTGAGAAGATGGCTGGGGAAATCTTTGGGCAACTCCATTGTTCTTTCTTGCTCTGTTGTCCAAGTTATAATCTGTGCTACGTGGTTGAGCACCTCTCCCCCCTTCCCAGACTCAGATATGCATTCTCAGGCTGGCCAGATTGTCCTGCAGTGCAACGAAGGATCAGTCACCATGTTTTACACTGCACTTTGCTACATGGGCTTCCTGGCAGCTGTTTGTTTAGTGGTAGCTTTCCTGGCCAGGAGATTGCCTGGGGCCTTCAATGAAGCCAAGCTGATCACCTTCAGCATGCTGATCTTCTGTAGTGTTTGGATCTCCTTTGTGCCCACCTACCTCAGCACCAAGGGCAAATATATGGTGGCCGTGCAGGTCTTCTCCATCTTGGTCTCCAATGCTGGGCTGCTGGGCTGCATCTTTTTTCCCAAGTGCTACATTATCCTTTTTCGACCTGATTTGAATACAAAGGAGCAGCTTATTCTGAAAAGCAAAACAGAAATATGACTTTTAACATGCATAACTTAGTAAGCACCGGAGATCAATATGCTTATCTCTGTTCCCCAAGATAAATGTTTAGATCATATATGATAATTTTTTAGGGAAGTTCATTTTATCTGCATTATACTTCCATTCTGATAACACCCAATTTGATAACAATTGCTTCTTTTAAAGATTTGATAAAATCAGAACTTCAGTTTTTTCCTCTCCACACATACCAATTCAGGAGCCAAAAGAGAAGATGAACAAAAATGAAGACTTCTGAGAAATCAGACTCTCGGTATTTTGTGAGACATTCACTATTATCTTGTGATTATCTTTGGATCTGTACAGTATATGAATCTTTCTATGCAATGATATCAGATCTCTTGGATTCATTCATATTTAATCTGATCAAGAAGCAGGAATTTGGCTTTAACTGGGTCCTATTTGAAACTGTAGATTACTATTACCTTCTCTACTGCTATAGTAAAGTGATCCAATAAATATATTTCCTATCATGACTAATGGCATTTGGTTGCATTTATGATCTTTATTCATTCTTTTGCTATTGTGGGTTTTGTTGCCTAGTTTTGAAATGACTACAAGCCATTTTTTTAATGGTAATTTGTATTTTACTACTTTGCAAAGAGAATGTATCACATATTCTTAGGTAGGTACAGTGGAAACACCTTAAGCCACCAATATATTTTCTTTATATTCACCACTGCAGGTTTAATTCCCACCTTTTCCTCATTGGCTGACTAATCAGGCCATCACAATCTATCCAATGTGCCTAAAGTGAATGCATTATTCCCTGCCCCTTATTTACAATTTATCTATAATAACTATTAGTGTCAACTCATAAAATATTTATCTGGTCTTTTAGAGTTGCCAACAGAAAGGGAGGGGGGAGCAGTGCAGCAGCTTGCAAAAACAAAACTTCATTCTATAAATATTTTCAAAGATAGTTTCTAGGCGACCGAAATTTCCGCCTCGCAAAATTCTAACTGGAGAGTATGATTGATGACTCTTGGCTATGGATGTTAGTGAATATGAATTATGATACATCAGGGGGAGGGTGAACCAGGGTCAAGGGTGACAATGAATGATGTGTCTCAGAGTTGGTTGCACCCAGGCAGCACCGGCATGTTTATGCCTAATAAATCTTCTTTTAGCTTTGAAAATCCGGCTAGAGATTCATGATTAAAATGGGGGTAACTATATTCTAGTGCAGAGGTCTCCAAACTTGACAACTTTAAGAATTGCGGACTTCAACTCCGAGGAAGTTGAAGTCCACAAGTCTTAAAGTTGCCAAGTTTGGGGACCTCTGCTCTAATGGCTTGTCCTGTCAGGATTGGTGTGGGTAGTCATGGTGGTTCTTTGAATAGTCTGTTTACTATTAGCTTGTTTGGCAGTTTCTTGATTGGAGTATTGTTTACCTCTTTATTGTTCATCTGGTGTTCATGTTGGTGTTTATCACCACTCAACTCAAGATGTTGATTGTTGATGGGGGGAAGATATTTTGGTCTTTTTTGTTCCTCTTTTGACTTGTTCATTGTTCATTGTCTCTTCTGAATGTTATATATATGCTCTCCATGTGCTCATAGATGGCCAATTTGTCAGAGTGCCAGGCTTCCAAGAATTCTCTAGCATTTTGTCCTTAACTTAGTCTAGGATGGTCAGTTTCCCAGTTAAAACTATGGTTCAGCCTGTCCATGTTTTGTGAAACTAAGGAGTTTTCCTTATGTCTTCTAACTGCTAGTTAGTATTCATGAATGCACTTGGCTAGTCTTCTGCTTGTTTGTCCAACATAATGGCTGTTAAACTGTATGTTGTAAATGACTCCAGTTTTTTCTTCTTCTGGGGCTTCTAGGTCTTTTGGTGCTTAAGATGCTTAAGCTTAAGATGCTTTGCTTAAGATGTTTTGGACAATTTTAGTTGGTTTGTGTGCTATGCAGATGCTGTGTGATTGTAACAATCTGTTGGTGGTTTCTGAGATGTTTTTGATGTAGGGCAATGCTATCTTTTTTACAGCTTGTGTCAGTTGTGTTATACTCTGCAGAATGGTCAGACACTTTTTGATTTAAAAAAATAGAACAGAATAACAGAGTTGTGAAAGTTGCATGGATAGTCACTTTGTTGGAAGATGTTGTATAGATATGTTTCCCTTTTCTGATATTCCAGGTTGCTGCAGTGTGTTTGTGCTCATCTGAATGATGCTTTTACCCAGTTTCTTTTTTTTTGAAAATTTTATTGATTTTTAAAAACAAACATAAACAAACAAAACATAAAACATAAAAACATAAAACATCTTTTTTGAAACCAGCATAATCCTGGGTTGCATCTCTTCATACAGACACAAATTCAAGTTCATGCTCATTATTATATTCCATTCCATATCTTATTACTATTTATTCTACATTTTCTATATAGCTTCTCCTCTCTTTTAACTTTTTTAATTTAATTTTATTTATTTCATCTCAATTCAAATCATTGTACTTATATTCTTTGTCTGTCCTGTTTCAATTGTCTACTATCTTTTCTCATTAAAAAAATTTCTCCTGTAATGACTGATTGGAGTATGACGCCTTTATATCTTTCCCCTAAAATTATAACACTTAATATAATACATAACTTCCGTTTGGATTCTGCTTGGTACATTCTAAAACTACACACTGTATTTTGAAAAAAGAAAAAATTATAGATGTATAATATAATTAGAACAACAATCCATACCAATTCAATTCTATCATTAATATTAATATTCATTTAAATCTTAACATTTTACACATTACTTTTCAGATAAGTATCATACTTCTATGGTGTGTGCAGTGTGCAGCAGCAGCCAAAAAAGCTAATGCAATCCTAAATTGCATTAACAGAGGGATACAATCAAGATCAAGTGAAGTACTAATACCCCTCTATAAAGCCTTAGTAAGACCACACCTAGAGTACTGCATCCAGTTTTAGTCACCACACTATAAAAAAGATGTTGAGATTCTGGAAAAAATACAGAGAAGAGCAACCAGGATGATTAGGGGACTGGAGGCTAAAACATACAATGAACGGTTGCAGGAACTGGGCTTGGGTACTAGTGAAGAGAAGGACCAGGGGAGACATGATAGCAGTCTTCCAGTGTTTGAGGGGCTGCCACAGAGAGGAAGGGGTCAAGCTATTTTCCAAAGCACCCGAAGGCCAGACAAGGAATAATGGATGGAAACTTAACAAGGAGAGATTTAACCTGGAAATAAGAAGAAACTTTCTGACAGTGAGAACAATCAACCAATGGAACAGCTTTGTCTTCAGAATTTGTGGGAGTGCCATCATTTGAGACTTTCAAGAAGAGATTGGACTGCCATTTGTCAGAAATGGTGCTGGGTCTCCTGCTTGGGTGGGGGGTTGGACTAGGTGACCTACATGATTCCTTCCAACTCTGATTATCTGTTATCTGTTAGAATGGTTGTGATAACAGAACTGTTGGCTGGAGTTCTACAGAAAAGTAAACAAGAAGTCCAAGGGGAAATAGACAAAATATTTAGAATCCATACAAACTATGCAAGAAGATATAAACTTCGAAGTGAGGTACATGTGAGATTTACTAAAAAGACATTGAGAGATGAAGTACTCAAAAGATCAAGACGTCAGCCTTTCAAATATAAAGTGAAAGAAATTGTGACTTTGAAACAAATCCCCAGGAGAGTAAGAGATCAAGGGAGACAGTATCAATTCTTGACAGCTCAACTGATTAAATATAATGTGATTTTCAGATGGCTGATACCAGAGGGACTCCTGGTTATCTCGCAAGATAAAATATTTAGTCTGGACTCATTAGACAAAGCATATGATTTTTTTGATCATCATTTTACTGCAAGTGAAGAACAGGAAAGCAGAGGAGAGATAAAAAGTGAAAGGCAAGAAGAAATCCAAGCAGAAGAAAAGACTTTGCAACAAGAAGAGAGTGAAAATGAAAAAAGAGAGCAAGCAGAACGAGAAGGTGCAAGAGCAAAAGAACAGAGAGAGATAAGACAACTAAGAGTATAAAATCTATATATAAATGAAGTGATGGAAGAAGAAATACAGATGTTATCAATCAACAGAAATGGATTGAAGTCCCCCATGAAAAGGAAAAAACATTTATTAATTACAAAAATTAAAACTGGACTTAATTTGTCTTTAAGAAGTGCATATGAAAAAGCAACATGGCAACTTATTGGAATACCCCAAAATTGGGAAATTATATTCTGTATTGGCATAACAAAAGAAAAGAGGGGTGGCATTATATGTTGAAGAAACATTAAAAGCTAAACAAGTATATTCAGATGAAGAAGGGAGGATATTGATGGTGGAGGTTGTAATAAATCAGAAACAGAGTTTTTTCATTGCAATATATGCACCAAATAACAAACAAGAAGAATTTTATGAAAAACTCCACAAGAATATTGGGACTTGGTCCAGAGAGGTTCAGAAAGGACAAAAGCAGTGCACAGATTACTGTTTTTCAAATTTCAAAACAAGTGACTCTAGGGTATTTTAATCATTTCTATTATTTATGTATTATATAATATAATGCACTCCTCTCATTCATTCTCCCTTCCTAGTTTTAGGCTTTCCTGGGAATGCTTGTGGAAGTTTCACAGCATGTGAAGGTGCTGCAGCATGGAGAGCAGAAATCTGGGGTGATCAGTCAGGTTTTGGAGGGGGAAGGAAAGTTTGGAGGTGAAAAGAAAGCACCTTCTCTCCAGATACCCCAAGCCACAAGTGGGGAGGGAACAGAGTAACATTTTAAAAAAGAAATCTTTTCTTATAAAGCAGTATTTCTCAACCTTGCCAAGTTTAAGAAGAGTGGACTTCAACTCCCAGAATTCCTGAGCTAACGTGACTGGAAGAGGAATTATGGGAGTTGAAGTCCACAAGTCTTAATACTGTCAAGTTTGAAAACCCCTGCTCTAAAGGATGGGAAAGGGAGACACATTTCCACCTGAAATACAGGTAGTCCTTGACTTACCACCACAATTGAGCCCAACATTTCTGTTGCTAAGTGATGCATTTGTTAAGTAAATTTTGCCCCATTTTATGACCTTTCTTGCCACAGTTGTTAAGTGAATCACTGCAGTTGCTAAGTGATAGTGGCAAGGTTGTTAAGTGAAGCTTCCCATTGACTTTGCTTGTCAGAAGGTCAAAAAAGGTGATCATATAATCCTGGGACACTGCAACCATTATAGATATGAATCAGTTGCCAAGCATCTGAATTTTGATCAGATGACCATGGGGATGCTATAAGGGTTGAAAGTGTGAAAAAAACAGTCATAAGTCACTTTTTTCAGTGCTGTTGTAATTTTGAATGGTCACTAAATGAACTGTTGTAAGTCAAGGACTATCTGTACATGTTTCTAAGTAGTTAGATATGGGAAGAGAGTGAAAAGGAATACCCCAAATCGTTATCACAAATGCACACCCTGTTTTGTTCAGTCGGGTGAACTTGCATAGGACATCGAGGAAAGGCAATGAAAACTCTGAAGTGTGTTGCAGCATTTAGAACAGAAGAGAATATTTTATTTGGCCAAGTGTGATTAGACACACAAAGAATTTGTGTCTGGTGCAGAAGCTTTCAGTGTATATGCAAAGCAACAGTGTAATCATCATTATCATCATCATCATTATAAGGGGGTAGTAAAGAAGATAAGAAGGATAATAATATTACTACAGCCATACAACATGGGTAAACAGACATCAGATAGTATATTGGACCGCTATTGTTTGTATACAAAGTCCAATTATGCAGAAATCTTCATTTTTATTTATCTTTTAGAGAACTTTGTATTTCTTTGTCATATAGTGGTGATCTCATTCTACATATCTTGAGAAGAAGAGATTAAAAAAACAAATTGGGTATTATAGTAGAAGTATAAAGCAGATAGAACAGGTTTCCCCTAACACAGGTGTCCTCAACCCCCACCAGAAACTGGATTGCACAAACAAGCAAAGCCCCATATGCAGGATGCAAGCAGTATGTGAAACCATACCCTCTCCAATCCATGGAAAACCTCTCTCCATAGAACCAGTCCCAGGTGCCCAAAAGGTTGGGAGCTGCTGCCTGAACAAATGATTGATCTAAACATTTGTTTTGGGGAACAGATATAACCATTTAAAATGATAAACATAACCTTTTAAAAATTTAAGATCAAGGAGATCCAAACACTATCGAAAACCAGCATGCTGGAGGTGATCAGTTTGACTTCATTGAAGGCCCAGGCAGCCTCCGGGCCAGGAAAGCTACTGTGAAGTAGATGGCTGCAAGGAAGCCCATGAAGAAGAGTGCAATGGAAAACATGGTGACCGAGCCTTTGTTGCACTGCAGGATAATCTCTCCAGCCTGGGAATGCATATCTGAGTCTGGAAATGGGAGAGAGGTGCCCAACCAGATAGCACAGATTATAACTTGGACAACAGAGCAAGAAAGAACAACAAAATTGCCCAAAGACTTCCCCAGCCATCTCCTCACATTATTTCCTGGCTTGGTGGCTAGGAAGGCCAGCACTACCACAATGGTTTTGGCCAAGAGAGAAGAAACAGCCAGTGAGAAAAGAATGCTGAAGGCTGCTTGTTGCAAAAGACAGGTGACTCTCCTTGGCTGTCCAATAAAAAGGAAGGAAGAGAAGAAGCAAAGCAGGAGGCAATGAGAAGCAAGAGTTTCCAGATACTTAAGAAAAATGCTTAACACAAAGCCAGGGCTGAAAGAGAAGAATAGAGCAAAGGAAGCAAGGACAATTCCCACATCTTCTGTGTAGGAATACACTGATCTTGGTCCTTGTTTGGGTACTGGTCCTCAGGGCATCTCACACAATGTTCAGCATCTGCAAAGAACAAATGCAACATTCCCCTACTTTACTAATGTGGAAATCTTTCCATGTTACAGAGGTTAACTTTATTCAAAAAATGTGGAATTGAACTGTTTTTGAGGAACTTTGGCTACATTGAATGTGTTTAATTGCTAAGTCAATGATTTGTAGATATGGGAAAAGTACTTCGTATTTCAGATATTATAGACTAGATTCATGACTTGCATTATTTAGGAATAAAAGGTATCTGAAAGTTGCTTTTTTCAAGAGGCAACTGGATATTCTGATTTTTCTCTGAAGATGTTTTGCTTTTCATCCAAGAAGCTTCTTCAGCTCTGATTGGATGGTGAGGACCTGGATGATTGAAAATCTCCATAGACAGAGCAAAAAAGGCACTTATCCCCCAACAATCAATAGATGATGATATCTATTTATCATTGGCACTGGTTTTATTGTTTTATTTTTTAAATTTAATATCCCTCCTTTATTATTTTATAAACAACTCAAGGCAGAGAAGATATCTAATGTTCCTTTCTTCCCCTGTTTTCTAGAGTTGAGACTCTAGAAAAAGTAAAGAGAAGAGCAACTAGGATGATTAGGGGACTGGAGACTAAAACATATGAAGAACGGTTACAGGAACTGGGTTTTGAAGAGAAGGACCAGGGGAGGCATGATAGCAGTCTTCCAATATTTGAGGGACTGCCACAGGGAGGAAGGGGTAAAGCTATTTTCTAAAGCATCTGTAGGCCAGACAAGGAATAATGGATGGAAACTGAACAAGGAGAGATTTAACCTGGAACTAAGGAGAAACTTTCTGACAGTGAGAACAATCAACCAATGGAACACCTTGCCCTCGGAAGTTGTGGGAGTGCCATCACTTCAAACTTTCAAGAAGAGATTGGACTGCCATTTGTCAGAAATGGTGTAGGGTCTCCCACTTGGGCGGGAGGTTGGAATAAATGACCTACAAAGTCCCTTCCATCTCTGATTATTTGTTATCTGTAACTATCTAATGAGCCTACTTGATCTTGAAGAAATTTCAAAACCTGGACAACAATCATTTTATGATTTCTAAAGTTACCAGAGTACAGGTTCTTACAAAACTGTTCCACTGGGGAAAGTTGGACTCAAGAGCGTCTAACCAGTCTGGATTCTCACAAATACATTTTTCTTCCCTGTTCCCTTGTTTATGAAATCACAGGGCAGGACAGAGGTGATGCTTCTTCTCTTTATAATTATCAACATCACATTGATTTATTGACTGCCTCCCAATCACACCTCTAGGGAATTTTCCAAAATTCACTACTGAGCTGACATAAACACTACTTTCAAGAGCAATAGAGGAGACACCATCGTTTTGGCACTCAGGGACAAAAAAAACCCCTTTACTATCTGTTGTGAATGAATAAATGTGTTAATAAAGTTATCAAGAGCTTGAAGTTAAGTGCAGGGTTCTGGCCCTGCACTTCTGATTGGCCGTTAATGGTGACATCAGATTGGTCCGTTCAGGTGAATCTGATTGGCCATTAACGAGCCTCTCCTATTGGTTAACGGAGCTAGCGCTCCCTGTTTTTCATTGGTTGAATATCTAATAAGTTGCCTATATAAGGAGGGCCGTTGCAGCCATTGAGCTGAGCTGTCACACTATGTTAATAAACAGTTTTGAAGTTCACCGTTTCACTGGCTCGTCTCCATTCTTTGCGCCCACGCTCAGAATTTAACAGTGGTGACGAAGGTGGGATGTGGAGACATCAGAGCTGACTGAACAACGAAGAACGATAACTGAGCACGTGGCTGAAATGCACAACGGCGGAACCATGTCTGGCGGCATCATACCACCCACTCCATTCGACCCAGTGCAAGAAGACTGGGACTCCTATATGGATCGTTTCCAAATGTTCTTGGAAACCAACAATTTGAAGGATGCCACTACCGGGAAGAAATGGGTGGTATTCCTAATGCATTGCGGGCCGACCGTATTCAAGATGGCCAAGGTACTAGCGAAACCGGCAGAAGTAAAGTCTATGGACTGGGACGTCCTCGAACCCCTACTGAGAGCCCACTATGCACCGATCGTGCCAACACTTGTTAGACGGCATGAATTTTACCAGAGAAGTCAACAGAAAGGCAAAAGTGTTGCTGATTTCATAGCTGATCTCCGGAATCTGGGAGGCCTATGTGGGTTTGCCGACCTCGAAGAAGCCCTGAGAGACCGAGTAATTCTGGGATGAGAATCACTGCACACTCAGAGTAAGCTGATGGCGAAAGGCGACATTAGCCTTAAAGATGCCATCGCTGAAGCTACTGCAGCAGAAGCAACCAGGAAGTCGGCTGTCCGAATGCGCTGCAACCACACCCCGGTTCACCAACCGACCTGCGAAATTTAACCCAAGTCAGATGGGCAGCTTTTAACAGCCCACCACGAGGACCTCTCTTCGTCATCAGACAACGACGAAGAAGAGGTCCATCGACTTTGGTCCGAACGGGACCAACGCCAGAGATCTCAGTACCAATGCGCTAGTTGTGGGCCAAGCCACCCCTGATCAGAATGCAAATTCCTTGATGCGCTCTGCCATGTGTGCGGGAAAAGAGGCCATATCGGACGGGTCTGCAGAAGCCAAATAGGACCCAGCCAGCCCTCGAAGGGGGCTAACTATCATCAACCGACAGGAAGCCATCCTGTAAGGTGAGAACCCGTGAACCACCAATGGAACAACCACTCCTACAGAAACAAAACCCTAAACCGCCCCATGAAGCGAGAAGAGGCTCACCAAACTATCATGATCGGTCACGCCTCCTCTCTGGATGCCAAGAAGATCCGAGTTAAAGTGGCCATCAAAAACCAGCCCTGCATGATGGAAGTCGACTCAGGATCGTCCCTCTCGATGGTCTCCTGGAAGACCCTCAAGCAACTCATCCCTACTGTCCGGTGACAAGACCTCCGATTCCAAAGACTCATACTCAAAGACTATCAAGGGAATCGGATTCCAGTCGTAGGATCCAGTCAAGTCCGGGTATCATTCAAGAACCGTACAGCATTCCTACCCCTGACTGTGATCAACAAGGACGGGCCTAGCCTGTTAGGTCCTAACAGGCTAGGCCTCCAATGGTTCACTCCACTCGGAATTGAAGTGGCAGGCATTCACTGAATCGGTAGCAGCGACTGGGAAGAGGACCTTGTCCAAGAATTCAAGGACGTCTTTGCAGAAAAACTTGGTGAGTACAAGGGGACCCCGATATCATTTAACCTCAATCCCAAAATAGCTCCCATCCGCCTTAAGCCTCGTCGAGTTCCATTTGCCCTTAAACCAAAGATTGACGAGCAGTTTGATAAATTAATAACCCAAGGTGTGTTAGAACCAACCGATCACTCTCCCTGGGAGACTCCAATCATTACACCCATTCAGCTGGATGGATCGATAAGAATTTGTGGGGACTACCGAGCCACCCTGAACCATGCCCTTCAACAAAATGCGTATCCGGTACCGATGGTGCAGCACCTCCTCCATTCCCTGGGGGACAGAAAAGTCTTCACTAAACTAGACTTAGCCCAGGCATACCAACAACTGCCGGTAGACAAAAAAACGGCAGAGGCACAGACAATCGTTACGCACCGAGGTGCCTTTAAATGTAACTGACTCCAATTCGCAGTGAGTGTAGCCCCGGGGATCTTTCAAAGCTTGATGGAAAGACTATTACAAGGGATAAAAGGCATTGTCCCATACTTTGATGATGTGTTAATCGCTGTCCCTACCCCGAAAATTTTACAGGATTGCCTGAGGTTGGTTCTCCAGAGATTCAAAGACGCAGGTCTTAAAGTGAAGAAAAACAAGTGTAAACTGTGTACGGATCGTGTCGAATTTTTAGGGTATTTAATTGACAGTCATGGCATTCACCCTACCGATAGCAAACTGAGGGCAATCAAGAACGCCCCAAAACCATGAAACAAGGCCGACCTCCAGGCGTTCCTAGGCCTTATCAATTTTTATAATGTTTTCCTGCCGTACAAAGCAACCGTAGCTGAACTCCTACATTGTTTATTGGACAAAAAAGCAATCTGGGTATGGGGACATAGAGAAGAGCAGTCGTTTCAAAATGTAAAAAAATTATTGACATCTGATGCTGTACTAATGCAGTACAATGAGACTTTGCCGTTAACGATCACGTGTGATGCATCGCCTTTCGGAATAGGCGCCATTTTTAGCCACATTTTGCCAAATGGTAGCGAAGCCCCTGTTGCCTATTTCTCAAAGACGCTTTCAAAAGCAGAACACAATTTCAGTCAGATTGATAAAGAAGCCCTTGCTATTGTGTCTGCTGTCAAGAGATTTCATGAGTACGTGTATGGCCGAGCCTTTACTATAGTGACTGACCACAAACCTTTGCTGGGAATAATAGCGGGAGATAGGCCAACCCCCCATATATTATCTCCCAGAATGACTCGCTGGTCAGAATTCTTGGCTGCCTATAATTATCGGCTGCAACACCGCCCGGGGAAGGCCATTCCCCACGCCGACGCATTGAGCCGAGCACCACTTCCAGAGACCATTGATGACCCCGTGCCTGCAGTGACAACGTTGCAGATTGAGACACTTCGAACACAGCCATTAACAGCCCGAGATATCGCAATGGAAACGAAACGCGACCCCACCTTAGCATGAGTCCTCAGTTGGGTCGAACGCGGATGGCCATTGGACCAGATACCTGATGACTACACCCCATTCAAGAGTCGACAAATGGAACTGTTTTCACAGAAGGGCTGCATTATCTGGGGAGATAGAGTCGTTGTCCCAGAGCGGCTACAACGGGCGGTACTAAGAACCTTGCACGATGGCCACCCCGGCATCGTGCGCATGAAAGCCCTCGCATAAAGTTACGCGTGGTGGCCGGGCATCAACAAGCAGATCGAGACATGGGTCAAAGCTTGTCACAAATGCCAGGAAGTAAGCAACGCCCCACCGAAAGCAATCGAAACCGAATGGGAAACACTGTGGGGACCCTGGTCCTGTATTCATCTGGACTTTGCGGGACCTACCAAAGGCCACACATTCTTGTTAACAGTGGATGCCTACTCGAACTGGCTCGAGATCCACAAAATGAGAAATACAACAACCGAAGCGGTCATCAAGAAACTAGACAGACTATTTACAACACATGGATTACCAGACGTCCTGGTATCCGACAACGGACCCCAATTTACCGCGTTGTCCTTTGAACAGTACCTGGCGAACCGCGGTATTCACCATGCGCTGACTTCGCCTGCGCATCTTGCGGCCAATGGAAGGGCCGAGCGCATGGTACAATTC
Organism: Hydrophis major; assembly: GCA_033807585.1. NCBI lineage: Eukaryota > Metazoa > Chordata > Lepidosauria > Squamata > Elapidae > Hydrophis > Hydrophis major. The sequence goes on from CM066329.1 coordinate 52,206,216, forward strand.
GTCAAGAAAACACTGCACAAAATGGACTATGACAATATCGAAGAAAAAATAAACCGGATACTCCTTTTGCAGCATATCACTCCGCACAGCGTCACCAACAAAACTCCCGCCGAGTTGCTAATGGGGCGGAAGCTCCGCTCCCACCTCGACCGGCTACACCCATCGTACGAACCTGAGAAACCACACGGATCCAGCGGGCGATGCCGTATCTTTCAGGTAGGCGACTTGGTATTTGCTAAGAACTTGTCGGGCGATCCGTTGTGGTCCGAGTAACCGGCCCTAGATCATACCTCGTGAAATGTCACGATAATAGACTATGGAAGCACCATATTGATCAGCTACGATCACGGCTGCAGTCAGGGATCTCCAAGTCCCCTGATTTCCAAACTGAGCGGGGAGGAGATATGGAGGAAGATGAATTTGAACTAACAGAAAGCTTTAATGAAAGAAACGAGAGCGAAACGGAAACACGTCAAGAAGAATCATCTTCATTCTGAAACCATCTGATGGCAGTTTCCACATGTCTGAAATCTATTAGGCTGGGTCTTCCATGACTTGCCTGAAGGGAAGTCAAGTTATTGGGAAATGACTGAGAGGAGAGACAAATACCAGACTAGCATTGTTTTGTTCCAAATCAAGAATGAATCGGAAGATCTTCAGCTCAGCTCTGGAGAATTGTCCCTGTCCGTAGCCTTTTGACTAAATTCCTGAATTACAGGAAGGTCATCTGTAGATTTGGGAGAATTTAGAATCTTGTTCCTGTTCTCTGCCATTAACTCATTTCAGTTTGCTTTTTTAGCTTCACCCTTTCCTGAGTATCTCTCAGCATTACAATAATTCCATAGAGGGAGTTTATTTGGATGAGAAAGGGAACCTGGCAGCTGACTTTGACATCATGTACTGGGTGAGGTTTCCCAACTGGTCTATTTACAAAATGAATGTCGGGATTCTGGAAAGAGAAGGATGCTCAGAAGACACATTCAAATTCAGAATGGACCAGAATGCCATCAGAAGGGCCATGCAGGTCGATGAGGTAGGGAAGATAATTTCTTTCAGTTCCACATATTGATTGTCTTGTTTAAAATCTGTGGCATTTGAGCTTCCGGTGGCAGGACAGGGATGTGCAGAGGTGGAGAAGACTGCTGCAGTTTTTGGTTACCTTCTCTAGCGTCTGGAGCAATCCCCAGGGGATACACGAACCCCGGAGAGGTTCGTGTCAGCATAGGAGACTCTCAAGTTACAGGGTGGGGGTAGGCAACCCCCTGGTAACGAAGAGAAGAGCTCCTGAGCCCAGTGCAGAAGAGCTAGCTGCCAGTTTATGGCGGCTTCAAAGTCCGGTCTGCCACTGAGGTGACTAAGCAAGATAGTGACAGCCTGCAAGATCGGAGCAGTAAAAGGTATTGAAAGATCATAATATAATATTGAAGATTGAAGATTGAAGAATGACAGTGGCATGAGAGATTTCTCTTCCTGGTTGTGAGCAGCACTTTGTGGAAGCAGGAGAGAAAAGCGGCCAGAAAAGTGCCTTAAAAAGCAAAAATGTGACAAATGCAAGCGGGAAGGCGTGATCGTTAGAGCGAAAGTGTGGATTATAGCTTTTGAAAGGGAAGCCCCTGGGGAGAGAGGAAGAACATCGGAAACCAGGAAATTGGAGACTTGAATTTGTGAGTGATTTGGTATTTGGGACTAACTTTTTGACAATATTTGAGAAGAAGGAGGTGACGGAGGAGGAAGAACTGCAGCACTGAAAGTGATTTATTAACTCTCTGAATTGAGCTCAATAGGATTATTGGCTTTATTTAATACTGTTGGGAGGACAGATTGTTAAGCGATCAAGAAGAGATGACTATTGGATTTTGGAGGAAATAATAAGTGAAGGAGATTTGTACATTGAACTCAAAACCGGGAAAGGGAAAGAAGGAAAAAGAGGAAGGAGGAAGAGACCAACGGAAGGCTGGAAAGGATTGACTCTTTATTGCGATTAGTCAGCACATTATACCATTCGCTTCCCGGAGTGCTGGGAAGAAACTCAAAACTAACCTTTAGCTTGAAGATTGACTATAAAATTTATTTTTTTCTCTTATCACATCTCTTTATTTGTTGGAATTTCTATTTGGTATTACTTTAATATTATCATTTGGGCACTATTTTTACAATTTGAACCTCTAGCTCCTTGCTTATTGACTTCCTGAAATTAAGGTAAACTTTTCTCTCTTCTCTTTCCCCATTTTTTCAGCCTTTCTCCTTCCTATCTTAACCCCTTAATAAGTTTGATTAATTTACCTACTCAAAGGAAAAAAAAAAGGTATATTGTCCTTATAGATTTCAGTGACAATTGATTTGATTGTTTTAAATAGTAACAACAAAGAGTGAAAAATAGTACTGATTTAGATTATTTAGAATATTTAAGATTAATTCTTAAAGTAGTAATTGGGTTGGATTTGATGTATTATTGGTGATCAATATTGATATTTGGTATATAAATTTATTATAAAGATTATTAGATATTATTAGATAACCTTCTATAATATAGGAGTATAGACTGCCTATCTATATATTTGATTGAGGTATTAGAATAGAATTTTTATTTTAGAAGTTAAACACTGAATGGTGATCTGGGACAATATAATTAACATAGTGCAACAGCAAAAACAAATATTAAGAGAGATGACCTCCACAACAACTACGGCTTTGAAAACAGGAAGGAAGACCATTCCGACCCTAACGACTACTTTGACTTCTGCTTCACCAACAATCCAAAAAACCATTGAAGAATCTCTAATAGGGAAAAAAACAGCCCAATGTCTCCATTGTTAACATACAAGCTACCCTACTCTCCTTGCAAGAAGCAATGTCCAGGATGAAAGAAATAATGATTAAGAATCATAACGAAACCAGAGTGGACATTAGCGAATTAAAAGATGAGATGGGAAAGCTAAAAGTGGAAATGAAAGCAGATTTACTTAAGGTGGAGGATAAGATAGGGTCCTTGCAATAGGCTATGGAGAAAAACGAAGTTAAGATAAGAGAAATAGAGAGTAGGACAGAACGGATGGAGACAAATTTTGAAAGGATAGATGAGGAATTTAAAAATGCAACAAGAGAAACTGAAGACTCCCTGATCCACCTCTAAATGGATAAAGCAGTGGCATATTTAAGGTTTCAAAATGTGGCGGAAGCGAAAAATGAAGAACTAGAACAATTAATGGCAGAATTATTGGCTGAATTGTTAGGTAAAGAAAAAGATGATCTAATTAAAGAATTTGACCAGGTGTATAGGGTCAGCACAAGTTATGCTAGACGCCATAATTGCCTGAGAGAAATTCATATTCGCTTCACTAGGAGATGTGTGAGAGACTTAATTCTTAAAATGTCCAGAGAAGAAACAATAACATAGGAAGGCAAAGAGATTATGATCCTAAAACAAATCCCAAGGAAAGTGAGGGTCATAAGACAGGATTATAAATTTTTGGCCAATTATTTAAATAAAAAAGGAATCCCTTTTAAATGGTTAATCCCGGAAGGGATGTTAATAACTTGGAAAGAGAGAAAAATAAAAATAGACTCTACAGAACAGGCCCAAGACTTTCATGATCAGCTAATAGGCACGGATGACCAATACACCAAGGAGGAAACTAAAAGGAAACCACAGGATGACCGTAATCACCATAGAAACCAAAAAGAAGGGCTTCCTCAAAATTTAGGGAATGATAAACCACAACCAGGGAGAGAAGAATCAATCTCACAACAACAGCAAGAAGAAAACCGAATTATCACTAGACAAAAAACTAAACAGACTTAGATAAATGGAGATAGGAAAGAAACTCCTCTCCATTAATATAAATGGTTTAAATTCAACATCTAAAAGGAAAAGGATGTTAACTTAATTAATTAGACAAAACGCCAACATAATATGCCTACAAGAAACACAGATTAGGAAAAATGATGAAAGATATTTAATTTGCCTGAAACTTGGAAAACTTTTTACAGCACCAGCAGACAAACATAAAAAGAAAGGAATTGCAATATTTGTGAAAGAAGATGTAAAAGCAGAATTAATCTGGTCGGATCTGGAAGGAAGAACTCTGGTTATACAAATTTGGATTAATTATATTACATTTTTATTGGTAGCAATCTACGCGCCAAACGAAGAACAAGGGAAATTTTTTAAAGATTTTCATCAAAAAATAATAGGTTTCGAAAAAAGGAATATTTGCATGAAAGGCAACTTCAACTCCATTGCTGATCATCAAAAAGACCATAGTAATGCGAATAAGAACAAGAAAGAGAAAAGAGAATTTTCCATGCCCTGTAAGGACATGATGAAAGAACTAAACTTAATAGATTTATGGAGAAAACTAAACCCAGAAGAGAAACAGTTTACATATTATTCCAATCCACACAAAATTTGGACCAGAATAGATATGGCCTGGATGGATGGGGAATTGGCTAATGAAATAAAAGAAATTAAAATCCTATCAAATGAATGGGCCGACCACAACCCAATACAATTAATTTGGAGAGATAGGAGAAAAACAAAGAAAAGAGGGACACTAAATACTCAGTTAATAAACGAAGAAGAGTACATTAATAAGCTGAAACAGGAATTAAATTATTTTCTAAAAGAAAATAATAATGAAGCAACCACGAAACAAAATATTTGGGATACAATGATGGCAATTATAAGAGGAACAACAATCTCTTATAACACCATGAGAAATAAAAGAATACATGCCCAACAAAATAAATTCCAACAACATATTAAAAAATTAGAAATACAACTACAAAAACCCCCTAAAAACCAGAGAATACAAAATCAGTTAATAACAATTAAACATAAATTGAACCTACTTGAACAAAATAAAATAGAAGTTAATTTGAAAAGGTCCAAACAAACGTATTTTGAGTATGCAAATAAACCAGGAAGATGGTTATCCCATAAACTTAAAAAAGTGAAAGAAAAGAGATTGATACATCAACTAATGGATGAGAAAGGCATCTTACAACATGAGATAGAGAAGAAAAAAGATATCATTTACAACTATTTTCAAAGATTATATAAAAAGGAGGAAGTTAATGAAGATAAAATAAGAACTTATTTAGAGGAGACGAATGACAAGGTAATTGGAGAGGAATGGATAGAATTATTGAATAAAGACATTCCATGGTCTGAATTGAAGTCAGCAATGGAGAACCAAAGTAATAACAAATCTCCAGGACCAGATGGGATTCCGGCAGAACTATACCAAGCAATAATGGAACTAGTAGGACCACTGATACTGGAAGTGTTTAACAAGGTACTTCTGGCAGCCAAGATGCTGGACTCGTGGAGGGGGGTGCTGATTTCGCTAATCCCGAAGGAGGATGCAGATCATAGATATGTTAACAACTATAGACCGATTTCACTTTTAAATGCCGACTATAAATTATTTACTTCTATCATAGCTAATAGAGTTAAATAAGCTTTAAATCCACATATCCATGAAGATCAAAATGCATTCCTTCCATCCCGACAAATAAAAAACAATTTAAGAACCGTTATCGATGTCCTAGAATACTATGAAGCCCATCCGGAGAAACAATCCGCACTCATGTTTTTAGATGCTGAGAAAGCATTTGACAACTTATTTTGGCACTTTTTAATTCAAAAAATTTACAATATGAGTCTTGGCACCAAATTCAAAAACATGATAACAACAATTTACAATACACAACAGGCTAATATACTAATTAATGGCGAACAAACAGGTCCAATAAATATAGAAAAAGGTGTTAGACAGGGCTGCCCTTTCTCACCTCTTCTTTTCATATTTGCCCTAGAATCACTTTTAACACGGATTAGACAAAATTCTGAAATTAAAGGAGTGAGGGTCAAATCAGAAGAATATAAACTACAAGCGTTTGCTGACGATATGGTTTTCTTTTTGGAGGAATCTATGGAAAAAGGATATAATCTAATAAAAGAATTAGAATGATTTGGTGCAGTGGCAGGATTAAAAATCAATAGAAAAAAGATGAAATTAATGACCAAAAACTTAACAGAAAACCAGAAGGAAGAATTAGAAGCAATGATGGGAATACAAGTAACAAAAGGGGCAAATATTTAGGAATATGGTTAACACCACAAGGTAAATCACTCAAAGAGAACAATTATGATAAATTACTTCAACAAACAAAGAAATATTTAGAATCCTGGAATAAGCTGCAGCTCTCCCTATTGGGCAGGATTGCCTCGATTAAAATGAGCATATTACCAAAATTTCTTTATTTATTCTAGACAATTCCAATTAAGTTGCCAAAATTTTTTTTCAAAGAATTAAATAAGATTACACTTAAATTTATTTGGCAGGGGAAAAAGCCAGGATAAATGTAAAGGCCTTACAAGATGCAAAAAATAGAGGGGGTCTAGCTCTTCCAAACTGGGAATTATATTATACGGCAGCTATCTTATTATGGTTAAAAGACTGGGTGAACTTACTTAATAAAAGAATTTTAGCATTGGAAGGGCATGACCTCCAGAGAGGGTGGCATTCCTTCTTATGGGAAGTGGGGAAACCCAAGCAGTCTTATTTTCACAGACACCTTATTAGGGACTCATTATTAATTAATTGGAAAAAAATATGCAAAAAACACTATCTAAAAATTCCGATCTGGCTATCAACAATGGAGGCAATGGTACATCCCAATAATTTGGACATAACAAAAATGATTAAATACAAAGATTTATTAGATCTGCAAGGAAAATTAAAAACTTGACAAGAATTACAGGGACAGGGATTTAAAATTTATCAATGGTTATATATTCAAATTCTTAGCAGATACAAACAAGATATTAAAGACTTAGGAATTTATAACAAACTGCAGTATTTAGATAAAATTTTATCAGGATCAAACAAAAAGAACATATCTAAATTCTATAAATATTTACTGGAAGTAGAATTAGAACAAGAGATAGTTAAAGGGAACATGATAGCCTGGAGCAGGAATGTCGGAAGAAGTATTACATTATTAGAATGGGAAAAGATTTGGAACAGAAATATCAAGATTACAAAATCGGCAGCGTATAAAGAAAATACATACAAAATGTTTTATAGATGGCACTTGCCCCTTTTGAGGTTGGCGAAAATGAACCCTAACATGAGTCCAAAATGTTGGAAATGTAAAAGCATAGAAGGAACCTTTTTTCACATGTGGTGGTCCTGCAAGAAAACCCAGAAATATTGGCAAAAAATCAGAAAATGGTTGGAGGAGATAACCAAAGAACAAATGGAATACAAACCAGAATTCTTCCTACTAGGGATATCTGACAAACATTTATCCAAAAATATGAAATATATAACCATTCATATTTTAACTGCGGCCAGATTAGTGTTCGCTCAGTATTGGAAATCACCTTATACACCTACAGAACAAATGGTTATCCAGAAAATATGTGATTGTGCAGAAATGGACAAATTAACTATAGCACTTAAAAATAAAGAGCCTTCAACATTTTACGATAATTGGAACTCTTGGTATAATTGGTTAATCCAGAGATAAACTGCTTAAAAGACAATGGGTAATTTAAGCATAGATATTGATAAGATGTGCATATTCAAATTAAGTTAGGAGAATTGGATCTTGCAGAATGTCAAAAAGGATATTGTCTGTTTTTAAATGTATTCTTTTCATCTCTTTTTCTCTTTCTTTGCTTCTTCCTTTCTTTTAAATCTCTTCTCTTCTCTTTCCGGTTCGTAAGGCCGAGTGTTTCTTTTTTTTTTTTCTTTGTGTATGTAATGTTGATATGTTTTTAATTGTAAATTTAATAAAATTTATTTTAAAAAAATAAAAATAAAATAAAATAAAATCTGTGGCATTTTCCCAACCGAACCTCCCAACTGTGTATCACAAGGACCCCTTCAGGCATGGAATTCGGGGATCCATTTGGGCTTATTTTTGTTGTAGGAAATGGCAGACCCAGAGACATTTAGCATGGCTCTTTGCTGACTCTTGAGACATTCCTGCCCCCAAAGTGTTTATCGTGTGCCATGGGGCTTCACTACATCCTTTGTCAGATGATGCCCACAAGACAGTCACAGAAATTAATTTGTCCATTTTCTCTTGTGTCTCATTTGGTTCTGCAAGTTTAGACTCAACAAATTGGGTGAGTAGGTTTATTTATTCATTGAATTTATACTGCCGCCTATTTGCCCATGGCGACTTGAGGCAGCTTACAGAATGTAAAACCATATTTAAAATAAAAAACAATAAAAACTAACAAAAAGAATCTAATAAATTAATAAAGTACTTCCATTTGAGGTCTCCTTTTCTAAGGATATCAGCTCCACCTATTTCAGTGAATGCTCTTTTTCTTCTAACTTTAGCCCCTGCCAACTTCTCGGTGTGTGGACAGTTGCCAGCCTGGATTTGTCAGGCTGCTGGATCCCTTGAAGCCAGCTTGCTGTTACAGTTGTGTTCCTTGTGCAGAAGGGACCATCTCCACTGAAGAAGGTAGGTGACTCCAGAGACAAATGTCCACAACTTATTTTTTTTAATATCTGTAAATATTTCTACCTGTTTAATTAGTTCTTAGCTTATCTCACATTTTTATTTTTCCACAATTAGCAAGCAAGGGAGTACAGAATGCAGAATAATAGAGTCGAAAGGGCTTTTGAGGTCTTCTAGTTCAATTCCCTGTTCATACACTGTTTCCCTGAAAATATGACCTACCCTGAAAGTAAGTTCTAGCTTGATTTTTGCACATGTGCCCAATATAAAACCTACCCCCAACACAAGCCTTAATTAAGATCCTGCCCACTCTGGAGCGCTCGTGTAAAAACTAAGCTGGGATAGGGATGGGGTGTGTGTGTGTGTGGAGCTCCCTTACTACTTATCTTTGGACAGTTGTAGCAAGGCTTTGCACACCCCGACACCTGCCTTGCCGGCCCATTTCTTCTGCAGCCAGCAAGGCTGGCAAGGCTTTCCTAAAGGCCTCTGTAGCTGATAATAGAGTCCCAGATCGTCCCTTCTTGTCCCTCTTCTTTATATTTTTTGAATTCCATTTTCAATTCATCCACAAGCGATGCCATCATAAAAAAAATTTTTTTCAAACAACCACCCAAGTGTTTTTAATCATTTAGATATAATTTCCAAGAGTCCCAAAGTCACCAAGCAATCCAAATACACACAAACTGTTTCTTTTAGCACTTTCTTCTTTTTTAACTTTCTCTTTCTGGGGCTATTTAGTTACAAAGTTCCAGTTAAGACGTATCTTTTAGAAGTCTTGTTAGAATTTACTCAGATTCTTGTAAATTCCAGGCAGTCTCCTCCTTCCAAATCTTATTTTTATTCTTTTCCTCTCCCTTCCCACTTACAGCAAGAAGAAAAAAATATTTTTTTTAATGTTCAGAAATCCTTATTGTCCCCTTGACATTTAATTATCCAGCTTAAATACCTCTTAATGCCAAAGTGGGTTTTTCCAATTTCTCATAAGTTTGCTGTCAATGTTAGAAAGGAGAGTGAAAAAAAAACTTTCTCTTTTAACTTTCATTCACTGCTTCCGAGTCTTTTTAGGGAGTGATGTATCTTTTACAAAATTTAAATTCCAGGGTACCTTAGTTTTTGCTTTTGTCCTGGTCAGCCAAAAACTTTCACTTCTTAACTTCCTCCTGCACTTTTTTTTCCGGCTGAGTGCTTCTTTGAGGTGGCCATTTCTGACTGCCGCTCTTACTGCCTTCGGAAAAGGGAGTTTAGCCGGCTGAGAGGGGGAGAGGTGCGATTCCTCTCGACCCTGCCAGATCTCCCCTGTCTTCACCAACCTCTATGGGGTGGCTTAGCCCCGAAGCCGGGTGGCTTGGGGCACTCCAGTGGTGAGCGCAGGCAGAAACCGCACATGATCGCGGATTCCTGCCCTCCCCGAAGTGCTACAAACAGGAACTCCAACCTGGTGGCTTTTTTGGTGGCAAAAAAATAAGGCAGGGTCTCATTTTCAGGGAAACATAATATTTCATTGTGAGAACAATTAATCAATGGAATGGAATTGCCTCAATAGGTTTTGGGTACTCCATCACTGGAGGTTTTAAAGAAGGGATTGGGCAGTCATGTGTCCAAAATGGTATAGGGTATCCTGCTTGAATAGGAAATGAGATTATATGACCTCCAGGGTCCCTTCCAACTCAGTTATTCTGTTATTCTGCTATAAAAAGACATGTCTGATGTCTGAAGATATCTTTTTGTCATTATTTAACTGATACATTTATAGTGACTATTGGTAGTGTCTGGAATAAAAATAACATCCTAGGTAATACATTCATTGAGATTCTGCCCAATAATGACATTTGAAGTTTATCTCACAGCAAATCCCTTTTTTACATCATTCCACATCTTAACATAATTCTTCTGAAACAGTACACAATTTATATTAGTCAATGTCACCTTGACATACTTAACCTTCTTTTCAATACTGAAACCAGTGGGTTTTTTTTTTTTTAACCTTGAGGACTGTTTTATTGAACAAACATTTTCATTTTTTGCTTGTTTATTTTAAATCCAACGTCTTTTATTTTTTTCATTAAGCAAACTCTACAGCCTGAGGTTCCTGTAAAGTCAAAATTGGTTCATCTTTAAAAACTCTTAGTTTATAAATCTATTTGAATTTAAAAACCTATGATTTTCTCATCCTTTTTAAATGACTTAAATCAAAGCTTCTTAAAGAGAGATGTGAATAAAAATCACAAAAGGATTTCTGAACAGTTTCACTGTCTAACAGGGATATTTCCGGATGTAAAATTTTAATTTGGTGCCAAATACTATAATCGGTGGGTGCTTTCTGTAAATCCTCATTTTCCTGCATTTTTTCTTTGGATTTCCTTTTCCACTTCTGATTATATTGAATAAACAGCTTTGAATGACAGCTTTGATGGCATCCCAAATCCAAATTCATGCAAAAAAAATAATAATCACTTAATTTTGTTTTAAAAACTTTCACAGCTCCTTCGGTTTGCAATATTGCTTCAATTAATCTCCATCGGAAAGTGGTAAATTTGCTTTTCGGTATTAGGTTAATTGTTTTATGATCTGAAAAAGTTTTATCTAGAATGTCTCAAAGACATTTGCATATCAAATATTAAACAGGAGATGAATATTTCAATTTAAAGAGCAGAAATCTCAATAGACATGGAAATGAATCAAGGAGAAAAGCAACCCAGAAGTAAGGAGACATTTCCTGACAGTGAGAAAAATCACCCAGTAGAACAGTTTGCCTTGAAGTTGTAGGTGTTCCAACACTGGAAGTCTTTAAGAAGAGAGACAATCATTTGTCTGAAGTGGTATAGGGCAGTGGTGGTGAACCTTTTCGGCACTGAGTGCTGAAATGGGAGTGTGCGCATGCACACACCGGAAACTGAAAGAGCAGCTGCCTCGTTTGCCATGCAGGATCACCAAAAACCAGAAGCTCAGCTTCCCGGCATATGCATGAGAGCGTCAATCACTTGGTCTTCCAGTTTCTAACATGCTGGGAAGCTGCTCTTCCAGTTTCTGGCACATGCGAACACTAACTGGCTGGAGAGTGCCTGAGCGCCGGGGAGCTGCTTTTCCAGTTTCCAGTGCTCGCGTGCATGCAAAGACCAGCTGGCCAGTACACATGCATGTGCTGGAACCCAGAAGAACAGGCATAATTGAACTTCTGAGTGTTCAGCCAAGAGCATTTCACACCTCATAAAAGTGTTGCAAGCTAGATAAACAATCCACTCAGTGCTTGCCAAGGGAGAGCCACTGAGAAAATCAGATAACATAGCCACTAGAAACTCCCTGCCTCTGAGGGGATTAATTCCCCCAAAATAAGAGCCATGTAACTCACCTGAAACTCCCTGGAATGCCCCGATGGGACGATCTCCCAAAATAGAAACTGGACAAAAGAAGTACCTCTTGAGGCAGGAAGGGAAACTCAGATATAAAAAACAAAGAAGGAACCATTAGTTTGTATTGCCATTAGTTTGTCTTGCCCCAGGTTGGAAAAAAAATGTATAAAATTGCAACTCAGAAACCCAGACCTTCACCTTGCAAGGCAGGAATGCTGAAGTCACTTTGCTGTCACTGTATTGCCTTCCTGCAATAAAATCTGCATTATGATAGCTTGCTGTCTCTAAACCTTTTATCATTGGCTTCTCCCAGCTGGAACAGACCTGGAAATTCTTCCAACACTCTAACATGGAGGCAGAGCTGAGTTTCCTCCTACCTTTAATGGGCCATCATCAAGGTCTGAGCCAGCCTTTTGTTCTGGCAAAGCTACCATAATGGGCTTTTAGTTTTAAATATTTTTGTGAAGTAGTGGCAGGGAGCAACTTTACCAGTTTTTGTCGGATTTAACAGATTAACAGAGCTGGAAGAGACATTGGAGGCAATCTAGTCCAATCCCCCACCCAAGCAGGAGACACCACACCATTTCTGACAAATGGCAGACCAATCTTTTCTTGAAGGTCTCAAGTGATGAAACTCCCACAACTTCCAAAGGCAACCATTGGTTGAAAGCTGTTCTTCTCTGTCAGAAAGTTTCTCCTTATTTCCAGGTTGAATCTCTCCTTATTCGGTTTGTATTCATTGTTCCTTGTCTGGCCTTCGGATGCTTTGGAAAATAGCTCATCCCCTTCCTCTCTATGATAGCCCCTCAAATATTGGAACACTGCTATCATGTCTCCCCTGGTCCTTCTCTTCACTTCTTTTAGTCTCCAGTATCCTAATTGCTCTCCTCTGCACTTTTTCTAGAGTCTCAACATCTTTCTTATAATTTGGTGACCAAAACTAGTACTCTAAGTGTGGTCTTACTAAGGCGTTAGTTTATAGAGTGGTATTAGTACCTCACTTGATCTTGACTGTATCCCTCTGTTAATGCAATTTAGGATTGCATTGGCTTTTTGGCTGCCTCTGCACACTGCTGGCTCATATTTAGCTGATTGTCCACTAAGACTCCTAGATTCGTCTCACATTTACTGCTATTAAGCCTGGTTTCACCCAGCCTTTTATTTAAGTATTGAATGCATGAAGTAATAAACAACTGTTTGGTATATATCTTTTTTTAGGTGATTAGGGCAAAGAAGCGACATCGAGTTGGCCACACTCACCGTCACATGACCACCCAGCCACCCAATCATGTGACGACCCGATCACACAACCACCCATGACTATCATGTGACCACCCGATCACATGACCACATGGCCATGTCCACCCACCTGCATGTCCACCCACCCATGCCCATCCAGCCAGTCATTTGGGCAGAGAGCCCCTTGCTAAAAATTTGAAGCCCACCCCTGGCTTTAACCACTCAAAGACTAGTTATGTTCATTTTTTGCAGATGCCAAACACTGTGTGAGATGTCCAGAGGACCAGCACCCCAATAAGGACCAAGATCAGTGTATTCCTAAGGTGATAATCTTCCTATCCTTCACAGAAGATCTGGGGATCGTCCCTACTTCTTTCACCTTACTTTTCTGTTTCAGCACTGGCTTTATTTTCAGCATCTTTGTTAAGTACCTGGAAACTCCAGTTGTCAAAGCCAACAACCGAGACCTGTCCTACCTGCTCCTCATTTCCCTCCTGCTTTCCTTCCTGTCTTCCTTCCTCTTCATTGGCCAACCAAAGAAAGCCACCTGCCTTCTGAGACAAGCAGTCTTCAGCATCATTTTCTCAGTGGCCGTCTCTTCTCTCTTGGCCAAAACCATGATGGTGATACTGGCCTTTCTAGCCACCAAGCCAGGAAATACTGTGAGAAGATGGCTGGGGAAGTCTTTGGGCAACTCCATTGTCCTTTTTTGCTCTGTTGTCCAAGTTATGATCTGCACTATCTGGTTGGGCACCTCCCCCCCATTTCCAGATTCAGATATGCATTCCCAGGCTGGAGAGATTGTCCTGAAGTGCAACGAAGGATCAGTCACCATGTTTTACACTGCACTTTGCTACATGGGCTTCCTGGCAGCTGTTTGCTTGGTGGTAGCTTTCCTGGCCCGGAGGCTGCCTGGGGCCTTCAATGAAGCCAAGCTGATCACCTTCAGCATGCTGGTCTTCTGTAGTGTTTGGATCTCCTTTGTGCCCACCTACCTGAGCACCAAGGGCAAATATATGGTGGCCGTGCAGGTCTTCTCCATCTCAGTCTCCAGTGCTGGACTGCTGGGCTGCATCTTTTTCCCCAAGTGCTACATTATTCTTTTTTGACCTGATTGGAATACAAAGGAGCAGCTTATTCTGAAAAGCAAAACAAAAATGTGATTTTAAATGTGTACAGATAAGAACTACCAGTTGACCCATTTGCTTATCTCTGTTCCTGAATAGAAACGTTTTGATCAAACATGGTAATTTCTTAGCTTATCCAATCTCTTTTATACTTACATTTTAAGTAACACCCAATTTGTTAAAAATAAAATCTTCATTAAAGGAGTGGTAGAATCAGAACTTCACAGTTTACCCCATATACAAATATTCACACATACATAGAAATTAGTTAAAATAGGAAAGGAAAGAAATAATAATTAGGATTTCTGCAAAGTTAATATTTTGTGAGAAATTGGCCGTTGTTCTCTGACCGCATGTAGATCTTTGATGTCGGTGGAATTTTCTGTGCTGTGACATCAGATTTCCTGGGTTCATTCTCCACTTGATACTTTCCCTGATGAAAAAGGAAGAGCTTGGGTTTAAGCAGCCTTAGCAGAAACAAGACACAGACACCTTGTCATACTCCATACTCTACATAAATGACCTCTGTGATCATATTAAGAGCAACTGCGTTCTTTTCACTGATGATATAAAGCTGTTCAACACCACCGACAATACTGCTACCCTTCAAAAAGACCTCGACTATTTATCAGAATGGTCAAACAAATGGCAACTTCAAATCTCAACAAATAAATGCTCTGTCTTACATATTGGAAAAAAAATCAGAAAATAAAATACAACCTGAATAGTCAAGTGCTTGTTGATGATCCAAACTCTGTCAAGGACCTTGGAGTACTCATATCTAATGATCTAAGTGGTAGAACCCACTGTAACTACATAGCCAAAATGGCATTAAGAGTTGTTAACCTAATCCTGTGTAGCTTTTTCTCAGGTAATATCACACTAATAACTAGAGCATACAAAACTTTTGCGTGATCAATACTTGAATACAGCTCATCAGTCTGGAACCCGCATTACGTATCTGATATTAATACAGTGGAAAAAGTCCAGGAATATTTGCCAAGAAGAGTTCTCCACTCCTCTACTCATTGCAGAATACCTTATGCCACCAGACTTGAAATTCTAGACCTAGACAACCTAGAACTATGACGCCTTCGGTCCGATCTAAGAATAGTACATAAAATTATATATTACAATGTCCTACCTGTCAATGAATACTTCAGCTTCAACCATAACAATACAAGAGCATACAATAGATACAAACTCAAGGTTAACCACACCAAACTTGATTGCAGGAAATACGACTTAGGAAACAGGGTGGTCAGTGTCTGGAATACTCTACCTGACTCTGTGGTTTCTTCCCCAAACTCCAAAAACTTTAGACTGTGTACTATTGACCTCACCCCTTTCCTAAGAGGTCTGTAGGGGTATGCATAAGCGCACCAATGTGCCTACCGTCCCTGTCCTATTGTTTCTTTCTTTTTCTTATTTGTATCCATTTCATTTATTCCTAACTAGGTTTATACTTATACCTTTATCTTATAATCACTTGACAAATTAACATAAATAAAAAAATAAAAAATAAATAAACCCCCCTCTTTATTTACCTCTTGTGAATTAATTGCATTCACCCACTGAAAGTTCAGCCAAGAGTCCTGCAAGGAGTTAAGTGCAGCAGCTGACCTTATCATTTCCTCACAATAATTGCAAGGCCATGAGCTCCCAGATGAAAGGCTGCAAATTAAGTTCTGGCAAGCAATCTTCCTTGCACAAAACACAATGAGCAAATCTCCAGAAATATGAACTGTTCTTTCCTACAACAACCACTCCCCTTTCCTTCTATTTATTCCCCAACCACGGAGGGGCCATTCAGTGTCCAGGTTTGCTTTGGTTCCTGAGTCAACTCCTTGTCTTCTGTTGTTCACCTCTCCTGACTGCTCTTCACATACGTGCATCTGCAACAGACCCCAGCTGTTCTTCCTCCTCACTCACCTCAGCCTCCAAAGGCAGCTGCTTCACCAGTGGTTGGAAAATAGCAATAGCACTTATATAGTGCTTTACAGCCCTCTCAAAGTGGTTTACAGCAGGGGTCCCCAACTACCAGGCTGTGGACCGGTACCGGTCCATGGATTATTTTCTACCGGGCCGCCGGTTTGCTGGGTGCCACCATCTTGTTTTGACAGACATGATATTCCTCGGAATTCCAATTTTTGGGGGGAATCAGCCCTGCCCCCCTTTCCCCCCTTTCTTCTCCTCCTTCCCCTCCCCTCGGAGGCCCCCTGAATCAAGAGTGGCTACTGCCCGGCCCAGCTCCACGCGGCTCCAGTCCCATGTTGCCTCGGGAAGGGAAAGGCAAAAAAGAAGAGCCGCGGCAGCGCTTTGCAAAGAGGACTGGCAAAGGCAAAGCGGTTTTGCAAATGATTCCTGGCCGCCCAGTTGTAAATAAATGATTTTTGCCCGGGAAGCCCATTCTCACGAGTTTAAAAGGCTCATGTAATAATACGCCTTTCTCTCCCCCCTCTCCAACAGGGTGCGCTTCAATGACTCCTCAGGCTGCTCTCGCTCTTTCAAGTGTGAGGCAGGAGTCAGTTGCAGGAAAAACTGAGCCAAGGAGTGAGGATACAAGTCGCAACCACAAGGCTAGTGGCGGGCGGAGTGGGGGGGGAGAAGACTATTATTCCTGTTATTCTCATGCTGTGGGGATAGTGAGTGGGTGCTTGAGTGGGTGTTCTGTGTGTGGGCATGCGCGCGCGCTGATGCCGGGCGAGAACTGCCTTTGGGGTTATAGAGCCGCCGCCTCTTGCCGAACTACCCGCGCCAGATGCAAAAAAGTTCTCCATGGGGAGGAAAGTGGACCCATGTCATGCCCCGGGTCTCTTCTCCCCCCTCCCCCCAGCTGTTAGATGCCTGCGCGATCAACCCGGAGGAGCCCTGCCACCTTTAGCCCGCAGCTCAGAGGATCTCATGCAGGGGGGCGAGGAAGAGCCTGAAAACACCAGCTGAGGTTTCCGTGCAGGGAGGGGAAGTCACTGGGGAAGACCTGGAGGGGAGATGGGGGGGAGGAAATGCCTTGTCATGCATGCTGATGCCGGTACCGGGCCGTGGATCATTTTGTGATGCCGGTACCGGGCCGTGGCACAAAAAAGGTTGGGGGCCACTGGTTTACAGAGTCAGCATGTTGCCCCCAACAATTTGGATCCTCATTTTACCCACCTCGGAAGGATGGAAGGCTGAAATGTTGGATGGTCCTGGCTCTATCTCTGTGTCCAATGCTGAGCATCCATCAGAGCCTTCCCCAGGCTCCAAAACAGGACCAAATTCTTCCCCAATCTCCTCATCACCTGAGTCTGCCATCAGGTCTGCTGGTAGCTGGCATCTGGCTCTCCTAAACAAGTCTCTATGAGAAACCATTGATTTGTATTGTCTTCTCTACTGCTATGGTAAATTGATCCAATAAATGGAGTTCCTATGGTGAATGATAGCATATTGTTACACATGTGATGTTTATCCACTTTTTCATTGCCCAGATATCCATGCCCATGTTACAGCCATTTAAGGACATCTAAAAAATACTACTGCCATGGGCCCACTTGGCATTTTCTGAAGTTCTTTTTTCTCAGTACAACAAAAGATCAATGATATAGTGTAAGAAAGCTTACTCTATTGTTGCATAACTTAGAGAAGTTTCGAGGTCCTAATTCTTTTTCAGATGGATCAACAAAAAAGTTGAGGGTTGTAAGAATTGCATCAGCAAGTTTTCCACCTGCATTTTAGCCCATGAGATCACCCAGAACTTGGGACATTGCAGAGGGAATGATTCCTGTTATAATTAGTCCCATTTTGCTTGTCTTCTTGCCTATTTCCCCAATGAATGCCTTCAATGTAAAGAACAGAGTTATGAACAACATTATTTGATAACTTATTTCAGAAAGTCTGGGTGTTTGATGTCACTAATGGATCTGAAGGATGTGTCTGGAGAGAATTTATTTTCATCTCCTTCAAATATAAAATGTTGGCTTAGCTCTGGAATAAGGGAAATCATAAAAAAATTTAGTCCTTGGTTATTCTTACACATATTTGATAAGAAGAAATGATTCTACTCAACCTGCAAACTATGTTGGTTATTCTTCTGCTTTTGCCCCATGTAATTTGTGGGGTGCTGAGGTTGAAATGTCCCTTGAATTTGAAACCGGAGAAAGTAAAGCTACTGAATTACTACAGACAAGGAGAGCATCTCATCAGTGGGATCACTAATTTCAACATTGCTTATGATACGTTATACTTTTCCTTTGACAGAGATATCGTTGTTGATTGGATGTTGTAAGTCCCTCTGTCTGATAGAAGTATCCATTTCTTCTGTATGTGAGATTGTGCTGTGAGATTGTTGCAGAAGGAAGGCAGGGGTGAGATTGTATTTTCAAAGATTTTGTATTTAGCCTTTATGCAAGTATTATAAACCTCTTAGTGAATATTTTTGCAACATATTTTCCGTTACTTCCTTAATGTTGGGGAAGAATATCATATTCTTAAGCTTAAAATGCTACAGTCATCCCTTAAATAAGTAGTCTGTCCCCTTTGAGATTCCCTTTTCTTGTCTCTCCAGATGTCCAGACAAGAAAAATAGATTTCAGCCAAATGAAGGAATATATTTCCTCCCAGTCAGAAGAGCCTTTGCCTGACTGCTATCTGCAGGTTTATCATGTTGCATGTAGATTCTGCACCGAGGTGAAACTGCAGTAAATGCATGATTTATTCTTCTTGTGCCCAAATCTACTATTCTAGTCAGAAATTGAGGATAGGAGAGTCAAGAGAGTGGGGTAGATGTAAGAGTCTCTTCTGAGTAGCAGGGCTTATTGTTTAAGTTAGAAAAGCATCAGCTGAGCAATGGGGTGGGTGGGTGGAGGATGATGCTGAGATTACTTGTTTTTGGTTTGTATCCCAGGGTCTAATACTGACTGCTCCAATGTAGGTCTATTTGGCTCTTCCTCACCACAGAAAGTGTCCAGCTGCAGATAAAGGCTTGGAAACGATTGAATATATTCGCAGGGTGATAAAATGACATTTTGGTGACTGCAAAACATCTCATTTGGGTTCTAAATCAGAGAAAGAAATACCTCAGAAATTAGACCCAAAGGTTTTTTTTGATAAGTGTTTATTACTAGCACAATCCAAAGAGAAATTTTTAAACACGTTGTTCTGAGGGAATGTAGGGTGAAAATGTAATGTACCTATGTTTCTAGAACAGGTTTAACAGAGTTCTGGAAAGCTCTGTCCTTCCATTTTGCCTTTGAGGAGATTAACCAAAATCCCCAAATCTTACCCAATGTCACCTTGGGCTACAATATTTATGATAATGGTGTCACCACAAAACAAACTTCGGAGGCTTTGTTGGATCTGCTATCAAAGGGAGAGGCAGATGTTCCAAATTATAGCTGTGGAAAGAGGCAAAACACTCTGGTGGTACTTGAAGGAGTCAGTCCAGACATGTCCATCCATATCTCAAGTTTGCTGAATCTCTACAAGATCCCTCAGGTACATCACAGGTGTGACTGCATGGCCATTTGAAAGGGGAAAGGTTCCCAGTCGCCCTGATTTGCACCAAAAGTTGGGGCAGAAGGTTAAAGAATCTGAATTAGATGTGAATTACAAATATTGCAGATTGGCAGATATGTAAAAGAAAAGTATTTAGAAAACCCACAGATTCTTATTTTGTGCCTATTTTTTTAATTTCTTTTTGCTCCATTTTAAATTTAATCATTTCCTATTTTGCTTTGTTTTTTGTTTACCAGGTATAAAACAATCCATATTCCTTTTCATATTCATATCTGTGTATATACATGCAGAGATACACAGAAACAAAAATAGTTATGTATAAATATCATGAAAAAACAATATGAAAATTACAGCAGCAAGTAATTTATCATAAGACCAAAACTAGTATTGTAAAATAAATACTGTTTAAGTGATTAATTTAAATAATTGATTTAATAATTTAATTTAACTTTTAAAATCTAAATTAAATGTCACTCATTTATTCTTCTTTTCAGGTGCGTTCCACTTTTCCTCCCCTAGTTTTGAGGGACAGAGAGCATTTCCCTTTCTTTTACTCCACTTTTCCCAGTGAAACAAACCCTTATCTAGGGATCATCAAAATCCTCCAGTATTTCAAGTGGACATTGACTGCCCTGCTTGCTGCAGATACCGAAAATGGAGAGAAATTTCTGAGATTCTTCACACCTATGCTTGACCAGAATGGTATTTGTGTTGTTTTTACAATGACCATTTCAGAATATAGGTTTGATTTTAAGGAGAAAGATGCTGGACTTTTTTATAAAAAAGTTAAGATCTTTATTTACCATGCTGAGGTTCAAACCTTTGTGGATGGATTTTCAACTACACTAAATTTCCTGATGGACATGAAGGGATATGTTGTAGGGAAAGTTTGGATCATAACTTCTATTTGGGACCTCACTTGCCGTATTTCCTTAGCTACAAAGTTCAGAAACAAAAGCTACCGGATCTTTTCTTTTCTTAGTCGCACAGATAAAAAAATAAATTTTGACAGAAAACTGGAGTCTTTTACTGAGGAAACTGTGGATGAAATCTATTCATGTTCCTATTCAAAGCATGTCTCATCCGTGAAAGGCTGGAAAAGGTGTAGAGAGAAAGAAAAACGGAGGCGTCTGTCTCAAGAGGAGAGGGAAAGGATTCTGTCCATGGACGGCTACCACATTTACCACACCGTCTGGACAGTTGCACATGCTTTACACGCAGTTTATGCTCTCCAGGCCCAGCGAAGGGCCACAAAGAATGGAAACCAATCAGGAGTTCAACGACTGCAGCCTTGGCAGGTACTTTTCCATCACAAAGATTTCTTCTGAAGAAGAGAATCCAGTCTCCCATCCTGGAATTTTAGGCCTTTTATGAAGTCTTTGCATAAACCAAGTATTAAATTTAATTTCCTTTTTATCCGATTGTATGATGCTGGGGAATTATATGTTGTTCAGATTTATCTTCAACTGGCAGAGCTTCTGCAATTTGCCAATAAATTAATAGAAGCACCTCTGACTTTCCTTTAAGAACCCCCACTTGGATAAGTCTCCATTTTTGAAAGCTGTCTCAGAAGATGCAGTCTAGTGTTTCAGTTTGGAAATTTGAAGAGCTTCCCCATCTCCTGGATCAACACCTTCTCTACAATTTTGCAACTAAGCTATCCGAGAAATATGCCCTTCTTTTTTCTCAACTGCTTCTTTCTGCCTTTTCCCATAATGTCTTCTTCCTCCTCAGTCCATGAGTGAGATGGTTGTAAGTCCTGTTCAGCTGCATAGATGCTAAAGTAGCCTTGCATTCTTTATTCTGAAACTACCTGAGGGCAGCTTCCAGGTGTCTGAAACCAATTCATCTGGGACACCCATGATCTGGAAGGGAAGTCAAGCCACTGGGAGATGACTGAGAGGAGAGACAAATACCAGACCAGCATTGGTTGGCTCCAGATCCAGGGTGGATGGGACACTCTTCAGATTAGTTCTGGGCAATTGTTCTTAGCCCCTCAACCAAACCTTGGTTACAGGGAAGACAGCTGTGGAATCAGGAGAGTTTAGATCTTCCAATCCCTCTTTTCTATTTTCTTCAAGTGACTCATTTCTTTCTCTTTCTTATTTTAGCTTCACCCCTTCCTGCACATCTTGCAGTATTACAATAATTCCATAGAGGGAGTCTATTTGGATGAGAAAGGGGACCTGGCAGCTGACTTTGACATCACGTACTGGGTGAGGTTTCCCAATTGGTCTCTTTACAAAACGAACGTTGGGAGTCTGGAAAGAGAAGGATGCTCAGAAAGCAAATTCAAGTTCAGAATGGACCCAGATGCCATCAGAAGGGCCATACAGATCGATGAGGTTGGGAATATATTTTCTTTTATTTGACATATTGTATATTTTGTTTGAAATCTGTCCTTCCCCCCCCAAAACTATCCTCTTAACTGTGTGCCAAAAGGAGCCCTTCAGCCATGAAATTCAGGAGTCCTTTTATGACTTGTTTGTTAAAGCCATGGCAGAACCAGAGATGTTCTGCATGGGTCTTTGGAGATTACTGAGACATTTCTGCCCCCAAAGCATTTATCAGGTGCTACAGGACACGATATGGCGGCTTCAGTGAAATAAGTGTTGTACCTGATGATTCTTGATGAATATATCTTCTTTTATGTACACTGAGAGCATTTGCACCAAGACAAATTCCTTGTGTGTCCAATCACACTTGGCCAATAAAGAATTCTATTAAGTCCTTCACCAACTTCATTGATGTTCATTATCATAGCCAACATCCCACTCAAGAAAACAGAACAGCAAAAAAAATACCTTCTTGACTGCAGATGATTTCACAGACAGATTCAAGAAGAGTACAGAAGTATTCTTTTGCCTTTTTTCCATTCAGTTCCTGATGAGAGCTAATCCTATCCAGCTTCTTCACATCAGCAAACTTTCTTAAATGCTGCTACTTAACTTGGCATAAAGAAATATATTGAGATGTCTTGCTGAATGTGAGCTACTTTAACCTCATTCTACATTTTTATGATAAAAAGGAAAACAAAACCCCAAAGAACCAAGGAATAGGTTCTGTAAAAGAATCCTTCTCAATACTTATTTCCACTTTTCAAATATATGAATTCCAATGTTTTGCAAAATAGCTTGACCTCTTCCTCTCTATGACAACTCCTCAAATATTGGAACACTGCTATCTTGTCTCCCCTGGTCCTTCTCCTCACTAGACTAGCCATGCCCAGTTCCTGTAACCATTCTTCATATGTTTTAGCCTCCAGTCCCCCAATCCTCCTGGCTGCTCTTCTCTGAACTCTTTCTAAAGTCGCAACATCTTTTATATATTGTGGTGACCAAAACTGGATGCAGCCCTCTAGATGTGGTATACTAAGGCTGTATAGAGTGGTATTAGTACCTCACTTGATCTTGACAGTATCCCTCTGTTAATGCAACGTAGGATTGCATTGGCTTTTTTGGCTGCTGTGCACATGGTTGGCTCATATTTTATTGATTGTCCATTAAGACTCCAAGATCCCTCTCACAGTCATTGCTATTAAGCCTGGTTTCACCCAGTCTATAGGTGTACTTTTGGTTTTTCTTGCCTAAATGTAAGATTAAAGGCCTGTAGACTAAAACATATGAAGAACAGTTGGTGGAACTGGGTATGGCCAGTCTAGAGAAAAGAAGGACTCGGGGTGACATGACAGCAGTATTCCAGTATTTGAGGGGCTGCCACAAAGAGAAGGAGGGGGTCAACTTATTTTCTAAAGCACCAGAGGGCAGAAGAAGAAACAATGGATGGAAAGTAATCAAGGAGAGAAGCAACCTGGAACCAAGGAGAAATTTCCTGCCCCTGAGAATTAACCAGTGGAACAGCTTGCCTTCTGAAGTTGAGATAAGTTGTCATTATCTTTGTTTTCTGGATATTAAGACTCAATCCTACTTTTTCACTTTCATCCTTGATTTTCCAGTTTATTTTCTCCATGTTTCCTTATTTTTAGCCAATAATGTTTTTATCACGTCCAAGTTTCAATTCCGCAAATCAAAACTTGGGGCAGTAGTTTGGTTTGGTCCTTCTGTTTTACCTCACATTTCCTAGGGACATTGGTTCCACCTATTTCACTGAATGCTCCTTTTCTTTATCTTCAGCCCCTGCCGAGCTCTCGGTGCGTGGATAGCTGCCTTCCTGGATTTGTCAGGGTGCTGGACCCCATTAAGGCAGTTTGCTGTTACCATTGTGTTCCTTGTGCAGAAGGGACCATTTCCACCCAGGAAGGTTGGTGACTTCAAAGAGATTAGTTGTATCCCTACATGGCTTGAGACCAAATTATCTGACGGACCATCTCTTCCTTCACATAAACCTGATTGGGCAGGCAGGGAATGTTGCAGGTCCCTATTCCTAAGATGGTTCATCTGGTGGGATCTGATGGGATTCAGAAGAAGGACCTTCTCTGTGGTGGCTCTTTGGAACAAGTTCCCCACAGGATTAGACTGGCTCCCTCTGATACTCTTGCCAAGCCTTGAAGACCTTGTTTTAAGCCAATGGGCCTTGGAGAACCCAGAGTGGGATGGAGCCCACCAACTTATCTGATTGATTGTTGTCATCAGACGGGTGGGAGAGCTATTATTTTTATTGTTTGTATATTGGGTTTTTTTGTTTTTGCAAGCCACCCAGAGACAATGAAAGTGAGAGTGGTGCCATATAAATTCAAACAAACAAGCAAACAAATCATAAATCATAAATATTTATAGGTTTTATAGAAGTACCAAAAAATGCAGCATAACCCCCCAAAACCCAAATACAAAAAAAATTCCTAAAAATAAATACATAAATGTGAAGCCCATCATTATTAATAAAGAATAGGAAGGGAAAAAATGAAGATATATAAAAATCTAGATGTTTCATCTCCACATTGAGCAATTCTTTAACATTTTTTTGGTTTGTGTATATATGTATGTATGTATATGGGGGTGGGATTCAAATTTATTAACAACTGTGCGGTATCTGCCATCCCGCATTAGATGGGCGCCTCATGAGAGGGAGCAAGGGAGAGAGAAACGACACGAGACGAGGTTTCTTCGGGATGATGAGCGCGCCAAATGCCTCGGCACTGGCTCTTTTATTATGCTTTTTCACAGGGGGGTGAAATTCTTCAAAGCCCAGGGTAAACAAGACATTCATGAATTATAATAGCTTAGGTCAGCAGGAAATACATAAGATTTATAATAGCTCAGGTTAGTAAAGACAACAGGGTATCAGAAAGCGTAATTTATAGGAATTCAGGTCAATTAAAACATCATTCTGTATTGACAGCTGTTTAAACTCCTCTTCTCTTTTGCATGCCTGGCAAAGATCACTGAAGAGATAAGAGTTTTATGTTTACATGAGAAAGATACAATGCAGACAGGAGTCTGATGTTTACATGAGAAAGATACAATGCTAGGATGGTACAGAATTGCACTGATAGTTATAACATCTCCTCTGTTTTTATTTTTTTTATGACGAGTCTTCTTCCTTGTCCAAGAAAACAGGAACTACTTTTCTGAAATGTTCTCCGTCCCCGTCATCTAGGCAGGCGTGCGACCCATCAGCATCAGGGTTGTCCAAGGAGCAGTAACTCAGCAATGATATTTCTTCATCCGATGTTAAAGACATAACATGAGCTTGCAATAACACATCAGCATCAGTAGTCATGGAAGATAATTGATTTTTAAAAAATTGCAATGTTCTATTAAAACAACAAGGTCCTATAATACATATCAATATAATGATTATTAATGGTCCTGCCAATGCAGTTAAAAGGGTTGTAAGCCATGGTGAAATAGAAAACGAACCTTGATACCAATTATACATGTTTGATCTTTCGTATTCTCTATCTTTTAAGCATTTTTCTAATTCATTCATAGAATCCAGCACGACTCCACTGCTATCAGCATAGAAACAACATTCTTCTTTAAGTGCAGCACACAATCCCCCTTGTTTTAAAAATAACAAATCTATACCTCTACAATTTTGTAAGACTACTTCTGAGAGGGATGTCAAGGAGTTTTGCAAAGCGACAATTAATTTTTCAATACGTAATAAATCATCATCAATGGCTGAACCCAGAGCTGTAATTCTTTTGTCAGAAACAGCTAGTCCTGCAATGCCCGTGGCTGCGCCCGTGGCGCCCAGAGCAAGCAGTAGACCTAAAGTGAGAGTACTAATAATTTCCCGTTTTGCTCTGAGGGGGTATTCTATGGGTGCCTATAAGGATATAAAATCATCAGAGTTATACACATTAATTTTTGGTACAAGCCATACTTGAATACAAAATGATTTGGATTTAACAAGTTCATCCCCATAGACACATGCTGTGAGACCGGTGTTACAAGCCCAGACAGAATTTTTGCCAGGGATAAAATACATTCCTTTTAGGCGTGATGTTAAATTTCCTCCTGAAGAGGTGTAGACTGGAGCATATCCCCCAACGGTGTGGTAGCGGCCAAGGCGATGCTTAGGAAGATATAAATTACAATGATAGCTATTAGAAACATTATGACAATATTGTGAGTAATTGGATGGAATATTTCCCAAACAACAACCAACCCCAGTGATGGAAGAAACAGTAATAGTGGAGTTTCTCCAACGGCAAAGTTCATCTGATGTGGAATTAACGATGGGTTCTTGGGAAGCGATGGCTTCGTAAAAAGGTGGAGAGGCAGAAGCACAAAGCCAACATGTGGAGGCAATGAATGAGTTTGAGGAGTTCAACAAGGCATAGGAAGCTTTGATCAATGGAATCAATGGGATTCTTGTGCTGTGGGTTGCAGAAAAGGGGATTTAATAGTCTTTTCATGTGGTCCCACTGGGTCAAAGCGAGGGAGTTCAATGTGACGTTGAATGTAAAAAATATTTCCATAATGCTCTCCTGGCCAAGGTAATTTTAAGCGAGCACCCCATTTCAAGCCAGTGTCCCATAAAGTACTTTCCTTGCCTTTGTCTGTGAACCATATGGTTACTGGGTTGCATCTGGGCCATTTTCTATCACTACATGGAATATTCCGTGTGGTGCGAGTGACAGTAATGAGATCACCCTTAGTGCCCGGATCCCAATAAATGTGTCCAGTTGAAACACACGACCAGTCTTTGCAAAAGTAATCTGATAACCCCCCGCAGTCAGAAAGTCGTTGAGCAGGGGACTGAGTGTTAGAAACAGGCTGTCCAGGGCATACATAAAACCTATTTTTTTTCACAAATCTATAATTAGGCTCCGTTGTATGAGAGGGTGAATTGTAATCGATGGAGCCTACAAGCATTTCTGCCAAATCGAATTGAAGTGGTGGGTAAAAGTCTTCTATGCGAGAGAAATTGGTTGTGAAGTTTAAACGAACGCCTTGAAAGTCAGTTATAGTCCACGTAATATTGTATCTTCTATGAGGCTTCTGTGGATCGTCATGGGCAGTTCTTTTGAAGCGTCGTTTGTTGACAGGATCAGAGTTTGGGTAAATAAAAGCATGACAGGGAGGAGAAAGAGCTAGGGACAAGTTAGTTGTGGAACATTTACGATATGAGGAAGGAATACAATTAGTAGAAAAAGGATAATAATTACAATAATGACAATGAAGATTAACTTGATCATTCATTAAGAACGTTAAATGGGGTGGGGAAACCCTTGATACAATATAAGGACATTCAGATCCCCCTATGTTTAGATTAAAAAGAGGAAAAGATTTTAAGGTTCCTTTCCATAGGAAGAGTAAAGGAGAAAAAAAAAGAGCGAGTGGTAGAGTGTTCTGTAAACAAAACAGAAGTGACAGAGTGAAAGCTACGGGTAGCATTTTCATGACGTACCCTCATGGAACAAGTATAAGAGCCTTCTGTTAAAGGAGTAGCTTTAACACGAATAATCTTTTGACAGGAAGCATGTGTTTTGTTGAAATATGTGTGAATATAAGGAGATATATTTATGGGAAGATTATTATGCCAACAAACAATAGGACAGTCATTATCATATTTACTAAAGCGAAATTCTAATGTGGTCCAATGACCATGTTGAACAAAAGTATAAGTAGGATATGAATAAGGTAGAAATTGCAAGGAGGGTATAGGCAATAATATCAGGAAGAGTTTAAGATGCAGATGTATCGGAGGATTTCCCATGATAGGGTCTTACCGCCCGACCAGGGATCCAGCCAATGGTTTTGTCTGGCAGTAAGATCGCAGCGTATCCTCTCCCCCAAGTAATAAGTTCAGCAGGACCCTGCCAGGTTGGATCTGGCAACCTGCGGTAATATACCAAAGGTCTGTTAGGAGGGGAAAAGGGGGGGGAAAAATGACGAACAGCAGCAGAAGTGGGAGGAATTCCAGTTAAGTTTAGGAAGTTTAGAGTAAAAAGACAAATGTTAAGAGAGTTTTGCAATGCTGGGAGGTTCGGGGGTTTTTCCCGCAATGAATATCTATCAAGAGCATTTTTCAGGGACAAATGAGCCCGTTCTACAATAGCTTGCCCTTGGCTATTGTAGGGAATCCCAAACTTGTGGATTACATCCCATCTGTTACAAAAATCCTGAAAAGCAGAACTTGTATAGGCAGACCCATTATCTGTTTTTATTTCTTTTGGACGTCCCAGCGAAGCAAAGGTACGAATTGAATGATTGATGACATGTTTTACAGCTTCTCCCCTTTGAGGAGTAGCCAGAATAAATCCTGAATATGTATCTATTGAAACGTGTAAATATTTCCATGGGGCAAAAGGTGGATATTGAGTTACATCCATTTGCCAAATTTCACAAGCTTTTAATCCTCTAGGGTTAACCCCTATAGGAATGGAATGTGCTTGCTTGCTACATGTGGGGCATTGTTGTATTATTGCAGTAGCCTCTGCCTGGGTTAATGAAAAATGTTTTTGTAATGCTTTTTCTATTTTGATGGAAATAGCTATGACTTTGTGATGCTGTCAGATTACAAATTGATTTTCCGAATGCTACTGAGGCAGCGGCATCAGCTACCTTATTTCCCTCCTGTAATATACCAGGAAGAGGTTGGTGGCTCCTGATATGTGCTACAAAAAATGGATGTGTGCGATTGTTGATATATTGCTGTAGAGAAAGCAACAACTTTAACAAAGAATCAGATATGCTAGGAGATAAATAGGCTTGATATATATTTTTCAAAATCTGAGAAACATATAAGGAATCTACTATTAAATTAAAAGGAGTCTTTTGAAACTG
Source organism: Hydrophis major (assembly GCA_033807585.1). Taxonomy (NCBI): domain Eukaryota; kingdom Metazoa; phylum Chordata; class Lepidosauria; order Squamata; family Elapidae; genus Hydrophis; species Hydrophis major. The sequence continues at coordinate 52,235,109 of CM066329.1, forward strand.
TTGAAAAGCAATAAGAGATGCAGCAAGTTCTGCCTGTTGAGCAGAAGGTTGTGGAGAGGTAATTTTAGTTTTCCACTCTCCCTCCTGGTGCCATACACAAGCGCCATACATTTTTCCTCCATCGGCATAAAGTGTAGGTGCATCTACTAATGGAGATAATGAGAGGGGGGAATGCCATTCAAAAGGGAGAGTTTTAAGAAAAGTGAATCGTGGGTCAGCTGGTAAATGGCAAGAAATTTGCCCTGGCCACTCTTCTAAAGAGTATTGCATTTCTTCTGAATTACACCATAGCATTTCCCAAGTAGTCAATGAACAAGGAGTGAATATGCAAACAGGCTCAAATCCCATGAGTTGTTTACATCTTTGACGACCTTTAAAGATCAACTGAGAATATGCAGAGGCTTTATTAGTAATTGTGGTCCTTGGGGTGTGAGACAAATGCAGCCATTCTAAGATCAGAACCTGTGTCTGATGAATTTGCATAATGACAGCTGTTGGTCTCTGAGCAGTATTTAGCAAAGCAATTGATAAAGGACAATTTTCTATAGCCCGATCCACCCATCTAATAGCCATGAAATGGGAAATGTCTTTCAATGCCTGCAACTGCTCTTTGTTTAGAATGATAACATCAGACGGGGCTTTACCTTGCGTTAGAGCGTTAAAGAGAGGAGCTAATGTAGCTGTAGTCAAACCCAAATAAGGACGTGCCCAATTTAAAGTTCCCAGGAACTGCTGTAAAATCACAAGTGTTGGCTTCGGGGGAAGAGTGGGGAGGGGAAGAGAAGGAATAGCAGCCGAAGCGAGTAACTTGTGACCTAAATAGAAAAAAGGTGGTTTGGATTGAACTTTTTCTGGGGCTATAGTGAGACCTGCTTTACCTAAAATAGAGTTCAGGCATGGCAGAGTTTTTAATACCGTGCCCTTTGGACCAGATGCAGATACCAATATATCATCCATGTAATGATAGACTAAAAAATGAGGATATTTGTCTCTATAGGGCTGCAATGCTAAATCCACAAAAAATTGACACATAGTTGGACTGTTTAACATGCCTTGTGGTAAGACTTTCCATTGATATCGTTTGGTAGGTCTCTGATTATTTAAGGTTGGTACAGAAAAAGCAAATAATTTTCTATCTAACTGGTGTAATGGAATGGAGAAAAAGCAGTCTTTTAAATCGATAATGATAAGGTCATATTCTTGAGGAATTATGTTAGGATTTGGAAGACCACATTGAAGAGGTCCCATTGGAAGGAGGACCAAATTCACAGCCCTTAAATCCTGAAGTAGACGCCAAGCGCCGTTTTTCTTTTTGATAACAAAAACTGGGGTATTATATGGACTCAATGAGGGCTCTAGATGACCTTTATCTAATTGTTCTTGAACAAGAGAGTGTAAGGCTTCAAGTTTTATAGAAGGGAGAGGCCACTGATCAATCCACACAGGGTTATTGTTAGTCAGACATAAGCGAAGCATGGTTAATGGAGAGTAAGCTGCGCATTAAACTGTGACATAAGGTCTCTTCCCCACAAGTTAGTATACAGAGGAATTACAGCTGGTTTAATATAAGCAACACATTGAGACTCAGGGGAATGGGCTTTTACCCAGTTTCTGCTAATGCGAGTCTCCTGGAGTCCCCCCACTCCTCTCACCGCTGGTGCCACATCTGCAGGCCAGGTGTCCGGCCACTCAGCGGTTCGGATGACGGAAATATCCGCTCCAGTATCTAAAAGACCAAGAAAGGATCGACCATTCAATAAGAATGTCACCGTAGGTTTTGGTTGACTAATTGGTCTTTCAATTGCATAGAGTTGCTCTTGTTGTTGGTCTAAGAGCACAATCATTTTTGCCACAATATCCCCCTCATTTATAGTAACTTCTGTATTAGCTAGTACATACAGACAGACATCAGACAATACAGTGGGGTCATGCAGAAAAGGAGAGGCAAGAATACCTTGTTCAGCTAAATCCCTTACAGGAAAGACTAGCACTGGGATATCGGGGGGCATATGAAAAGGCTGAACAGGATGTACAAAGAGAAAGTCAGCGACACCAGGAAAATAAATAACAGTATCATTAGCAACAAGATCGTAAGTGAAAGAAGAAAAGTTGCAAGTTTCAGCAGCCTTTGTTGTGGGGCTGGCTGCCTGCCCCGTTTCTAGTTTCCCTGATTCAAAAAAGGTTTTTGTGTGATTGCAGGGCTATTCTGCTGTTCATTCTTTTGGACTCTGCACTGACTAGCCCAGTGATAGCCCTTTTGGCATCGAGGGCATGGTGTCATTGGGCGAGCAACCTGGTTTCTTGGCATATTTGCTCCCCTGCCCAGGACCCTGCATTGGCTCTTAAAGTGACCTGGCTTGCCACAATTAAAACAATTTCCCATTTTGCGAGTATTTTGTTGGGAAATGGGAAGAAGAGAGCCCATATTCTGCTGCATGCCTTCAGTAATGGCTGTAGCCAGCGTAGACATGGAATGGGATGTGGTTCCTATGATTCGGCAGGCTGTAAGATAATCTGCCATGGTAACATTTTTCTTATTAATTAATGGTTGCAAAACTTTCTGACAATCAGCGTTTGCGTTTTCATAGGCAAGTTTCATTTGTAATTCAGTACAAGCCTCTCTATTATCAATTTGTCTCTCTAAGGCTTCTGTGAGACGGTTTATAAAGGAGGAAAAAGGCTCAGAAGGTCCTTGAATAACTTTAGAGAAAGAGTTGGGCATGCATCCCGCATTATCAACCTTTCGAGCAGCTGCCAAAGCACACTCCTGTATTATAGGGAAAGCAGCTGGGTCTGTGGCAACCTGTTGGGCAATGGTAGACATGGTGCCAGTACCGTTAAGCATATCCAAAGTGACATTTGCCGGTAAGCCTCTAGCGGCTGCGGCTGCGGTACGTTTAAGAAATTCTGACTCCCAGACCAAAAATTGTGAAGGCGTGAGGATCATGTTAAATAATGTACGCCAATCAGCATTCACCAAGTCAGCACCTGGCTGGGTTATTGATCCTAAAAGTCCCTGTACATAATGGGATTAAATGCCATTTTCCTTACAAGCTGCCTTTAAATCCTTAATTATTTTATATGGCATTGGGGTATACTGAGGAGCTGGAGGATTGCCGGCTTGAACAATAGGATAAAGGGAGGCAGCTGCAAGGGTGTCCTCATCTGTTTCTCCTTCACAAAAGGCTTGTTGAATAGCTTTTACAACACACCCTCCTCCTCGGAGGGGGGGTGGAGGACACGAGGGCTCTACATTTAAAGAAGTGGATTGAATGGAAGGAGGCTCCCGTACTGCTTTACAATCATCGGGAGCGGAAGGTTGAAGGATAGAAAAATTCTCATAACTTGGTGGGGGAGATTCAAACACACTCCCTGCTTCTATTTTATAATGAACTTTTAAAGCCTCCATAATTTTCCTCCAAGTGACCAAAATGCCAATAGGTGCATGAGGAGGATTATGGAGATATTCACCAATTTTTTGCCAATTGGAAAATTTTAAGGACCCTCTCTCTGGATAATTGGGGCAGTGTTGCCACACATAAGCCAATAATGCAGCAATAGATTTCTTTTTTATGGGAGAGCCCTTTAAATTAGCAGAGTATTTAGAAGAAGAAGCGACTAGCTCTCTCATTTCCTTCAGATGCTGCGTCTGCTGTTGAGAAAAGCCTCCACCCATACTTACTAAAGTCGAGACCGTCTTTCAGATCCGATGAGGTGCAATTCGCTCAGGCGCCTGGTGATGCACAGCTCCAACCGAGCTGATAAGTATGGGCGCGCCGCTGCGTATCCCCCTTAGGGAATCACGTCGGGGTCACCAAAATGCGGTATCTGCCATCCCGCATTAGATGGGCGCCTCATGAGAGGGAGCAAGGGAGAGAGAAACGACACGAGACGAGGTTTCCTCGGGATGATGAGCGCGCCAAATGCCTCGGCACTGGCTCTTTTATTATGCTTTTTCACAGGGGGGTGAAATTCTTCAAAGCCCAGGGTAAACAAGACATTCATGAATTATAATAGCTTAGGTCAGCAGGAAATACATAAGATTTATAATAGCTCAGGTTAGTAAAGACAACAGGGTATCAGAAAGCGTAATTTATAGGAATTCAGGTCAATTAAAACATCATTCTGTATTGACAGCTGTTTAAACTCCTCTTCTCTTTTGCATGCCTGGCAAAGATCACTGAAGAGATAAGAGTTTTATGTTTACATGAGAAAGATACAATGCAGACAGGAGTCTGATGTTTACATGAGAAAGATACAATGCTAGGATGGTACAGAATTGCACTGATAGTTACAACACAACTGGTTCTGTGGGCATGGCCTAATTTGTGGGCATGGCTTGGTGGTCACATGAAAATGTAAATATTGTAAATATTTATGTAAATATTGATTTTTTTTTACTAAAAAAGAGCAACCTTTACACAAAATGAGGCAAAGCAGGCAGGCAGATTGAGTTGCTCATAGAATCACAGATTCACTCAGAGATCTACCTTTCTGCAATCTGCTGCCTGAGTCTGCACTGAAAAATAGAAGCTTCAGTCCTAAAGAAGGTTTAGCTCTGCTCTCAGGCCACTTCTCTCCCCCCACCCCAAATACCACCCCTGACCTCAGGGAAGCCTCTGGAGGTTCCCTGCAATGCTGACAGCCTGTTCAGCGAAGGCAAAGAAGTACAACAGCAATTCAGATTAGTTAAAAAACAAGGAATCCCATGATTTCCTGGTTTCTAGCTAATCTAAATCACTCAGCACAGCTGATAATTGGAACAGCTGATGGTCGGGAAAAAAAGAAGGAAAAATAGCAACTTACCAAATATTAGGTGAAGACACAATGCAGGTAAGTTGGATGGTGCGCACGCCAGGTAAGGAGTGACTGGGCGGGGTGGGGCAGAGCCAGCCAGTGGTGCAATTTGCTGCTTTTCCAAATTGTGTAGAATTGTAACAACCGGTTCTATAGAATTGGTCTGACCAGGTAGAATCTCATGTATGTATGTATGTATGTGTGTGTGTGTATGTATGTATGTATGTATGTATGTATGTATCAGAGGTGGTTTGCTGCCCAAAAATAGAGGGAGGAAGTCCCTCCCCTGGTCCCTTTGCTGGACCTGGAAGCCTTGCCTGCTGGGCTTTCTGGGCAACGCAGAGCCGGATGTGATGCTGCAATCATCCCCTCATGTGCGGTCTCCAGGAGACTGGCCAGGAGAGCCTGATGGGCTCAGGCTTTTTCCTCAAGAAGGAAAGGTGTACTCACTATTTTCCTCTATGACCAGCCTTGGAAAAAGCCACCCTCATAATTGAACTCCCAATACTCCTGCGGGGATCTTCCAATACTCCTGCGGGGAACCCAAGCTTGGAGCAGCAGCAAAAGTTTGGAGCTTGTTAAGGAGGACCGCTTCTCTGCCCCAGTTGTGTGTTTTCCAGGGCTGCCTGGAGCGAAAAGCATGCAATATGCTGCTGCTAAGCTCCTCCAGCATTCCTTGCACAAGCACTGGAAGAAAATTGGCCGATGGTTGGCTGTAGTCAGGCTCTGGGTTTGGAGCAGCAGCAGACGGAGTTCAGGGTGCACAATCTACTCCTCAAGCTCCCAATGCCTGAACTGGCAAGCTGGAAAAGAGATTCTCCATCGTGCTGGTGAGTAAGTATGCATTCAGTGCGCTTTTTGCTTACTCCCCACCTCCCCATCCCGATTGAGCATGGCACGGGCAGCCCAAAGGAGGCAGGAAACAGGGTGTTTCCATTGTTCCTTCTCTTTTTTTCTCCCTAGTCTCTTTTGGCCAGCATGCACCAGGTAGGGGGGAAGGCGCTTGGACTGTTAGGTAGGAAATTGCCCTGTCTCTGCAGCATCAGCTCTCCTGCACCCCCCTCCACTTTGCTGTGAGTGATGTTGAGTTGGCTACACCCACCCAGGCACATGACTTCCCCAAGTCACGCCCACCCAATGAGTCATTAGGTGAACCAGTTGTTAAATTACTTGAAGCCCACCACTGGTGTGTGTGTGTGTGTGTGTGTGTACACATACATTTAGGGGTGGGATTCTACCAGTTCCGACTGGTTTGGGTGAACCGGATATTAAATTTGCATCTGGTTCACTGAACTGGTATTTGAACCAACTGGCTGGCCCTGCCCACCACTCCCTTTTCCTTCTAGGAGTCTCCAGGTGGCCCATTTTTTATGCAGGTAAATGCAGGGTCTTCATGGAGGCTCTGGGAGAGGGAAAAATGGGCCTTCTGGAAGTACCAAAAGTTGTGAAATGAGCCTGTTTCTGGAGGGCCTCCAGAGCTCGGGGTGGCCATTTTTGCCGTCCCAGAGGCCCAAGGGAAGCATCTGAACCCTTGGGAAGGCAAAAAACAGCCCTACCGGAAGTTCTAGTTGGCCACACCCACCATCCCCATGCCCACCCAGCAACTGGCCAGTGAACTGGTTGCTGGGATTTTTGAATCCCACTCCTGCATGCATGCATGCATGCATCCATCCATCCATACAGTAAAATTGTTTAAGAAATTCTATCTGTCTGTCTGTCTATCTTATATGTGTTTCTGTGTGAGTGTGGGAAATTAAATACAGGTAAAATTAAAAGAGAAATCTAAGCTAATGGAAGATGAAGGAAAAGAGAAAAAGGCAAAATTAGATGTACAGCAAGTAAGGAAAGGGGTTCAAAATCTGAGCCAAAATAATTTTTCCAATATCTTCCAATCATTCTCTTAGCATTTCCCCCCAATCAATGTAACCCAAAGTTAATTAAAAACAGTCAAATACAGAGGTGGGTTTCAGAGGTTCTGACCAGTTCTGGAGAACTGGTAGCAGAAATTTTGAGTAGTTCAGAGAACTGGCAAATGCCACCTCTGACTTTCCCCACCCCCATCTCTTCTCGGCCTCCCAAGTCCCAGTTGATTGGCTGGGACTTCTTTGGTTGTCCTGCACAGGAGAATGGAGCTGGAAAGCAGGTTAGTGGGGTGAGGAGGATAAGGGGAAATTAGCAGTAACCTCCCCCCAGGAGTGGGGTGGGAATGGAGATTTTACAGTATCCTTCCCCTGCCATGCCCACCAAGCCACACCCACAGAACCGGAAGTAAAAAAAATTGAATCTCATCACTGGTTGAATATCACATTTTCAGAATATAATTTAACATTATATTAGCCTCTTCATCACTGAAAAATTTCCATACCAGTGAAGAATGTGAGTGTTGCATTTGTTGTTTTGCAGATGCTGAACAGTGTGAGAGATGCCTTGAGGACCAACAATCAAACAAGGAGCGAATTAAGTGTGTTCCTAAGGTGATAGTCTTCCTATCCTATGCAGAAGATCTGGGGATCATCCTTATTTCTGTTGCTTTACTTTTCTCTTTGAGCACCTGTTTTGTTTTAATCATATTCATTAAGCACCTGGAATCTCCGGTAGTCAAAGCCAACAACCGGGACCTTTCCTACGTGCTCCTCATTGCCCTCCTGCTTTCCTTCTTGTCTTCCTTCCTCTTCATTGGCCAGCCAAGAAGAGCCACTTGCCTTCTGAGACAAGCAGCCTTCAGCATCATTTTCTCAGTGGCTGTCTCTTCTCTCTTGGCCAAAACCATCATGGTGGTGCTGGCCTTCCTAGCCACCAAACCAGGAAATAGCATGAGGAAATGTCTGGGGAAGTCTTTGGGCAACTCCATTGTCCTTTTTTGCTCTGTTGTCCAAACTCTGATCTGCACTATCTGGTTGGGTACTGCCCCTCCTTTTCCAGATTCGGATATGTATTCCCAGTCTGGACAGATTGTCCTGCAGTGCAACGAAGGATCAGTCACCATGTTTTACACCGTGCTTTGCTACATGGGCTTCCTGGCAGCTGTTTGTTTGGTGGTGGCATTCCTGGCCCGGAGGCTGCCTGGAGCCTTCAATGAAGCCAAGCTGATCACTTTCAGCATGCTGGTCTTCTGTAGTGTTTGGATCTCCTTTGTGCCCACCTATCACAGCACCAAGGGAAAATACATGGTAGCTGTGCAGGTCTTCTCTATCTTGGCCTCCAGTGCTGGGCTGCTGGGCTGCATCTTTTTCCCCAAGTGCTACATTATACTTTTTCGACCTGATTTGAATACAAAGGAACAGCTTATTTTGAAGAGCAAAACAGAATTGTAATTTTAAATGTGGGCAACCTAGCAAGGAGCCTACGTCCCATTTGCTTATCTCTGTTCCCAAAGACAAATGTTTTTGATCAAAAACAAAAATTTCTTAAGGAAGCTTATCTGTTTTAAACTTACATTTTAAGTAACACCCAATTTGTTCAATACAATGTTTTCTTTAAAGGAGTAGTAAAATGGAAACTTTACATTTTATCCTACATAATCATCTGTGCACTCACATAGACATACAAATTATGTAAACAAAAAAAGGAAAGAAATAATAGGTCTTCTGGAGAAATCAAAGTCAATACTTTGTGAGAAGTTGGGTATTGTTATCTGACTGCATCTAGTTTTGTGATGTATATGAATCTTTTTGTGCTGTGACATCAGATTTTTTGGGTTCATTGTGCATGATAAAAAGCAAGAGTCTGGTTTTAACTAGTCTGTTGGAGAAACTGTAGATTTGTACTGTCTTTTCTACTGCTATGGTGAATTGATCCAATAAATGGAATTCCTATGGTGAACGGTAGCATCTTGTTACCCTTGTGATCTTTATCCACAGTTCCATTGTCCAGCTGTCCATGCCCATGTAACAGCCATTCCAGGACATTAAAAATATTACCACAGTGGATCAACTTGGTGGTTTTTTGAAGGTCTTTTTTTCTCACTTCAACAAAAGATCAATGATATAGACACAGGTCTATCCTAATAATCAAACAGGGCAGTCTTCTTTAAGGACTTTTGAGAGTCAATCCAGAATGTATCTCAGACCATCCCACTAGTAGTTCTCCTTTTAGAAGGGAAGTAGTTGGTCAGTGAACCCCCTGGTAACAATTTGAGTCCAGTGGCAATCCTGCCCATGGACAGAGGTACAATTGACCTATGAAAGGAGACCTTTCTAAAGCATACTGAGAATTGGTCAATTAAAACAGCCATATCTGTAAATATATCTGCTGCTCACACCAATCGACAACAGGCAGCCAAAGGGAATTTAGAGCTGGTTCCCTTCCCAAATCTACTAGGAGGGAAAGAAATAACTGTTGAAGGCAGAAAAAGAGCTGAAAATCATGACTTGATTTCCAATCCACACAATCTATCTCTTCTATCTCTGTGTCCTTTCCTTTAATGATGAAATTTATGTTGAAATGCTGCAATTTAGTGACACCTATGTCTTTTAGTTCTATGCTTCTAAAAGAACTTGTATTTTCCAGTTGTGGTTAGAGTGAGAACTTCATATTTGCCAAAGTGTATATATTTAATAATAGATAAATGATTATGGAAATAAGGAACCCTAGTTCTTGAACTGACAGGTGCCACCATTCTATGACCAGAATCAATTTGTTGACAGCTCGTAATTTTCTCCACAACTATATATCCACTTCAGTACAAGTTCTCCTAATTTACTGTCCTCAATAGGGATTTACAAGTCCATCCTTACGTGACACAGTTGTTATGCTTGATGTCACCTGACTATGCTGACTTACAATGTCAGTTTGACTGTGGTTGTGAAATGAATTCCATCTGGTCATTAAATGCAACATCATGAAATCCTCATTTGTCAGATTGCCTATTGACTTTGCTTGTCAGAAGATAGTTGTGAAGGTTGCAAATTGCAATTTTGTGGTCGTGGGATAATCAAACCTTAAGCAGAAAAAGGGTGGAGATGTTGAGATAAGTGTGGTTATTACTTACACCTCTGCAGATTTCCAACAACCAAGTGAACAAAGGCTAACCTGGCTTCAAAATGATATGTATTCTCCACTCTGAAAGTGCTTTGATAGATCTAGTCCATGACAAATGGCTGCCATTTAGAAGAATCTGCAGGTGAATTCTGCTAACATTTGAGCAATCGACAACTCCCAGTATGCTTTTGAAAATGACATGCAGTAATTAGGTGTCACAAGCAGAGGTGGTATTCAGCAGATTCTGACCAGTTCTGGAGAACCGATAGTGGAAATTTTGAGTAGTTCAGAGAACCAGCCACCTCTGACTGGAGATTTTACAGTATCCTTCCCCTGCTACGCCCACCAAGCCACACCCACAGAACCGGTAGTAAAAATATTTGAAACCCACCACTGGTCACAAGGTCATTATTTGCCAGTTTCCTCATTGACTTTGCTTATCAGAATCCCAGTTATGGAGGCTGCAAGTGTGACTATTCAAACTGTGTGTTGTAAATGTGGTTGTAAGCATTTTAATTACAATCACATGATAGTGGAGACACTGTGATGACTGCAACTTCAAGGACCAGCTGTCAGTCTCCTTTTTCAGTGCTGTCATAACTTTAAAACACTTGCTAAAGGAGAAGTCAGTGAGCAAGGACTACTGACATTTAAGAATGAAAGAGGTTTAAAATTTCTCCTTCTCCTTCTCCTTCTCCTTCTCCTTCTCCTTCTCCTTCTCCTTCTCCTTCTTCTGGCATGCTGAGATCTTTTTAAAACAGCAATTTTTTGACTTCGTATCCTGCTTCAGAGTTGTCTCCATATTCCATTTTCCATATGCCTCTTTTCACACTAATAAATGATGAAATGCTTTATGTCTCTATATCATGGCCTTGTATAACAATTAACATAGGTTAATTAAAAATATGTACAAGATGTTTTATTGTTGGCATTTGCCACCAATGAGATTGGCTAAAATGTACCCTAAAATGAATCTGAAATGCTGGAAATGCAAACAGAACCAAGGTACCTTCTATCATATGTGATGGTTATGCCCGGAAGCCCAAAAATACTGGACTAAAATATGGAGTTGGATACAAGAAATAGTGGAAGATCGGATAGTGTTTTAACCAGAATTGTTCTTGTTGGGAATTATTAAAGGGAAATATAGGAAAAAGATTAAATATATTTTACTACATATATTGACAGCAATAAGGATAGCATTTGCACAATGCTGGAAACAAAATAATATGTCCTCAGAGGAATTAGTAATTCAATTTTTTTTAGATTGTACTGAAATGGATAAACTAATATTAAACTTAAAAGATAAAGAAGAGTCGGAATATTACAAAATTTGGGACAATTGGTATCAATGGCTGAATAATAGAAATAAGGATAATGGAGATAAGAAAATTATAGACAAACGTATATGAATGTGTTGTGACTCAGAGGTTTGAGCCTGCTTTGTTAGAGGACACAGACTTGGACAATGAGGAAGAGGAGGATTTGGCTCTGAGGTTTGAGCCTGCTTTGTTAGAGGATTTGGAATGAGCCTGCTTTGTTAGAGGATTTGGAATTGCCTTCCTCCCCAGGACTTTCCTCTTCGGCAAGACCTTCCTCCCTGGTTGTGCCTCAGGTGTCGGCAGATAACCAGGAGGGTGTATCAGAGCCTCTGGCTGAGGAATATTGCTTTGATGCGAGGCAAAGACACAGGCAAAAGCATGAGATGTGATGCAGAAAAAAAGGACAAATCAGAGAATGAGATGAGGGACTGACACGCCCCACAGGAAATAAAAGTGGGTGTGTTAGCTCTGGGTTCTTGTTCGGGACGCGTGTTATTTAGTGAGAGAAGTTTCAGAATTATCCTGTGTGTGTAGCGACAGCTTGTGATTTATGTTTCCTGCTTCCTTATCGGACTTGGCAGACAGCTTGCGTGAGATTGCCAAGAATGTTATCAGCTTAAGGAATTTAAACCTGTAATTACCCGACTTGCCTGCTTATTTGTGTTTCAGTTGGAAATTTGGACTTATTACTTTGTTTGTACAGGTGAGACATAACATGAATGTAAAAAATGTATATAAATGTAGATATTTATATTGGAAATTGTGAAGAAACATAAGTTTAATAGAAAGATGTTCAGGGAATATCTTTTCTTTGAATGAGTTAAACATTTTTTTTACAGTAACTGTAAAAAAGTTAGGAAGATCTATCAAAAGACAGAGTATTCAAACCAGAGGTAAGATTCAGCAGGTTCTGACCAGTTCTGGAGAACCGGTAGTGGAAATTTTGAGTAGTTCAGAGAACCTGCAAATACCACCTCTGATTGAAGATTTTACAGTATCCTTCCCCTGCACACCAAGACATGGCTGCAGAACCGGTGGTAAAAAAAATTGAATCCCACCATTGGTTCAAAGTGACATTGATAAATGGGAAAATTCTAAATGGGTAGTCCTCAACTTACAATAGTTCATTTAGTGACTGCTCAAAGTTGCAATGGCATTGAAAAAGTGACTTATGATCATTTTCCATTCTTAGGACCGTTGTAGAATCCCCTTAGTCACATGATCAAAATTTGGATACTTGGAAACTAGTTTTTTTTTTATGACAATTGCAGTGTCCTGGGGTCATGGGATCAGCTTTTGTGACCTTCTGACAAAGTGAACGGGGAATTGCTAATCCCATTAAACAATTGGGTTACTATGTTAACCCCATTTAACAATTGGGTTACTAATTTTAACAACTGCAATTATTCACTTAACAACTATGGCAAAAAAAGTTGCAAAAATGGAGCAAAGTTCACTTAACAAATTTTTCACTTAGCAACAGAAATTTTGGGCTCAGTTGTGGTCATAAGGTGAGGATTGTCTGTACGCACATAGCGTAAATAAAGGAGGAACCTCCCATTTGTTGTGAAAGGCAAAGGATGTTGTAATTCTTTGTCTTCATGGTGGGATTTGTGGTGGGGGATAAAGTCCACTATCTTCTAATCCTTTATACTAGAGGTCTCCAAAGTAGGCAATTTTAAGACTTGTGGACTTCAACTCCCAGAATTCTCCAGCCAGCATAGCTGGCTAAGGAATTCTGGGAGTTAAAGTCCACAAGTCTTAAAGTTGTCAAGTTTGTTGACCCCTGGTTTATACTGTAGCCCTGGCAAGGCTTCCTACAACCCACTGGTAAAGGAAAGGTCATCCTGTTAATTTGTTGCATCTTGTTAAAGATTCTCTGGATCCACACTCTTATTAAGATGGTCACTGAAAAATTTGATAGTGGCAAGAATTGCATCAGCAATCTCTCCAGCTGTGTCTTAGCCCATGAGATCACCCAAAGTTCTGTATGTTACAGAGGTGATGCTTCCCCTTGTAATTACTGTATGTAATTACTGTACGTTGCAGAGGTGATGCTTCCCCTGGTTGCCTTCTTGCTGTTTCTCCAGACCTTTTCCCCAATGATTGCCTTCAGTGTAAACAATAGACTTAAGAACAATATGAAGTGATAGCTTGTATTAGAAAGTTCCAGTGTGTAAATGCCTTCTTTGCTACTTATTGCTCAAGCAGCTATATGGTGTGAGAATTTATTTTGGTTTCCTTCAAATATCAAAATTTAGTCCTTTGTTATTCTTAGACATATTTGATAAGAACAAGTGACTCTGGTCCACATATCAACTATGGTCATACTGATTCTTCTCCTCCTTTTGCCCCATCTCACTTGTGGGGTGCTGAAGGCTAAATGCCCTTTGCATTTGGAACCAGATGAAGTAAAGCCACTGAATTTCTACAGACCAGGAGACCATCTCATCAGTGGGATCACTTCTGCTACAACTGCAAAGTTCCTGTTTTATAAGATCAACAGGGCTCCTTCTGCTAAACTTTATGAGTAAGTCATCCTGAGTGGGAGAAATGTACAAGCCGCTTCATTTCTTTTGTGAGAGTGATTGTGCTGTGAGATTGTCATGGAAGGAACGTTAGATGTGAACAACCAAAATGTTGGAGGGGACTCCACTGATAGCTCATCTCATAAATGGAAATCCAGCTTAAGTGAAATGAAACCTGGGAAGAAACAATTCAAGATATTCCATGTGCCCTGATATATTTAGTCCTAATGCTAGTATTAAGTATATTTTACTGAAGCCTTATTTGTCATTTAATTTCTTTCTTTTGCTCCCCATATAGTTTGCATCATTAAAATAGGCTTAAGCTAAAGGTCTGTAGGGGGCGTGCATAAGCGCACCAACATGCCTACTGTCCCTGTCCTATTGTTTCTTTTATTTTTCTTATATGTATCCATGTATTCATAACCATGTTTTTACTTATACCCATTATCTTGTAAGCAATTGACAAACCAAATAAATAAATAAAAATAAAATAAAAAGTGTTTTTATTGAAGAGCAACATAACAGACCATGTAAATACATCAACACAAAAATATATAATATTCTCAGGACCTTAAAATGCAAAATAAATGTTCAGACTTATATATGTGCTGTGAAATCAACCTCCTTACCCTTGAATTCAAAATCGTTAAACAACTTAAACACACAGAAACAAACAAACAAAATCTAGGATGAAGATGGAGCAGGGAGGTTAGCTTACAAAACTTTGAAATAGTATTAGCATTAATAGCAGATAAAACAAACAATATTGTTCATAGCAAAAACTTTGATGCAATCAAAGTGTTTCTGATTTTATACAGTCTAGCAAAATAGGACTGTGTTCATTAAAAAGACAGTTGAGCTGTCTAATGTAGTTACTATGATGAAACTTCAAATCAACCAGGCAGGAGAGAAATTTTCAAAAGGATGAAAGGGGCATTTGAGGTAAAACAGTTAAATCTTGACACTATCTCCCTCCAATGTTTTTATCTTTCTCTTTCTGTCTCATTCTCTCTAACCTTCCCTTTCACATGCACACAAAATACAAAAATGTGGTGGCTATCTACCTCTATGTTGCAGAACCAAATATTACAACATCCAGTAATTTTACCTGCAGCATCAGGTCAACTAATATGTATTAATTTCCCATCTTAATATACAGTATGATATTGCAAGTCAGCTCTTTCCCAACCCAATTCCATGTCAAATATTGTGACTGTTTCATATTTGGTCATTTTCTCTTCCATTTCCTCCCCCCAACTCCCATTTCAACCAGAAAATAAAGATAACTATGCCTGTATGTTTTCAATTCACTGTAAATCGAATAGGCAAGAAGAAAATTGTAACTTTTTAGAGAACCACAAAATCCTTTGTCAGTTCTTTGCTTTTAGACTGAATAGAAGACATAGAATGAATGAATGAATGAATGAATGAATGAATGAATGAATGAATGAATGAATGAATTCTTTATTGGCCAAGTGTGATTGGACACACAAGGAATTTGTCTTTGATGCATATGCTTTCAGTGTACATAAAAAGAAAAGATACATTCGTCAAGAATCATAAGATACAACAATTAATGATAGTCATAGGGTATAATAAGCAATCAAATCATACTAGGAAACAGTCAATATAAATCGTAAGGATACAAGCAACAAAGTTACAGTCATACAGACACAAATGAGAGGGGATGGGTGATAAGGAGTGATGAGACGATTAATAGTAATAGTAGTGCAGACTTTGTAAATAGTTGGACAGTGTTGAGGGAATTTCTTGTTTAGCAGAGTAATGGCTTTCAGGGGAAAACTGTTCTTGTGTCTAGTTGTTGTGGTGTGCAGTGCCCGAAAGTGTTGTTTTGAGGGTAGGAGTTGAACCTATTTATGTGAGGGGTCCAGGATGTGAGGGGTCTGTAAATATTTTCCTTCTTTATATTTTGATATATAGAAATATTTTAGAATTGACTTCTTTATGAAGACACTCCAGTCCTATCTAAATTCAAAAAACTGGTATCTGCAATGCATCTGATTTAAAAATCAACCCAAGCAGAAGTTAGAAATTAGATCCTGTAGTTTTTCTTGTTAATATTAGAATCAAAGGAGCCCTCATTAAACACGTTGTTCTGATTGAATGCAGGATGAAAATCTGATCCACCTATATTTACAGAAAAGGCTCCACAAAGTACTGGAAAGCCCTGTCCTTCCTCTTTGCCCTCGAGGAGATTAACCAGAATCCCCAAATCTTACCCAATGTCACCCTGGGCTACAATATTCATGACAACTATTTTAACACAAAAGTGACTTCAGAAATTTTGTTGGACCTGCTTTCAAAGGGAGAGACAGATATTCCGAATTATAACTGTGGAAAATGGAGAAACACACTGACGGTGCTTGAAGGAGCTGATTCAGACATGTCCATTCAGATATCAAGCATGCTGAACATCTTCAAAATCCCACAGGTAGATCTATGCATGTGAGAGCTTGGTCATTTGAAAGGGAATAGAACAAGAATAGAATAGAATAGAATAGAATAGAATAGAATAGAATAGAATAGAATAGAATAGAATAGAATAGAATAGAATAGAATAGAATAGAATAGAATTCTTTATTGGCCAAGTGTGACTGGATACACAAGGAATTTGGTTTTGGTGCATTGGCTCTCAGTGTACATAAGAAAAAAAAATACATTCATCAAGAATCATAAGATACAACACTTAGTGAGGGGATAAAGTCCCTAAAGGCCCAACAAGAGTTGGGGGAGAAGATTCAAGAATCTGAATTAGATATGGCCCAGATGAACTTTTTGTTCCGTGGCCCTTGTCCTAATTGTTGGGCCCTTATTTCCAAAAGAAAAATATCAGGATTGGTAGGGAGAGTTGCAGGACCTGAGCAGTCTGCATGTCTTCTTTGGAACAGATGGCCAAAATGGCCAGTGATGAACAAATAACAATAGAGCTTAAATTTATATACCACTCCATAGTGCTTTACAGCAGGGGTCTTCAACGTTGGCAACTTTAAGACTTGTGGACTTCAACACCCAGAGTTCCTCAGCCAGCTGGCTGAGGAATTCTGGGAGTTGATATCCACAAGTCTTAAAGTTGCCAAGATTGGAGAGCCCTGCTTTACAACACTCTCTGGGTAGTTTACAACATCAGCATATTGCCCCCCAACAATCTGGACCCTCATTTTACCAACCTTGGAAGGATCAATGGCTGAGTCAATAATAACGACAAAAATCTTGATTCCCGGTTTGCAGTGCTTCAGGGCAGGCAGGAATCCGTGACCATAAATGGTTTCTGCCTGTGTTCATGCCCGAGTGCCCCGAGCCATCTAGCTTCGGGGCTAAGCCACCTCCATAGAAGGTGGTGAAGATAGGGGGGTCTGGCAGGGTCGAGACATATCGCACCTTTCTTCCCTAGCTGGCTAAACCCCCTTTTCCGAAGGCAGCTGAGCTGCAGTCAGCAATGGCCGCCACATAGAAGAGCTCAGCTGGAAAAAGAAAGTGCAGCAGGAGCTGTGAAGAAGTGAAAGTGATCTTTGCTGACCGGGACAAAGTAACAGTGAAAGTAACCTGGAATTTAAAACTTATTAAAGATACATAATTTCCAGAGTGTGTTAAGCGGTGAATGGAAGTTAAGGAAAAGCTTTTTTTCTTTTCACTCTCCTTCCGAACGTGACAGCAATAGAACTCTAAGAGAAATCGGAAAATCCGCATTGGAGGTAATTAAATGCTAAAGGGATATGGATTTCTGAATATTTAAAGAAAAATCTTTTTTGCTATAAATGGGAAGGGAGAGGAAAAAAAATTGGAGCAGAATTTGAAAATATGGAGGAGACTGCCTAGAATTCTAAAGAGGTATTAAATATTAATAAGACTTCTAAAAGATATATTTTAATTGGAACTTTGTGATTAAACAGCAACCCCAGAAAGAGAAAAGGAAGAAAGAAAAAAATACTAAAAGAAATAGTTTATTTGGATTGTTTGGTGACTTTGGAACTCTTGGGAATTATTCTTGATTAAAAGCACTTGGGTGGTTGTTTTGGAAAAAAAAAATCTCTTTACAATGGCATCGCTTGCTGATGAACTAAAAAATGAATATCAAAAATACAAAAAAGAAGAACAAGAAGGGAAAGATACTTTGGGCACTCTTTTTCAATTTTTAGAAATAGCGGTATGTACCTATGAAAAATTGACTGCGCAGCAGGACGACTGGGATAAAGAAGAAGCCATCTTTGATGAACAAGTGATTCTATTTGGGGAGGAGGAGAAAGAGGAAAAGAAAAAGGGGACTTTAAGACTTGAAAAAACAACCAAAAAGGAGAAAAATGAGGTGAAAGGTGGATACAAGATTAGAAAACAACAGAAAGGGGGAAAGCAGAAGAAGAAAAAGGAGGTGGAGAGACAAAGGGGTAAAAAGGGCAAGGAGAAGAATAAGCAAGAGAGAAAGGAAGGGATGAGAAGCCTCAATGGTGGGAAGCAAGATTTAAAGAAACAAAATTCATTCAAAGACAATGGGTAAATTTAATTTAAAAAGGGATTCTGTAAAGGTACATAAGATTGTGTTTCTATATGTGTATTTAGAATAAAATGCTTAAGATATAAATGAGTATTAATATCTATGATTAGTTTTTTAATGGCATTGATAGTGGTCTTAACAACATTATATACCTATAAATTTGTCCCTTTATTGTTGTTCATTTTTTCTCTCTTATAAAATACATTGTGTAACTTTAGAATGCACTACACAGAATCCCAATAGAAGTTATGTGTTATATTAAGTATTATTAAATTAGGGGAAAGAGTTAAAGGCATCATACTCCAATCAGTGTACAGGAGAAGTTTTGTTTAAAGAGAAAAGATTAATGGATAGCTGGAAATAGAACAGACAAAGAATGATAAGTATTATGATTTGAATTGAGATTAGATAAATAAAATAAAACTAAGAAAGTTAAAAGAAGGGAGAAGATATATAGAAAATTGAAAATGGTAAAAAGATATGGAATGGTATATAAAATGAATATGATTTTTGAATTTATGTCTATACGAAGAGTTTTAACCCGGGATCAAGCAACTTTCAGAAAAGATATTTTATGTTTTATGTTTTGTTTGTTTGTGTATTGTCCTTGAAAAGTAATAAAATTTCTATTAACAAGAAATATAATTTGAATAATAGAATGAAAGGAAGAAATAAAGAGAAGTTGGGATAAGATATGAAGTTGAACAGATAATGTAAATATATTAAATATATATTAAATTGTGCTTGTATGGAAATGTGATAATTTGGAATTATTCTGTCTCTAAATAAGATGTTTTATTAGTTTTTTCAGAAAAGATCTTTCATGTTATTATATTTTATGCTTTGTTTGTGTATTGTTTTGTAAAAACTAATAAAATTTGTTATTTAAAAAAAAGGACAAAAATCTTTAGTCAGAATTTTGGGCAATCAATACTTTAGTTTTGATCTGAAAGAAAACATTCCCTTCTTTTTCAGGTCAGTTACACTTTTGCTTCCCAGGTTTTGAGTGACAGAAAACGATTCCCTTTTTTTTACTCAACCTTCCCCAAAGAAGCACACAAATATCCAGGGATTGTCAAACTACTCCAACATTTTGGGTGGACATTGGTTGGACTCCTTGCTGCAGATACTGAAAATGGAGAGAAATTCATGAGACTCTTCACACCCAAACTAGTCCAGAATGGCATCTGTGTAATTTTCTCCCAAATCATTTCAGTGAATCTTAGGAGCAATGACTACAGTCCTGGACTTTTCCATGAATGGAGTCAAGTCAAAGTCTTTCTTTACTTTGCCGAGGCCTTAACCTTCTCATATGGAATAGAACATGCCCAACTCATTCTGAGCCAAATGGAGAAATCTGTTGTGGGAAAAATTTGGATCACAACAGCTTTCTGGGACCTTACCTTGCCATTATCATATAGTGCTTTATCTTTCAGGTACACCCATAGTATTCTTTCCTTCTATAGCCGGACAAATCAAAACATTAAATATGATTATTTCCTCAGACTTAACTCTTTTACTAAGGAATTTGTAGATTTAGTATTTTCATGTTCCTATTCAAAGCATGCCCTATTTCTGAAAGGCTGGATAAGATGCAAAGAAAGAGACAAATGGCGGAATGTCTCTCCTGCCCTTCGGGAAAGGATTCTGTCCCTGGATGGCTACCACATTTACCACACCATCTGGACCGTTGCTCATGCTTTACATGCGGCCTATTCTCTCCAATCCCAGAGAAGGGCAACAAAGAATGGAAACTGATCTGGAATTCAAAGACTCCAGCCATGGCAGGTACTTTTCTTTTCCATTACAAAAATTTCTGCTGAAGGAGAGAATCCACTCTCTCATTCTGTAATGTTTGGCTTTTTGTTGATATTTTGCTTAAACAAATATGTTTAATTTTGTTTTTGTTTTTCTGATTTTACAAAGAGGGGAATTTTGTGGTGTTCAGAGCCATCGTCAACTGGCACAGCCCCTATAGCTTTCAAACAAATTAATAGAAGAATTTATATAGTCTATGAGTGAGTGAGTGAACTGGGCTTGGCTAGTCTAGTGAAGATAAGGACCATGGAGTCATGATAGCATTGTTCCAATATTTGAGGGGCTGCCACAGAGAGGAGGGGGTCAAGCTATTCTCTAAAGCAGACAAAGAATAATGGATGGAAACTGAACAAGGAGAGATTCAACCTGGGAATAAGGAGAAACTTTCTGACAGTGAGAACAATCAACCAATGGAACAGCTTGCCCTCAGAAGTTGTGGGAGCTTCATCACTTGAGACTTTCAAGAAGAATGTATGTGAAATGGGGAGGCACAATCATGTTGACTTATGCTTGCTTGTGCTTTGCCATTTTGTGATGGCAGACTGCCATGGACTGGGGGAGGCAAGATAAGGAGGGGGATGCTTGGGGAATCAAAAGTAGAGCCTCTACCATCTCCTGATGCTTCCCCAAGGTCACCCAGCTGGAAGAAGGAGGGAGCCACATACCAAAGTGTGCTTGGGCTGACTGTTATGAAAAGATCTTGCATGGACTTGATTGGTTACAGTAGCAGCAAGTGGACAGTGAGGGGTGGGAAAAGTAGAACTTGGGGATTTTGGCACTCAATTCTCAATTCTGGCAATGCAGTACTGCAATACACTTAATCTGTAATAAAACTATACCTTTCTAAACAAATGAAGCCAAGGATTGTTTCTATTCAGAAGTTTAAGTAATGGATGGTCTTATTTTTTAATAAACCCTTCTGAATAAATCTTTTTTTAACCTTACCTCAGAACATGCAGCCCAGTTTTGTGACTTAACATTTACTTAAGATTTCACATAAACCAATTGTTATTGGTTGGTATTTGCCAGTTCTCCAAACCACTCAAAATTTCGCTACCAGAACTGGTCAGAACCTGCTGAATACCACCTCTGCTTTCCACTTTGTTTTGTGTCCATTGGAAGATGGAAGGGGCTCACTCCAAGGAATGGCCTTCAGCCCTTCAACTCATCCTTGAATTACAGGAAGAACATCTATGCAGTCAGGAAAATGTAGATCTCCGCCTTGCTTTTCTATATTCTTCCATTCTTCCATTTTGCTTGTCCTTTCCAGCTTCACCCTTTCCTGAGCATCGCCCAGTATTACAACAATTCCATGGAGGGAGTATATTTGGATGAAAAAGGGGACCTGGCAGCTGACTTTGATATCATGTACTGGGTGAAGTTTCCCAATCGATCTGTTATCAAAGTGAACATTGGGAGTTTGGAAAGAGAGGGATGCTCAGAAGCCAAATTTAGGCTCACAATGGACCAGAAGGCAATCATGAGGTCCCTGCAGGTCAACAAGGTGGGAAAGTTAATTTCTTTCATATCCCCCATTTTGGAAGCATTTCCTAATATCTGAGGCATGTTCTTAACCGAGTTTCTCACTTGTCTGGCAGAAGGAAGCTACAGGATTTTTCAAAAAATCTTCTTTTTCTTATGTTTATTTTATTAGATTCTGCATGGCTCTTTGCCATGTAGTCATGTCCCAAAGAATTTATTGTGTGCCTTAGGACAGGACATGGAGGGCTCCATTAAAAGCTGCTAATCTTAAGGACTCTGGCCAAACTTCATTCAGGTCTGTTAAGATTCCAAGATCAGGAAGCCCCAAAAAGCCTGTTTGATGGTCCTACAGACATGTCCATGTTACCTTCTGATATCCTGCACCTGTCTAGTGCTGCTCAGAGCAGAAGAGAAAGATAGAGGGCTAAACAAGGAAGCTTGGGTAGAAGTTGGTCATAAAAAGGAGAGGAGAAGCAAAGGAGTTAAGTGGGAGGTTTGGGGGAAGTTTAGAAGCATCTTTGGTAAGGTTACTGAATGTTTTTTTTCTGAGTCTGGAACAGGAATATTCCACAACTCACATCCCTCATATCCTGGACATAAACTGTTTCAACTCCTCTCCTTAGGACAGCATTGTATGCCAAAATAATTAGACATAGGGACATAGGGAATTGCATGCCAAAATAATTAGACATAGGGACATTTTTTCCCCTTGTGCCATCACTGGGCTGAATACCTATTTTTCAAAGTTCTGTCTAATATCTATGTGCATTTACCCATGTAGTGTGACTGTAGTATTATTATTATCCATTTCCTCTTCTCTATTACCCGCTTTTATTGTCATTATTGATTATTATTACTCTGTTGCTTTGCATGGACACTGAGAGCTTCTGACACAGAGAGAAATTCTCATACTTGACCAAATAAACTATTCCGTTCCTTTCCATTCTGTTCCGTCCCATTCTGTTCTATTCTATTCAATATTATATGCAGTTCTGGGTTTCTGCAAATATCAAATATGACACAATAGAGTTAGAAAAGATTCAGAAGGGAAAGGCTAAGGTGATTATGGGGCTGGAGCAGCTTCCCTTTGAGGAAAGGTTGCCTTACTAGAATAGAATAGAATAGAATAGCATAGAATAGAATAGAATACCTTTATTGTCATTGCATTCCATGAATACAATGAAATTGGAAAGCTACTACAGCACAGTGCTCCAAGCACCACATCACAATCACACTACAGAGTATTTAAAATTTATATTATTATTATTATTATTATTATTATTATTATTATTATTATTATTATTATTATTAATAATAATAATAATAATAATAATAATAATAATAATAATAATAATAATAATAATAATAATAATAAAAACTTAGTCTAAAACCTATCTAAAATATTTAGTAAGTTAAATAGTTTAAAAATGCCACTATATACACTGGACTAAATCACAAATGCACTGTTTGATTCAAGACAATTATTGCCTTGGAAAAGAAACTGTTTCTCAGACTATTAGTCCTCATTTTAAGACACCTATAACGTCTCCCTGATGGTAACAGTTTGAAACATGAATGACCAGGATGAGAATGGTCTGTGGAGATTTTTAGTGCTTTGGAGGGTTTGTGGGTTTTTGTTTTGTTTTTTTGCATAGAAATGTGGTGTAAAAAAGGGGACGTTGCTGAGGTTTACAAAATTACATATGGTGTCGATAAAGTGGACAAAGAAAAGTTATTTTTCTCACCCTAAAGCACAAAAACCAAGGCCATCTAATGACATTGAATCATGGAAGAATCAGAATAGATAAAAGAAAGCATTTTTTTCCACATAGCATGCAATTAAACTTTGGGCTTTCGCTCCCAAGAAGATGTGGTGCTGGCTACCAGCTTAGCTAGCTTCAAAAAAAAATATGTGCCAATTTAATTAGAGGGCAAAAAGCATCATTTAGCAAGCATTCTGTGACACAAGAGAATGATTGACATTAAACACAATATTTTTGCTATCTTCACTTGCAGCTGTTGAGGTTTTCTATGCTAGGACTAATTTCACAGGAACATCAGTTCCGCCTATTTCATTGAATGTTTCTTTTCTTTATCTTTAGCCCCTGCCAAGGTCTCGGTGTGTGGATAGCTGCCTGCTTGGGTTTGTCAAGCTGATTGATGAAAACAAACCGGTTTGCTGCTATAGTTGTATTCCTTGTGCAGAAGGGACCATCTCCACTCAGGAAGGTGGGTGACTCCAGAGAGAAAAGCTGTTCATGTCTTACTAGTTTTGAATAGCCACAATTAATTCTATCATTTGAGTTCATTTAATCTCTATCCTGCATTTTTATTTCATTTCACAATAGGTCCGTGGCCTAATTCAGTAAAAAATATAAAACCAAAACCAGTAAAAACTGTTTCAATTAAAAATTAATAACTTAATTTTATATATAGAGATATATATATATTTGTTTTCTTAAGTTTTCGCGGGTAATTACTGTTAGGGATAACATTGTTTACCCTAACTGGTTTAGGTAAAATAATAAATATGTTATCATGGTTTGTTAGTTAAAGTGTCTGTAACTTTAACTGTAAGAATGTAATTAAGGGAGTGGTTGTAAAAGCACCATAAAAGAAGCAAGGCACTGCAGCTTGCTCTTTCTGGCTTGATGATCCCTAATTACTGGATTGAATTGAAAACTGCATTTTTCCCCTACTGGAACGGGAGAGAGAAAGGACTGATTTATTGTAAGTGAACTGACATTGGATATTCTACACGGACTTTGCTAATTGAATATCCTTGAATGGACTGACTAAAATGATACATGACTAATGGACTGTTATTTTGACTATGCTATAAACTCTAAATGGAATAAACTATATTTTTGATAGCACAAGGGTATCTGTTATTTTTACTGTATGTTAACTAACATACAAACTTATCTCACACATTTATCTGTGTGCCTATCTGACTAACGCTGCACATTCTGTTTAGCTTGTCTCCTTAACTCTGGTTGGGGAACACAGGCTTAACACTTACATGTATGGCATTCAGCTTAGTTCGGGTATTTTCCCACATCATCATAGTTGTGCTTTTAAAGTTGTAGCAACGTTTCAGCGGAATCTCATCTGCCATCATCAGGCTTCTGTATAGTGTTCATCTGTGAGTCAGACTTTTACAGTGGTTTCAGATTTAAATTTGGGGCAGCCTATTGCTGTGCCAGAATGGTTTTTTCTTCCTCCTGATTGGTTGGGAGTCTTGGTCTGTGTTTATTCGTCTTGGAGTTTGCTGTTTTCTGCTTGATTGGTGTTTCTGATATCTTCTGTCTTTTTTTTTGGCTCTTTTTGTATCTTGATTGGCTGGCAGCATTGTGTTACTTTATTGAAGGCCTTTAGTGCAGCTTGGCTTTGGGTAAATGGACGGCTATCATTAGTTAGGAAGCTGGGTTTCATCTGGGTGCCTGGTTGGGGTGTGTTTGAGCTGGAGGTATTGGGGGGATCTGTTTGTGCCCAGGTGTTTGCCTGGCTTGTGGTGTGGAGATTTTTTTGTTTGTGAGTGCAGGCTTCCAAATCATTTGGAACTCGAAGCCAAACAGCAAGATCACAGCTCACCAGCTCAAATCCCCCAGCAACTAAGACTAACCAGAGCACAACCAAGCCCCCACCTGAACAGAACACGCCTCCAGCCAATCAGAACATGGCCAACCCCCCAACCAATCAGAACACCACCAAAGCCCCAACCAATGAGAACACACCCACACCCAATCAGAACACAGCCAAGCCCCCACCCAATCAAGTCACAACCCCCACAGTTAAAAGGAAGAAGCAGCTGCAAGCTCACATCACTCTGAGAAGCACAGAGCTGAAGACCAAGCCTGAAGATGATGAATGAGACTTCATCGAAACGTTGCCTAGATACTTCCAATCTTACACGGGAGAAAACCCGAATAACCAAAGATCCATATATATATGTGTGTGTGTGTGTGTGTTTTCTGAGGTTCTCAGATTTGTTCTCATGGGTATTTGTATCACTCTGTGCTGTACAGAGGCGAATACACAAGCCTGAAGATGATGAATGAGACTTCATTGAAACGTTGCCTAGATACTTCCAATCTTATGCGGGAGAAAACCCGAATAACCAAAGATCCATTTATATATACTGTTACAACTTAAAGGTAGAAATAATTATATAATATATGGAATAGTAACCCATATAATTAGAAACTATGTGAATATGAGTGAATACCGATACTGGACCAAAATCCAATAGATTTTATCCAATAGACTCTATTCTATTCTATTCAATCCAATAGATCCAATAGATTCTATTCTATTCTATTTACCATTTTTCTAATCATGCAATAGAATTCTCCAGTATTATTAAAAACGGATACAAAGGAGTATCTCCACACAAGTGTATATATTGATTTAATGCATTCCCGTATGCAAAATTACTTCCTACCTGTGCTTATTGACAGTCTTGTGAACAAAAATCCTACAAAGAGAACATCAAGAGATTTTGCATTTGTTCTTTCCAGATGCCAAACATTGTTTGAGATGCCCCAAGGACCAGCAACCCAACAAGAACCGAGATCAGTGTGTTCCTAAGGTGATAACCTTCCTATCCTACTCAGAAGATCTGGGGACCATCCTTACTTCCTTTGCTTTACTTTTCTTTTTGAGCACAGGCTTTGTTTTAAGCATATTTATTAAGCATCTGGACACTCCAATAGTCAGAGCCAACAACCGGGGCCTTTCCTACCTGCTCCTCATTTCCCTCCTGCTTTCCTTCTTGTCTTCCTTCCTTTTCATCGGCCAGCCAAGGAAAACCACCTGCCTTCTGAGACAAGCAATCTTCATCATCATTTTTTCAGTGGCCGTCTCTTCTCTCTTGGCCAAAACCATCATGGTGGTGTTGGCCTTTCTAGCCACCAAACCTGGAAATACTGTGAGAAGATGGCTGGGGAAATCTTTGGGCAACTCCATTGTTCTTTCTTGTTCTATTGTCCAAGTTATAATCTGTGCTACGTGGTTGAGCACCTCTCCCCCCTTCCCAGACTCAGATATGCATTCTCAGGCTGGCCAGATTGTCCTGCAGTGCAACGAAGGATCAGTCACCATGTTTTACACTGCACTTTGCTACATGGGCTTCCTGGCAGCTGTTTGTTTAGTGGTAGCTTTCCTGGCCAGGAGATTGCCTGGGGCCTTCAATGAAGCCAAGCTGATCACCTTCAGCATGCTGATCTTCTGTAGTGTTTGGATCTCCTTTGTGCCCACCTACCTCAGCACCAAGGGCAAATATATGGTGGCCGTGCAGGTCTTCTCCATCTTGGTCTCCAATGCTGGGCTGCTGGGCTGCATCTTTTTTCCCAAGTGCTACATTATCCTTTTTCGACCTGATTTGAATACAAAGGAGCAGCTTATTCTGAAAAGCAAAACAGAAATATGACTTTTAACATGCATAACTTAGTAAACACCGGAGATCAATATGCTTATCTCTGTTCCCCAAGATAAATGTTTAGATCATATATGATAATATTTTAGGGAAGTTCATTTTATCTGCATTATACTTCCATTCTGATAACACCCAATTTGATAACAATTGCTTCTTTTAAAGATTTGATAAAATCAGAACTTCAGTTTTTTCCTCTCCACACATACAAATTCAGGAGCCAAAAGAGAAGATGAACAAAAATGAAGACTTCTGAGAAATCAGACTCTCGGTATTTTGTGAGACATTCACTATTATCCTGTGATTATCTTTGGATCTGTACAGTATATGAATCTTTCTATGCAATGATATCAGATCTCTTGGATTCATTCATATTTAATCTGATCAAGAAGCAGGAATTTGGCTTTAACTGGGTCCTATTTGAAACTGTAGATTACTATTACCTTCTCTACTGCTATAGTAAAGTGATCCAATAAATATATTTCCTATCATGACTAATGGCATTTGGTTGCATTTATGATCTTTATCCATTCTTTTGCTATTGTGGGTTTTGTTGCCTAGTTTTGAAATGATTACAAGCCATTTTTTTAATGGTAATTTGTATTTTACTACTTTGCAAAGAGAATGTATCACATATTCTTAGGTACAGTGGAAACACCTTAAGCCACCAATATATTTTCTTTATATTCACCACTGCAGGTTTAATTCCCACCTTTTCCTCATTGGCTGACTACTCAGGCCATCACAATCTATCCAATGTGCCTAAAGTGAATGCATTATTCCCTGCCCCTTATTTACAATTTATCTATAATAACTATTAGTGTCAACTCATAAAATATTTATCTGGTCTTTTAGAGTTGCCAACAGAAAGGGAGGGGGGAGCAGTGCAGCAGCTTGCAAAAACAAAACTTCATTCTATAAATATTTTCAAAGATAGTTTCTAGGCGACCGAAATTTCCGCCTCGCAAAATTCTAACTGGAGAGTATGATTGATGACTCTTGGCTATGGAAGTTAGTGAATATGAATTATGATACATCAGGGGGAGGGTGAACCAGGGTCAAGGGTGACAATGAATGATGTGTCTCAGAGTTAGTTGCACCCAGGCAGCACCGGCATGTTTATGCCTAATAAATCTTCTTTTAGCTTTGAAAATCCAGCTAGAGATTCATGATTAAAATGGGGGTAACTATATTCTAGTGCAGAGGTCTCCAAACTTGACAACTTTAAGAATTGCGGACTTCAACTCCGAGGAAGTTGAAGTCCACAAGTCTTAAAGTTGCCAAGTTTGGGGACCTCTGCTCTAATGGCTTGTCCTGTCAGGATTGGTGTGGGTAGTCATGGTGGTTCTTTGAATAGCCTGTTTACTATTAGCTTGTTTGGCAGTTTCTTGATTGGAGTATTGTTTACCTCTTTATTGTTCATCTGGTGTTCATGTTGGTGTTTATCACCACTCAACTCAAGATGTTGATTGTTGATGGGGGGAAGATATTTTGGTCTTTTTTGTTTCTTTTTTGACTTGTTCATTGTTCATTGTCTCTTCTGAATGTTATATATATGCTGCCCATGTGCTCATAGATGGCCAATTTGTCAGAGTGCCAGGCTTCCAAGAATTCTCTAGCATTTTGTCCTTAACTTAGTCTAGGATGGTCAGTTTCCCAGTTAAAACTATGGTTCAGCCTGTCCATGTTTTGTGAAACTAAGGAGTTTTCCTTATGTCTTCTAACTGCTAGTTAGTGTTCATGAATGCACTTGGCTAGTCTTCTGCTTGTTTATCCAACATAATGGCTGTTAAACTGTATGTTGTAAATGACTCCAGTTTTTTCTTCTTCTGGGGCTTCTAGGTCTTTTGGTGCTTAAGATGCTTAAGCTTAAGATGCTTTGCTTAAGATGTTTTGGACAATTTTAGTTGGTTTGTGTGCTATGCAGATGCTGTGTGATTGTAACAATCTGTTGGTGGTTTCTGAGATGTTTTTGATGTAGGGCAATGCTATCTTTTTTACAGCTTGTGTCAGTTGTGTTATACTCTGCTGAATGGTCAGACACTTTTTGATTTAAAAAAATAGAACAGAATAACAGAGTTGTGAAAGTTGCATGGATAGTCACTTTGTTGGAAGATGTTGTATAGATATGTTTCCCTTTTCTGATATTCCAGGTTGCTGCAGTGTGTTTGTGCTCATCTGAATGATGCTTTTACCCAGTTTCTTTTTTTTTGAAAATTTTATTGATTTTTAAAAACAAACATAAACAAACAAAACATAAAACATAAAAACATAAAACATCTTTTTTGAAACCAGCATAATCCTGGGTTGCATCTCTTCATACAGACACAAATTCAAGTTCATGCTCATTATTATATTCCATTCCATATCTTATTACTATTTATTCTACATTTTCTATATAGCTTCTCCTCTCTTTTAACTTTTTAAATTTAATTTTATTTATTTCATCTCAATTCAAATCATTGTACTTATATTCTTTGTCTGTCCTGTTTCAATTGTCTACTATCTTTTCTCATTAAAAAAAATTTCTCCTGTAATCACTGATTGGAGTATGATGCCTTTATATCTTTCCCCTAAAATTATAACACTTAATATAATACATAACTTCCGTTTGGATTCTGCTTGGTACATTCTAAAACTACACACTGTATTTTGAAAAAAGAAAAAATTATAGATGTATAATATAATTAGAACAACAATCCATACCAATTCAATTCTATCATTAACATTAATATTCATTTAAATCTTAACATTTTACACATTACTTTTCAGATAAGTATCATACTTCTATGGTGTGTGCAGTGTGCAGCAGCAGCCAAAAAAGCTAATGCAATCCTAAATTGCATTAACAGAGGGATACAATCGAGATCAAGTGAAGTACTAATACCCTTCTATAAAGCCTTAGTAAGACCACACCTAGAGTACTGCATCCAGTTTTAGTCACCACACTATAAAAAAGATGTTGAGATTCTGGAAAAAATTCAGAGAAGAGCAACCAGGATGATTAGGGGACTGGAGGCTAAAACATACAATGAACGGTTGCAGGAACTGGGCTTGGGTAGTCTAGTGAAGAGAAGGACCAGGGGAGACATGATAGCAGTCTTCCAGTGTTTGAGGGGCTGCCACAGAGAGGAAGGGGTCAAGCTATTTTCCAAAGCACCCGAAGGCCAGACAAGGAATAATGGATGGAAACTTAACAAGGAGAGATTTAAACTGGAAATAAGAAGAAACTTTCTGACAGTGAGAACAATCAACCAATGGAACAGCTTTGTCTTCAGAATTTGTGGGAGCGCCATCATTTGAGACTTTCAAGAAGAGATTGGACTGCCATTTGTCAGAAATGGTGCTGGGTCTCCTGCTTGGGTGGGGGGTTGGACTAGGTGACCTACATGATTCCTTCCAACTCTGATTATCTGTTATCTGTTAGAATGGTTGTGATAACAGAACTGTTGGCTGGAGTTCTACAGAAAAGTAAACAAGAAGTCCAAGGGGAAATAGACAAAATATTTAGAATCCATACAAACTATGCAAGAAGATATAAACTTCAAAGTGAGGTACATGTGAGATTTACTAAAAAGACATTGAGAGATGAAGTACTCAAAAGATCAAGACGTCAGCCTTTCAAATATAAAGTGAAAGAAATTGTGACTTTGAAACAAATCCCCAGGAGAGTAAGAGATCAAGGGAGACAGTATCAATTCTTGACAGCTCAACTGATTAAATATAATGTGATTTTCAGATGGCTGATACCAGAGGGACTCCTGGTTATCTCGCAAGATAAAATATTTAGTCTGGACTCATTAGACAAAGCATATGATTTTTTTGATCATCATTTTACTGCAAGTGAAGAACAGGAAAGCAGAGGAGAGATAAAAAGTGAAAGGCAAGAAGAAATCCAAGCAGAAGAAAAGACTTTGCAACAAGAAGAGAGTGAAAATGAAAAAAGAGAGCAAGCAGAACGAGAAGGTGCAAGAGCAAAAGAACAGAGAGAGATAAGACAACTAAGAGTATAAAATCTATATATAAATGAAGTGATGGAAGAAGAAATACAGATGTTATCAATCAACAGAAATGGATTGAAGTCCCCCATGAAAAGGAAAAAACATTTATTAATTACAAAAATTAAAACTGGACTTAATTTGTCTTTAAGAAGTGCATATGAAAAAGCAACATGGCAACTTATTGGAATACCCCAAAATTGGGAAATTATATTCTGTATTGGCATAACAAAAGAAAAGAGGGGTGGCATTATATGTTAAAGAAACATTAAAAGCTAAACAAGTATATTCAGATGAAGAAGGGAGGATATTGATGGTGGAGGTTGTAATAAATCAGAAACAGAGTTTTTTCATTGCAATATATGCACCAAATAACAAACAAGAAGAATTTTATGAAAAACTCCACAAGAATATTGGGACTTGGTCCAGAGAGGTTCAGAAAGGACAAAAGCAGTGCACAGATTACTGTTTTTCAAATTTCAAAACAAGTGACTCTAGGGTATTTTAATCATTTCTATTATTTATGTATTATATAATATAATGCACTCCTCTCATTCATTCTCCCTTCCTAGTTTTAGGCTTTCCTGGGAATGCTTGTGGAAGTTTCACAGCATGTGAAGGTGCTGCAGCTTGGAGAGCAGAAATCTGGGGTGATCAGTCAGGTTTTGGAGGGGGAAGGAAAGTTTGGAGGTGAAAAAAAAGCACCTTCTCTCCAGATACTCCAAGCCACAAGTGGGGAGGGAACAGAGTAACATTTTAAAAAAGAAATCTTTTCTTATAAAGCAGTATTTCTCAACCTTGCCAAGTTTAAGAAGAGTGGACTTCAACTCCCAGAATTCCTGAGCTAACGTGACTGGAAGAGGAATTATGGGAGTTGAAGTCCACAAGTCTTAATACTGTCAAGTTTGAAAACCCCTGCTCTAAAGGATGGGAAAGGGAGACACATTTCCACCTGAAATACAGGTAGTCCTTGACTTACCACCACAATTGAGCCCAACATTTCTGTTGCTAAGTGAGGCATTTGTTAAGTAAATTTTGCCCCATTTTATGACCTTTCTTGCCACAGTTGTTAAGTGAATCACTGCAGTTGCTAAATTAGTGGCAAGGTTGTTAAGTGAAGCTTCCCATTGACTTTGCTTGTCAGAAGGTCAAAAAAGGTGATCATATAATCCTGGGACACTGCAACCATTATAGATATGAATCAGTTGCCAAGCATCTGAATTTTGATCAGATGACCATGGGGATGCTATAAGGGTTGAAAGTGTGAAAAAAACAGTCATAAGTCACTTTTTTCAGTGCTGTTGTAATTTTGAATGGTCACTAAATGAACTGTTGTAAGTCAAGGACTATCTGTACATGTTTCTAAGTAGTTAGATATGGGAAGAGAGTGAAAAGGAATACCCCAAATCGTTATCACAAATGCACTCCCTGTTTTGTTCAGTCAGGTGAACTTGCATAGGACATCGAGGAAAGGCAATGAAAACTTTGAAGTGTGTTGCAGCATTTAGAACAGAAGAGAATATTTTATTTGGCCAAGTGTGATTAGACACACAAAGAATTTGTGTCTGGTGCAGAAGCTTTCAGTGTATATGCAAAGCACCAGTGTAATCATCATTATCATCATCATCATTATAAGGGGGTAGTAAAGAAGATAAGAAGGATAATAATATTACTACAGCCATACAACATGGGTAAACAGACATCAGATAGTATATTGGACCACTATTGTTTGCATACAAAGTCCATTTATGCAGAAATCTTCATTTTTATTTATCTTTTAGAGAACTTTGTATTTCTTTGTCATATAGTGGTGATCTCATTCTACATATCTTGAGAAGAAGAGATTAAAAAAACAAATTAGGTATTATAGTAGAAGTATAAAGCAGATAGAACAGGTTTCCCCTAACACAGGTGTCCTCAACCCCCACAAGAAACTGGATTGCACAAACAAGCAAAGCCCCATATGCAGGATGCAAACAGTATGTGAAACCATACCCTCTCCAATCCATGGAAAACCTCTCTCCATAGAACCAGTCCCAGGTGCCCAAAAGGTTGGGAGCTGCTGCCTGAACAAATGATTGATCTAAACATTTGTTTTGGGGAACAGATATAACCATTTAAAATGATAAACATAACCTTTTAAAAATTTAAGATCAAGGAGATCCAAACACTATCGAAAACCAGCATGCTGAAGGTGATCAGTTTGACTTCATTGAAGGCCCAGGCAGCCTCTGGGCCAGGAAAGCTACTGTGAAGTAGATGGCTGCAAGGAAGCCCATGAAGAAGAGTGCAATGGAAAACATGGTGACCGAGCCTTTGTTGCACTGCAGGATAATCTCTCCAGCCTGGGAATGCATATCTGAGTCTGGAAATGGGAGAGAGGTGCCCAACCAGATAGCACAGATTATAACTTGGACAACAGAGCAAGAAAGAACAACAAAATTGCCCAAAGACTTCCCCAGCCATCTCCTCACATTATTTCCTGGCTTGGTGGCTAGGAAGGCCAGCACTACCACAATGGTTTTGGCCAAGAGAGAAGAAACAGCCAGTGAGAAAAGAATGCTGAAGGCTGCTTGTTGCAAAAGACAGGTGACTCTCCTTGGCTGTCCAATAAAAAGGAAGGAAGAGAAGAAGCAAAGCAGGAGGCAATGAGAAGCAAGTAGGACAGGTCCCGGTTGTTGGCTTTGACTATTGGAGTTTCCAGATACTTAAGAAAAATGCTTAACACAAAGCCAGTGCTGAAAGAGAAGAATAGAGCAAAGGAAGCAAGGACAATTCCCACATCTTCTGTGTAGGAATACACTGATCTTGGTCCTTGTTTGGGTACTGGTCCTCAGGGCATCTCACACAATGTTCAGCATCTGCAAAGAACAAATGCAACATTCCCCTACTTTACTAATGTGGAAATCTTTCCATGTTACAGAGGTTAACTTTATTCAAAAAATGTGGAATTGAACTGTTTTTGAGGAACTTTGGCTGCATTGAATGTGTTTAATTGCTAAGTCAATGATTTGTAGATATGGGAAAAGTACTTCGTATTTCAGATATTATAGACTAGATTCATGACTTGCATTATTTAGGAATAAAAGGTATCTGAAAGTTGCTTTTTTCAAGAGGCAACTGGAT
Source organism: Hydrophis major (assembly GCA_033807585.1). Taxonomy (NCBI): domain Eukaryota; kingdom Metazoa; phylum Chordata; class Lepidosauria; order Squamata; family Elapidae; genus Hydrophis; species Hydrophis major. Next base: position 52,269,104 of record CM066329.1, read on the forward strand.
ATTCTGATTTTTCTCTGAAGATGTTTTGCTTTTCATCCAAGAAGCTTCTTCAGCTCTGATTGGATGGTGAGGACCTGGATGATTGAAAATCTCCATAGACAGATAAAAAAGGCACTTATCCCCCAACAATCAATAGATGATGATATCTATTTATCATTGGCACTGGTTTTATTGTTTTATTTTTTAAATTTAATATCCCTCCTTTATTATTTTATAAACAACTCAAGGCAGAGAAGATATCTAATGTTCCTTTCTTCCCCTGTTTTCTAGAGTTGAGACTCTAGAAAAAGTAAAGAGAAGAGCAACTAGGATGATTAGGGGACTGGAGACTAAAACATATGAAGAACGGTTACAGGAACTGGGTTTTGAAGAGAAGGACCAGGGGAGGCATGATAGCAGTCTTCCAATATTTGAGGGGCTGCCACAGGGAGGAAGGGGTAAAGCTATTTTCTAAAGCATCTGTAGGCCAGACAAGGAATAATGGATGGAAACTGAACAAGGAGAGATTTAACCTGGAACTAAGGAGAAACTTTCTGACAGTGAGAACAATCAACCAATGGAACACCTTGTCCTCGGAAGTTGTGGGAGTGCCATCACTTCAAACTTTCAAGAAGAGATTGGACTCCCATCTGTCAGAAATGGTGTAGGGTCTCCCACTTGGGCGGGAGGTTGGACTAAATGACCTACAAAGTCCCTTCCATCTCTGATTATTTGTTATCTGTAACTATCTAATGAGCCCACTTGATCTTGAAGAAATTTCAAAACCTGGACAACAATCATTTTATGATTTCTAAAGTTACCAGAGTACAGGTTCTTACAAAACTGTTCCACTGGGGAAAGTTGGACTCAAGAGCTTCTAACCAGTCTGGATTCTCACAAATACATTTTTCTTCCCTGTTCCCTTGTTTATGAAATCACAGGGCAGGACAGAGGTGATGCTTCTTCTCTTTATAATTATCAACATCACATTGATTTATTGACTGCCTCCCAATCACACCTCTAGGGAATTTTCCAAAATTCACTACTGAGCTGACATAAACACTACTTTCAAGAGCAATAGAGGAGACACCATCATTTTGGCACTCAGGGACAAAAAAACCCCCTTTACTATCTGTTGTGAATGAATAAATGTGTTAATAAAGTTATCAAGAGCTTGAAGTTAAGTGCAGGGTTCTGGCCCTGCACTTCTGATTGGCCGTTAATGGTGACATCAGATTGGTCCATTCAGGTGAATCTGATTGGCCATTAACGAGCCTCTCCTATTGGTTAACGGAGCTAGCGCTCCCTGTTTTTCATTGGTTGAATATCTAATAAGTTGCCTATATAAGGAGGGCCGTTGCAGCCATTGAGCTGAGCTGTCACACTATGTTAATAAACAGTTTTGAAGTTCACCGTTTCACCGGCTCGTCTCCATTCTTTGCGCCCACGCTCAGAATTTAACAGTGGTGACGAAGGTGGGATGTGGAGACATCAGAGCTGACTGAACAACGAAGAACAATAACTGAGCACGTGGCTGAAATGCACAACGGCGGAACCATGTCTGGCGGCGTCATACCACCCATTCCATTCGACCCAGTGCAAGAAGACTGGGACTCCTATGTGGATCGTTTCCAAATGTTCTTGGAAACCAACAATTTGAAGGATGCCACTACCGGGAAGAAATGGGTGGTATTCCTAATGCATTGCGGGCCGACCGTATTCAAGATGGCCAAGGTACTAGCGAAACCGGCAGAAGTAAAGTCTATGGACTGGGACGTCCTTGAACCCCTACTGAGAGCCCACTATGCACCGATCGTGCCAACACTTGTTAGACGGCATGAATTTTACCAGAGAAGTCAACAGAAAGGCGAAAGTGTTGCTGATTTCATAGCTGATCTCCGGAATCTGGGAGGCCTATGTGGGTTTGCCGACCTCGAAGAAGCCCTGAGAGACCGAGTAATTCTGGGATTAGAATCACTGCACACTCAGAGTAAGCTGATGGCGAAAGGCGACATTAGCCTTAAAGATGCCATCGCTGAAGCTACTGCAGCAGAAGCAACCAGGAAGTCGGCTGTCCGAATGCGCTGCAACCACACCCCGGTTCACCAACCGACCTGCGAAATTTAACCCAAGTCAGATGGGCAGCTTTTAACAGCCCACCACGAGGACCTCTCTTCGTCATCAGACAGCGACGAAGAAGAGGTCCATCGACTTCGGTCCGAACGGGACCAACGCCAGAGATCTCAGTACCAATGCACTAGTTGTGGGCCAAGCCACCCCTGATCAGAATGCAAATTCCTCGACGCGCTCTGCCATGTGTGCGGGAAAAGAGGCCATATTGGACGGGTCTGCAGAAGCCAAATAGGACCCAGCCAGCCCTCGAAGGGGGCTAACTATCTTCAACCGACAGGAAGCCATCCTGTAAGGTGAGAACCCGTGAACCACCAATGGAACAACCACTCCTACAGAAACAAAACCCTAAACCGCCCCATGAAGCGAGAAGAGGCTCACCAAACTATCATGATCGGTCACGCCTCCTCTCTGGATGCCAAGAAGATCCGAGTTAAAGTGGCCATCAAAAACCAGCCCTGCATGATGGAAGTCGACTCAGGATCGTCCCTCTCGATGGTCTCCTGGAAGACCCTCAAGCAACTCATCCCTACTGTCCGGTGACAAGACCTCCGATTCCAAAGACTCATACTCAAAGACTATCAAGGGAATCGGATTCCAGTCGTAGGATCCAGTCAAGTCCGGGTATCATTCAAGAACCGTACAGCATTCCTACCCCTGACTGTGATCGACAAGGACGGACCTAGCCTGTTAGGTCTCCAATGGTTCACTCCACCCGGAATTGAAGTGGCAGGCATTCACTGAATCGGTAGCAGCGACTGGGAAGAGGACCTCGTCCAAGAATTCAAGGACGTCTTTGCAGAAAAACTAGGTGAGTACAAGGGGACCCCGATATCATTTAACCTCAATCCCAAAATAGCTCCCATCCGCCTTAAGCCTCGTCGAGTTCCATTTGCCCTTAAACCAAAGATTGACGAGCAGTTTGATAAATTAATAGCCCAAGGTGTGCTAGAACTAACCTGTTAAGCCTGGTTTCCCCAACCAGGGTTAGGGAGACAAGCTAAACAGAATGTGCAGCGTTAGTCAGATAGGCACACAGATAAATGAGTGAGCTAAGCTTGTATGTTTATTAACATACAGTAAAAATAACAGATACGCTTGTGCTATCAAAAATATAGTTTATTCCATTATGAGTTCATAGCATAGTCAAAATAACAGTCCAATAGTCATGTTTCATTTAGTCAGTCCATTCAGGGATATTCAATTAGCAAAGTCCATGTAGAATATCCTATGTCAGTTCACTTACAAATCAGTCCTTTGTTTTCTCTCCCGTTCGAGCAATGCAGTCTTGATTCCAAGCAGTAATCTGGGATCATCAAAGCCAGAGAGAGAGCAAGCTGCAGCCTTGCTTCTTTTAAAGTGCTTTCACAACCACTCCCTTAATTACTATCCCACAGTTAAAGTTGCAGACACTTTAACATACAAACTATGACTACATATTATTATTTACCTAAACCAGTTAGGGTAAAACAATGTTATCCCTAACATTCTCCCCTTTTAGGAAATAATAATAAATATAATTATTTACATCTTTAAATCACATTTGTTACAACTTTCTTTAAACTTAATTACTCCTTGAGCTTTTGTAAATTGGTCTGCAATGTTTTCTTCTGTCATGCAGTATTCCAATTTAATTAGCCCACTATTTACAGATTCTCTAACATTTAAGTATCTTAAGTCAGTATGCTTTGATCTAGTTTTTACAGCAATACTAGTAGCTAACTTTATAGCTGCCTGGTTGTCCTCGTACACAATAATGGAATCTTTTACAGTTATACCCATGTCTAATAATAACTGTTTGTACAAAATTAAGTCAGTGCATAATAATGACAGACATGAAAATTCCGCTTCCATTGTGGACAAGCTGATATGCTGTTGTCTGATTGACCTCCACCCTATTAGTGTTTTACCAAATAATATAGCCATCCCAGATGTTGATTTTCTAGTGTTTATATCAGTTGCAAAACTTGCATCTGCATAGGCACTAAGACTCAAATCACCCTTTGGTTCTATATACAATACATGGTTGACTGTTCCTTTAAGATATCTTAAAATTCTCTTTAATGATTGCCAATGACATTGATGTGGATCCGAATTAAAAGGAGCTAGCTGATTTACACTATAAGCTATATCAGGCCTAGACCAATTGCTTATATATGATAAGCTGCCAATCAAAGATTGATATATTGACTTATCAAATTTGGGACTTTGATCATTAGTTTGGCAAACTTCCTGACTCATTGGAGTCTTTGCCGGTTTGCAAAGTTCCATTTTATACGTCTTAATTAATTGGCAAATTTTATCTTCTTGAGATATCTTAAAACCATTTTTTGTTTTGTTAATTGTCAATCCTAGATACTTTTTAATTTCCCCTAAATGCTTTAATTTTATCTTTTTGGCTAATAATGATATAATCTCATTAGCTTCATTATTAGTCTTAGTTATCAAAGCAATATCACCTGTAAATAATAACAGTAATGACACCATTCCATTATTTTCTCTTTTAAACACACATGGATCTGCTAAACCAGATTTAAAACCTATATTGTTTAACTCTTTCACAATATATTGGTTCCACTCAAACCCAGATTGTTTCAACCCGTAAAGACTCTTTTTGAGTTTCCAACAATCATTACTATTTACTTTATTGTCTTTTATACCTACTGGTTTTCTTAAATATATAGTGTGCTGCAATGGTGCATGCAGATAAGCAGTTTCTACATCTAAATGGTTAATGACATAGTTTTTCTTAGCTGCCCACACTAATGCTGCTCTTAAAGATGTTGCTTTAAGACTTGGTGCAAAAACTTCATCGTAATCAGATGCAGTTTGATTAAATCCTTGAGCTACTAACCTAGCCTTATGGGTAACAGTCCCATCATTTCCAGTTTTTACTTTAAATATCCATTTGCACCCAATGGATTTTTCTCGAGGAGATAATTTGGCATCTTCATAAACTTTCATTACCTTTAATGAATTTAGTTCCTTTTCCATTGCCTTTTGCCAATTCTCCTGATCCTTAGCAGGATACATCCTAAGTTCATCTACACTAGTTGGAACTTTAGTTACTTGGCAAACTATACTTGCTTGATACCTATCAGGTGGTCTAGTTACACGTGTAGTACGTCTAGGTATTACAGGACTTACAGGTGGACTTTCATTTATTAACTCTTCTTGATTATCTAACTCTTCCTGATCAACTGTTTCCTCTTGTTCTGGTCCTATTTGCTCTTCTTGGACTTCTTCTTTAATTGGACTCTTCTTATAACGAATCTGATCTTTCTGCCTTTTGTAGGGTTCAATTATTACTTCATTATTTAAATCTTGCTCTAATCTATTCCATCCTACATGTTCTAGGAATTTAGCAATAGCACTGGTGTAAACTCTAGATGTACCTGGTTCCCAGAATCTATAAGATCTATGATTAGATGTATATCCTACAAAATATAATCTTTTAGCTCTATGCTGTCCTTTGCGTCTAAGTTGTGTAAGGATATGCACCCATGCTGGTGCTCCAAATGTGTGCATGTAACTTAAATCAGGTTTTGTACCATGCCACAATGTGAATGGTAATTCACCTGTTGTTGAATTAACAACATTATTTAATATATGATTACCACACATTATTGCTTCTCCCCATAAATTGTCAGGTAATCCTGAATCAGACATCATAGTTCGTGCCATTGATTGTAATGTTTGGCCTCGTCTCTCTATAAAGGCATTATGTTGTGGCCTATATGGTGCAGACTTTTTATGTTGAATACCTAACATTCTTAGTCTGTTCTGGAATTTATTATTTGTAAATTCTGTACCATTATGTTATAAGAGTTACTAATTTCTTTTTAGTTTTCCTTTCAGCAAATTTTATCCAATTAAAGAGATTTTGATACGTTTCAGTTTTGCTCTTCATTAAATAGCAAAACCCATATATAGAATAGTGGTCCATTATACTTAATATATAACGAGCTCCTCCTACACTTGGTTTTTTCGGACCTATTAAATCTGCAAATACTACCTCTAAAGGTTCTTTGGTAGTAAATCCATCAACTCTATTAGCCGGTGTGACCCTGCTCTTACTTTGATTACAGGCATTACATTGCAAATACTTATTACAAGGTTTCAAACTTATTCCCTTAGATAATTCAACAGTTTTCTTAAGCATTTTAAAATTTAAATGCCCTAGCCTTCGATGTAACAAGTGAATACATTCATCATGAGGTTTCTTATTTTCATAAACTGTGTTAGCCACCTTTAAACCATTATCATTTAACACATATAATTCACCTCTTAAAGATGCAGTAATTTTTTTATCTTCTTTTTCAATTATGCAGTTATCTCCTTTAAAAGTAACTATATATCCTAGTTTAACCAAAATTCTAACTGAAATTAAATTAAACTTAAGTTGTGGTACATATAACATTTTTACATTCTCTTTTATAAAAGAACAATACCTTGACCTTTAGCTTTCAGTTTCCAGCCATTGGCTAACGATATCTGCTGTGTACTCTTAGACATTTTAATAAAATTTTTGTTATCATTTGTTATACAGTGGGATGCTCCACTGTCAACCACCCATAAATTATTTTTTACAGCTCCATTAGTATACATGGCTAACTCTAAATTTTTATTTTTATTTTGATGACTTTTAGTATTCTGGCCAGCATTCTGGCACTTTGCTTTTTTACAAAATCTTGCCAAATGTCCTCTTCCTCCACAATTAAAACACTTTTTAATTGCGTATGCAGTAGGAGATTCATTATCTTCTTTTTGAGGTTGCTGCCTCCTTAACTGATCTCTTTCAAGCCTTCTTCTGGCTTCTTCAATCAATCTGCCAGTTATATCAGTTAAAGTTAAACTTTCCTTTGGCAATATTTCAAGGGAAGTTACGTAGTTATCATAACTTTTGTTAAGGGAAGATAGAATTATGTAGACTTGGTGTTGTTCAGAGAAAATAAGCTCTTTCTCGTGCAGTTCTTGAAAAATGCTTTGCATAGTTTTCAAATGACTCAGCATATCACCATTCGTCTGGAGATGCGTACTGAAAAGCTTCCGTGTAAGATTTATGTGAGCACCAACATTATCTCGAACATAAATCCTCTTCAGCTTCTGCCAACACCCAACAGCCGTTTTCTCTCCGTGGATATAAACAAGTTGCTGATCAGTTAAGGTTAACCCAATTATGCAAATAGCTTGTTGATTTTTATGCATAAATTCTTCTATTTTTAGTCTATCTTCTTCATCCTCTGGATCCCATTCTTCTACGTTTGGTGGATTTTCAATTATGTTCCACAAACCTTCTCTTCGTAGAAGCAGACTACATTTCATAGACCATGATATATAGTTTGTTCCATCCAACTTGGATATAAGGGACAAACTTTGTAGATTGACTTGTGCCATGTTTTCTTTTATGGATATAAAACTATAATTAATAAAACACAGCTGTCTGTTTACTGTAATGTATAACAACACAAACTCTCACTTTTACATAAATCTGTTTTATCCTAGTTAAACTGACTTTGCAGCCTCTGGGCCCATAACCAGTGTTAAGCCTGGTTTCTCCAACCAGGGTTAGGGAGACAAGCTAAACAGAATGTGCAACGTTAGTCAGATAGGCACACAGATAAATGAGTGAGCTAAGCTTGTATGTTTATTAACATACAGTAAAAATAACAGATACGCTTGTGCTATCAAAAATATAGTTTATTCCATTATGAGTTCATAGCATAGTCAAAATAACAGTCCAATAGTCATGTTTCATTTAGTCAGTCCATTCAGGGATATTCAGTTAGCAAAGTCCATGTAGAATATCCTATGTCAGTTCACTTACAAATCAGTCCTTTGTTTTCTCTCCCGTTCGAGCAATGCAGACTTGTTTCCTTGCAGTAATCAGGTTTCATCAAAGCCAGAGAGTGAGCAAGCTGCAGCCTTGCTTCTTTTAAAGTGCTTTCACAACCAATCCCTTAATTACTATCCCACAGTTAAAGTTGCAGACACTTTAACATACAAACTATGATTACATATTATTATTTACCTAAACCAGTTAGGGTAAAACAATGTTATCCCTAACACAACCGATCACTCTTCCTGGGAGACCCCAATCATTACACCCATTCAGCTGGATGGATCGATAAGAATTTGTGGGGACTACCGAGCCACCCTGAACCATGCCCTTCAACAAAATGCGTATCCGGTACCGATGGTGAAGCACCTCCTCCATTTCCTGGTGGGCGGAAAAGTCTTCACTAAACTAGACTTAGCCCAGGCATACCAACAACTGCCGGTAGACAAAAAAACGGCAGAGGCACAGACAATCGTTACGCACCGAGGTGCCTTTAAATGTAACTGACTCCAATTCGGAGTGAGTGTAGCCCCGGGGATCTTTCAAAGCTTGATGGAAAGACTATTACAAGGGATAAAAGGCATTGTCCCATACTTTGATGATGTGTTAATCGCTGCCCCTACCCTGAAAATTTTACGGGATCGCCTGAGGTTGGTTCTCCAGAGATTCAAAGATGCAGGTCTTAAAGTGAAGAAAAACAAGTGTAAACTGTGTACGGATCGTGTTGAATTTTTAGGGTATTTAATTGACAGTCATGGCATTCACCCTACCGATAGCAAACTGAGGACAATCAAGAACGCCCCAAAACAATGAAACAAGGCCGACCTCCAGGCGTTCCTAGGCCTTATCAATTTTTATAATGTTTTCCTGCCATACAAAGCAACCCTAGCCGAACCCCTACATTGTTTATTGGACAAAAAAGCAATCTGGGTATGGGGACATAGAGAAGAGCAGTCGTTTCAAAATGTAAAAAAATTATTGACATCTGACACTGTACTAATGCAGTACAATGAGACTTTGCTGTTAACGATCACGTGTGATGCATTGTCTTTCGGAATAGGCGCCATTTTTAGCCACATTTTGCCAAATGGTAGCGAAGCCCCTGTTGCCTATTTCTCAAAGACGCTTTCAAAAGCAGAACACAATTTCAGTCAGATTGATAAAGAAGCCCTTGCTATTGTGTCTGCTGTCAAGAGATTTCATGAGTACGTGTATGGCCGAGCCTTTACTATAGTGACTGACCACAAACCTTTGCTGGGAATAATAGCGAGAGATAGGCCAACCCCCTATATATTATCTCCCAGAATGACTCGCTGGTCAGAATTCTTGGCTGCCTATAATTATCGGCTGCAACACCGCCCGGGGAAGGCCATTCCCCACGCTGATGCATTGAGCCGAGCACCACTTCCAGAGACCATTGATGACCCCGCGCCTACAGTGACAACGTTGCAGATTGAGACACTTCGAACACCACCATTAACAGCCCGAGATATCGCAATGGAAACGAAACGCGACCCCACCTTAGCATGAGTCCTCAGTTGGGTCGAACGCGGATGGCCATTGGACCAGATACCTGATGACTACACCCCATTCAAGAGTCGACAAATGGAACTGTTTTCACAGAAGGGCTGCATTATCTGGGGAGATAGAGTCGTTGTCCCAGAGCGGCTACAACGGGCGGTACTAAGAACCTTGCACGATGGCCACCCCGGCATCGTGCGCATGAAAGCCCTCACACAAAGTTACGCGTGGTGGCCGGGCATCAACAAGCAGATCGAGACATGGGTCAAAGCTTGTCACAAATGCCAGGAAGTAAGCAACGCCCCACTGAAAGCAATCGAAACCGAATGGGAAACACCGTGGGGACCCTGGTCCTGTATTCATCTGGACTTTGCGGGACCTACCAAAGGCCACACATTCTTGTTAACAGTGGATGCCTACTCAAACTGGCTCGAGATCCACAAAATGAGAAATACAACAACCGAAGTGGTCATCAAGAAACTAGACAGACTATTTACAACACACGGATTACCAGACGTCCTGGTATCCGATAACGGACCCCAATTTACCGCATTGTCCTTTGAACAGTACCTGGCGGACCGCGGTATTCGCCATGCGCTGACTTCGCCTGCGCATCTTGCGGCCAACGGAAGGGCCGAGCGCATGGTACAATTCGTCAAGAAAACACTGCACAAAATGGACTATGACAATATCGAAGAAAAAATAAACCAGACACTCCTTTTGCAGCATATCACTCCGCACAGCGTCACCAACAAAACTCCCGCCGAGTTGCTAATGGGGCGGAAGTTCCGCTCCCATCTCGACCGGCTACACCCATCGTACAAACCTGAGAAACCACACGGATCCAGCGGGTGATGCCGTACCTTTCAGGTAGGCGACTTGGTATTTGCTAAGAACTTGTCGGGCGATCCGTTGTGGTCCGAGTAACCGGCCCTAGATCATACCTCGTGAAATGTCACGATAATAGACTATGGAAGCACCATATTGATCAGCTACGATCACGGCTGCAGTCAGGGATCTCCGAGTCCCCTGATTTCCAAACTGAGCGGGGAGGAGATATGGAGGAAGATGAATTTGAACTAACAGAAAGCTTTAATGAAAGAAACGAGAGCGAAACGGAAACACGTGAAGAAGAATCAGGGATGGGAGTGAGCTCGCCTCATGGTGATACCGAAGATGTTGGTGACAACGGAAATTCGAACTCAGAGTTAGAGGCACCCCTTTCACCAGACAACATCCTACCTCAACAAGATTGCAGCCAAATACTGGGTACACAACGAAAGTCAAATAGACTAACAAAACAACCGGCCTATCTCAAGGACTACGTAACCGCACCCTGTAAACGGAACCCGGGGGGAAGGGGTGTTGTGAATGAATAAATGTGTTAATAAAGTTATCAAGAGCTTGAAGTCAAGTGCAGGGTTCTGGCCCTGCATTCTGATTGGCCATTAATGGCGACATCAGGTGAATCTGATTGGCCATTAACGAGCCTCTCCTATTGGTTAATGGAGCTAGCGCTCCCTGTTTTTCATTGGTTGAATATCTAATAAGTTGTCTATATAAGGAGGGCCGTTGCAGCCATTGAGCTGAGCTGTCACACTATGTTAATAAAGAGTTTGAAGTTCACTGTTCACCAACTCGTCTCCATTCTTCGCGCCCACGCTCAGAACTGAGAAGTTGTGACTGTGCTGTAAAGCCTTTTCAGCTGACTTCTACCTGTGCTAGGAAAGCCACAAAAGCAATTGTGATGTTGCATGAGCCCTTGAACCACTCCTTCAATTCTTTGAGAGCTACCTGGCTCTGCAAAACACACAGGAAATGGTTCTGCTCCTTCTCCTGATGTTTCTGTTGCCTCGGACAGTCTGCAGGATGCAAAAGGCCAAGTGCTCCTTAACTTTAGAAAGGGACAAGTCCGATCCATTGACTTATTTCAAGCCTCTAGACTACCTGATTGCTGGAATTGCCTCTGCAATAACCACTTCATTTCTACCCTTCACTTACAAACAGGCTCCAGCTAACAAAGTTTCCTGGTAAAACAGCATGTCCCATTCTGCATGCTATTGATTTAAAAAAAGTTTTAGGTATCCTCTAATTTGGAACAACTGTGCTTTTTCTTATCAAACTATTTTTTTGTCTGGATCAGTAGAGACAGAGGTTGCAGCTCGATCAGACTAAGACACCATCCAATACCCTCTGTTAAGCCTGAGTTCCCCAACCAGGGTTAAGGAGACAAACTAAACAGAATGTGCAACATTAGTCAGATAGGCACACAGGTAAATGAGGGAGATTAGTTTGTATGTTTATTAACATACAGTAAAAATAACAGATACGCTTGTGCTATCAAAAATATAGTTTATTCCATTTATAGCATAGTCAAAATAACAGTCCATTAGTCATGTATCATTTAGTCAGTCCATTCAAGGATATTCAGTTAGCAAAGTCCGTGTAGAAATATCCTATGTCAGTTCACTTACAAATCAGTCCTTTGTTTATCTCTCCCGTTCGAGTAACGCAGTCTTGAGTCCATGCAGTAATTAGGGATCATCAAAGCCAGAGAGAGCAAGCTGACATTCCTTGCTTCTTTTAAAGTGCTTTCACAACCACTTCCTTAATTACATTCCTATATTTAAAGTTGCAGACACTTTAACTTACAAACTATGATTACATATTTATTATATTACCTAAACCAGTTAGGGTAAACAATGTTATCCCTAACATTCTCCCCTTTTAGGAAATAATGATAAATATAACTATTTACATCTTTAAATCATATTTGTTACAACTTTCTTTAAACTTAATTATTCCTTGAGCTTTTGTAAATTGGTCTGCAATGTTTTCTTCTGTCATGCAGTATTCCAATTTAATTAGCCCATTCTTTACAGATTCTCTAACATTTAAGTATCTTAAATCAGTATGCTTTGATCTAGTTTTTACAGCAATACTAGTAGCTAACTTTATAGCTGCTTGATTATCCTCGTATACAATAATGGAATCTTTAACAGTTATACCCATGTCTAATAATAACTGTTTGTACAAAATCAAGTCAGTGCATAGTAATGACAGACATGAAAATTCCACTTCCATCGTGGACAAGCTGATATGCTGTTGTCTGATTGACCTCCACCCTATTAGTGTCTTACCAAATAATATAGCCATCCCAGATGTTGATTTTCAAGTGTTTATGTCAGTTGCAAAACTTGCATCTGCATAGGCATTAAGACTCAAATCACCCTTTGGTTCTATATACAATGCATGGTTCATTGTTCCTTTAAGATATCTTAAAATTCTCTTGAATGATTGCCAATGACATTGATGTGGATCTGAATTAAAACGTGCCAGCTGATTTACACTATAAGCTATATCTGGCCTAGACCAATTGCTTATATATGATAAGCTACCAATTAAAGATTGATATATGGACTTATCAAATTTGGGACTTTGATCATTAGTTTGGCAAACTTCCTGACTCATTGGAGTCTTTGCCGGTTTACAAAGTTCCATTTTATACATTGTAATTAATTGGCAAATGTTATCTTCTTGAGATATCTTAAATCCATTTTTTGTTTTGTTAATTGTCAATCCTAGATACTTTTTAATTTCACCTAAATGCTTTAATTTTACCTTTTTGGCTAATAATGATATAATCTCATTAGCTTCATTATTAGTCTTAGTTATCAAAGCAATATCATCTGTAAATAATAACAATAATGACACCATTCCATTATTTTCTCTTTTAAACACACATGGATCTGCTAAACCAGATTTAAAACCTATATTTTTTAATTCTTTCACAATATATTGGTTCCACTCAAACCCAGATTGTTTCAACCCGTAAAGACTCTTTTTGAGTTTCCAACAATCATTACTATTAACTTTATTGTCTTTTACAACAATTGGCTTTTTCAAATATATAGTGTGCTGCAATGGTGCAGCAAATAAGCAGTTTCTACATCTAAATGGTTAATGAGATAGTTTTTCTTAGCTGCCCACACTAATGCTGCTCTTAAAGATGTTGCTTTAAGACTTGGTGCAAAAACTTCATCATAATCAGATGCAGTTTGATTAAATCCTTGAGCTACTAACCTAGCCTTATGGGTAACAGTCCCATCATTTCCAGTTTTTACTTTAAATATCCATTTGCACCCAATGGATTTTTCTCCTGGAGATAATTTGGCATCTTCATATACTTTCATTACCTTTAATGAATTTAGTTCTTTTTCCATTGCCTTTTGCCAATTCTCCTGATCCTTAGCAGGATACATCCTAAGTTCATCTACACTAGTTGGAACTTTAGTTACTTGGCATACTATACTTGCTTGATACCTATCAGGTGATCTAGTTACACGTGTAGTACGTCTAGGTATAACAGGACTTACAGGTGGACTTTCATTTATTAACTGTTCTTGATTATCTAACTCTTCCTGATCAACTGTTTCCTCTTGTTCTGATCCTATTTGCTCTTCGTGGACTTCTTCTTTAATTGGACTCTTCTTATAACTAATCTGATCTTTCTGCCTTTTGTAGGGTTCAATAATTATTTCATTATTAAAATCTTGCTCTAATCTATTCCATCCTACATGTTCTAGGAATTTAGCACTAGCACTGGTGTAAACTCTAGATGTACCTGGTTCCCAGAATCTATAAGATCTGTGATTAGATTTATATCTTACAAAAAACAATCTTTTAGCTCTATGCTGTTCTTTGTGTCTGAGTTGTGTTGGGATATGCACCCATGCTGGTGCTCCAAATGTGTGCATATGTAACTTAAATCAGGTTTTGTACCATGCCACAGTGTGAATGGTAATTCACCTGTTGTTGAATTAATAACATTATTTAATATATGATTACCACACATTATTGCTTCTCCCCATAAATTGTCAGGTAATCCTGAATCAGACATCATAGTTCGTGTCATTGATTGTAATGTTTGGCCTCGTCTCTCTATAAAGGCATTATGTTGTGGCCTATATGGTGCAGACTTTTTATGTTGAATACCGAACATTCTAAGTCTATTCTGGAATTTATTATTTGTAAATTCCGTACCATTATCTGTTATAAGAGTTACTAATTTCTTTTTAGTTTTCCTTTCAGCAAATTTAATCCAATTAAAGAGATTTAGATACGTTTCAGTTTTGCTCTTCATTAAATAGCAAAACCCATATCTGGAATAGTGCTCCATTATACTTAATATGTAACAAGCTCCTCCTACACTTGGTTTTTTCGGACCTATTAAATCAGCAAATACTACTTCTAAAGGCTCTTTGGTAGTAAATCCTTCAACTCTATTTGCCGGTGTGACCCTGCTTTTGCTTTGATTGCAGGCATTACATTGCAAATACTTATTACAAGGTTTCAAACTTATTCCTTTAGATAATTCAACAGTTTTCTTAAGAATTTTAAAATTTAAATGCCCTAGCCTTCGGTGTAACAAGTGAATACATTCATCATGAGGTTTCTTATTATCATAAACCGTGTTAGGCACTTCTAAACCATTATCATTTAACACGTATAATTCACTTCTTAAAGATGCAATAATTCTCTTATTTTCTTTTTCAATTATGCAGTTATCTCCTTTAAAGGTAACTATATATCCTAGTTTAACCAAAATTCTAACTGAAATTAAATTAAACTTAAGTTGTGGTACATATAACATTTTTAAATTCTCTTTTATAAAAGAACCATATGCTATACCTTGACCTTTAGCTTTCAGTTTCCAGCCATTGGCTAACGATATCTGCTGTGTGCTCTGAAACATTTTAATAAAATTTCTGTTATCATTTGTTATACAGTGGGATGCTCCACTGTCAACCACCCATAAATTATTTTTTACAGCTCCGTTAGTATACATGGCTAACTCTAAATTTTTATTTTTATTTTGATGACTTTTAGTATTCTGGCCAGCGTTCTGGCACTTTGCTTTTTTACAAAATCTTGCCAAATGTCCTCTTTCTCCACAATTAAAACACTTTTTAATTGTGTATGCAGTAGGAGATTCATTATCTTCTTTTTGAGGTTGTTCCCTCCTTAACTGGTCTCTTTCAAGCCTTCTTCTGGCCTCTTCAATCAATCTGCCAGTTATATCAGTTAAAGTTGAACTTTCCTTTGGCAAAATTTCAAGGAAAGTGACATAGATGTCATAACTTTCATCTAGTGAAGATAGAATTATGTAGACTTGGTGTAGTTCAGAGAAAATAAGCTCTTTCTCATGCAGTTCTTGAAAAATGCTTTGCATAGTTTTCAAATGACTAAGCATATCACCATTCATCTGGAGATGCGTCCTGAAAAGCTTCCGTGTTAGATTTATGTGAGCACCAACGTTATCTCGGACATAAATCCTCTTCAGCTTCTGCCAACACCCAACAGCTGTTTGCTCTCCGTGGATATAAACAAGTTGTTTGTCAGTTAATGTTAATCCAATTATGCAAATAGCTTGTTCATTTTTATGCATAAATTCTTCTATCTTTAGTCTATCTTCATCATCCTCTGGATCCCATTCCTCTACGTTTGGTGGATTTTCAATTATGTTCCACAGACCTTCTCTACGTAGAAGTAGACTACATTTCATAGACCATGATACATAGTTTGTTCCATCCAGCTTGGATATAAGGGACAAACTTTGTAGATTGACTTGTGCCATGTTTTCTTTATATGGATATAAAACTATAATTAATAAAACACAGCTGTCTGTTTACTGTAATGTATAACAACACAAACTCTCACTTTTACATAAATCTGTTTTATCCTAGTTAAACTGACTTTGCAGCCTCTGGGCCCATAACCAGTGTTAAGCCTGAGTTCCCCAACCAGGGTTAAGGAGACAAGCTAAACAGAATGTGCAACGTTAGTCAGATAGGCACACAGATAAATGAGGGAGATTAGTTTGTATGTTTATTAACATACAGTAAAAATAACAGATACGCTTGTGCTATCAAAAATATAGTTTATTCCATTTAGAGTTTATAGCATAGTCAAAATAACAGTCCATTAGTCATGTATCATTTAGTCAGTCCATTCAAGGATATTCAGTTAGCAAAGTCCGTGTAGAAATATCCTGTCAGTTCACTTACAAATCAGTCCTTTGTTTATCTCTCCCGTTCGAGTAATGCAGTCTTGAGTCCATGCAGTAATTAGGGATCATCAAAGCCAGAGAGAGCAAGCTGACGTTCCTTGCTTCTTTTAAAGTGCTTTTACAATCACTCCCTTAATTACATTCCTATATTTAAAGTTGCAGACACTTTAACTTACAAACTATGATTACATATTTATTATTTTACCTAAACCAGTTAGGGTAAACAATGTTATCCCTAACACCCTCTATGATATTTCTGCCTGCAGTTTCCCGAATACCATTTTTAAAAAAATCCTTAAGAATAGAATAAAATTCTTTATTGGTCAAGTGTGATTGGACACACAAGAATTTGTCTTTGGTGCATAGGCTCTCGGTGTACATAAAGAAAAAATAAAAAAACATTCCTCAAGAATCATAACATAGTGTTGTATCTTATGATTATGTAGATACAACACTTAACACAGAAAAAATCTTCAGCTTTGCTTGAAGTCATTGGAATACAGCTAGATGTACTCCATCCCTTTTCTGTCCAGCCAAACCCATGAAGAACACTAAATGAGCAGGGAATTCAGAGAAGACAAAATATCTGGGGAAAAAATCAAATGTACTTGCATTAGTTTTCTCTTGCTCTGGGGCAGGACTGGATTAGGGTTAGCCATTTGGAGGAAGGAATGACTCTTTCAGTTCCTATTTGCTCCTTCTGGGTCTTTTTTAGCAAATTCTTTGTTTTTGATGCATAGAATAATAGGCAGACTCTACCACTCAAAAACAAGAATTTCTTAAAAAATCTCTTCCGGCTCAATTTCTTAATATCCCTGCCCTTTCTCTGCTTACAGCTGTAAGGCAGACATGCCTGCATTCAGGCACGAATACATATTAGGTATATCTGAATTTTCCCCACTTTTAACTTTGAGATCATTGCTTCACC
The DNA here is from genome assembly GCA_033807585.1 of Hydrophis major. Taxonomy (NCBI): domain Eukaryota; kingdom Metazoa; phylum Chordata; class Lepidosauria; order Squamata; family Elapidae; genus Hydrophis; species Hydrophis major. Next base: position 52,286,570 of record CM066329.1, read on the forward strand.
CCAAGTCTACCAGGTCTTTGTTCCTCAACAAAGAGCAACGAAGATGATGAAGGTGCTGGAGGCTAAAACATAAAAGCAACTTAGAACTAAGGAGAAATTTCCTGACAGTTAGAACAATTAATCAGTGGAACTACTTGCCTCCAGAAGTTGTGAATGTTCCAACCCTGGAAGTTTTTAAAAAGATAAACCATTTATCTGAAGTGGTGGATAAACCATTTATCTGAAGTGGTGTAGGGTTTCTTGTCTAAGCAGGGGGGTTGGACTAGAAGACCTCCAAGGTCCCTTCAAACTCTGCTATTCTATTCTATTCTATTCTATATAAAGAACAGTTGCAGGAATTGGGTATGTCTAGTCTAGTGAAAAGAAGGACTAGGGGTGACTTGATGGCAGTGTTCCAATATTTGAGGGGCTGCTACAAAGAACACGGGCAAGCACCAGAAGGCACGAAGAGAAACAATGGATGGAAACTAATCAAGGAGGGAAGCAGCCTAGAACTAAGGAGAATTTTTCCAGTAGTGAGGACAATTAAGAAGAGACGGGATAGCCATTTGGCTGGAATAGTGTAGGGTCTTCTGCAGGGAGTTGGATTAGGATACCTTCAAGGTGCTTTCCAAATCTGTTATTCTGTTACCTGTCAACTTCTCCTGTGACAGCAACCTATTCTGTAGTGAAATTCTACATTCTATGAGATGCTTAGTTGGCCTGAGAGATGCTGTGCCATCGTGGAAGCATAAAGAAATGTACAGTGCATTCAGAAAGTGTTCAGACTCCTTACACTTTAGTTAATTTTGTAGTGCTGCAGCCTGATTCTGCAGTTGTTGAAATTCATCTTTTCTCATTAATCTACATTCAGTACCCCATAATCACAAAGTAATTCTTTTTTAGAATTTAAAAGAAAAAAAAATGAAATATCACATTGGCATAAGTATTCAGACCCTTTGCAACAACAGGTGGAATTTAGCTCAGGTACCTCTCATTTCATTGCTGAAATATTTGTACCTCTTGATTGGAGTTGACCTGTGGTAAATGAAATGGATTGGACATGATTTGGAAAGGCACACCCCTCCCTATAGAAGGCTTTATTGCTGACAATGCATACTGTAGCACAGCAAAAGCCATGAGATCAAAGGGATTACCCGCAGAGCTCAGAGACAGGATTATTGCAAGGCACAGATCTGAGGAAGGCTGCAATACAATTGTTGCTACACTGAAGGTTTCTAAGAGCACTGCAGCCTCCGTAATTCTCCAATAGAAGAAGTTTGGCACAATCAGGATGTTTCCAAGAGCCAGTTGCCTAGTCAAACTGAGCAATCATGGGAGAAGGGTCTTAGTGAGTTGACCAAGAACCCAAATGGTCACTGTGACTCAGCTGCAGAGATCCTGTGTGGAGATGGGGCAGACCTGAAAATGGCTCCCCACCGACGGTTGCCATCCAGCCTGGCTGAGCTTGAGAGGATTTGCAAGGAAGAATGGCAGAAAATCCCCCAATCCAGGTGTGCAAAACTTGTTGCGTCCTACCCAAAAAGTCTTGAGGCTGTAATTGCTGCCAAAGGTGCTTCAACAAAGTACTGAGTGAAGGGCCTGAATACTTATGCCAATGTGATATTTCAGGGTTGTTGTTTTTTGTTTTTGTTTTAGTAAATTTACAGACATTTCTAAAATTCTGTTTTCACTTTGTCATAATGGGGTACTAAGTGTAGATTAATGACGGGGAAAAGTGAATCTCAACAACCGTAGAATCAGGCTGTAGCATAACAAAACTGACAAAAGTGAAGGTTGTCTGAATACTTTCTGAATGCGCTGTATGTGTTTGGAGTCCTACTAATACAGAAGGAATAGAAAACATAAATACCAAAGATGATAAACATCTCCCAGACAGTGATAGAAGAAATGTGGCACAGAATTTCTAGATTAAGTCTGAGGAATATAAAAGGTAGGTAAAATGATTTAGAGAGCCTGAGTAACGAAGATGATGTTTACAAGAGACTTCAAATTAAATACCTGGCACACCGACTATTATAGGATTGTAAAGGCGGATCAGTTTTAGGTTCTGCTAGAAATTAAATGTGTCTATTTTCTAGATAAACCAAGAGAATCAAGAAAACCAATACTGAAGACATGGTTTTCCCTATCGTGTGTGTGTGCGTGTGTGTGTTTATTTTCAGGATAGCAAGCTCACAGAGCTGGAAAATCCTGTCCTTCTTGTTTGCTATCCAAGAGATCAACAAAGATCCCCATATCTTACCCAACCTCACCCTGGGCTACAACATTCATGACAATTATTTTGATACCAGAACTACACCAGAAGGTTTGGTGGATCTGCTTTCTCCTGGGCTGGCTGATATTCCAAACTACAAGTGTGGAGCAAGACAGAATAACCTCTTAGCCATAATTGAAGGGACAGAAACTGACATCTCCATCCAGATTTCATCCATGTCAGCCAACTACAAAATCCCTCAGGTGAGAAAGTCTCTTCTTTAATTTCACTGATAAGATTTATAATGGGGGGGGGGCTAATTAGCTGGAATCTAGCTAGTTGGCATTAATGGGTACAATTCCAGTGTTTTCTTTGCACTCCAAAATAAGTGTTTTGTTTAATAAGCACAATCTGAATAAAATCACAGATGAAATGATAGAAATGAAAATTCTATAAATTCAAAAGTTTTTATCCTATTCTGTTCTAAGATGATATGACAGATACATAAGCTTTTAATCTGGTGATAACATCTCATTAATGGAGGATCCAGCAAAATATGGCATAAGGAGAGCACTGTGGGACCTCAAAAATTCACATTCCTCAAATGCTTGAATAATTGCAGAGGCTTTTGGGTGTCAAGTGGCTTGAAAATAGTAACAGTCATTAATATAAATAGGACAACCTGTGCTGAGCAGAATACTTTAGACCAGGGGTGTCAAACTCGCGTTGTCATGTCGTCGTCATGTGATGTATTGCAATTTCCTCCCCTTCGCTAAACTGGGGTGGGCGTGGCCAGCGCATGATGCATTCTGCCCATGGGCCGCGAGTTTGACACCCCTGCTTTAGACCATCTAAAATAACATTCAGTATAACAGCAGTTTGGAAGCAAAAGACTAGCAAATCCTGTCCTGAAACTAAACTGATCACCAATTCCTTCTTCTCTTTACCAGGTCAGTTACTCTTTTGTTGCGCATATTCAGAGTAATAAAACTCAGTTTCCCTTTTTCTACACCATAGTCCCCAAAGAAGGAATCCAATACCTGGGGATTCTCAAAATACTTCTGCACTTCCAATGGACATCAGTTGGTCTCTTTGCAAGAGACACTGAAAACGGGAACCATTTCATAACGATATTGGTGGCAATGCTGTCCAAGAATGGGATCTGTGTTATTTTCTCACAAATCTTTTCGGGAGTGAATAGAGAAGTTATGGATATCAATGCAAATAGCAATTCTGCCTCAGTGTGGAAGTGGAAAGAAGCGAATGTGTTTATTTATTTTTCAGACCCCGGATTCTTTATGACTGGGATATGGGCAATAGTCAATATGATTAACACCACCATATTCTACATAAAATCGCATGTTGCAGAATCGACTGTCTCCATAGGGAAGATCCTTGTCACTGCAGCTTTATGGGACCTCACATTTGACTTGAAATATAATATTGTATCCTATAAAAACATTCATGGTTTCTTTTCTTTCCTTATCCAGAAAAAGAAAAAGATAAAATATGATTTCCTCCCTCTTTTCAATTCCCTACACCGTTTTGTGTATATAGCATTTCCTTGCTCATACTTCAAGGTTGCCCCATCGGTGAAAGGCTGGAAAAGATGCACTGAGAATGAGGCTGTGGGGACCCTGCCCCAAGATGAGATTGAAAAAACAGTGTCTCTAGACATCTCTCATGTTTACCACACTGTCTGGGCCCTGGCACGGGCCTTAGATGTGGCTTATTCTTCCCAGTTGAAGAGGAGGAAAGTGAAAGGTGGAGGAGGGACATCCATATTGCAAATTCTGCGACCGTGGCAGGTATACATACAGCTAGTCCTCCCTTGGTGGTTCAAATTAATGATGACCTCAGCAAAGATGTTTCATGTTCCATGAAGCACTTCCCATTGTCAACTTTTGCACCCCACCTGGTCACAAACTATCTGGGTGCTTGACAACCTATTTGTAACTTACAACCTGTTGCCGCACACCTCAAGATCATGTGATTCCCATTTGCAAACTTCTCTACCTGCTATCCCAGAAAGTCAATGGGGAAGCCAGGAGAGAAAGTTGCAAGCTGCTGCCAGCTGCCAAGAGAACTCCATTTGGCTAAAAGAGCTCCTTGCCAAAATCAAGAAAATACTTTTCACCTTGAGCTCCATGCCAGGACACCTGCACACATTAACTGATATTCTGTTTCCTTAAAGGCCCATGAGAGTGCTAAACAGCTCCAACCAGGAGCGGTAGGATCATGGTTGTTGAGCCTAAGAGTCACATAACATCTTGCTTAATGACCACTTCCCTCAACAACTGAGATTCCAACCCCAACTGTAGTCATTATGCGAGGACTTCCTGTACTTATCATCTATAAATAAGATAAATAAGAAGTGATTTGGGGGGTTGTGGGAGTGCTCAAAAGAAATTCATTGTCCATCTTTACTAAACACAAACCTTTTCTTTGCTGTTCCAGCTGCACCCTTTCTTGCAAGATTCTCAATTTCACAACACTTCCATAGATGGAGTGCATTTGGATGAGCATGGTGAACTAACAGCTGATCTGGACATTGTGAATTGGGTGAAATTTCCTAATCGTTCTATCATCAATGTACAATTTGGAAGCATAGGAAGACAGGGTTCCTCGGAGCCCCAATTCAACATCGATGAAGAGGCCATGGTGTGGCTCAAATGGCTCAACTAGGTGGGGAAGAGAAGTCATTCCTTTTGCTTTGTCCTACCATGTAATTTTTGTAAGGCTTTGTCCAAAGTACTCTAGATCTTCTGATCTCTTCTCAGGTTTGCTGTCCAGTTGGCCATTTCAGATACCATACAATGCATTGTATTTCATGAATAAGGCAGTTTCCAACATTTGAACTGGGAAAGTAAAACACGTTTCTAGAAGTATTGGTTTATTTATATATTTGTTTGTTTATCATTAACATTGTGAAACTACCCACCAGGAATAGCTCTCTGCACAGCATTTATGCATGTGAAAATATACTAGCAACAGAAAATATAATATCTAAAATCAAAATATTTTGATAAAGAGCCTCTTTTTGAGGGAGATATGCAGTTAAGAAATATGAAATATAAACAAACAAACAAACAGCAGTCAATTAGCAGTATTACACAAAGAAGTGAGAACTAGAATAATAACCATTGTAGGAGAAGAGCAATGACTGCTAGAGATAGTCCTCATTAAGTGACTATAATTGGGACCAATAATGCTGGTAGTTAAGCAGAAGTGGAATCTGGCTGTGAAACTTGCAAAAGGCGACCACAGGAGTAGAAGACATTGCAATGGTTGTAAATACAAGAATAGGTCTTAAATGTAATTTTCAGCACCATGTTCACTTGGAACAGTTGCTAAATGGAATATTGTATTCCCATACCTGCTAAAATATAATGTCAATGTAAACTATCTGGGAAAACCAGCTTTTGAACAGACTTGCCATGCGAAACACCACGTGCCATTTACAGCTCTGGAAAATTCATGCTTTCATTACATTTGCTTTAGAAGGCTGAATATTTATAATCCTGTGTCACTCAAACAAATATGTAGCATAGCTACAGGATAGAAAGTGGAGGCAGGAGTAATCTGAGGGATCATCAACCACGGTTTCGTTTGCCTTGGTTTAATGCTACTTTTAGGATTTACCTCTGTTGTGTATGCACTATAGTTAATAAAGTATGAGCTTGAGGAAAAGTGCAGGGTTCTGGCCCTGCACTTCTGATTGGCTGTTAGGCGGCCAGATCGGATTGGTTAGTTCTGAGGAATCCGATTGGCCCTTAACAGAGAGTTCTTATTGTTGAAAGAGCTAGCCTTCATAGCTCATTATTGGATAAATCTTACAAGAGTTGCCTATATAAGGCAGAGTTCACTGTTGTTGGAGAGAAGTCACTATGTAAATAAAGAGCTGAAGTTCACCGTTCAGAGGCTGTCTCCATTTTATTCCAACCCATGCTCAATACTTAACAGCCTCACTCCAAATCTACTGAACATCTCAAGCTTTGGATAATTTCCATCTCTGCCTCTGATTTCCATTATTAGATCAGGGGTCTCCAAACTTGACAACTTTAAGAGTTGTGAACTTCAGTTTTCAGAATTCCTCAGCTACCTATGCTGAGGGAGGGAGGAACTCTGGGTGTTGAAGTTCACAACTCTTAAAGTTTCCAAGTTTGGAGACCTCTGCATTAGGTAGCCAGTTGCTCTGGTTTTTCTTCTCAGATCATGTAAATATTTCACTTGTTACTAAATATTTCCATAGAGAGGAACATTTGAGTTTATTTTATTTGTCAATCGCTTACAAGATAATAGGTATGAGTATAAACATGAGTATAAGAATACAGGAAATAGGTACAAATAAATGGGGACAATAGAATAGGGATGGTAGGAACCAGAGGTGGTATTCAGTGGGTTCTGACCAGTTCTGGAGAACCAGTAGCGGAAATTTTGAGTAATTTTGAGAACCGTAGTAAAAATTTTGAGTAGCTTGGAATACCACCTCTGACTGGCTGCACTCCCACCTCTTCTCTGCCTCTCAAGCCCCAGCTGATCAGCTGGGTCTTCTTTTGTTGCCCTGCACAGGAGAACGGAGCTGGAAAGCAGGTTATTGGGGTGGGGAGGAGGATTTTGCACTAATCTTTCCCCTGGAAAGATTCTTCTGCCATGCCCACCAAGCCACACCCACCAAGCCATGCCCACAGAACCAGTAGTAAAAATATTTGAATTCCACCACTGGTAAGCACGATGGTGCGCTTATGGCACGCTCCTTACAGACCTCTTAGGAATGGGATGAGGTCAATAGTGGATAGTTTGAGGTTAGAGGAGTGGGGGTTAGAGGATATAACAACAGATTAGTTACATTAGTTTGTAAAATTAGTTTGTAACTAATTTTTTGAGGCTCTTATTGTAACCTGATGAGAGGCAGGAAGCATGTCTTCTCTGTGTCACCCCCTGCCCCCTGGAAAACTTCTCTAGTTGAAGTTTGGCAGTCCCTTTCAGCCTTCCATAAGGCTTTGAGGGTTGGCTTTTCCTCCAAGCACTGTGAGGTGACTAGAAAATTGTATATTAGAATGGATTGGTGCCCGGATTTTATTATTTTTTAAGTTTTAATATTTTAGTCAGTTGAGTTTTCAGTTTGAAATGATTTTATGTGTCTCTTAATTTTGGATGAGAGCCTCTCAGAATTGGTTAGTACTCTGTCTGAGAGTCATTGAGGCCACTTGGAGATAAACCTCCACATGGCCTTAATAACAGAGGTCGTATTCAGCAGGTTCTGACCAGTTCTGGAGAACTGGTAGCAGAAATTTTTAGTAGTTCGGAGAACCAGCAAATTCCCACCTCTGACTGGAGATTTTACAGCATCCTTCCCCTGCCATGCCCACCAAGCCATGCCCACAGAACTGGTAGTATTATTTTTAAAATCCCACCACTGCTTAATAACTCTCAGAAAGAGTGCTAATGATCAGGTGACTGCAAGGAATATCAATCCTTTCATTCCCCACCATTCAGTCAGAAATAATGAAGCTTCTTGGATGAGAAGTGAAATGTCTTCAAAGAAAAACAAAGAAAGTCCAGTTGCCTCTTGAAAAAAAGGACCTTTGGGACAACCATGACCTGGATGACTGAGAATCTTTATTAGAAAAATGAATGAATGCATTTTCCTTGATTGTCTGTTTAAACCTTGCCTTCTTCCAGATGTGTGGAAAGCTACCATCCTGGTTTTCTCAAGGTAGTCTAGAGAGGACAGCCAGTTTGCTGCTATGACTGTGTTCCTTATGCAAAGGGGACCATCTCCACTCAGAAAGGTGAGTGGTTCCTGAAGGAAACAATTTTTCTTTCACAAAATGACAAACATTTGAATGTACTCAGTAGTATCTTTAAATATGTAATCCGTATTTATTTCATTTTTAAAATTCACAATCAGCTGCATAATATAAACAATAATAAAGGAAGTGGGGTAATGACCCTGGGCTTTGTGTTATGATTCCGGGTTTCAACAATCTACATACAACCTTTACTCCTTAACTAATACAGAAATGTTAAACCGATTATGAAAAGTATTTTTTTAATAGAGAAAATATTGTATAAACAAATAAGCTGTTTTTAGTGCTCTCAAAATAAACATTGTTCTCTTCAACCATCTTGTCTTGATGCCATTCTAATTTGTTCTTGTGCAACTCTGGTTCAGATTACATACATCTTCATTTAATGACCGCATAATCCCTTGTATCTCTTGTGTACTCTTGTATTGTTGCGGTTGAAGATGAAGTCGTCATTGATTGGTGGGACATTGTAGCAGATAATTTTGTGTACTACGCTTAAGTCCAACTGTAAGCAGTGTATTTCAAGGTTGTCCAAGCCCAAAATTTCAAGCTTGGTGATATAGGGTTAAAGTATGATATATAACACTTAAAACTAACTTCTAGGTCCATTGTACAAAAATACCCATTAAATCTATCAATGTTAAAACATTCTTCTTATTATTTTGGGAACCCTGGTGGCACAGTGGTTAGAATTTCAGGCAATAATGACAAGGTGCAAGGTTGACTCAACCTTCCTTTCTTCTGGAATTGATAAAATGAGGACCCAGATTGTTGGGGACAATATGCTGACATTGTAAATAGCCCAGAGAGTGCTGTAAAGCACTATGGGGCAGTATATAAGTCTAGTGTGCTTTATTCTATATTACCAAATTTGAGTATTCTTCTTTAGTTGTAATGTTTAGTATCATTTCTTTCGCTCTAATATTCAGTTTTTAAAGCCTTATTAGACAACTCATGTCCCATTCAATCATTGTTTCTAAGATATTTCCTGACCAGAGTCCTCAGTGTTTTCATTAATGACAGAGCTTCTATTTTTTTTTATTTTAAAAACAATTTTATTTAAAAATTTAAAAACATACAATTTCAAAAATACAGAAACAATAATAACACCAAATTCTTTATTTGTTGTTGAATTTGGTAAGTTCTTAAAATCATTATTGGCTAGTACTAATCACATCTTCACTGATTATCACATCCTAAGCACTAAATAATTCACAATATACTCCGTTTACTTTCACGTTGGTTTATATTACAAATACATTCATGTTTTTTAACTAATAAACACAAAAAAAATTGTAAATGGATAATAATAATAGTAGTACTAACAGAGAAAAGAAGGTTTAAAGCTTTTAATTGTTTTTATGTACTTAATATATTATGTACTTAATATATTACTTAATATACAATGTACTTAATATGTACTTAATAAACCGCTAGATATAATTTGTATCTTAGGTTCATTTACATGTTTCCCCTTTTATTGTCTACCCATTTATACCATTTATTCCATATCTGGTAATAATCTGTATCCTCCTTCCCATTAATTTTAAGCATAAGCATCTCCAGTTGGGCACACTCATATGTTTTCTGAATAACAACCTGTATCGGTGGTACATTTGGGTTTTTCCAATATTGTGCTAGTGAAATACATGCCACAGTTAATAAATGGATGGTCAGATATTTTACTTTAGGGGGGTAGTCCCCTTTAATCATTCCCAACAAAAATAATTCCAGTTTCCACTCCAGCCCACGTTCTATAATTTCTTCTATCCACGTTTTTATTTTTAACCAATATTTCTCTATTTCAGGACAAGTCCACCATGAATGAAAGTATGTACCAAATTTCCCTTTACATTTCCAACAGCAAGGATTGGCTGTCGGAAATATTTTGGTCAATCTAGAGGGCGCGAGATGCCATCTGTACATTATTTTGTATAAATTCTCCTTATGTGTTACTGATTTGGTTAGTGTCAGGTTTTTCTTCTAGATTTCTTCCCAGGCATCCAGATCAATACTACAACCAAAGTTTTTTTCCTAAGCTAACATGGGACCTTTCACAATTTTCTCGGCCATTTCATATTCTGGTAAATAATTATATATTTTGGAAATTGAACTTTTCTCAAGGTTTAAAAGTATTTTATCTAAATATGTATCTTTTACCTCAATTCCATATTCCTTTACATCTTTGTTGTATCTCAGTTTTATTTGTAAATATGACCAATTATCAATAACTATCTCTTGTGATTCTAATTCCTGTTTCATTTTAATTCTTCCCTCACTATCTAATATTTGGTAATATTTAAGTTTTTTTTTCTGATGTCCATCGTGTTTAAGTGAAACATTGCCTCCATTGTAGAAAACCACCTCAGGATTTTAGGATAATGATTTTTTCTTATATCAGTCCAAACTTTAATTGAAGACTTTTGGAATACATGCCTAGTAAAATATAAATTATTTTTACTATTTGGGCTCCATAGAAATGCACGATAATTTAGCTGTAAATCATGTCCCTCCAATTGTAAAATCCTCTTATTCCTTAAATCAATCCAATCTTTTATTCACACTAATGCTGCTGCTCTATAGTATGTCTCCCAGACAGGTAGTCTGAATCCGCCTCTGCTTTTATTATCTTGGAAATAAGTTTTTTTTATCCTTGTTTTTCTTCTTTGCCCAGATAAATTTCATCACAATTTTATCTAAATCTTTAAAGAATTTTTTGTCCAGTAATATTGGAATTGTTTGAAATAAATATAATATTTTAGGCAGAACATTCATTTTGATTGTTGCGATTCTACCTAATAATGAAATTTGCATTTATTCCAATTTTCCAAGTCCTTTTCAATCTGTTTCAGTAATTTGGTATAATTATCCTCTCACAGATTTAATGTTCTAGCTCTTAACCAGATTCCTAAATATTTAATTTTATTTACAATTTGTAATCCCGGCTTATCTTCCAATTTTTTTTGTTTACTATTTGTTACGTTTTTAACTAGCATTTTGGTTTTTTCTTTATTGATTTTTAATCCTGCTAATTTACCCAATTTATCTATTTCATTTAGTAGAGCTGGTCCAGAGCCTATTGGGTCTTCTATGACAAAAACCATATCATCTGCGAAGGCTTGTTATTTATATTCTTGATTTTTAATTTTAATTCCTTTAATTTCCTTATTTAATCTAATTCTAATTCTGTCCAGCAAAGTTTCCAAAATAGTTATAAAATGCAGAGGTGAAAGTGGACATCCCTGAATGACAGAGCTTCTAAAGTGCTCTTCACTAGAAAACTTAGGATACATGCAGAGAGTATCTGCCTCAAAAATAGCCCATGTTGAACTTTGTCACAAAATGTTTTATAAAATTTGCCAAGGTTCAGTTCCATGGGATTTTTTACTACCAGATTCTGGACACATTCTGTAAATTAACCGATCTGAAGTACCTTGGTTTAAAATGTCTTGCCCAATTAAAGGTAATGTGAATCAGAATTTTAGTAGTATATAGATTTTTTAAAAAAACAGATCAAACAAAGGCACTGTCCCACAGGAAGGATTCTTTATAATTAATTCCAAAAACATAGTTCAAGTTTATTTATATTATAAAGGATTAAGGGCCCTTAATCTGTTTGTAACTTTCTAAAAACAAAAATTTAATCTTCCTTTTGCTGGTTGTTCAAAAAGAAAAGAGTAAGTCCTTAAAACTTCTTTAACTAAAGATTGAAGACAACTCATCTGATGCTGTAAAATCTATTGATTCAAAAATTCCTCGTTGAAAAGCTGTTAATAATTTCAAAAGAAATTAGAAAAGGAAGTATATAAACCCAGACTCCAATTGTAGGAAGAGTTGGTTGTCTCATCCCACAAAGCTCTAAACTCACTGGAGAGAGTTTCTTGCAGTCTCCTTAAAAGGAGCACTTGTGGGTGATCTCTTCTCTTTGTCCAGAGAACAATTACTGGAGAGCCTGTCTATTAACAAGGACTTCATTCTGCCTTTCATTGTCAAATTGCTCTTTTTTCTGCACCTTTTATTTTTATTTTTATTCTTTTTTTACTCTGTATTGTTTAGATTGGAATTGTTATTATTTTAATTATTTAAAAAATGACGAATAAAGCAGATATTCCTTTTCTTTGCAGATGCAGTCCACTGCACCAGATGTTTGGAAGATCAGCAGCCAAATGAAAGGCAAGATCGCTGTATTCCAAAATACATCACCTTCTTGTCATATAATGAATATTTGGGGATCATCCTGACTTCCTTTGCTCTATTTTTGTCATTCATCACAACCCTTATATTAGCAGTTTTCATGAAATATCATGAAACTCCAATAGTTAAAGCCAATAATCAGGATCTCTCCTACATTCTCCTGACTGCACTCCTTCTATCATTTCTCACCAGCTTCCTCTTCATTGGCAGGCCAAAGAAAGCTACTTGTCTTCTCCGACAAACAGCCTTCTTCATCATTTTTTCAGTGGCTGTTTCTTCTCTCTTAGCCAAAACCACCACAGTGGTGCTGGCTTTCTTGGCAACAAACCAGGGAACAGAATCAGGAGGTGGCTCGGGAAGATGTTGGGCAATGTTCTTGTTCTTGCTTGCTCTGTTGTCCAAGTTCTGATTTGCTCCATCTGGCTGGGAATCTTTCCTCCTTTCCCTGACACAGACAAGCATTCTCATCCTGCAGAGATTGTCCTTCAGGGCAATGAAGGACCTGCTGTCATGTTTTACTCTGCCCTGGACTATATGGGCTTCCTGGCTGTTGTCTGCTTCACAGTGGTTTTCCTGGCCTGAAGGTTACCTGGAGCCTTCAACGAAGCCAAGCTGATCACCTTCAGCATGCTGGTCTTCTGTAGTGTTTGGGTTTCCTTTGTACCTACCTACCTAAGCACCAAGGGTAAATATATGGTGGCTGTGCAGATCTTCTCCATTTTGGCCTCCAGTGCTGGGCTACTGGCGTGCATCTTTTCCCCCAAGTGCTACATTATTTTGCTGAGGCCAGAGCTGAATACAAAGGAGCAGCTAACCACACAAATCAAAGTATAGATTCATTGTGTATATCTGGGCAACCCCCCAGCTCAAATTGCTATTTTCTCTCATTCTCAGTCCACCTTCATTCCAGAGTTTCACATCAATATGATTATGGATGTTTATAAGGAAATCAGGTGCCATTAATTAAAATAAGTGGTACAATAGTTAAATTGCAGTATTGCTAGCAAACTCTGCCCACAGCCTGCAGTTTGATTCTCATTGGCTCAAGGTTGGCTCACTGGCTCAGCCTTCCATCCTTCCGAGATTGATAAAATGAGGACCCAGATTGTCAGGGCAATGTGCAAAATAATGCTTCCATTTTAAACTGCCCAGAGAATGCTGTAAAATAATATAGAGTAGTATATAAGCCTATAACACTGTTGCAGGATCCAATCTGGGTTGATCACTGGGACCAGAGGTTTAATCTTCCAAGCTTTCAGACGTCTGCTGGAGCCCATCCTTAGGGATCTTCCCTCTCACCAGAATATACTGGAACACGTATATTTGCCTTCATTCCTAAAATACTCTTAATGTAGATGTTTATACATGTATATGTATCTTTCAATATATGTTGTTCCTTTTTTTGTTACCTTATAATTATGTGTATTGTTTGTGTTTTCTTTTTAAAACATTCACCTATTCCATTAATAAAACAAAAGTAGAGTTTATCAGATTATTAGTATTATGAGGACCAAACAGTTACAATTGTAGTTGCTCCTCACAAGAGCGGAATAGGCAACAGTTGAAGAAACAGGTGGCATAAGAAAACAGACCCAGAGGAGTTCCAGGATTTAATTTCATTTGGAAAAGATATGCTAGAAGTTTGGTTGGAGATCTGGTGTCCATAAGAGGAATTAGAAGAAGAAAGATGGTGGATACAGTGTGGCATTCACATACAAAAAAAGGAGGGCAAGCATTGTGATAGATGTTAATATTGTGGCTATTTTGACTTTCCTTTTGAGATTAGGCATTTAAGCCGGGTGGAGCTTTATATGTCAAATACCCTTGCTTTGAATGGTACCCAGAATCCTTTTGATATACAATATGCAAAATTGTTGATATGCATTGTTGATATACTGCTAATAGCATTTTCCTTCCCAGCAACCTGGCAGCTGCATTTTGAACCAGCTGCAGCTTCCAAATCTATTTCAAAGATATCCACATGAGTATTGCATTACCATAGTCTAGACCAGGAGTGTCAAACTCAAGGCCCATGGGCCGGATCTGACCCATGGGGTGCTTAGATCTGGCCCATGGGGCCACCCTGGAAACAGTGAAGAACTGGCCAATGGTGCCTCTGCCAGTGAAAACAGAACTTGGGAGGGCCATATGCAGGAGCCATTGCAGCTGGAAAATGCTCAGGCCACCACAGGCGCCCCTGACACGAGTGACATTGAGCTGGCCACACCTACCCTGGCCATGCCCACCTCATCTCCCTGAAGTCAAACACAACTCTGATGCATCCCTCATGAAATTGAGTTTGACACCCCTGGTGTAGACATATGATGTTAAGGACATGAGTTCTTCATGTAAGGGGATGACTAAACCAGAAATGGATAAGAGAAGGCCTATTCTTTCACAAAGAAAGCAAGTTTTTCTCAGAACTAGAAGAGAGAAATGTGTTTTGCCTACCTATTTATTTGTTAGATTCATATGCTGCCTTTCTTGCTCAGTTGTATCCAAACAGCTTTTGGGGCTGTGGATTTGTCCACCTCTGTGGTGGTAGATCAATGTGGCCCTTGGTTAGCAGAGGCTTCCCAGAAGATGACCTGTGGGTAGAGTCTGGTGGAGAAGAATGCATCCTTGATGAGGGATGGATTTGTTGATGCTTAAAGTCAGTAGTCCATAAAAGAGCCATGGTGGTGCAGTGGTTAGAGTTACAGTGGTAAGCTACTTCTGCTGACTGCTGGCTGCCAGCAGTTTGGCTGTTTGAATCTCACCAGGCTCAAGGTTGACTCAGCCATCCATTCTTCTGAGATGGGTAAAATGAGGACTCAGATTGCTGGGGGAAATAGGCTGCCTTTATAAACTGCTTAAAGAGGGTTGTGAAGCACCGTGAAGCGGTATATAAGTCTAAATGCTACTGATATTCTCTTCTGAAAGCTTATTTTCCATCATCTCATCTCAAAATGACTCAAAATAGCAATAGTGCTTATATACTGCTTCAATAGTGCTTTCCAGCCCTCTCTAAGCAGTTTACAGAGTCAGCCTATTGCCCCCAACAATCTGGTTCCTCATTTTACCCACCTCAGAAGGATGGAAGGCTGAGTCAACCTTGAGCCTTGTGAGATTCGAACTGCCAAACTGCTGGTGATCAACAGAAGTAGCCTGCAGTACTGCACTCTAACCACTGCTCTTGATATAATCCCTGATCTAAGATTCTGGTTGTCAACTACAAAGTTCTACATAGCACCCTTTTCTCCACCTGTCTCTAGAAGTTGCATCAGGACAAGCAGAAAGGGCATTTTATAGATTCCATATCTTAAGAAATGTGATTTAGTGAACCCAGAAGCCTGACTTTTCTGTTGCTGTGCCTAACTTTGGGAATCACAATCTCTCCCAAAAGTAGGTAGGTGCCAACATTTCTGATCATTCAGAAGGTTCCTAAACCTGACTGTTCCCTCAGTCATGGGGTCAGAAATTTAAGTAGGCCTATACATTTTGGTGTGAAGGGCATTTTCTGACATATATATAGTTATTTTATTATTATGGTGATGCTTTTATATTGCTTCAGTACCAAGATGGTGTATGTGAGATGGGCAGCCATATAAATCGAATTAACCAATAGATCAATAAAACCATCTTTGCAGCTTTGATATGGACTCACAATCAAGTGGAGAAAAGTCCACAGGCTTGATTTCTCCATAATTTCTGACAAAAAAAGTTTCACTGGAGAAAGTTTGGTCCATGAGCTTCGAGATACTTCCAGAACTACATCAGAGGCTTCTCACCAACATGTTTTCCTTCCTTGTTCCCTTCTTCATGAACCCACAGGACAAGCCTGGAGACAGAATGAGTCCAGGGAATGCCTCTTCTCTTTATTATTATCAACATCACATTGATGTATTGACTGCCTTCCAATCTCACGCCCAGGGAATTCTCCAAAGTTCACCTTTGAGTTGACATAAACATCAACATTCAAGAGCAATGCAGGAGGCATCAGAGCTTGGAAAGGTGGGGACATAAAAGCCTTTGGTATCATTGAGTAATTATTATTCTGTGCTTTAAACCTTGAATCTTTTCAGATGAATTTCTTGTGGACTCCAACCTCCAGCTGTGGCAGGAAAGCCACAACAGTAGTTGTGATATTGCAAGGGCCTTTTGCCTTCGTGAACTGTTCCTCCAATTCTTTGAGAGCCACCTGACTCTGCAAGAAGTAGAAATGGTTCTATTATTTCTCCTGATGCTTCTGTTCTCCCAGATACCCTGCAAGATGTTGAATGCCAAGTGCCCCTTAATTTTAGAAAGGGATGAGACAGATCCATTGAATTACTTTAAGCCAGGAGACTACCTCATAACTGGAATCACTCCTGCGACAACCACCATGTTTCGACCATTCACTTTCAAAAAGGCTCCAACGAACAAAGTTTTATGGTAAGAGAGCATTTCCCCCTTGGATTACTGCTGGTTCCAAAAGTTGTAGATGTTTCCTAACACACACACCACACACACACACACACACACACACACATGTGCACGCACACACCCCAATGAAGAAAAGCCTTCCTTTATGAACTATCTTAGCCAGATCACTGGAGACAGAGGTTTTGGACTGAATGAAAACCAAGGCACCTCTCAATGTCCACCATGTCATTTCAGCCTCTAGCTCCTTAGCTTCCAGAATGCAAGATATTTTGCTAATCCTTCACTTCAGGGGAAAAAAAATCTTTATTTACTTATTTTATTCATTTGATTTGTTAATTGCTTACAAGATAATAGGTATAAGTATAAACATAGTTATGAATACATGAAATGGATACATTTAAGAAAAATAAAAAGAAACAATAGGACAGGGACGGTAGGCATGTTGGTGTGCTTATGCACCAACTTCTGTTTTTTCCCCTTTTTTCTCCCTCCAATTCTGGGAAGAGTAGTTGAATAAAGGGGAAATTCAGGGAACTTGCCATCCATGAAGGAATCTCACTTGGATTTGTTCTCTTTTGTGTCTGGGACATGACTAGGACAGGCCAGTTGGCTCAGGGCATATATTTGTTTTCAGATCCTACGTTTTCCTGCTGTTTCTCCTTCTCCTTGAGGCACAGTATTGCCAAAAGCACACCATCCAAAAAAGTGCTCCAGAAATGCCCCCAAACCTCTTCCTTCCTAAATATCCCTGTTCTTTCTCTTTTTACAATTACAAAGTAGGTTTCCCTGCAGTTTGATAGATAGATCGATAGATCGATAGATCGATAGATCGATAGATAGATAGATAGATAGATAGATAGATAGATAGATAGATAGATGGATGGATGGATGGATGGATGGATGGATGGATGGATAGATAGATAGATAGATAGATAGATAGATAGATAGATAGATAGATAGATAGATAGATAGATAGATAGATAGATAGAAAGAAAAAAAAGAATTCTTTATTGGCCAAGTGTGATTGGACACGGAAGGAATTTGTCTTGGTGCATATGCTCTCAGTGTACATATAAAGAAAAGTCAAGAATCATAAGGTACAACACTTAACAATAGTCGTAGGGTACAATAAGCAATCAAATCATACTAGGAAACAGTCCATATAAACTGTAAGGATACACGTGACAAAGTTACAGTCATACAGTCACAAGTGGGAGGGGTGGGTGACAAGGAGTGATGAGAAGATTAACAGAAATAGTAGTACAGACTTTGTAATAGTTGAACAGGTTGAGGGAATTATTTGTTTTGCAGAGTGATGGCTTTCAGGAAAAAACTGTCCTTGTGTTTAGTTGTTCTGGTGTGCAGTGCTCTGTTGATTACAGACTCAATAATTCCTCTCTACAACTGTATCAGCAGCTCCTTGGGCATTTTGAGCTTTCTGAGTTGGCACAGAAAGAACATTCTTTGTTGTGCTTTTTTGATGACGTTTTTGGTGCCCATTTTAAGTCATGTGATACAATAGTACCTAGAACCTAGAAATTTTCAATGTCTGTGTGACACTGAATCCAATTTTGCCCAATGAGAAAAGATTAACCTTGAGACGATTCCTTCATCCCTTGTCTCTTATCTATAATAAATGTAGATAGTTTAATAATGTGAAAAAAATAAAATAAATAAATAAAAATGTACCATGGCAATTCATCCTACAAAAGCAGTCATATCTATAGGGAAATTCTGCATTCTGTGAGATACTTAATTGTCCTGAGAGCCTCTATACCATTTTGGGGGCATATACAGTACAAATGTGTCTGTCTGGGTCTTGCAAGTCGAGAAAAAACAGAAAAGATAAATATCAAAGAACATAAACATCTCCAAAACAGTGATAAAAAATGGCATAAAACATCTAGCTTAAGGCTGGGGAGTATAAAGGGAAGGTAAGATGC
Organism: Hydrophis major; assembly: GCA_033807585.1. NCBI lineage: Eukaryota > Metazoa > Chordata > Lepidosauria > Squamata > Elapidae > Hydrophis > Hydrophis major. The sequence goes on from CM066329.1 coordinate 52,305,121, forward strand.
TTTAGACATCCCAGAAATAGAATATATTTTTCAAATCAATTCCTCCAGCCCACCAACTCTTAAGCATCTCTACAGTTAGATAAGTTTTCATAATCTAGAAATGAAACACTTCTATTTTCTAGAGAAAACCAAGAGTGAAAGAAAACATAGGAATCTTGTTCTTATATTGTACATGATAACTGTTTCAAGACTTCCATATGCACAAAGAGGGAAAGTCAGATATACCAATTCCCACAAGGAAGAAATGGATTGTGAAGTTAAGGAAATTGGCCAAAATATCAAAATTGATTGCTTTGATTAAACTGCTTCTGTTTCTATATGGGAAGAGTTTAGGGATTTTTGCTCAATATAAGGAAAAAGAAATTTTTGATTTTGGGATTTGATGATAGAAATGTTGTGTACTGTTGAAGTTTATCAGATATATCATTTTACTTTAGGTTTTTATAGTTGTTTAAATTTAGAGGATGTTTTATTGCAGATTTTGATCATAATATAATAGGGTGTATATTCTGCACTATGGCTTATATGTTTATTGAGATTAAGAGATTATTATATAATATATTTTTCTGTTACTGTTTGATTATTTCATACTTATATTGTTTTAGTTTTGCATCTTTTCTTATACTAAAACTAGAGCCTATTTTATTATCAGGTATATGGATAAAAGAGAGTTGAAAGTAACTTTATAATGTTATTTTTTGTGTCTTTTTCTATGTCACTTATTAAACTTTCTGTGTTGTTCCACTCACCAATCTTTCCCGTTTTGTTGCAATTTTGTACTTCGATGTTTACATTTTTTTGAAACTTAATAAGATCTATTTTTTAAAAAGAGAAACAAAGAAAATCAAAGAAACCAAAATTGAATTCACACCTTTTCTTTGACACAAATGATTATTGTGCTTGTGTGTATTTTCAGGAAAGTAACAACAAAGTACTGGAAAATCCTGTCCTTCTTGTTTGTGGTCCATGAGATCAACCAGGATCCCCATATCTTATCCAACCTCACCCTGGGCTACAACATTCATGACAATCATTTTGATGCCAGAACGACATCAGAAGCTTTGGTGGATTTGCTCTCTCCTGGGCTTGCAAATATTCCAAACTACAAATGTGGAGGAAGACAGAATAACGTCTTAGCTATAATTGAAGGGACAGAAACTGACATCTCCATCCAGATTTCATCCATGTCAGGCAACTATAAAATCCCCCAGGTGAGAAAGTCCCTTCTTTAATTCCGCTTTAAAAGGTTATAATGGAGAAAAATTGTTAAGTCTGCGTGGAAGGAAGCCAGGAGTCGGTGACTTTGTATCAAGCTCTTTATTGCAGTCAGGAACCGAACTGGCTCTTAGAAAAACTTTGCGGCTTTTTATTCCCAAGCCGCGGCGGCCGCGGCCAATGGCACCACTTTGAATCTCCCGTGATTCGAATCTACCAATCACGGGAGATTCTCAGCGAACCAATCGGCGCGGCTCGCCTAGCCAATCTGATCTCAAGAATTCAAATGAAGGTACAGAACACCCCTCCCCTCTTAGTTCAGTCCTATGTAGTGTAGTCCCATAGGTAGGCGGGGCTCCGTCTTTGCCTACTGGACCTGCGCAGGACAGTCGTAGGTTGGATCCCGGCCGGTTCGGTTGGGGTCTCTGTTTCTCCAGACTCCATCGTGGGAACCGCCTGGTCTGTCTGGCCGGGCCGCTCTCCACAGCTCCCTCCTGGGCTACCCGGGTTGGTTGAGCTGCGGGTTTCGCCGCTCCCGCTCGGTCTTCCCGGGTTGGTTGAGCTGGCCTGGCTGTCTCTTCCTGGCGAGGTTTCGTGCTGGCTGCTTGCAGATGAGTATGGCTGGTTTCTTTTTTCTGGGTTTTGGTTCCCAGGGTATCCCCTCCCCTCTTGGTTTGTGTTGAGGGGGTTGGTTTTGTTTGGTTGCGTGTCAGTGGTGTCCTCAATCTTAACTGATCAATGTGGCATTTCCACGCTCGTCCATCAGTTGTTTGTAGCCGGTACGAGTGTGGGCCTGTTAGCTGTGTTATGATTGCTGGTACCCATAATGGGTCTCTGTTTAGGTTCTTTGCATAGACGGTGTCGCCTGGTGCGAAGGTTTGGTGTTTGCTGGTGGAGTCTGGGGGTTTCTCTGGGTTGTAAGTGGGGTGTAGTCTATCGAGTGGGGACCTTATTTTCCTCCCCATTAGCAGTTCTACCGGGCTTTTATTTGTTGTGGTGTTCGGGGTTATGTGCTGTATGAAAAGTAATTTATTTATTTTATCCTGGATCTCCCCGTGGTCTATTTTCTGGATGGTTTTTTTTGTGAATTGAACCATCCGTTCCGACCTACCATTCGCCGCTGGATGCACCAGGGCTGTCAGTGCGTGTCGTATGCCCTTTCCGCTTGGAATTTTTCGAATTCTAGCGAGGTGAATTGGGGCCCGTTGTCGGACACAAGGACGTCCGGGAGGCCGTGTGTTGCGAAGAGTTTGCAGAGTTCTTTGGTCACGGCTTCCGTGGTGGTTGTTCTCATGTTGCTTACCTCCAGCCAGTTGGAGTAAGCGTCTACGGTTATTAAGAAAGTGTGTCCTTTTGTGGGCCCGGCGAAATCTATGTGGATTCTAGACCAAGGTCCCCTGGGGGTTTCCCACTCTAGGATGGGTGCTGTGGGTGGGCTTGGTCTAGTTTCCTGGCATCGTTGACACCTTGCTACCCAGGCCTCGATCTGTTTGTCCATCCCTGGCCACCAAGCGTAACTTCTGGCCAGGGCTTTCGTTCTAACGATGCCCGGGTGCCCCTCGTGTAACAGTTCCAAAACCTTCCTTTGTAGTTTTTCCGGGATGACCCCCCCATACTATACACCCTTCTAGTAACGAGAGTTCCATTTGCTGGTTCCAGAATGTCCTGAAGGTCTCATCGTTGTCCTTTTCCTGCCACCCTTTCTCTACCCAATGCAAAACCTGCGCCAGACGTTTGTCTTTATTAGTTTCTCGGGCAATGTCTGATGCGGTTATGGGTAGGTCGGGTAGAGTCTCTATGCTGAGGGTGGTTGTCGTGGGTGCTGAGTCAGTGTCTGGTTCGGGTAACGGTGAGCGGCTTAAGGCATCCGCATGTGAGATAGTCTTACCAGGTCGGTGTGTGAACCCATAGTTGTAGGCAGCCAGGAATTTGGATCACCTTGTCATTCGGGGAGACAGAATGTTCGAGGTGGCCCTGTTCCCTGCAAGTATTCCCAGCAGCGGTTTGTGGTTGGTGATGATGGTAAATGTCCGGCCGTAGAGGTACTCGTGAAACCTTTTTACTGCGGCGACGATAGCCAAAGCCTCTTTGTCCAGCTGGCTTAGTTCCGCTCCGGTTTGGTGAGGGTCCTTGAAAAGAACGCGATGGGTGCTTCCTTTCCATCGGGGAGAGTGTGGCTAAGGACAGCGCCAATGCTGAAGGGTGATGCATCGCATGTGATAGCTAGTGGTAGGGTCTCATTGTACTGGATGAGGACGGCATCCGAAGTGAGCAGGTCCTTAGTTTTCCTGAAGGCGGCTTCCTCGCGTTTCCCCCAAGTCCAGGTAGCCACCTTGTCCAAAAACCTATGCAAAGGCTCCGCCGCGGTCGCCTTTTGGGGCAGGAAGATATTATAAAAGTTAAATAGCCCCAGAAACGCCTGCAGTTCTGTTTTTGACCTGTGGGGTGAATGCCGTGTCGGTTTTGGAGGTATCCTAGGAATTGGACCCGCTCTGTGTACAGCTGGCATTTTTCCCTCTTCACTTTAAGCCTGGTTTCTTTGAATCTCGTTAGCACCTCCCTTAGGCGACTCTCTAGTTCGGCCTGGTTGGTTGCCGATACTTGTACATCGTCGAAGTATGGTACCACTCCCTTGATGCCTTGTAAGAGTCTTTCCATGAGGCTCTGGAAAATTCCAGGCGCCATGCTGACTCCAAATTGGAGGTGGTTGCATCTAAAGGCTCCCCAGTGGGTGACTATGGTTTCCGCCTCTGCAGTTTCCTCGTCGACCGGCAGTTGCTGGTATGCTTGGGCCAGGTCGAGTTTCACAAAAACTTTGCCCCCTCCCAGTGAGTGTAGGAGATGTTGCAATACGGGGACGGAGTAAGCGCTTTGCTGCAAGGCACCATTTAGGGTGGCCTTTTTGTCCCCGCAGATTCTCACTGACCCATCAGGCTTGATTGGGGTGACTATGGGGGTCTCCCACCAGGCGTGGTCTATGTGTTGTAAGACCCCTTGCTTGACGAGCATGTCAATTTGCTCGTTGATTTTCAGTTTGAGTGCGAAAGGTACCCGCCTTGGTTTTAGGCATTTTGGGGGAACGTTTGGGTCTAGGCTGAAGGATATAGGGGGCCCTCGGTACTTGCCTAGGGTGCCGTCGAACACTTCTTGGAAGTCCCGGGCCAGTTGCTGCTCCCAGTCGGCTTCGGTGATGTGGTCGATGCCCGTGACTGTGATGCCTAGCGGTGCGAACCATTGGAGTCCCAGTAGGCTAGGTCGGACTCAATCGACGATGGTCAGGGGAAGTCTTTCGGTGTGCCCCTTGTAGGTCACTGTGAATTTTCCTGTTCCAACTACAGAGATGCAGTTTCCCTTGTAGTCTTTGAGGATTAGTCTCTGGTTTTCTAGTTCCCTCCTCTGGATGGTAGGCACCAAGCGTTTAATTTCTTGCCATGCTACCATTGAGAGGTAGGACCCGGAGTCCACCTCCATTTTACAGGGTTCGCCTTCGATGCCTACCTCCACGTAGACCTTTCTGGTGTCTGTGGTAGTTGCGTGGCCGATGGTGACCGTTTGATGTGTCTCTTCTCTCTGCTGGCTCTCGCCCCCTCGTCGGGCTCGTCCGTTCCATTCCCAACGGTTGTCTGCTGGGTGGTTTCTGGTCCTGGGGGGTGGGCTCTCTCGTTTCCGCTCGCTCGGGTCCCATCGTCTGGGGCTGTGGATTTTCTTGAGGTGGCAGACGCGGGTTATGTGGCCTTTTTTGTCGCAGTGCCGGCAAACAGAGTCGAAGAACCGACATTCGGATCTGGGGTGGTCACCTCCGCAACCGGCACATGCGGTCCTCGACCTACGACTCCGCCGGCTGTGCTGGTCGCGGCCTGCCTGGAGACGGTGGATGTCTTCCTCCTCATCTGACGTGCCCGAGGTGGAGTGGAGTTCGCCCTGGTGGGTGGTAGTTTCAGGTTGGGCCTCGGTCGACCTTGCAGGGTTGTTGTTTACGGTGCGGTCCCTGGCGTTCGGTCTCCGCATGCGGTCTGCTGATTGTCAAGTTGCTTCGGCTGCCGCGGCTTCGGAGATGGCATCAGCAAGAGTGATGTTGCCCTTAGCCATCAACCGACTTTGGAGAACGGGGTCCCAAAGGCCGAGCACGATTCGGTCCCTCAGGGCCTCGTTCATATTGGAGAACTCGCATAGTCCTCCAAGGTGCTGCAGCTTTGCAATGAAATCACTGAAATTCTCGCCCGACCGCTGGTCCCGCCGATAAAATTCGTGTCGTCGGATGAGAATGGGTACGGCTGGAGTGTAGTGTTTCTGGAGTAATGGCTTGAGGTCCGCCCAATCCATCGCGGTAACATCGGCGGGCTTGGCTAGCGCTTTTGCCATCTTAAACACTGCGGGCCCACAGTGCGTGAGGAAGATGGCTCGTTTCTTCGGTCCCGTGGCATCCTTCAGATCGTTGCATTTGAGGAACATGTGGAATCTGTCCGTGTAAGATTCCCAGTCCTCGCTGGCGGGGTTGAAGGTGGTTGGTGGTGCGATCCTGGCCATCTCGTCGGTTGGCTGGCTTCCGTCGGACACATGCTTCGGTTCAGGATAAGAATTCCATCCTAGTCGCCAGTGTTAAGTCCGCGTGGAAGGAAGCCAGGAGTCGGTGACTTTGTATCAAGCTCTTTATTGCAGTCAGGAACCGAACTGGCTCTTAGAAAAACTTTGCAGCTTTTTATTCCCAAGCCGCCGCGGCCGTGGCCAATGGCACTGCTTTGAATCTCCTGCGATTCGAATCTACCAATCACGGGAGATTCTCAGCGAGCCAATCGGCGCGGCTCGCCTAGCCAATCCGATCGCCCCGCGCTTTGGCCAATCAAAGCACGGGGATCTCAAGAATTCAAATGAAGGTACAGAACAAAAAGAAATCTATTTAGCTGGAATACGGCTAATGTATTAATGATTATCAATTCTGTGTTTCTTTATGCTCCAAAATAAGTATATTCTTTAACAAGTACAATCTGAAGAAAACCATAGATGACAGAAATGCAAATGCAGACCCTATAAAAGTCAGACAAATGTTATATACCGAAGAAGATAAAATGGTAATATGACAGACACATCGTAAGACATATTTATATCTCTAGTGATCAGATCTCATTTATGGAGAATCCAATGAAATATGGTATGGCAAGAAAATTCAAGGGTCTGTTGCTGAAAAACTTGGATTATTGCAGAGGATTTTAGGAGTCAAGTAAATGAAAACAGTAGTGACAATCATAAATATAAATAAGGCACTCTATGCTAATAAGAAAAGATTTGAATTTCTGAAACCATGCTCAAGATTAAAAGGAGTTTAGAATCAAAGTAGTTACAAATGCTGTCCTGAAACTGAATCAGTCACCAGTTTTATCTTCTCTTTACCAGGTCAGTTATTCTTTTGTTTCCCATCTTCTGGGTGATAAAGCACGGTTCCCCTTTTTCTACACCATGGTTCCCAAAGAAGGGGTGCAATATCTGGGGATCATCAAATTGCTCCTGCATTTCCAATGGACATCTGTCGGTCTCTTTTCTCCAGACACAGACAATGGGAAGCATTTCATAGCAATTTTGGTTCCTGGGCTCTTCAAGAACGGGATTTGTGTTGTTTTCTCACAAACCTTTTCGAGGATGAATACACAGAAAATGGAGATTGACTATACCTCAGTAAAGAAGTGGAAAGAGGTCAATGTATTTATTTATTTTTCAGAAGCTGGTTTCTTTATAGATGGAATATTTGTAATAGAGGCATTAATTAAAATTTCGATATTGAACATAAAATCAAATGGTGTGGAATCTACAACACCCACCGGGAAGGTCCTTGTCACCACAGCTTTGTGGGATCTCAAAGTGGACTTGACATACAATGACAATACACATCAACACATTCTTGGTTTGTTTTCTTTCCTCATCGAGAAAAAGAAAAAAACAAAATATGTTGATGTTGTTCCTTTTTTTACTTCTCTGTATTATTTTGCACATAAAGCATTTCATTGCTTATACTCCAAGACCGACCCTACTGTGAAAGGCTGGACAAGATGCACCAAGAAAGAAGGGATAGAGACCCTTCCCCAAGAGGACATTGAAAAAACTGTGTCTCTAGAGAGTACCTACATCTATGACACTGTCTGGGCCCTGGCACGGGCCTTAGATACGGCTTATTCTTCCCTTTCCAAGAGGAGACTGAAAGGTGGTGGAGGAACCACAGTACTGCAAATTATCCAACCATGGCAGGTATTTCCTTTTCCATCACATTGGACTCCTACTGAAGACATGGAATTCATAATTCATACGCAATCCCAGAATCTTTAGAATATGTAAGCTCTACTTAGAGGGGGATGGATTTATCTACTTATATACCCCATGATAACCATGTATAAATTATCCATGAAACAGTAAACACTAGGCAATGCATTACCTACTGGGTCCTTGTTTCAGAGATATTTTTCTACCAGATTCCCCAAAGCAATGGCAAAGCTCTTAATCTACAGTGGAACCTTGGGTCATGACCATAATCCGTTCCAGGATCAGAGTCGCAACCTGGTTTGGTCATGACCGGAAGCACAAACATCTGTGCATGCGCAGATAAAAAATAGAGTTGAAGGGGAAATCACCATGGCTGTTTCTGGTCACCACCCAAAGATGTGTTCATGACCAGAAACAAAACTTTTCAGAAAATTTTTGGTCGTGGACAGAAGCTTTCACAACCTAGGGTTCCACTGTATTCCCTTCACTGGAAAAGACATTAAAACGTCATGGAGATATTCAGAGGTGTATTGGCCTTGAAAACTGCTGATGTTCAACTGAATACCTCTGTTAAACCTCAGGAACTGACCACAACAAATACTTTAGGATATTTTATATTATGCCATAAAATGTTTTACGAGATTGGTAAGTCATTAAATGTTTTATGATAATTTTTATATCTTAAAATGTTTTATAAAATATGCCAAATTCAAATTCCTCAGGAGACATGTGTTCTGAATTTTGGACGTATTCTGTGCCCATTTGAGGTACCTTGGTTCAATCGTTTCACCCAGTTAAAAGTTACACATAGACAAACAGGGGAGTTTTAGGAGTATAGAGATCAAAATAGGAGTCTAAATGAGCAACCTGTCATCATTAGCATCTATTTGCCTTGTGGTTTTAAACAATATCAGTTGTCTTCTTAATGGCCTGTATATTAGCTGCACCCTCCATCTGAGGCAAAATATGTTCAGAACAGAGGGTATTCAGAAGATTCTGACCAGTTCTGGAGAACCAGGAGCGGAAATTTTGAGTACTTCTGGAGAACCGGTAAATACTACCTCTGACTGGAGATTTTACAGTATCCTTCCCTAACCATGCCCACCAAGTCACACCCACAGAACTGATAGTAAAAAATAATTTGAATCCCACCACTGGTTCAGAAGTGTGAGATGGCTGAAAGAATGAATTCATTCTACCCTCTTCAGTACATTTCAGATGGGGGACTGACATCTACTCGAAGAGAGACATAAAATCATTGAAACTATGTTAGGAGGAGCCTGTTGATCTTATTTCTTGTTGTGTCCGCGAAATGATGCCAGGAGTCGGTGACTTAGTGCAAAGCTCTTTATTGGCAAGTTGGAACCGAACTGGCGAAAGGAAAAAAGCCCGCGGCTTTTATTCCTTTCGCCGCGGCGGCCGCAGCCAATAACACCGCTTTGAATCTCCCACGGTCCGAATGGACCAATCGCAGGAGATTCTTAGCGAGCCAATCGGCGCGGCTCGCCTGACCAATCGGAGAGCCCCGCGCTTTGGCCAATCAAAGCGCGGGGATCTCGAGTATGTTAATGAAGGACAGAACACCCCTCCCCTCTTGGTTCAGTCCTTACGTTGCGTAGTCACGTAGGTAGGCGGGGCTCCGTCTGGTCCTACTTGACCTGCGCAACTCAGTTGTAGGCTGGATCCCGGCCGGTTCGGTCGGGATCTCCGCTGCTCCTGCTGCCATCGTGGGAACCAGCTGGTTGATCGGGCCGGTCCTTTCTCCGTAGCTCCCTCTTGGGCCTTCTGGGTTGGTTGAGCTACGGGTTTCGCCGCTCCCGCTCGGTCTTTCCAGGTCGGTCGAGCTGGCTTGGCTGTTTCTTCCTGGCGAGGGGTCATGATGGCTGCTTTCCGGTGAGTACTGCTGGTTTATTTTTCTTTGGCTTCGGTCCCCTGGGTATTCCCTCCCCCCTTGGCTTGCGTTGTGGGGGTTGGTTTCGCTTGTTTGTGCGTCGGCGGTTTGTTGGTTTGCAGTTGTCGACCTAAGTTGGTCGATGTGGCGTTTCCACGCTCGTCCGTCTGCTGTTTGTAGCCGGTACGAGTGTGGGCCTGTTGCTTGTGTGATGATGGCTGGGATCCATAGCGGATCTCCCGTCAGGTTCTTTGCGTATACGGGGTCCCCGGGTGCGAAGGTTCGGTGTTTGGTGCTTGAGTCTGGGGGCCTCTCCGGGTTATACGTGGGGTGTAATCTGTCGAGTGGGGACCTTAGCTTTCTGCCCATTAGTAGTTCGGCTGGGCTTTTATTGGTTGTGGTATTTGGGGTTATGTGTTGGGTGAAGAGTAGTTTGTTGATTTTCTCTTGGATCTCCCCGTGGTCTATTTTCCGGATGGTCTTTTTAGTGAATTGGACCATCCGTTCCGTCCTACCGTTCGCCGCCGGGTGTGCCGGTGCTGTCAGCGGGTGGTGGATGCCCCTTTCCGCTAGGAATTTTTCGAATTCCAGCGAGGTGAACTGGGGCCCGTTGTCGGAGACGACGACATCTGGGAGGCCGTGTGTTGCAAAGAGTTTGCAGAGTTCTTTGATCACGGCCTCCGTGGTTGTCGTCTTCATGTTGCTTACCTTCAGCCAGTTGGAGTAAGCGTCAACTGTTATGAGGAAGGTGTGTCCTTTTGTGGGCCCGGCGAAGTCTATTTGGATCCTAGACCAAGGTCCCCTTGGGGTTTCCCACTCTAGGACGGGTGCTGTGGGTGGGCTTGGCCTAGTTTCCTGGCATCGTTGGCACCTAGCTACCCAGGCCTCTATTTGTTTGTCCATCCCTGGCCACCAAGCGTAACTTCTGGCCAGGGCTTTAGTCCTCACGATGCCAGGGTGCCCCTCGTGTAGCAGTTCCAAAACCTTCCCCTGTAGCTTTTCCGGAATGACCACCTGTCCCCCCATAGTATGCACCCTTTTAATAAAGAGAGTTCCGTTTGGCGGTTTCGGAATGTTTTGACGGACTCGTCGTTGTCCCTTTCCGGCCACCCTTTCTCCACCCAATGCAACACCCACGCCAGACGTTTGTCTTTATTAGTCTCTCGGGCAATGTCTGACGCAGTTATGGGCAGGTTGGGTAGAGTCTCTATGCTGAGGGTGGTCATCGTGGGTGCTGGGTCGGTGTCGGGTTCCGGTAGCGACGAGCGGCTTAAGACGCCTGCATGGGAGATCGTCTTACCCGGTCTGTGTATGAGTTCGTAGTTGTAGGCTGCCAGGAACTCGGACCACCTTGTCATTCGGGGAGACAGAATGTTCAGGGTGGCCCGGTTTCCTGCAAGGATTCCCAGCAGCGGCTTGTGGTCCGTTATGATGGTGAAAGTCCGGCCGTAGAGGTATTTGTGGAATCGTTTTACGGCGGCAACTATAGCCAGAGCCTCTTTGTCCAGTTGGCTATAGTTCCGCTCCGGTTTGGTGAGGGTCCTTGAAAAGAATGCGATGGGCGCTTCTTTTCTGTCGGGAAGGGTATGGCTGAGGACAGCGCCGACGCCGAAGGGTGATGCGTCGCATGTGACTGCCAGAGGTAGGGTCTCGTTGAATTGTATGAGGACGGCGTCGGAGGTGAGGAGGTCCTTCGTTCTTTGGAAGGCGGCTTGCTCCCGTTTCCCCCAAGTCCAGGTCGCCGCCTTGTCCAGGAGCCTATGCAGGGGCTCCGACGCCGTCGCCTTTTGGGGTAGGAAAACATTGTAAAAGTTCAGTAACCCCAAGAACGCCTGTAGCTCAGTCTTTGACTTGGGGGTGGGGGCTTCTTTGATGGCCTTGATTTTTTTGCTTGTGGGGTGAATGCCGTGCCGGTCTAGGAGGTAGCCCAGGAATTCTACTTGTTCCGTGCATAGTTGGCATTTCTCCCTCTTGACTTTTAGTCCGGTCTCTTTAAATTTAGTTAGGACCTCCCTTAGTCGACCCTCTAGTTCGGCTTGGTTGGCTGCCGACACTAGGACGTCATCGAAGTAAGGTACCACCCCCTTGATACCTTGCAATAGTCTCTCCATTAGGCTTTGGAATATGCCCGGTGCCACGCTGACTCCGAATTGGAGTCGGTTGCATTTGAATGCTCCCCGGTGGGTGACAATGGTCTGCGCTTCTGTCGTTTGCTCATCGACCAGCAACTGTTGGTATGCCTGGGCGAGGTCGAGCTTGGCGAAAACCTTGCCCCCTCCCAGTGAGTGCAGTAGGTGTTGCACTACTGGGACGGGGTAGGCGCTTTGTTGCAGCGCGCCATTTAAGGTGGCCTTATAGTCCCCACAGATCCTCACCGACCCATTGGGCTTGATCGGGGTGACTATGGGGGTCTCCCACCGGGCGTGGTCTATGGGCTGCAGGACCCCTTGTTTGACGAGCTTTTCAATTTGCTCGTCTATCTTGGGTTTCAGTGCGAATGGCACCCGCCTTGGTTTCAAGCGTTTTGGGGGGACGTTAGGGTCTAGGTCGAAAGATATAAGGGGCCCTCGGTACTTGCCTAGGTTTCCGTCGAAGACCTCTTGGAACTCCCGGGCCAGTTGCTGCTCCCAGCTGTCGTCGGTGACATGGTCGACTCCCGTGAGGGCGATGTCGAGCGGGGCGAACCATTGCAGCCCCAGTAGGCTTGGGCGGTCGCGGTCGACGATCGTTAGGGGGAGTCGTTTGGTGTGCCCCTTATAAGTGATGTTAAAACTTTTGGTGCCGACTACCGGGATGCGGTTTCCCTGGTAGTCCTTTACAATGAGTCTCTGGCTGTCTACGTTCCTCCTTTGGAGGGTAGGCACCAAACGCTTTATCTCATGCCATGCAATCATGGAGAGGTAGGACCCGGAGTCCACCTCCATTTTGCATGGCTGGCCCTCGATGCGTACCTCGACGTGGACCTTCCGGGCGTCGTTGGTGATGGCGTGGCCGATGGTGACCGTCTGGTGGGTCTCCTCTCTCCGCCGGTTGTCGCCGCCTCGCGATGATCGCCTGTTCCGGTCCCATCGACTGTCCGAGGGGCGATCTCTGGTCCGGGGTGGCGTGCTTTCTCTCCTCCGGTCGCTCTGGTCCCATCGTGCCGGGCTGCGATTTTTCTTCAGGCGGCAGACACGGGCGATGTGCCCCTTCTTGTCGCAATGCCGGCAGATAGATTCGAAGAACCGGCATTCCGACCTGGGGTGGTTGCCGCCGCAGCCGGCACAGTTGGTCCTCGACTTACGACCTCGCCGGTTCCGTGGGTCGCGCCCTGTCTGTAGTCGATGGATATCCTCCTCGTCATTGGAAGTGTCCGATGCCGAGTGGAAATCGCCCTGGTGGGTGGTCATCTCGGGTTTGGGCTCGGTCGACCTCGCCGGGTTGTTGTTTCCGCTGCAGTCCCCAGCGTTCGGTCTGCGCATGCAGTCGGCGGAAATTTGGGTTGCTTCGGCGGCTGCGGCTGCGGTGAGGGTGTCTGCTAGACTGATGTTGCCCTTGGCCATCAGCCGGCTCTGGAGGATGGGGTCCCACAAACCGAGCACGATTCGGTCTCGCAGGGCGTTGTTTAGGTTATCGAATTCACAGAGCCCCCCTAAACGCCGCAGCTCGGCGACGAAGTCGCTGAAGCTCTCACCCGACCTCTGGTCCCGCCAGTAGAACTCGTTGCGCCGGATCAGGATGGGTACCTCTGGAGCGTAGTGCCGCCGAAGTATGGGTTTGAGGACGTCCCAGTCCATTGCGGTGGCATCGGCGGGTTTGGCCAGCGCTTTGGCCATCTGGAAGACCTCGGTCCCGCAGTGGGTCAAGAAGACGGCGCGTTTCATTGGGCCGGAGTCGTCCTTCAGGCCGGTGCACTCGAGGTACATGCGGAATCGGTCGGCGAACGATTCCCTGTCCTCGGTGGCGGGGTTGAAGGGTGCGGGTGGTGCGATCTTCGCCATCTCAGTGGTTCGTCTGGCTTCCGTCGGACACATGGTTCGGTTCAGGGTCTGGATCCCACCTTCGTCGCCAGTGTTGTGTCTGCGAAATGATGCCAGGAGTCGGTGACTTAGTGCAAAGCTCTTTATTGGCAAGTTGGAACCGAACTGGCGAAAGGAAAAAAGCCCGCGGCTTTTATTCCTTTCGCCGCCGCGGCCGCGGCCAATGACACCACTTTGAATCTCCCGCGGTCCGAATGGACCAATCGCGGGAGATTCTTAGCGAGCCAATCAGCGCGGGGAGAGCCCCGCGCTTTGGCCAATCGGGGATCTCGAGTATGTTAATGAAGGACAGAACATTTCTGAAGTCCTGAGACCGTTAAGTTTATAAGAAAGGAAACCAGTTGAGAATATATCATTCTCATCATCTGACAACAAGATTAGGTAAAAGCAACTATTTCAGAGTTTATAGGACTGCTCAGTAGACATTTGATGCCCATCTTTCCTAAAGGCAGATTCTCTTCTTGGCTGTTCTAGTTTCACCCTTTCTTGCAAGACTCTCAGTTTTACAACACTTCCATTGACGGAGTATATTTGGATGAGAATGGTGAACTAGCAGCTGATTTGGACATTGTGAATTGGGTGAAGTTTTCCAATACATCTGTTGTCAGTGTGAAATTTGGAAGCATAGCAAGGCAAGATTCCTTGGAGCCCTTATTCAAGATTGACAATGAAGCTATAATATGGCCCAAATGGCTCAACCAGGTAAGGAAAAGAAGTCATTCCATGTCACTTCCTTTCTCCTATAAGGATCTTCGGATCCTTTCTCAGTATTGTTGTCTCAATGGGCTTTGAGATACTGTACAATACTGATAAGTAGTGCAAAATCAGAAGATGTAGAGAGACCTAGCCAGAGATCGTTTTCAGCTGGTTCTGGAGAACCAGTAGTGGAAATTTTGAGTAGTTTGGAGAACCAGCAAATATCAACTCTAACTGGCCCCCACTCCCATCTATACACTGTCTCCCAGCTGATCGGCTGGGTCTTGTTTGGTTGCCCTGCACAGGAGAACAGAGCTGGAAAGCAGGTTAGTGGGGTGGGAAGAGAATAGGATTTTGCAGTAACCTTCCCCCAGGAGTAGGGAGAGAATGGAGATTTTACAGTATCCTTCCTCTGCCATGCCCACCAAGTCACACCCACCAAGCCACAGCCACAGAAATGGTGTTAAATTTTTTTGAATCCCCTCACTGACCTAGCCCATAGAACCACCAAGAATCAAACATCACTGATGTGTGGATACCATCAACATCATCACAATACTGATAAAAGAATGTTTGTAGTTCAGGGTTGAAGTTTTATTTATTTATTAAGTTTATTTTCCATCATATAATTTCAAAATGACTCAAAATAGCAATAGCACTTCACAGTGCTTCACAGCCCCTCTCTAAGCTGTTTACAGAGTCAGCCCATGGTCCTCAACAATCTGGGTCCTCATTTTGCCCACTTCAGAAGGATGGAAGGCTGAGTCAATCTTGAACCAATCCAGCCAGTTTCCTCGTTTTGAAACAACTCAAAATGTGGGGTCCTTGGTGCTCTAAGAAAGTGGTCTTTTTCTTGCAGAGATGTCATTGCTCAAACTAGATAACATCATCAATGACCCTGTACAATGCAATACTTGCCATGGATATGGCAGTTTTCAACATGTGAATGATAAAAATAAATATATTTCTGGAAGTCTATATTCCATTACATTTTTACCACTCACCCTCAGCAACAGCCCTATTCCCAGTTAGTAAAAGCAGTCTATTTTTCTTGCTTTGCTGCTTAGAGCCTGCCACCATCCAGATGCGTGGAAAGATGCCATCCTGGGTTCCTGAAAGTGATTCAGAGAGGACGGCCAATTTGCTGCTATGACTGCATTCCTTGTGCGAAGGGAGCCATCTCCACTCAGGAAGGTGAGTGGCTCAGGAAGGAGAACAAGCTGTTGAAAATGATTGCAAATCAGTGGTAGGGTTCAAATAATTCACCCAGAGTTAGATTGGCTGTCATAGGAGGAATGGCCCATCCCTCTCGCAATGGCCAATCTGACCCTGGGTGAACTGTTGTTAAATTAAATCCCCCCCCCCGCTTTCAAAGTGGATCCCAAGAACTGTGCTACAATGCAGAAACAGGAAACAGAGTGGCCAACATGAGGAAAGGAGGAGGAGCAAGGAGAAGAAAGAGGGAAAGCAGCCTACCTTCTTCCCTCATGCCAGCCACTCCATTACCTATTTCTCCATTGCAGCGCAGCAGGATCCACTTTGATAGCCAGGGTGGTCGGGTGGTGTTAAGAACCAGTTCGCCTGAACCGGCGGGAACCAGCTGAATCCCATCACTGTAAATGCAAACCATTTGGAAAGTATGTTGTGCATTCAGCAATTATTTCAAATGAAGGAAGAAGAAATTATACAGGAAGACAATCTGGGACTTTTTGTGACATGGCAGCAGATCAGTAATCTATGTACAACTATTGCCCATTCAGTGGTATGAAAACTCTTTTTTTCAGGGTCATATTGGGTCCGTGCAACTGGCTCCAAAAAGAAGCTTCAGTACACAACTGGAGGGCAAGAGAGCATGAATGTTGCTTGTATCTCCAACTCATTCAAGGCAGTCATGAATTTCTCAGGCCTTGATGGCTACTAACACATGTCCACTGCCATGAATTCATGCAAGAGCAGCTTTTTCATCACCTCCGGTAGCCTGGAAAAATGGCTTAATTGCTATCACAGTCTTCCAAAATATTGCTGTAAAAATGGCATTGTCCAGATACTTTTAACAGCACATTTCCTGGCCTGCAAGAATTCTATCTGCACATTTCTGAATGGTTGCAGGAGCTTCATTACAATTAAAAGCCATTTTACTGAACTAGAACTGCCCTTGAAATGTAGCAAACACTCTCTTAGTTTTAAAGGTATCTTCAGAAGGTATCTAACAATAGGCCACATTCAAATCCAGAGAGAGATATCTCTTCCTGGATTAGGGCAAGCATCAAACAAAATAACATACTAGCTTCCCTTGTCTTGAATAAATTGCTCTATTTGGACTTGAGATTTCACAATTGAAATCCTGAAGGCTGTTTTTGAACCAAGATTGTTAAAAGGAAAAACAGAAATGTAACATTAGTTTATTTGATCTAGGTTAAAATAGATATCTATGGAAAGAAGAGATCATTTTTTGTAGTTTAGGGCAAGGTGACAAGTTACTAAAATTGTTTATACTTGTGATGAAGGTGGAAATAGAGATAGATAGATAGATAGATAGATAGATAGGTAGATAGACAGATGATAGATAGAGAAATAGACAAATGATAGAAAGATGATAGATACATGATAAATAGATAGATAGATGGTGCATAAGTGCACCATCGTGCCGACCATCCCTGTCCTATTATCCCCAGTTATTCGTACCTATTTCCTGTATTCTTACTCATTTTTATATGTCTACCTATTATCTTGTAAGCAACTGACAAATCAAATAAATAAAATAAAAATGAATAAAATGATAGAGATAAATAGATAAATAGATGATATAGTAGATATTTTCTATCCATATTATTATTTTTTCTTTTTTTCCACCCTTTCTCTTTATTGAACTTTTGAAATAATCTTACTATCACTTTTGTTTGTTATGCAACCTACTTCTGGTCTTTCAGAAGAATTTAGTCAACAGTTGGTTCACATATTGACTAGTCAATACCAGTAATTGCTACCAAAAGGCCAAGAATAAATACCTGCTTTTGCTTTTCTCAAACATTTTGTTCTGGAGGAACCCTTAAAATGTATATTTAGGTCAGGGGGGATTCAATTTTTTTAACAACTAGTTCTATGGGCATGGTTTAGTTGGAGGGCATGGCTTGCTGATCATGTGACTAGGTAGGTGTGGCCAACTCAACATTGCTCACATCAAGGGGCACTTCTCCTCGCCTGGCCTCTCATGACAGTGGGGATGCTGCAACATTCGTAAGTGTGAAAAATGGTCATAAGTCACTTTTTTCAGTGCCATTGTAACTTTGAATGGTCACCAGTTTTAGACCAAAACTCAAAAAGGGTATGTAAACTCACGTTTGAATGTCAATCTTTCTAGCTTGACATTAAAAGCTTTTTTCTGGAAGCTCTGCTTCATTATTCAATTAGTGCTAATTGTTTTTCAATCAAGATCTCTTGTGGAACCAGTTGACAAAGACTATCACCAAGGGACTTTTCTATCAAGATCAGAAATGCTCATTGAACCATTGTAGTTATTGTTGGTTTTTTTGGACAAGTGGCTTTATTGAAGCAAGTTAAAAAATAGGGACCAAAGGAATACTTGTCACAGATGTATACCAGTCAATATTCTGCCTTGGCAGAGTTTGAAGTTTCATTGGGAACAATTGAAGAATTGATAAATTTGAGCCAAAATAAGCATTTAGAGGTGGGAAACACTCAAGTAATAATTTTGACCTATTGAAACAAGCTTGAATATAATTCAGATGATCATTACTTTTTTAAAAGAACAGTGCGAAGGGGAATTTTTAAAATATGGACCAGCAGAGAACAGTTACTGGCATAATGCAAATTTATATCAACACAATCTTCTCTTTCTCACTCCCTACACTATCCTCTTATGTGTGATTTCACAATGTCTAATTTATTTTTAGTGGCCCTGTTATTTTACCCATTACAGCACTTTCTGTGATGGAACAGGGCTTCCTTTTACTATACTGTGGGATTACTAAGGATAAATAAGGGAAATCTTCTCCTTCATGACAGATGCAGTCTACTGCACCAGATGTTTGGAAGATCAGCATCCAAATGAACACCAAGACCACTGTCTGTCAAAGGTTATCACCTTCTTGTCATGTGGAGAGTATTTGGGAATCATCCTGGTTTCCTTTGCTCTATTTTTGTCATTCATCACAGCCTTTGTGTTAGCAATTTTCATTAAATACCATGAAACTCCAATAGTCAAAGCCAACAACCGGGATCTCTCCTACATTCTACTCACATCCCTCCTCCTTTCTTTTCTCACTAGCTTTCTTTTCATTGGCCAGCCAAGGAAAGTTACCTGTCTTCTCCGACAATCAGCCTTCATTATCATTTTCTCAGTGGCTGTCTCTTCCCTCTTAGCCAAAACCATCACAGTGGTGCTGGCCTTCTTGGCAACAAAGCCAGGAAACAGTGTGAGGAGATGGCTTGGGAAGACACTGGCCAATGCTCTTGTTCTTGTTTCCTCTGCTGTGCAAGTTCTGATTTGCTTCATCTGGTTGGGAATCTTTCCTCCCTTCCCTGACACTGACAAGCACTCACACCCTGAAGAGATTATCCTGCAATGCAATGAAGGACCTGTTATCATGTTTTACTCTGCCCTGGGTTATATGGGTTTCCTGGCTCTTGTTTGCTTCACAGTGGCTTTCCTGGCCCGGAGGCTGCCTGGAGCTTTCAACGAAGCCAAGCTGATCACCTTCAGCATGCTGGTTTTCTGTAGTGTTTGGGTCTCCTTTGTGCCCACCTACCTGAGCACCAAGGGCAAGTACATGGTGGCTGTGCAGGTCTTCTCCATCTTGGCCTCCAGTGCTGGGCTGTTGGGTTGCATCTTTTTCCCCAAGTGCTACATTATTTTGCTAAGGTGCGAGCTGAATACAAAGGAGCAGCTAACTGCAAAAATCAAAATATAGATCTCATTTTTTTAGAACTGTCTTTCCAGGGCATTACATAGCAAGTACAAAACCATACTGTCCTATTAGGTGACCATTGCTTCAGAATTTGATTTCTGCTTGTGGTAGAGATGTACATTCATTTATTGCAATTTACCATGTATATTTTTTCCTTAAGGAATACCCACATTTTAAGAACAATGTATAGAAGGGAGGTTTTTGTGTGGGAAATCCTCACTTCAGAAGAAAATCAAGCATTTAGAGACAGAAGCAAAAATGGATTTGTTATTGCAATCACTTACAGTGATCCTTGGACTCTTCAGATTGTAAGAGAACCTGTCATATTAAGAATTATATATTAAGAGTTACACATGTGAAAATGTGGAACAGAAGGGAAGTCCTATTTATCCAATATTTGAACTTTGTAATGATTACTGGACAGTTATATAACTATATGTAATAAACATGTTATGTTCTCTAACTTGTTATGTTCTGAAGCAAATGTCAGTTGTTCACGCTAGAATATGGGACTGTAACTTTTGGCATACAGATATGTGAAAAAGATCCTAGGTCATCCTGACCCGAGCAGAACTGGTTATTGTGTTACAAAAATACCCAGATGGACATAACAGAAAGAAAAGGCCATGAGAATGAGGTGGTCACCAAGAGATGGTGCAGCCGCACCTTCATTGTGTAGATTACCTAGAAGTATTACACAGATAGGGAAAACTTTAATGATATCTGGTGTAAAGGGAGAATCTTTTAATGTCCTATTGTTGGGAATATGTATTTAAAAGGAGAACAATGTGAAATAAAACTGGATGTTTTATTGGTACCTGAAGCAGGTATAAATTTGTTAGGTAGAGATGCTTTATCCTTACCTGGATGTGAGCTTACTTTTACAGGACCATTGCACCATTAATTTGTTAACTGAGGAACAGGAAAGATTTATAAACCCGATAGTCTGGGAAGCTAAAGGTAACTGAGGTGTTTTGAATATTGCACCTTTAGAGGTGATCCTGAAAGAAGGTGTTGAGCCTGTAAGACAGAAGTAGTATAATAACTCCTTGGAAGGGAGACGTGGCTTGCAGCTGGTTATAGAATCCTTGCTACGGAGTGGGCTAATTGAACTTGCAATGTCAAAATATAATACACTTATCTTACCTGTAAAGAAACCTGATGGTACCTTTCATCTTGTGTTGGACCTGAGATGGGTTAACTGTTGCCAAAAGGCATATTATTGTTCCAGATCCTTACATGTTGTTGGGGAGAATTCCACATAATCACAGGTATTTTAGTGTGATAGATTGGAAGGATGCTTTCTGGACTTGCCCATTAGCAGAGGCATCAAGAGATATCTTTGCTTTTGAATGGACGGATGATTACACATCATACCCAATGGTACAGATGGTGCTTTTTATCACAGGGTTTTTCGGAAAGCCTGAATTTATTTGGACAAGCATTGGAGCAGGTCCTGGAAAGTTTTGAACCGCCTGTGGGTATAACAGTGTTACAATATGTGGATGATTTGTTGGTATCAGGTGAGAAGAAAAAAGATATTGAAAAAGGTACAAATGAATTGTTGAATTTCTTTTTTTTTTAAATAAAGTTTTATTTGAGTTTTCACAAAACATAATACAAATAAGATATTTTTTTGTTGAGAACAGCATGATCCCGGGTTGTCCCTTTTCCATACAGACACAAACTCAATTACATATTCATCTTGTATATTCTATTCCATATCTTATAACTATTTTCACATTTTCTCAGTAATTTTTCCCTTGCCTTGCTTTCTGCAACATTATTTGTAATTATCTCATTCCTTTCTAATTTTAATTACATATCTTTTTCTAAGTTTCAAATCTTTCTAATCAACATTTTTTGTCTGTTCTGTTTATAATTTCATATTTTCTTTTCTCATAAGACAAATTTTTCCCTGTAGTTACTAGACTGGAGTGTAACACCTTTGTATCTCTTACCCATTATCCATACAAATCTTATTTAGGATTTAATTTATGACTTTACAATTATAATATTCATTTTCTAACCTCTATTTTATAACACATAACTATTGTCAACCAAATTCTGCTTGGTACATTCCCTTACTGCTGTGCCAGAATGGGTTTTTTCTTCATCCTGATTGGTTGGGAGTCTTGGTCTGTGTTTATTGGTCTTGGAGTTTGCTGTGTTCTGTTTGATTGGTGTTTCTAATATCTTCTGTCTGTTTTGTGGCTTTTTTGTGTCTTGATTGGCTGGAAACATTGTGTTTCTATATTGGAGGCTTTTAGTGCGGCTTGGCTTCGAGTAAACGGATGGCTATCATTTATTAGGAAGCTAGGTTTCATCTGGGTGCCTGGTAGCTCTAGACAAATACAAACACAAACCCAAACTCTGGCTCAGATATGTAGATGACACCTTCATAATCTGGCCACATGGGAAAGAAAAACTGAACAACTTCCTCACACACCTCAACAGCCTACACCCCAAAATACAATTCACCCTGGAAACAGAAGCTAACAACCAACTTCCCTTCCTAGATGTCTTGGTATACAAAAAATCCAATGGCTCCCTGGGACACACCATCTACCAGAAGAAAACATATACAAACTGTTATCTATATGCACTCTCACATCACCACCCAGCACAGATCAATTCCATAGCCGAGACTCTCATCTCCAGAACAAAATGCTTAGCTGATGAACAACACCTAGAGACCGAACTACACACTCTCACCAGCGTGCTGACAGCCAATGGATTCCAAAGAAAGAAGATCACCCACCTAATCCAAAAAGAAACCCCAACCAAAATCCAAGACAGAGAACAAGAGAATGGCAAAGCCCTCCTCCCATATATAAAAGGCACTATAGACAAAATCAGCAAGATCCTCCAAAAACACCACATTAAGACAGCATTCTGCACAAACAGAAAGATATCCATCATCCTAAGAAACCCTAAGGACAAAATCAAGTTAGAAAATCAAGGAGTATACGAAATCCCTTGCACTGCCTTCTCCACCACATACATTGGACAAACTAAGAGAAGAATAAGTGCACGCATTGAAGAACATAAGAACTCAATCAAAAAGGAAGAACTGACCTCTTCCCTGGTCCAACACCTCAAAACCACAGGACATGAAATTGACTTTAAAAATACCAGAACTATCGCCAAAACCGAACACTTCAGCAGCAGAATAATCAGAGAAGCCATAGAGATAGAAAAATGCCCACACAGCATGAATAAACGAGATGATACCTCCCACCTACCAGCCATTTGGAAACCCGCCTTCATGAACAGACAAGTACCTAACATGAAGAATGACACCAGACCCATACCCCTGAGAGCCACACAAGATGCCACCACCACACTTCCACGTAGAAAGCAGACTCACACCCACACAGAAGATGAGACACGACCACGGACCAGAAGCCGCACTGCAGCTGCATCACTACCCACTTCAAACCCCTCTGAGCCATATATGAAGTGAACTGACCCCCACCATGAAGATGCAGCACGACCACAAACTTGAAGCCAAACAGCAAGATCACAGCTTACCAGCTCAAATCCCCCAGCAACTAAGACTAATCTGAGCACAAACAAGCCCCCACCTGAACAGAACATGCCTCCAGCCAATCAGAACACAACCAAACCCCCAACCAATGAGAACACACCCCCACCCAATCAGAACACAGCCAAGCCCCCACCCAATCAAGTCACACCCCCACTAGCAGTTAAAAGGAAGAAGCAGCTGCAAGCTCATATCACTCTGAGAAGCACAGAGCTGAAGACCAAGCCTGAAGATGATGAATGAGACTTCATCGAAATGTTGCCTAGATACTTCCAATCTTATGTGGGAGAAAACCCGAATAACCAAAGATCCATAGGGTATTTTCCCACGTCATAGTAGTTGTGTTTTTAAAATTGTAGCAACGTTTCAGCAGAATCTCATCTGCCATCATCAGGCTTCTGTAAAGTGTTCATCTGTGAGTCAGACTTTTATGGTGGTTTCAGATTTAAATCTGGGGCAGCCTATTGCTGTGCTAGAATGGTTTTTTCTTCCTCCTGATTGGTTGGGAGTCTTGGTCTGTATTTATTGATCTTGGAGTTTGCTGTGTTCTGCTTGATTGGTGTTTCTGATATCTTCTGTCTGTTTTTTGGCTCTTTTTGTATCTTGGCAGCATTGTGTTACTTTATTGGAGGCCTTTAGTGCAGCTTGGCTTCAGGTAAATGGACGGCTATCATTAGTTAGGAAGCTGGGTTTCATCTGGGTGCCTGGTTGGGGTGTGTTTGAGCTGGAGGTATCGGGGGGATCTGTTTGTGCCCAGGTGTTTGCCTGGCTTGTGGTGTGGAGATTTTTTTGTTTGTGAGTGCAGGCTTCCAAATGATTGACAGCCTGGTGGAATCATCTCTTCTGTTCATGCTTTCTGGTCTTTTTTCAATCTCTATGGCTTCTCTGATGATTCTGTGGCTAGGGTTTTCTATAGTGGCTAGGGTTTTGGTGCCATTGAAGTTGATGCTATGACCTATGGCTTTCATGTGTTGGACTAGTGAGGAAGTGTGTTCCAGCTTTTTGACTGCATTTTTGTGTTCATCCAGGTGGGTACTTATTCTTCTATTGGTCTGTCCAATGTATGTGGCCAGGCATGATGCACAGGGGACTTCGTATATGCCTTGGTTTTCCAGGTCAATTTTATCTTTGGGTTTTCTAAGGATGGCTGCTATTTTTGACAAGAAAACACCCAACAACTCAAAACAACACCTGAAACAATTAGTGTACAACGTTTTCAACAAAGAACTCACCACAAACAGAAACAGATGTCCTAACCAAAGGATTCAATTATGCTATAGCACCCCAAAAAATCCCCACAGAATCCATCATATGTGCAGTAGAATCCAGCCTAAGTAATTAAATACAGATGAAGCTGATAAAATAAGACACCAAGTTACCAACATCCTATGCACAAGCAAACCACCCAAAAGCAACTTGCAGAAAAATGAAATTAAAACGCTATAAACCCTGAAAAGAGATAGCAGCATAATCATCCTCCCAGCAGACAAAGGGAATGCCACTGTAGTAATGGACAGAAAAGACGATGAAACAAAATTGACAGACCTACTCCAAGACTCCACATACAAACCCATAAACACAGACCCAACCACATATCTGGAAAAATTAACCAAGAAGAAAATTATAACCAGCCACATGAGCAAAGAGATCCAACAGATGATCAAAGCCAGAGAGAAATCTTCCAGATGCCCCAAACTATACGGCCTCCCAAAACTACACAAAGAAGGCATACCTCTCAGACCCATAGTCAGCTCCAGAGGAGCACCACTACAAAACCTGGCGAAACACCTAGCAAAACAGCTACAGCCCCATGCTGAAACAGCAGCTTCACATGTACAAAACTCATACCACTTCTTGGAAATGATCAAAGTTCTACATGTGGAGCAAGAAGATCTGCTTGTAAGTTTCGACGTGGTTTCACTATTCACTCAAGTCCCGATAAAAGAGACCCTTGAAATCATCAAAAATAAATACCAACCAGCTAAACACCTCATGGAACTAACAGAACACTGCTTAACCAACACATATTTCACATACAAAGGACAAAGATACAAACAAATTGAAAGAGCCCCTATGGGATCACCACTGTCACCCGTCATTGCAAACCTGTTCATGGAAGAATTCGAATCCAGAGCCCTGGCCAATGCCATCCACAAACCCAAACTATGGTTAAGATATATCGATGACACATTTGTGATTTGGCCCCATGGAAAAGAAAACCTAAACAATTTCCTAACACACCTAAACAGCACACACCCCAAAATCAAGTTCACCCTGGAAACGGAAACAAACAAACAACTACCATTCCTAGATGTACTAATCTACAAAAAAACAGATGGCACATTAGGACACACCATATACCAGAAGAAAACACACACTAACCGCTACCTCAACGCCCAATCCCACCACCACCCAGCACAGATAAACTCCGTGGCTAAAATACTAATTACTAGAACCAAACGCCTGGGAGACAAGACACATATTAAGACTGAACTATGCACCCTGACTAAAGTACTGACAGCCAACGGCTTCCACAAAAGCAAAATCACCAGCTTGATCCACAAAAACACACTGAAACATAATAGAGACCCAGAAGATGAACAGACCCATGGAACAGCTGTCCTGCCCTACATAAGAGGCACTACAGACAAGATTAATAAGGTACTACACAGACATCACATCAAGACTGCCTTCAAAACAGACAGAAAAATAGCAGCCATCCTCAGAAACCCCAAAGATAAAATTGACCTGGAAAACCAAGGCATATACGAAGTCCCCTGTGCATCATGCCCGGCCACATACATTGGACAGACCAATAGAAAAATAAGTACCCACCTGGATGAACATAAAAATGCAGTCAAAAAGCTGGAACACACTTCCTCACTAGTCCAACACATGAAAGCCACAGGTTATAGCATCAACTTCAATGGCACCAAAAACCTAGCCACTATAGAAAACCCTAGCCACAGAATCATCAGAGAAGCCATAGAGATTGAAAAAAGACCAGAAAGCATGAACAGAAGAGATGATTCCACCAGGCTGTCAGTCTTTTGGAAGCCTGCACTCACAAACAAAAATATCTCCACACCACAAGCCAGGCAAACACCTGGGCACAAACAGATCCCCCCTGATACCTCCAGCTCAAACACACCCCAACCAGGCACCCAGATGAAACCCAGCTTCCTAACTAATGATAGCCGTCCATTTACCTGAAGCCAAGCTGCACTAAAGGCCTCCAATAAAGTAACACAATGCTGCCAGCCAATCAAGATACAAAAAGAGCCAAAAAACAGACAGAAGATATCAGAAACACCAATCAAGCAGAACACAGCAAACTCCAAGACCAATAAACACAGACCAAGACTCCCAACCAATCAGGAGGAAGAAAAAACCATTCTAGCACAGCAATAGGCTGCCCCAAATTTAAATCTGAAACCACCATAAAAGTCTGACTCACAGACGAACAGTATACAGAAGCCTGATGATGGCAGATGAGATTCTGCTGAAATGTTGCTACAACTTTAAAAGCACAACTACTATGACGTGGGAAAATACCCAAACTAAGCTGAATGCCATACATGTAAGTACCCGCGAAAACTTAAGAAAACATATATATATATATGTTTTCTGAGTTTCTCGCGGGTATTTGTATGTGGATCTTTGGTTATTCGGGTTTTCTCCCGCGTAAGATTGGAAGTATCTAGGCAACGTTTCGATGAAGTCTCATTCATCATCTTCAGGCTTGGTCTTCAGCTCTGTGCTTCTCACATCACTCTGAGAAGCACAGAGCTGAAGACCAAGCCTGAAGATGATGAATGAGACTTCATCGAAACGTTGCCTAGATACTTCCAATCTTACGCGGGAGAAAACCCGAATAACCAAAGATAGATAGATAGATATATATATCTATATATATCTCTATATATATCTATATATCTATATATATATCTATATTATATATATATATATATATATGTTTTCTTAAGTTTTCGCGGGTACTTACATGTCTGGCATTCAGCTTTGTTCGGGTATTTTCCCACGTCATAATAGGGGTGCTTTTAAAGTTGTAGCAACGTTTCAGCAGAATCTCATCTGCCATCATCAGGCTTCTGTATGGTGTTTGTCGTATATAATTATATATATATATATATATATTCTTATGACGGGTGACAGTGGTGATCCCATAGGGGCTCCTTCAATTTGTTTGTATCTTTGTCCTTTGTATGTGAAATATGTGTTGGTTAAGCAGTGTTCTGTTAGTTCCATGAGGTGTTTAGCTGGTTGGTATTTATTTTTGATGATTTCAAGGGTCTCTTTTATTGGGACTTGAGTGAATAGTGAAACCACGTCAAAACTTATATATATATTTATTTAAACTTATATATATATTCTTAAGTTTTTGTGGGTACTTACATGTATGGTATTCAGCTTTGCTCGGGTATTTTCCCACGTCATTATGGTTATGCTTTTAAAGTTGTAGCAATGTTTCGGCAGAATCTCATCTGCCATCAACTGGTTTCTGTATTGTGTTTGTCTGTGAGTCAGATTTTCACAGCCGTTTCAGTTTTAAATTTGGGGCTAGTGTCCTGCTGTGCCAGAATGGTTTTTTTCTTCATCCTGATTGGTTGGGAGTCTTAGTCTGTGTTTATTGTCTTGGAGTTTGATCTTGAGTTCTGCTTGATTGGGGTTTCTAATATCTTCTGTCTGTTTTGTGGCTTTTTTTTTGTCTTGATTGGCTGGCAACATAACACACCCCAACCAGGCACCCAGATGAAACCTAGCTTGCTAATAAATGATAGCCATCCATTTACTCGGAGCCAAGCTGCACTAAAAGCTTCCAATACAGGAACATAATGTTGCCAGCTAATCAATTTGTATTTTTCCATATAATTTTTCAACTAGGTTCTGCTTGGTACACTCCCTTAAGAGTCAATAAGTTCAAGGCAAGGAAAAAAACCATAATTCTTAACAGTGGTCAGTAAAATTATTATTGCAATCGAATTCATCCTGTCAACTGATATTAATTTCATTAAAAATCTTTCATGTTTTTTTCCAATTTTATATAAATATTTTTGATTTTTATTTTTTTATTAAAATCATTGGGAGCCTTTTTCTCTTATCTTCTTTGTTTCATTTAATTACTAACAAATATTCCATTACATAACAATACAATTTTATAATCATCTATCATTATTTTCTAACTCTTTTCTATTTCTAATATCACAATGTTATCTCATGTACCCTTGCAGAATTCTCTCTTTCAGTTAAATTTTTAACCATTGTCTCTGTGTCTTTTAAATAGGCTTATACCTTTAATCTTAAGCTTATACAACCCTCACTCTGTCAAGGACCTCAGAGTACTCATGTCTAATGACCTAAGCACCAGAGCTCACTGTAACAGCATTGCCAAAAAGGCATTAAGTGTTGTAAATCTAATCTTACAAAGCTTCTCCTCTGGAAATATAGAATTGCTAACTAGGGCATACAAAACTTTTGCTAGACCAATACTCAAATACAGCTCATCTGTCTAGAATCCACACTGTATATCGGACATTAATACAGTTGAGTGAGTCCAGAAGTATTTCACGAAAAGAGTACTATACTCCTCTGCTTGCAACAGTATACCCTATATCACCAGACTTGAAATTTTGGGCTTGGACAATCTTGAACTACAGTGCCTACGGTTGGACTTAAGCATAGCACACAAAATTATCTGCTACAATGTCCTACCAGTCAATGACTACTTCAGCTTCAACCACAACAATACAAGAGCACACAGCAGATACAAACTCAATGTTAACCATGCAAGACTTGATTGCAGAAAGTACAACTTCAGCAACAGAGTGGTCAATGCCTGGAATGCACTACCTGATTCTGTTGCTGTAGTGTCCGCTTGGAAGGAGGCCAGGAGTCGGTGACTTTGTATCAAGCTCTTTATTGAAGTTAGGAACCAAACTGGCTCTTAGGAAAACTTTGCGGCTTTTTATTTCCAAGCCGCGGTGGCTGCAGCCAATGGCACCACTTTGAATCTCCCGCGATTCGAATCTACCAATCGCGGGAGATTCTCAGCGAGCCAATCGGCGCGGCTCGCCTAACCAATCCGATCGCCCTGCACTTTGGCCAATCAAAGCACGGGGATTTCAAGAATTCAAATTAAGGTACAGAACATCCCTCCCCTCTTGGTTTGGTCCTACGTAGCATAGTCCCGTAGGTAGGCGGGGCTCCATCTTTGCCTACTGGACCTGCGCAGGTCAGTTGTAGGTTGGATCCCGGCCGGTTCGGTCAGGGTCTCTGTTTCTCCGGACTCCATCGTGAGAACTGCCTGGTATGTCTTGCCGGGCCGCTCTTCGCAGCTCCCTCCTGGGCTACCCAGGTTGGTTGAGCTGCGGGTTTCGCCATTCCCGCTTGGTCTTCCCGGGTTGGTTGAGCTGGCCTGGCTGTCTTTTTCTGGTGAGGTTTCGTGCTGGCTGCTTGCAGGTGAGTATGGCTGGTTTCTTTCTTCTGGGTTTTGGTTCCCGGAGTATACCCTTCCCCTCTTGGTTTGTGTTGAGGGGGTTGGTTTTGTTTGGTTGCGTGTCAGTGGTGTCTTGTGTGGCAGTCCTCAATCTTAACTGATCGATGTGGCTCCACGCTCGTCCGTCGGTTGTTTGTAGCCGGTACGAGCGTGGGCCTGTTAGCTGTGTTATAATTGCTGGTACCCATAATGGGTCTCCGGTTAGGTTCTTCGCATAGACGGTATCGCCTGGTGCGAAGGTTTGGTGTTTGTTGGTGGAGTCTGGGGGTTTCTCTGGGTTGTAAGTGGGGTGTAATCTATCGAGTGGGGACCTTATTTTCCTCCCCATTAGCAGTTCTGCTGGGCTTTTATTTGTTGTGGTGTTCGGGGTTATGTGCTGTATGAAGAGTAATTTATTTATTTTGTCCTGGATCTCCCCGTGGTCTATTTTCTGGATGGTTTTTTTTGTGAATTGAACCATCCGTTCCGCCCTTCTGTTTGCCGCCGGATGCGCCAGGGCTGTCAGTACGTGTCGTATGCCCCTTTCGCTAGGAATTTTTTGAATTCTAGCGAGGTGAATTGGGCCTGTTGTCGGACACGAGGACGTCCGGGAGGCCATGTGTTGCGAAGAGTTTGCAGAGTTCTTTGGTCACGGCTTCCGTGGTGGCTGTTCTCATGTTGCTTACCTCCAGCCAGTTGGAGTAAGCGTTTACGGTTATAAGGAAGGTGTGTCCTTTTGTGGGCCCGGTGAAATCTATGTGGATTCTAGACCAAGGTCCCCTGGGGGTTTCCCACTCTAGGATGGGTGCTGTGGGTGGGCTTGGTCTAGTTTCCTGGCATCGTTGACACCTTGCTACCCAGGCCTCGATCTGTTTGTCCATCCCTGGCCACCAAGCGTAACTTCTGGCCAGGGCTTTCGTTCTAACGATGCCCGGGTACCCCTCATGTAGCAGTTCCAGTACCTTCCCTTGTAGTTTTTCCGGGATGACCACCCTATCCCCCCATAGTATACACCCTTTTAGTAATGAGAGTTCCGTTTGCCGGTTCCGGAATGTCCTGAAAGTCTCGTTGTTGTCCTTTTCCGGCCACCCTTTCTTACCCAATGCAAAACCCGCGCCAGACGTTTGTCTTTATTAGTTTCTCGGGCAATGTCTGACACGGTTATGGGTAGGTCGGGTAGAGTCTTTATGCTGAGGGTGGTCATCGTGGGTGCTAGGTCAGTGTCTGGTTCGGGTAACGGTGAGCGGCTTAAGGCATCCGCATGGGAGATAGTCTTACCAGGTCAGTGTGTGAGCCCGTAGTTGTAGGCGGCCAGGAATTTGGACCACCTTGTCATTCTGGGAGACAGAATGTTCGGTGTGGCCCTGTTCCCTGCGAGTATTCCCAGCAGTGGTTTGTGGTCGGTGATGATGGTAAACGTCCGGCCGTAGAGATACTCGTGAAACCTTTTCACTGCGGCGACAATAGCCAAAGCCTCTTTGTCCAGCTGGCTGTAGTTCTGCTCCGGTTTGGTGAGGGTCCTTGAAAAGAACGCGATGGGTGCTTCCTTTCCGTCGGGGAGAGTGTGGCTGAGGACAGCGCCGATGCCGAAGGGTGATGCGTCGCATGTGATGGCTAGTGGTAGGGTCTCGTTGTACTGGATGAGGACGGCATCCACAGTGAGCAGGTCCTTGGTTTTCCTGAAGGTGGCTTCCTCGCATTTCCCCCAAGTCCAGGTAGCCGCCTTGTCCAAAAGCCTATGCAAAGGCTCCGCCGCGATCGCCTTTTGGGGCAGGAAGACATTATAAAAGTTAAGTAGCCCCAGAAACGCCTGCAGTTCTGTTTTTGACTGGGGTGTGGGGGCTTCTTTGATGGCTTTAATTTTTTTGTCAGTGGGGTGAATATCATGTCAGTCTAGGAGGTATCCTAGGAATTCGACCCGCTCTGTGTACAGCTGGCATTTTTCCATCTTCACTTTAAGCCCGGTTTCTTTGAATTTCGTTAGCACCTCCCTTAGGCGAGTCTCTAGTTCGGCCTGGTTGGTTGCCGATACTAGTATATCATCGAAGTAGGGTACCACCCCCTTGATGCCTTGTAAGGGTCTTTCCATGAGGCTCTGGAAAATTCCAGGCGCCACGCTGACTCCAAATTGGAGTCGGTTACATCTAAAGGCTCCCTGGTGGGTCACTATGGTTTGCGCCTCTGCAGTTTCCTCGTCGACCGGCAGTTGCTGGTATGCTTGGGTCAGGTTGAGTTTCGCGAAAAGTTTGCCCCTCCCAGTGAGTGTAGGAGATGTTGCACTACTGGGACAGGGTAAGCGCTTTGCTGCAAGGCGCCATTTAGGGTGGCCTTATAGTCCCCGCAGATTCTCACTGACCCATCAGGCTTGATTGGGGTGACTATGGAGGTCTCCCACCAGGCGTGGTCTATGGGTTGTAGGACCTCTTGCTTGACGAGCTTGTCAATTTGCTCGTCGATTTTCGGTTTGAGTGCGAAAGGTACCCGCCTTGGTTTTAGGCATTTCGGGGGAACGTTTGGGTCTAGGCTGAAGGATATAGGGGGCCCTCGGTACTTGCCTAGGGTGCCGTTGAACACTTCTTGGAAGTCCCGGGCCAGTTACTGCTCCCAGTCGGCTTCGGCGATGTGGTCGATGCCTGTGACTGCGATGCCGAGCGGTGCGAACCATTGAAGTCCCAGTAGCTAGGTCGGTCTCGATCAACGATGGTCAAGGGAAGTCTTTCGGTGTGCCCCTTGTAGGTCACTTTGAACTGTCCTGTTCCAACTACAGGGATGCGGTTTCCCTGGTAGTCTTTGAGGATTAATCTCTGGTTTTCTAGTTCCCTTCTCTGGATGGTAGGCACCAAGCTTTTAATTTCTTACCAGGCTACCATTGAGAGGTAGGACCCAGAGTCCACCTCCATTTTACAGGGTTCACCTTCGATGCCTACCTCCACGTAGACTTTTCTGGCGTCGGTGGTTGTTGCGTGGCCGATGGTGACCGTCTGATGTGTCTCTTCTCTCTGCCGGGTCTCGCCACCTCGTTGGGCTCGTCCGTTCTGTTCCCAACGATTGTCTGCTGGGCGGTCTCTGGTCCTGGGGGTGTGTGCTCTCTTGTCTCTGCTTGCTCGGGTCCCATCGTCTGGGGCTGTGGTTTTTCTTGAGGTGGCAGACGCGGGCGATGTGGCCCTTTTTGTCGCAGTGCCGGCAGACTGAGTCGAAGAACTGGCATTCAGATCTGGGGTGGTCGCCTCCGCAACCAGCACACGCGGTCCTCAACTTATGACTCCGCTGGCTGCGCTGGTCGCGGCCTGCCTGGAGATGGTGGATTTCTTCCTCCTTGTCTAAAGTGCCCGAGGTGGAGTGGAGTTCGCCCTGGTGGGTGGTAGTTTCAGGTTGGGCCTCGGTCGACCTTGCAGGGTGGTTGTTTGCGGCGCGGTCCCCGGCGTTTGGTCTCCGCATGCGGTCTGCTGATTGTTGGGTAGCTTCGGCTGCCGTGGCTTCGGTGATGGCATTGGCGAGGCTGATGTTGCCCTTGGACATCAGCCGACTTTGGAAAACGGGGTCCCAAAGGCCGAGCACGATTCGGTCCCGCAGGGCCTCGTTCATATTGGAGAATTCGCATAGTCCTCCAAGGCGCCGCAGCTCTGCGACAAAATCACTGAAACTCTCGCCTGACTGCTGGTCCCGCCGATAAAATTCATGTCGTCGGATGAGGATGGGTACGGCTGGAGCATAGTGTCTCCGGAGTAATGGCTCGAGGTCATCCCAATCTATCGCGGTAGCATCGGCGGGCTTGGCTAGCGCTTTTGCCATCTTAAACACTGCGGGCCCACAATGCGTTAGGAAGATGGCTCGTTTCTTCGGTCCGGTGGCATCCTTCAGGTCATTGCATTCGAGGAACATGCGGAATCTGTCCGTGTAAAATTCCCAGTCCTCGCTAGCGGGGTTGAAGGGGGTTGGTGGCGCGATGTTGGCCATCTCGTCAGTTGGCTGGCTTCCGTTGGACACGTGCTTCGGTTCAGGATCAGAATCCCACCCTCGTCGCCAGTGTAGTGTCCGCTTGGAAGGAGGCCAGGAGTCGGTGACTTTGTATCAAGCTCTTTATTGAAGTTAGGAACCGAACTGGCTCTTAGGAAAACTTTGCGACTTTTTATTTCCAAGCTGCGGCGGCCGCGGCCAATGAACTTTGAATCTCCCGCGATTCGAATCTACCAATCGCGGGAGATTCTCAGTGAGCCAATCGGCGTGGCTCACCTAACCAATCCAATTTCAAGAATTCAAATTAAGGTACAGAACAGTTGCTATATCCTCTAACCTCCATTCCTTTAACCTCAAACTATCCACCCCATTCCTAAGAGGTCTGTTAGAGGCATGCATAAGTGGACAATCGTGCCTACCATCCCTGTCCTATTGTCCCCATTAATTTGTACCTATTTCCTGTATTCTTATTTATGTTTATACTAATACTTATTATCTTGTAAGCAATTAACAAATCAAAATAAATAAATAAATAAATAAATAAATAAATAAATAAATAAATAAATAAATAAATAAATAAATAAATAAATAAAAAAAATGTTAAGGAGATGAAGTCCTATTCCGATATTTGCAAATGTCTGAATAAAGGAGCTTTTTATGGTTCTCTGGTCGTTGAGTCTATTTTTGGCATTTATAACAGCTGACATGTATTGTTATTTTATTATTATATTGATGTTTTATATTGCTTCACTCCCAGAGTAGCTTATGTGAGATGGGTGTTAGGAATGTAAGTCACCTAACAGCTATTTGGGTTGGACAATATATAAACCAGGATAGACATTTTAATACTGTATCTTTAAGAAAATGCAAAACTGTAGTTGAGTGTGTTTTCTCAAATGGCCATAAGATGGAGCCAGAAACCTGGGTTGTTTAGTCTTAGTCTCAGAAGAGAGTGTGAGTGAGTCACTGTTTCCTTCTATTGGAGAGTATTGCCATTTCTTCTAATTGACTGCTATTCCTGGATTTGATGTAAGTCTGATACTGAACTGTTTTTGACACCGGAATTGTTATTGGATTATCCCTGGACTAAAAACTGACTGATCTTACCTGTGAATGACTTTGGACTGCCTATGTTGAACTTTGCTTAAACTTGCTGGAAGTAAAATCCTAGATTTACTGTACAGTGTATCTGTATGCTGTGTGTGTATTATTCAAACACTTCTGTCAAATATGTCTCCCTGTATGCACTCATTCTCCTAACGGGGAATTACCTCAACAATGGGCAGCCATATAAATTGAATGAAAAATAGATCAATAAATCTGTCTTTTCGTCTTTCATATGGGCTTCCAATCAAGTGGTGAACAACCTATAGGCTTGATTTCTCCAAAATTTCTGACAAAAAAAAAGTTTCACTGGAGAAACTTGGGCCCATGGGGCTTTCAGAGAGTTCTGGAACTATATCAGAGGCTTTTCACAAATATATTTACCTTCCCTGTTCTTTTGTTAATGAAATCACAGGACAAACCTGGGGATAGAGAGAACAGGAGATGCTTCTGCTCTGTATAATTATCAAGATGACATTGACTTATTGATTGCCTCCCAATCTCTTCTCCAGGGAATTCTCCAAAGTTCACTGTTGAGCTGACATAAAAAACACTTTCAAGAGCAATGCAGGAGCCATCTTTCATCTGAGCTTGGGAACTCAGGGACATAAAAGCCTTTAGTGGCATTGAGAGGTTGTGATTCTGTTGTGGTATTGCAAGGGCCCTTTGCCTTTGTGAACTGCTTCTCCAATTCTTTGAGAGCCACCTGACTCTGCAAGAAGTAGAAATGGTTCTATTATTTCTCCTGATGCTTCTGTTCTCCCAGATACCCTGCAAGATGTTGAATGCCAGGTGCCCCTTAACTTTAGAAAGGGATGAGACAGATCCATTGAATTACTTCAAGCCAGGAGACTACCTCATTACTGGAATCACTCCTGCAACAACCACCATGTTTCGACCATTCACTTTCAAAAAGGCTCCAACGAACAAAGTTTTATGGTAAGAGAGCATTTCCCCCTTGGATTACTGCTGGTTCCAAAAGTTGTAGATGTTTCCTGTCACCCTTCAATGAGGAAAAATCTTTCTTTATGAGCAATGTCCCTTTGCTAGATTGCTAGAGACAGTTAGGACTGAATGAAAGCCAAGGTACCACTCACCACCATGTCATTTCTGTCTGCACTTCCTCAGTTTCCCTAATGCAAGATATTTTGCTAATGCTTCACTTCAGAAAATATCTTCTGGGAAGAATAGGTGAATAAAAAGGAAAGAGGAAATAAAGAGTAGTTGAATAAAGGGGAAATTCAGGGAACTTGCCATCCATGAAGGAATCTCACTTGGATTTTTTCTTTTTTGTGTATGGGACACGACTAGCACAGGCCAGTTGGCTCAGGGCATATAAAAAATGGCAACTATAAAATCCCCCAGGTGAGAAAGTCCCTTCTTTAATTCCACTTTAAAGGATAATAATGGAGAAAAGAAATCTGTTTAGCTGGAATACGGCTAATGTATTAATGATTATCAATTCTGTGTTTCTTTATGCTCCAAAATAAGTATATTCTTTAACAAGTACAATCTGAAGGAAACCATAGATGACAGAAATGCAAATGTAGACCCTATAAAAGTCAGACAAATGTTAAATACTGAAGAAGATAAAATGGTGATATGACAGACACATCGTAAGACATATTTGGATCTCTAGTGATCAGATCTCATTTATGGAGAATCCAATGAAATATGGCATTGTAGCAGAAAATCTTGCTTCCAAATCAGGACACAAGACCACGAAAGGTTGGAGAATACAGGTTTTATTTGTGCACAAGGTTCAGAGCCCCCAATTCTGAACCCCCAACTCTTCCTGAAACATTACTTTTATACATATCTTGACCTCAGACTAGGTCGGGGCATTTCTTCTGTTATATCTTACCAAAAAAGGAGAATAACATACATTTCTCAAAAGGAAATATAGAGGAAATGAGTAGTGACAATCATAAATATAAATAAGGCACTCTATGCTAATAAGCAAAAATTTGAATTTCTGAAACCATGCTCAAGATTAAAAGGAGTTTAGAACCAAAGCAGTTGCAAATGCTGTCCTGAAACTGAATCAGTCACCAGTTCTATCTTCTCTTTACCAGGTCAGTTATTCTTTTGTTTCCCATCTTCTGGGTGATAAAGCACGGTTCCCCTTTTTCTACACCATGGTCCCCAAAGAAGGGGTGCAATATCTGGGGATCCTCAAATTGCTCCTGCATTTCCAGTGGACATCTGTCGGTCTTTTTGCTCCAGACACGAACACCGGGAAGCATTTCATAGCAACGATGGTTCCAGGGCTCTTCAAGAATGGGATTTGTGTCATTTTCTCACAATTTTTTTCGGGGATGAATACAGAGAATATGGACATTGACCGTACCAAAATAAGGAAATGGAAAAAAGTCAATGTATTTATTTTTCAGAAGCTGGTTTCTTTTTAGATGGAATATTAGTAATAGAGACATTAATTAAAAATTTGATATTGAACATAAAATCAAATGGTGTGGAATCTACAACACCCACCGGGAAAGCCTTTGTCACCACAGCTTTGTGGGACCTCAACGTGGACTTGGTATACAGCTACATAACACATCAACATATTCTTGGTTTCTTTTCTTTCCTCATCCAGAAGAAAAAAAGATAAAAGATATTGATTTCATGCCTCTTTTTACTTCTCTGCAAAACTTTGCACATAAAGCATTTCATTGCTTATACTCCAAGACTGGCCCTACTGTGAAAGGCTGGACAAGATGCATCAAGAAAGAAGGGATAGAGACCCTTCCCCAAGAGGACATTGAAAAAACTGTGTCTCTAGAGAGTACCTACATCTATGACACTGTCTGGCCCTGGCACGGGCCTTAGATGCAGCTTATTCTTCCCTATCCAAGAGGAGATTGAAAGATGGTGGATGGACACCAATGTTGCAACCATGGCAGGTATTCTTTTTTCATCTCTGGATATCCCACTGAATGTGTGGAATACATAAACAACCCCAGAACCAGTACTGCAAATTATCCAGCCATGGCAGGTATTTCCTTTTCCATTACAAGGGATTCCTATGGAAGATGTGGAATTCATAATTCATACTGACCCCAGTATCTTTATAATATGTCAGTTCTAGTGAGGAGTGGATTTATTTACTAATATCTCCAAATACAATTTAAAACATAGGGCTCACGGTAATTTAAGAGTCCCATGATTACCATGTACTACATCCAGTAGACACTAGGAAATAGGGGTGACACGATAGCAGTGTTCCAATATTTCAAGGGCTGCCACAAAGAAGAGAGAGTCAAGTTATTCACCAAAGCATCTTGAGGGCAGGACAAGAATCAATGGGTGGAAACTAATCAAGGAGGGAAGCAACCTAGCACTAAGGAGAAATTTCCAGACAGAACAATTAATCAGTGGAACAGCTTGCCTCCATTAGTTGTAAATGCTCCAACACTTGAGGTATTTCAGAAGAGATTGGTTAACCATTTGTCTGAAGTAGTGTAGGGTATCCTGCCTAAGCAGGGGGTTAGACTAGAAGACCTCCAAGGCCCCTTCCAACTCTGTTCTATTCTATTCTAATCCATGACTTGTTGAGTCATTGTTTCAGAGATATTTTCCAACCAGATTCCTCAAAGCCTTCAAGAATGGCATGCCAAAATGTATCAGGCACATTTTTCCACATGTGGTGGACCTGCAATGCTGCAAAAGAGTATTGGAGACTGATCCAGACATGGAACAAATGGTGGGAGAGTGTATTCCATTTAAGCCAGATTTTTTTTTCTTTTAGGAATAATTCCAGAAGGATATAGGAAGGATTTAATTTATCTAATAGTAAACGTGTTGACAGCGGCTAGAATAGTATATGCAAAATACTGGAAGAAGGAAAGCATACTGCCAGAAGCAGAGATAATAAGGAAAATTTTGGCCTTTGCAGAATCAGAAAGGTTAACTGTCGAATTAAAAAAACAAGGCGGAATCTGAGTACTATAAAACCTGGAATAAATTGCATAGAAGAAGGCACAGTCGGAACATAAGTAGTTATGATTAGAAGATTAGAATAATTAGTAAACAATGTATCAAACAAGAGGATTGTAAATGGTGAAGTAAAATTTATATATGGATAACAATTGTAATGCCAGAATGGATGCACTATGTTACATTCTTACAATTAATTTTTTTAAAAAATAGGAAAAAAAGAATGACAGAGCCGTTAATCTATTCCCTTCACTGAAAAGTCATTAAAAATTCATGGTGATATTCGGAGAACTGCTTAAAAACCGCTGATGTTCAACTGAATACCACTGTTAAGTCTCAGGAACTGATTACAATAAATGTTTTGGGATATTTTATATTATCTCATAAAATATTTTATGAGATTGGAAGGTCATAAAATGTTTATTATAATTTTTTATGTCTTAAAGTGTTGTATAAAATATGCCAAATTCCAGTTCCTCAGGAGTCACATGTTCTGAATTTTGGATGCAGTCTGTGCATTAGCCCATTTGAGGTACTTCGGTTCAATCATTTCACCCAGTTAAAGGCTACACATAGACAAACGGAGTATAGAGATCAAAATAGGAGCCTAAATGAACAACCTGTCATCCTTGGCATCTATTTGCCTTGTGGTTTAAGTGTCTTCTTAAAGGCCTGTATGTTAGCTGCAACCTCCATCTGAGGCAAAATATATTCAGAAGTGTGAGGTGGCTGAAAGAATGAATTCATTCTGCCCTCTTCAGTACATTTCAGATGAAGGACTGGCATCTATTCCTTGAAGAGAGATACGGAATAAGGGGTGGGGTTCTACTGGTTCTGACCGGTTCTATAGAACCCCTTGTTAACTTTCTAAGCAGTTCGGAGAACCAGTGGTTAGAAGAAATTTCCTTTTGTATGCCAAGACTTACTGTCTGCAAAGGAGGTTTTATTTTCTTTCCTGGTACTTTCTTAAAGGGGAAAGGTTGTTTTAAGCTTTTTACACTGCTGTTGGGAGGAAATACTCCACTGGAAATAAAGTACTTTCAGCTGACATGTGATGATCAGCACTTTGAAGAAATAATTGAATAATGAAGCAAAGCTGCAGAAAGAAGCTTTTTAATGATAAGGAATCAAGATGAGTGACATTCAACAAGGCTTCTTGGCTAGCTAGAAAGTTTGACATTCAAATGCAACTTTACATACCCTTTCTGAGTTTTGGTCTAAAACTGGTTTTTTGTGAAGTTTAATCCTGTGTTTATTGATGGGATAATTTTCCCTATTCAGCTTTGTTGGAAGGAAAAGGGTTAATCTCTGTTCCTGAAAAGAAACTGGGTTGAGAGATCTGGCTAGTTCCTGTATCTATTTGTTCTGGTAATTGGTTGAATAAGCAACAGCTACTATTGTGATTTAATTTTTGTATTGTGTTTGAATTTTTTCCTGCCTCATGGTTTCTTTTTCTATCTGGAGAAGGGGTCTTCCTTCATGGCTTTAGTGGCATCTGACACTGTCCTTTTGGGGTGTACTTCCAAGAGGCAGGATTCAAGCTTGGCACTGATTTTTTTTACCGCCTTTCTGGGGGGCATGTGACCTTTCCTTAAATCTGGATGGTTTCCTTAGGGTATCTTTTGAGACCAGCTGGTATCTTTAAGTGGTGCAAATGGATCTAAGGATTGCTTTTCCTGTGTGTGCTCTTTCTGGAGATCTTAAATGACTTCTCTGCTAAAGGGTTTCACTTTATGAACAAGAGTTGGCTGCTGATAGTTATAATAGCATTTAAACGATTTTAATTCCTCAAGGTGCTCTGACACCCGGCCTGATTTGTAACTCTGGCTTGCAGGTATTTTTAATCTTATGATTGGTATTTAGAGCAGCTTTTTGCAAGCAAAGAAGTTTTTGTACTTTTGTACAGGTAATCGTTGACTTACAACAGTTCATTTAGTGACCATTCAAAATTACAATGGCACTGAAAAAGTGACTTTCACACATATGACCATTGCAGCATCCATCATGAAAGGCCAGGTTAGGAGAAGCGCCTATTGACATGAGTGATGTCAAGTTGTCCATGCCCACCCAGTCACATGACCACCAAGCCACACCCACAGAACCAGTTTTTCAAAAATTTGAATCCCACCCCTGCACAGGATCATTGAAACTGTTGGGAGAAGCCTGTGGATCTCATTTCTGAAGTCCTGAGACCATTAAGTTTATAAGAGAGGAAACTAGTTCAAAATATATTATTCTCATCATTTGACAACAAGATTATGTAAAATCAACTATTTCAGAGTTTGAAGGTCTGATCAGTGGACATTCGATGTCCATCTTAACTAAAGGGAGATTCTCTTCTCTGCTGTTCCAGTTTCACTCTTTCTTGCAAGACTCTCAGTTTTACAATTAACACTTCCATTGATGGAGTATATTTGAATGAGAATGGTGAACTAGCAGCTGATTTGGACATTGTGAATTGGGTGAAGTTTTCCAATACATCTGTTGTCAGTGTGAAATTTGGGAGCATAGCAAGACAAGGTTCCTCGGAGCCCCTATTCAACATTGACGAAGAAGCCATAATGTGGCCCAAATGGCTTAACCAGGTGAGGAAAAGAAGTCATTCGATGTCACTTCATTTCTCCTACAATATAAATGCTGGAAAATTCTCTCTGTGATCCTCCAGATGTTCTGATCCTTTCTCAGTTTTGTTGTCCCAATGAGCTTTGAGATACTGTACAATACTGATAAGTAGTGCAAAATCAGAAGATGTGGAGAGACCTGGCCCATAGAACAACTGAGGGTGAGACCCAACTGAATGGAATCTATGCTCCTCTCCCTTTCCCACAGCTCCAGCCAGCCACGCTGTGGCAACCCTAAGGGCTCTTCAAAGATGGCTCTGGGGTTGACAGGTTCCCTTGTTGTTCTTGCTTTTCTGATTAGACCCTGCCACCTTCCAAATGTGTGGAAAGATGCCGTCCTGGTTTCCTCAAAGTGATTCAGAGAGGACGGCCAATTTGCTGCTATGACTGCATTCCTTGTGCAAAGGGAGCCATCTCTACTCAGGAAGGTGAGTGGCTCAGGAAGGAGAACAGATGTCAGGGCTCTGGCATCCACCCCCATTTAAATCATGAGTCTCTAGCTGCAGCTCTCAGGGTTTAAAGAAGATTTATTAGGAGTGATCATGCCGGTGCTACCTGGGTGTAGCCGACTCTGAGACACATAATTCATTTCACATTTGACCTTGGTCTTCCCCCACCCCCTGGATGTATATTCTCCAATGGGACACATCCATAGCCAAGAGGCATCAATCATGCTCTCCAGTA
The DNA here is from genome assembly GCA_033807585.1 of Hydrophis major. NCBI lineage: Eukaryota > Metazoa > Chordata > Lepidosauria > Squamata > Elapidae > Hydrophis > Hydrophis major. Next base: position 52,346,464 of record CM066329.1, read on the forward strand.
ATAATCTTGTGCACCAGAAGCTTCGGTCGCCCATAGATGATCTATGAAGCATTTAAGGAATGCACTACCTGCCTCACTCCCTTTCTGCTGGCAACTCTAAAAGACCAGGGAAATGTTTGAGAGTTGACAACAGGCTGTTGAAAAACAGCCAAATAGTTGACAGTTTTTTCTGGAATAAACAACAAAAAGGTAATTACAGTTTTGATTTCAGAAAGAAATGGACTCAGAATCCAGATTCATTTGAAGTCAGATTTTGGAATTAATACTGTATAAGAATCCTTTCCATGGGGAAATACTGTTGTTTTCAATTATTATTTGAAAAGAAAATCATGTGATGCAATGGTGGTATTCAAAAAGATTTACTACCGGTTCTATGGACGTGGCTTGGTGGAGGTGGCTTGGTGGGCGAGGTGTGGCTTGGTGGGTGTGGCACAGGAAGGATACTGTAAAATCTCCATTCCCACCCCACTCCAGAGCAAAGATTGCCACTGGTTCTCCAAATTACTCAAAATTTCTGCTACCGGTTCTCCAGAACTGATCAGAACCTGCTGAATACCCACCTCTGTTGTGATAGGACTTTGAGGGTTGAACCTTAGAGGGAACTAGAAGGAAATAAAGATTACAATAAAGGACAGGAATGTTTTAATATATGTGGTACCTTCCTCAACAATAGTAACTGTGAGAGGGATCTCAGAGTCCTAGTGGACAACCATTTTAATATCAGCCAGCAGTGTGCAGCAGCTGCCAGAAAAGCCTGCACAGTTCTAGGCTGCATAAGCAGAGGGATAGAATCAAGATCACATGAAGTGTTAATCCCACTTTATAAGGCCTTGGTAAGGCCAGACATGGAATACAGCATCCAGTTTTGGTCACCATGATGTAAAAAAGATGTTGAGGGTCTAGAAAGAGTGCAGAGAAGAGCAACAAAGATGATTAAGGGACTGGAGGCTAAAACATATGAAGAACGGTTGCAGGAACTGGCTATGTCTAATTTAATAAAGAAGGATTACGGGAGACGTGATAGCAGTCTTCCAATATCTCAGGGGCTGCCACAATAAAGGGGGAGTCAAGCTATTCCCCAAAGCACCTGAAGGCAGGACAAGAAGCAATGGGTGGAAACTAATCAAGGAGAGAAGCAACTTAGAACTAAGGAGAAATTTCCTGACAATGAGAAAAATTAATTATTAAAACATCTTGCCTCCAAAAGTTGTGAAGGCTCCAAACTGGAAGTTTTTAAGAAGAGATTGGACAACTTCCAAGGTCCCTTCCAACTTTGTTATTCTATTCTATTCTAATGTGACACATTGATATGGAAGGAAGCAATATATTTTAACATTTAACATATTATTTTTGAACCATGGATCCTGATGTTAATTTTAAGATTGTCTGTCTCTATAGACGGATTGTGTTTCAAAGATGTGATGGAAGAGAGACAGGTTTTACCAGAAAAGTGTCACACATTGGAAGACATATTAGCAGCCGAAGCTTCCACGCTGCCACATTCCTGTGCCTGGGAAATTGGGGGGGGGGGATTTTGTAGAGCGTATGTAGTTAGACATAATAGCATTCTTCTTTGCAGACAAGGTTATGTCTTTCCTGCACCTGGCTGAGGAGTGCTTAAGGGATGTCTCAAGTTGGGACAGATGGTAATTGAGACATGTGATGTACTGATGGGTCTTTGAATTTCAATTACTGAGGGAAAACCCAGAACTCTCAGATTCGGGTTTTCCCAGATGTGCCTCTAAAAAACTGAACTTTGAGAAAATGCCTGTGTTGGAGTTTTGCTATTGGAGTTTGTTTTCTGGAACACTGAGACTGATCTGAAAATGTATTTTAAAATGAACAAGCTACAAGAAAGATACAGGGAAAAGATACTGCATTGGGCAGACAAAACGAAACCAGCTGGTGTTTTAATAATTAAAAGGAACAGACAAATAATAACTCAAGAGATTGACCTGGATAATATCCCTATATTAGATTTACAAAGGAGGCTTGTGAAACCTTTGAAGAATTTTGTGGGGAGAGACAAAAAGAAAATGAAAAGAAATCAAGTTTTGGGGCGTTATTTAAAGGAACTAAAGATCAATATTATTAAAACAGAAGTACAATATTGATTTATTTGATCCAGATTAAAATAGATATGTTCTTATCTCTGGTAAACCTTAATGGGTTTTTGTTGATCAGTACTGAAATGATAAGGTTTTAAAGGATTTTTTTTATAAATAAGAGATGGGATATGGGAAGAAGAGACGATTTATTGTATTTTGAAACAAAGTGACAAGTTATTAAAATTCTTTAGACTTGTGATGAAGGGGGAAATCATTTATACATACACACATATATATTTATATATACATATATTTCTTTTTTTCTCTACCTTTTATTCTTTTGTTTTTTTAGTATTTATTAATTTTTTACTGTTCTAATCTTAACTTTACTAAATCCTGTAACTGTATTTGTTTGTTCGTACTTTTACTCTTGAATTGAGCTTTTGAAATAATCTTACTACCACATTGGTTTATTATGCATATTATTTATTCCGCTGGTCTTTCAGAAGAATTTAGGCAACTGTTCGTTCATATATTGGCTGGTCGGTTACCAAAAATTTATTTCAGAAGGTCAAAACTTATTTTCTGCTTTTGTCTTTCTCAAACATTTTACATTGGTGGAACTTTTGTAAGAATACAAGAACCAAGAAACCTTGGCTTAAAGCCAGTTTATAAGTAGAGACAGAAGGAACAAGTGTCACAGATGGTATATCTGTGGATATTCTGCCTTGGCAGAATCTGGCATGTCCTTTCATGTCCCCCACAACTAAGTGGATCTGATGGTTTCTGAAAATTCATTGGCCAGAATTGAAGAATGGATAACTTTGAGCCAAAATGATCATTTAGTGGTGGAAAAAGCTCAAGTATTTATACTAAACCTCATAAATGAGTTTGGATATAATTTAGATCAGAGGTGGTATTCAGCAGGTTCTGACCAATTCTGGAGAACCGGTAGCAAAAATTTTGAGTATTTCAGAAAACCAGCAAATACCACCTCTGACTAACCCTGCCCCCATCTATTCTCTGCCTCCTGAGGCTGAGTTTTCTTTTGTTGCCCTGCACAGGAGAATGGAGCTGGAAAGCAGGTTAGTGGGGTGCGGAGGAAATGAGATTTTGCAGTATCCTTCCCCTGCCACACCCACCAAGCCACCCCATGCCCACCAAGTCACACCACACCCACCAAGCCACACTCACAGAACCGGTAGTAAATTTTTTTGAATCCCAACATTGATTCAGATAATCATACATTTTAAATGAAACAGTGTAAAAGAGTATTTTTAAATCATGATAAGCAGAGAACAGTTACCTGAATAATTCAAATTTATATCAACACAATCTGCTCTTTTTCAGTCACTATATCATCCCCTTATCTGTGATTCCAATAGATACAATTTATTGCCTCATTATTTCATCCAGTGCAGCCCTTCCTGTGATCAGATCAAGCCACTGTAGGGTCCTTAATGGAAGGCCTCCTGACATTTCTAACTGATCTCTTGTTGGTACGACTCAAAGAATGCTAGGGATAAGTAACGAACAGTTGAGAGCTTTTTCTGGAATAAACTTCAAAAAGGTAATTAAAGTTTTGATCTTCTCCTTCTTTGTAGATGCACTCTATTGCACCAGATGTTTGGAAGATCACCATCCAAATGCAAGGCAAGATCACTGCCTACCAAAGAGTATCACCTTCTTGTGATATGGAGAATATTTTGCGATTATCCTGGCTTCCTTTGCTCTATTTTTGTCATTCATCACAGCCTTTGTGTTAGCAATTTTCATTAAATACCATGAAACTCCAGTAGTCAAAGCCAACAACCGGGATCTCTCCTACCTTCTACTCACATCACTCCTCCTTTCTTTTCTCACCACTTTCTTCTTCATTGGACAACCAAGGAAAGTTACTTGCCTTGTCCGACAAACAGCCTTCTTCATTGTTTTCTCAGTGGCTGTTTCTTCCCTCTTAGCCAAAACCATCACAGTGGTGCTGGCCTTCTTGGCAACAAAGCCAAGGAACAGAATCAGGAGGTGGCTCGGAAAGATGTTGGGCAATGCTCTTGTTCTTGCTTGCTCTGCTGTCCAAGTTCTGATTTGCTGGGAATCTTTCCTCCCTTCCCTGACACAGATAAGCACTCCCATCCTGCAAAGATTGTCCTGCAGTGCAATGAAGGACCTGCTGTCATGTTTTACTCTGCCCTGGGCTATATGGGCTTCCTGGCTGTTGTCTGCTTCACAGTGGCTTTCCTGGCCCGGAGGTTACCTGGGGCCTTCAACGAAGCCAAGCTGATCACCTTCAGTATGCTGGTCTTCTGTAGTGTTTGGGTTTCCTTTGTGCCTACCTACCTGAGCACCAAAGGCAAATACATGGTGGCCGTGCAGATCTTCTCCATCTTGGCCTCCAGTGCTGGACTGCTGGGCTGCATCTTTTTCCCGAAGAGCTATATTATTTTGCTGAGGCCAGAGCTGAATACAAAGGAGCAGCTAACCACACAGATCAAAGTATAGCTCTTGTTGTGTTTCATGGACAAACCCAAAAGAACTAATTGCCCTTTCTCTTATACTCTGAACACTCCAGGGTTTTGCATCAATAATTATGGATGCTTCTAAGGAAATATTGTAGCATGCATGAAAAGGGTTACATAGGACTTTATATATGGATCTGTCCACATATGAAATGAATAGTTTTGTTCTTGTTCGTTTTCCTTTGTTTTCTTTGTTCTCTGATAATTCTGTGCATTGTTCATTTGTGTTCTCTTCTTAGCAATTATAAAACTTGCATTTAATAAAAGCAAACATAATGTACAAACATATATTGTTTGCCTAATTTATGAATTATTTATTTAGTTAGTAAGTTAGTAATCAAATTTGTATAGCCATCCATCTCAGAAATAGGGACTGGATTCGGTTGGAACAGACCAGAGAAACCTATTTAAGTCATAATCAAGAGTCATTGTGCACAATTTATTGCATGCCAACTGCAGCCTTTCCAAGAACAAGGACCATTCCACACAGTCACTTCTACTTAGGTTGCCTGCTGGTTGGGGTACTGCAATGCACTTCAAGGGGCTGTCCTTGAAGAACCTTTGGAAGATGCAGTTGATCCAGAATTCATCCACAAAAACAATAGATATGCTATAATACATCCATCTTATATGTTTCTTTGTATATATTCCTACACTAGTACACAATGGACTTCCAATAGATAAGAGGTAAAGTTCTGCTGTTTGTCACCTAGAAAGTTCTTCATAGCATTGCCAGTTATTTGTTTCTCCAACTATGTCTAAGGACACTCAGCTATAAACTTGTACCCTGGGACAGCCAAGTGATGCTGTGGATGATTTCTGGTTTCAGCTCAACACTAGCAAGACAGAATAGCAGATTAATAGAGTTGGGTGTATTCTAGTCCAACCTCCTATTCAAGCAGGAGGACAATACCATTTCAGACAAATGACTGTTCAATTTTTTCTTAAAAACCACCAGTGAGGGAGTACAAACAACTTACAGAGGTAAAGCCTTTTACTGATTAATTGTCCTAAATGTCAGAATGGCTTTGGGATTTCGGGGCCCTTGGATGCAGTGGTTTTCCATCTTTATGCCTGGATCAGGTATCTGTACCCCAGAGAGATGCAGTGAGCAATTCAGGGGATCCTCTTGATTGCATGACTCCTGCTCAAGAAAGATGTAGCTTTTACACAACTTTGCTTTTATGCCAATTGCTGCCTTTCCTAGAGCAGGGAGCACTACAAACAGTCATCTATGTTTTGGCCACCCCTAGTAGGATTACTGCAATGCTCTTCATGAGTCTGGCTTAGTCCTTCAGGGAAATCCAAGCAAGAAACCCAATTATAAGTACTAACTCTACATTCATTATAAGGTTACATTGAGAGAATCTTCCAAGACTGTAATTTTTACTCTTTGCAAAACTAAGTAGTGTCACTTCTGAAATACTGCTCACACTGCCACCTCCCCTTCTGTGGACTGAGATATCTTGTATATAATGGTTGTTGTGTTTATGGCTCTTTATTGTGGCCTGTTAGCTTCCAGCCCCTCCAGCAGCTGAAGAGGAGGAGGAGGAGGAGGAGGAGGAGGAGGAGGAGGAGGAGGAGGAAGCACGGGAGTCCTGGTCAATATCAAGGCAACCTGAGAGCTCCAAGGGGGATGAGGGAATGGAACTGGCAGAGAGAGAGAGAGAGAGAGACAGAGGAGGAGCCTGGGCTGTCCATCAGCCCTCAGATGGAGAGTCAACAGCCCCCAGATCTAGAGATAGCTGATGAGGAAGAGGGGGAACATCTGGGTCCAGTGCCTGATGTGTGGATGTGCAGAAGGCAGAGGAGAGGAGAGCAGTGGAAATCTATTGGCTGATACTTGGGACCAAAGAGCCACAACTGCTAGTGAAGCCCCATCCTAGCTCTTGGGATAAAACGCAGGAGGAGAATAGATGTCATCTCCTTGCTGATGGGCTTATTAGCCTGAGGTGAAGGAGAAACTTTCTGAACAATTCCAAATGTGTTATGCAATTTCATGTTAAACCTTTCCTTTCTGGGCTACATTAGCACATAATCAGCTTCCCATGGAATATAAGATTCTGGTTGTCAACTATAAAGCTCTATTCAGTACATCTTTCTCCAACTGTCTCTTAGAGGTTCCATCAAGACAGGCAGAAAGGTTCCATATCTTAAGAACTGTCTTCTGGTGAACTCAGGAAGCTTGGCCTTTCTGTTGCTGTGCCTGGCCACAGGAACAACAATCTCTCCCAAAAGTAGCCAACATTCTGTCATCATTCAGAAGGCTCCTAAAGTTGATTATTCTCCAGCTTATTCTCAGGAATTAACGTGAGCCTGTAAATTTTAGTCTGAAGGGCATCTGCTGACATGTATTGTCATGTATGTATTTTATTATTATATTGATGTTTTTATATTGCTTCACTATCAGAACAGTTTATGTGAGATGGACAGCCATATAAATTGAATGAACAAATAGATCAATAAATCCATCTTTTTAGCTTTCATGTGGACTCTCAGACAAACGGAGAACAACCTACAGGCTTGATTTCTTCATAATTTCTGACAAAAAAGGTTCACTGGAGAAACTTGGGCCCATGGGCTTTCAGAGAGTTCTGGAATTAAATCAGAGACTTCTCACAAACATGTCTACCCTCCCTGTTAATTTCTTCATGAAATCACAGGACAAACCTGGGGATAGAGAGCACGGGAGATGCTTCTGCTCTGTATAATTATCAAGATGACATTGATTTATTGATTGCCTCCCAATCTCTCCTCCAGGGAATTCTCCAAAGTTCACTGTTGAGCTGACATAAAAAACACTTTCAAGAGCAATGCAGGAGCCATCTTTCATCTGAACTTGGGAACTCAAGGACATAAAAGCCTTTAGTGGCATTGAGAGGTTGTGATTCTCTTGTGGTATCGCAAGGGCCCTTTGCCTTCGGAACTGCTTCTCCAATTCTTTGAGAGCCACCTGACTGCAAGAAGTAGAAATGGTTCTATTATTTCTCCTGATGCTTCTGTTCTCCCAGATACACTGCAAGATGTTGAATGCCAAGTGCCCCTTAACTTTAGAAAGGGATGAGACAGATCCATTGAATTACTTCAAGCCAGGAGACTACCTCATTACTGGAATCACTCCTGCAACAACCACCATGTTTTGACCATTCACTTTCAAAAAGGCTCCCCCTCGGATTACTACTGGTTCCCAAAGTTGTAGATGTTTCCTGTCACCCTTCAATGAAGAAAAATCTTTCTTTATGAGCAATGTCCCTTTGCTAGATTGCTAGAGACGGTTAGGATTGAATGAAAGCCAAGGCACCACTCACCACCATGTCATTTCTGTCTGCACTTCCTCAGTTTCCCTAATGCAAGATATTTTGCTAATGCTTCACTTCAGAAAATATCTTCTGGGAAGAATAGGTGAATAAAAAGGAAAGAGGAAATAAAGAGGAAATTCAGGGATTTTGATTTCCTAACTTTCCTTTGATTCAAAGTAGCTGGATTATCAAGTATTTGTATATTCTGTATGTGTGTGTGTGTGTGCATATTTTCAGAAAAGCACCCACAAACTACTGGAAAATCCTGTCCTTCTTGTTTGCGGTCCATGAGATCAGCCACGATCCCCGTATCTTACCCAACCTCACCCTGGGCTACAACATTCATGACAATCATTTTGATGCCAGAATGACATCAGAAGCTTTGGTGTATTTGCTCTCTCCTGGGCTTGCGAATGTTCCAAACTACAACTGTGGAGGAAGACAGAATAATCTCTTAGCTATAATTGAAGGGACAGAAACTGACATATCCATCCAGATTTCTTCCATGTCGGGCAACTATAAAATCCCCCAGGTGAGAAAGTCCCTTCTTTCATTCCACTTTAAGGGGTTATAATGGAGAAAAGAAATCTAATTTGCTGGAATTTCGGCTAATGTATTAACGGTTATCAATTCTGTGTTTGTTTATGCTCCAAAATAAGTATATTCTTCAACAAGTACAATCTGAAGATAGATGAGATGACAGAAATGCAAATGTAGATGCTATGAATTCTCAACAAATGTCAGATACAGAGGGCAATGAAATGGTAATATGATGGACACATCGCAAGACATTTTTGGATCTCTGCTGATTGCATCTCATTAATGGAGGAACCAATGAAATATGGTATAAGGAGAGAACTTTAGGTCTCCAAGGATCCTGTTTGTGAAAGACTTGCATTATTGCAGAGGATTCTAAGAGTCAAGTGAATGAAAACAGTAGTGACAATCATTAATATAAATAGGGCACTCCATGCTAATAAGAGTAGATTTGAAATTCTGAAACCGTATTCAAGATTAACAGGAGTTTGGAACCAAAGCAGTTGCAAATGCTGTCCTGAAACTGAATCAGTCACCAGTTCCTTCTTCTCTTTACCAGGTCAGTTATTCTTTTGTTTCCCATCTTCTGGGTGATAAAGCACAGTTCCCCTTTTTCTACACCATGGTCCCCAAAGAAGGGGTGCAATATTTGGGGATACTCAAATTGCTCCTGCATTTCCAATGGACATCAGTCACTCTCTTTGCTCCAGACATGGACAATGGGAAGCATTTCATAGCAATTTTGGTTCCTGGGCTCTTCAAGAATGGGATTTGTGTTGTTTTCTCACAAACCTTTTTGGGGATGAATACACAGAATATGGAGATTGACTATACCTCAGTAAAGAAGTGGAAAGAGGTCAATGTATTTATTTATTTTTCAGAAGCTGGTTTCTTTATAGATGGAATATTTGTAATAGAGGCATTAATTAAAATTTTGATATTGAACATAAAATCAAATAGTGTGGAATCTACAACAATCACCCGGAAGGTCCTTGTCACCACAGCTTTGTGGGACTTCAACATCGGCTTGGCATACAATGACAATACACATCAACACATTCTTGGTTTCTTTTCTTTCCTCATCCAGAATCAGAAAAAGACAAAATATGTTGATTTTGTTCCTTTTTTTACTTCTCTGTATTATTTTGCACATAAAGCATTTCATTCCTTATACTCCAAGACCGGCCCTACTGTGAAAGGCTGGACAAGATGCACCAAGAAAGAAGGGATAGAGACCCTTCCCCAAGAGGACATTGAAAAAACTGTGTCTCTAGAGAGTATCTACATCTATGACACTGTCTGGGCCCTGGCACGGGCCTTAGATATGGCTTATTCTTCCCTTTCCAAGAGGAGACTGAAAGGTGGTGGAGGAACCACAGTACTGCAAATTATCCAACCATGGCAGGTATTTCCTTTTCCATCACAATGGACTCCTACTGAAGACGTGGAATTCATAATTCATATGCAATCCCAGAATCTTTAGAATATGTAAGCTCCACTTAGAGGGAGGTGGATTTATCTACTTATATCTCCAAATACAATTTATAACACAGGGCTCATGGTCCCATGATAACTGTGTATAAGTTATCCACGAAACAGTAAACACTAGGCAATGCATGATCCACTGGGTCCTTGTTTCAGAGATATTTTTCTACCAGATTCCTCAAAGCAATGGCAAAGCTCTTAATCTATGGTGGAACCTTGGGTCATGACCGTAATCCGTTCCAGGATTACAGTTGCAACCTGATTTGGTTGTGACCAGAAGCACAACCGTCTACACATGCACAGACAAAAAAATGGTGCTGAAGGGGAAATCACTGCAGCTGTTTCTGGTTGCCACCTGAAGATATGTTCGCAACCAGAAACAAAGTTTTTCTGAAAATTTTTGGTCACAGACAGAAGCTTTCGCAACCCAGGGTTCCACTATATACACTTCACTGGAAAAGTCATAAAAAATTCATGGTGTATCCAGAGGTGTATTGGCCTTGAAAATTGCTGATGTTCAAGTGTATACTACCGTTAAACCTCAGGAACTGACCACAAGAAATTTGTTAGGATATTTTATATTACCGTATATACTCGAGTATAAGTCGACCCGAATATAAGCCGAGGCACCCAATTTTACCACAAAACACTGGGAAAACTTATTGACTCGAGTATAAGTCGAGGGTGGGAAATGCAGCAGCTACTGGTAAATTTCAAAAATAAAAATAGATACCAATAAAATTACATTAATTGAGGCATCAGTAGGTTAAATGTTTTTGAATATTTATTTCAAAGAAAAACAGTAAACTAGCTCTGTAAGTGGAAAAGAGAGCCAACAAAACCAATATGGTATCAACAATAACTTTAAAAGTACAAAAACCTTAGCTCAATCAGCAACCAAGCTAAAACACAAGAGTTAAAATCCTTCAAAACTGGATTCCTCCTCATCATCTGTATGTCCAAACAGAGTCACTCTCTCCCTTGCAAGAAAAAAGCATGTATATGTGCTGCATGTACATCCTGTTTTGGAGAGCCACCATCTCTTTCACAGCTCTCCCTCATGCCTCCATTGCATGTGCACACATGCCATGGCTCAGTAGTAGGTCAACATACAGATGTCACACTAGGTTCCCTCCTCAAAAGGAACATCCAACCTTTCTTGAGAAGTACAAACTTCATCTGTTCAGGATTGTGGTGACAAAGGTGAAGGAGGATGGGGCTGAGAGAAGGGAAGGGAAGAAAAGATCATTGACAGGGAGAAAGACAGGGAGAAACACCTGGAAGTGTGAGCCCTCGAGTTTCCTTAGGAAAGACCAGACAACAAGGGGAGAGGAGAGGAGGAGGAGGAGGAGGAGGAGAGTTAAAAAAAAAGAGTGGGAAGCCAACTCACGCGTGCCATCAAAGTGGGTTGCTATGGTATCCAGGAAGGTGTTTTGGGGAGCCAGGAGGCCCCTCATCACCGGCATTTTAAGACTTGCTCAAGGACATCGCCATCATCCAGTTGGAAGGGGGAAAAAAACCCAGAGGTATCTGAGAAGGACGGGAGCCGAGACGGGGCCCTTCGCTTCCTCTCCCCGAGACAGGCCAGGGGGAAGCGGGGATTTCTCCGCCTGCTGCTGCCAGAGGGGTGCGGGGGGGAGTGCGGGGAAAGGGGGTTCGTGCCGAGGCTCCGCAAGCCACCGCCTCCTCCTCCAGACAAGCGCCCTGACGGGAGGTGATCGCAGCCGTGACGGCAGAGACCACGAGGTCAGACAGAGATGAGGGGCGCCCCCGAAGAGCTCCGACTGCAGCGAAGGCGAGCGGCCACCACTTCCCCGGTGCGTGGCGGCGGGGCAACTCCTGGCGCAGAAAGCTGAGAGGAGGATGCCCGGGCGGCTGCCGCCCCTGGATCCTAACTGGAAAGACCCCATCAGAGGGATCAGAGGGTTCTGCCTGCCCTCGTAAAGAGGCGATTGCCAGATTTGCAGCTCCGAAAGTCTTTGGTGGGAACATGGCTGCCCGGAGCAGCGTTGGGGACTGAACAGGAGAGCCGCAAACGCCGCGCTACCCAGGAGAGGGCAGCCCTCTTCCACTCAGCGGCTCCTGCCACGGCGCAGCCAGGCACTTTGTCTCGCTGCCCCCGGAGCGCATGCGCTCTTCGCCGCTAGGGTAGGGGGTGGAGGAGGCTGCCTGAGCCTGGCGGTTTGTTGGCGAAGCTGGAAGTGCGCAACGCAGGAGCTCGTGGGGGCCCCGGGCGCCCGTTAATGGGGAAGGAGAGCCCGCTTGGGGTCGCCTGTGTGGCCCTCAGCGGGTAGACAGCCGCGGCGGCGATGCTGCCCTGGAGGCGCGATCGGTTGCAGCCACGCCAGCGCAGGCCAGGCATGGTGCCGTAGCGGCTGTTGGAGGAACTGCGCTGAGGCGGAGGAGGAAGGGAGGTGGGCGCGGACAGGCAAAGCAAGCAGGGACCCCCTTCCCCAGCCCCGCTTGGGGTGAAGATTAATCGCACGGGCAGCAGGTCAGAGGGGAATCTGACTCGAGTATAAGCCTTAAAAATGGGCTGAAAAACTCGGCTTATACTCGAGTATATATGGTAAGTCATAAAACATTTTATAAGATTGCTAAGTCATAAAATGTTTTATGATAATTTTTATGTCCTAAAATGTCATATAAAACATGCCAAATTTCAATTCCTCAGGAATCATATGTTCTGAATTATGGATGCAGTCTGTGCATTAGCCCATTTGAGGTACCTTGGTTCAATCGTTTCACCCAGTTAAAGGTTACACATAAACAAACAGAGTATAGAGATTGAAATAGAAGCCTAAAGGAAAAACCTGTCATCATTGGCATCTATTTGCCTTGTGGTTTAAGTGTCTTCTTAAAGGCCTGTATGTTAGCTGCACCCTCCATCTGAGGCAAAATATATTCAGAAATATGAGATGGCTGAAAGAAAGAATGAATTCATTCTGCTCTCTTCAGTACATTTCAGATGTGGGACTAACATCTGCTCCTTGAAGAGAGATATAGAATCATTGAAACTATGTTAGGAGAAGCCTGTTGATCTCATTTCTGAAGTCCTGAGACCATTAAGTTTGTAAGAGAGGAAACCAGTTGAAAATATATCATTCTCATCCTCTCACAACAAGATCAAGTAAAAGCAACTATTTCAGAGTTTATAGGTCTGCTCAGTAGACATTCGATGTCCATCTTAACTAAAGGGAGATTCTCTTCTTGGCTGTTCTAGTTTCACCCTTTCTTGCAAGACTCTCAGTTTTACAACACTTCCATTGACAGAATATATTTGCATGAGAATGGTGAACTAGCAGCTGATTTGGACATTGTGAATTGGGTCAAGTTTTCCAATAAGTCTGTTGTCAATGTGAAATTTGGGAGCATAGCAAGGCAAGGTTCCTTGGAGCCCTTATTCAAGATTGACGAAGAAGCCATAATGTGGCCCAAATGGCTCAACCAGGTGAGAAAAAGAAGTCATTCCATGTCACTTCCTTTAGGTTACTGCAAAATCCTATTCTCTTCCCCCAGGAGTAGGGAGAGAATGGAGTTTTTACAGTATCCTTCCTCTGCCACACCCACCAAGTCACACCCCCAAGCCACGGCCACAGAAATGATATTAAATTTTTTGAATCCCCCCACTCACCTAGCCCATAGAACCACCAAGAATCACACATCACTGATGTGTGGATACCATCAACATCATCACAATACAGATAAAAGAATGTTTGTAGTTCAGGGTTGAAGTTTTTTTTATTTATTAAGTTTATTTTCCATCATATAATGTCAAAATGACTCAAAATAGCAATAGCACTTCACAGTGCTTCACAGCCCCTCTCTAAGCTGTTTACAGAGTCGGCCCATGGTCCTCAACAATCTGAGTCCTCATTTTGCCCACTTCAGAAGGATGGAAGGCTGAGTCAATCTTGAACCAATAGGGGCCAGTTTCCTCATTTTGAAACAACTCAAAATGTGGGGTCCTTGGTGCTCTAAGAAAATGGTCCTTTTCTTGCAGAGATGTCATTGCTCAAACTAGATAACATCATCAATGACCCTGTACAATGTAATACTTGCCATGGATATGGCAGTTTTCAACATGTGAATGATAAAAATAAATATATTTCTGATAGTCTATATTTCATTACATTTTTACCACTCACCCTCAGCAACAGCCCTATTCCCAGTTAGTAAAAGCAGTCTATTTTTCTTGCTTTGCTGCTTAGAGCCTGCCATCCTCCAGATGCGTGGAAAGATGCCATCCTGGGTTCCTGAAAGTGATTCAGAGAGGACGGCCAATTTGCTGCTATGACTGCATTCCTTGTGCGAAGGGAGCCATCTCCACTCAGGAAGGTGAGTGGCTTAGGAAGGAGAACAAGCTGTTGAAAATGATTGCAAATCAGTGGTAGGGTTCAAATAATTCACCTAGGGTCAGATTGGCTGTCATGGGAGGCATGACCCATCCCTCTCGCAATGCCCCCCCCCCGCTTTCAAAGTGGATCCCAAGAACTGTGCTACAATGCAGAAACAGGAAACAGAGTGGCCAGCATGAGGGAAGGAGGAGGAGCAAGGAGAAGAAAGAGGGAAAACGGCCTCCTTCTTCCCTCACACCAGCCACTCCATTACCTGTTTCTCCATTGCAGCGCAGTACCCAGGATCCACTTTGATAGCCAGGGTGGTCGGGTGGTGTTAACAACCAGTTCGCCTGAAGCGGCGGGAACCAGCTGAATCCCATCACTGTAAATGCAAACCATTTGAAAAGTATGTTGTGCATTCAGCAATTATTTCAAATGAAGGAAGAAGAAATTATACAGGAAGACAATCTGGGACTTTTTGTGACATGGCAGCAGATCAGTAATCTATAATGAATTCATGCAAGAGCAGCTTTTTCATCACCTCTAGTAGCCTGGAAAAGAAGGGCTTTATTGCTATCACAGTCTTTCAAAATATTGCTATAAAAATGGCATTGTCCAGATACTTTTAACAGCACATTTCCTGGCCTGCAAGAATTCTGTCTGCACATTTCTGAATGGTTGCAGGAGCTTCATTACAATTAAAAGCTATTTTACTAAACTAGAACAGCCCTTGAAATGTAGCAAACACTCTCTTAGTTTTAGAGGTATCTTCAGAAGGTATCTAACAATAGGCCACATTCAAATCCAGAGAAATAAATCTCTTCCTGGCATAGGGCAAGTATCAAACATAGTAACATATTTACTTCCCTTGTCTTGAATAAATTGCTCCATTGGTTATTTGGACCTGAGATTTTACAATTGAAATACTGAAGGCTGTTTTTGAATCAAGATTGTTAAAAGGAAAAATAAAAATGTAACATTAGTTTATTTGATCTAGGTTAAAATAGATAGCTATGGAAAGAAGAGATCATTTTTTTAGGACAAGGTGACAAGTTACTAAAATTGTTTATAGTTGTGATGAAAGTGGAAATAGAGATAGATAGATAGATAGATAGATAGATAGATAGATAGATAGATAGATAGACAGACAGACAGATGATAGATAGAGAAATAGACAGATGATAGATAGATGATAGATACATGATAAATAGATAGATAGATGGTGCATAAGTGCACCATCGTGCCTACCATCCCTATCCTATTGTTCCCATTTATTCGTATCTATTTCCTGTATTCTTACTTATTTTTATACCTATACCTATTATCTTGTAAGCAATTGACAAATCAAATAAATAAAATAAAAATGAATAAAATGATAGAGATAAATAGATAAATAGATGATATGGTCGATAATTTCTATCCATATTATTATTTTTTCTTTTTTTCCACCCTTTCTCTTTATTGAACTTTTGAAATAATCTTACTATCACTTTTGTTTGTTATGCATCCTAGTTATTCTTCTGGTCTTTCAGAAGAATTTAGTCAACAGTTGGTTCACATATTGACTGATCAATACCAATAATTGCTACCAAAAGGCCAACAATAATTACCTGCTTTTGCTTTTCTCAAACATTTTGTTCTGGAGGAACCCTTAAAATGTATATTTAGGTCAGGGGGGGATTCAATTTTTTTTAACAACTAGTTCTGTGGGCATAGTTTAGTTGGAGGGCATGACTTGCTGATCATTTGACTGGGTGGGCATGGCCAACTCAACATCGCTCACATCAAGGGGCACTTCTCCTCGCCTGGCCTCTCATGACAGTGGGGATGCTGCAACATTAATAAGTGTGAAAAATGGTCATAAGTCACTTTTTTCAGTGCCATTGTAACTTTGAATGGTCACCAGTTTTAGACCAAAACTCAAAAAGGGTATGTAAACTCACGTTTGAATGTCAATCTTTCTAGCTAACCAAGAAGCCTTGCTGAATGTCACTCATCTTGGTTCCTTGTCATTAAAAGCTTATTTCTGGCAGCTCTGCTTCATTATTCAATTAGTGCTAACTCCAACAGGGGAGTATTTCCTCCCAACAGCAATGTAAAAAGCTTAAAACAACCCTTCCCCTTTAAGAAAGTACCAGCAAAGGAAAAAAAACTCCTTTGAAGAATGTAAGTCTAGGCATACTACCAAGAATGCAAGAAGGGTGGAAAAAAACAAAAGGAGATTTCTTCCCACAACCGGTTCTCCAAACTGGTTAGAAAGTTAACAACCAGTTCTAGCAAATAGGTGAGAACCTGTAGAATCCCACCTCTGGTTCAGGTCCCAGAGAAAGACTGCATGAAAATGATTATGTCTGTTGGTCAAAATGCAGCATGTGAAATTCAAAACATATTTATTGTTTTTCAATCAAGATCTCTTGTGGAATCAATTGACAAAGACTATCACCAAGGGACTTTTCCATCAAGATCAGAAATGCTCATTGAACCATTGTAGTTATTGTTGGTTTTTTTTGGACAAGTGGCTTTATTGAAGCAAGTTAAAAAATAGGGACCAAAGGAATACTTGTCACAGATGTATACCTGTCAATGTTCTGCCTTGGCAGAGTTTGAAGTTTCATTGGGAACAATTGAAGAATTGATAAATTTGAGCCAAAATAAGCATTTAGAGCATTTGACCTATTGAAACAAGCTTGAATATAATTCAGATGATCATTACTTTTTTAAAAGAACAGTGTGAAGGGGAATTTTTAAAATATGGACCAGCAGAGAACAGTTACTGGCATAATGCACATTTATATCAACTCAATCTTCTCTTTCTCACTCCCTACACTATCTTCTTATGTGTGATTTCACAATGTCTAATTTATTTTTAGTGGCCCTGTTATTTTACCCATTACAGCACTTTCTGTGATGGAACAAGGCTTCCTTTTACTACACTGTGGGATTACTAAGGATAAATAAGGGAAATCTTCTCCTTCATTACAGATGCAGTCTACTGCACCAGATGTTTGGAAGATCAGCATCCAAATGAACACTGAGATCACTGTCTGTCAAAGTTTATCACCTTCTTGTCATGTGGAGAGTATTTGGGAATCATCCTGGTTTCCTTTGCTCTATTTTTGTCATTCATCACAGCCTTTGTGTTAGCAATTTTCATTAAATACCATGAAACTCCAGTAGTCAAAGCCAACAACTGGGATCTCTCCTACATTCTACTCACATCCCTCCTCCTCTTTTCTCACTAGCTTTCTCTTCATTGGCCAGCCAAGGAAAGTTACCTGTCTTCTCCGACAATCAGCCTTCATTATCATTTTCTCAGTGGCTGTCTCTTCCCTCTTAGCCAAAACCATTACAGTGGTGCTGGCCTTCTTGGCAACAAAGCCAGGAAACAGTGTGAGGAGATGGCTTGGGAAGACACTGGCCAATGCTCTTGTTCTTGTTTCCTCTGCTGTGCAAGTTCTGATTTGCTCCATCTGGCTGGGAATCTTTCCTCCCTTACCTGACACTGACAAGCACTCACACCCTGAAGAGATTATCCTGCAATGCAATGAAGGACCTGTTATCATGTTTTACTCTGCCCTGGGTTATATGGGTTTCCTGGCTCTTGTTTGCTTCACAGTGGCTTTCCTGGCCCGGAGGCTGCCTGGGGCTTTCAACGAAGCCAAGCTGATCACTTTCAGCATGCTGGTTTTCTGTAGTGTTTGGGTCTCCTTTGTGCCCACCTACCTGAGCACCAAGGGCAAGTACATGGTGGCTGTGCAGGTCTTCTCCATCTTGGCTCTATCCTGGGCTGTTGGGTTGCATCTTTTTCCCCAAGTGTTACATTATTTTGCTAAGGTGCGAGCTGAATACAAAGGAGCAGCTAACTGCAAAAATCAAAATATAGATCTCATTTTTTTAGTACTGTCTTTCCAGAGCA
The DNA here is from genome assembly GCA_033807585.1 of Hydrophis major. Taxonomy (NCBI): domain Eukaryota; kingdom Metazoa; phylum Chordata; class Lepidosauria; order Squamata; family Elapidae; genus Hydrophis; species Hydrophis major. The sequence continues at coordinate 52,364,605 of CM066329.1, forward strand.
TTACATAGCAAGTACAAAACCATACTGTCCTATTAGGTGACCATTGCTCCAGAATTTGATTTCTGCTTGTGCTAGAGATGTATTGCAATTCACCATACTTTTTTCGTTAGGGAATACCCACATTTTAAAAATGTATAGAAGGCAGGTTTTTGTGGAGAAAACCCTCACTTCAGAAGAAAACCAAGCATTTGGATACAGAAGCAAAAATTGATTTGTTATTGCAATCATTTACAGTGTTGCTTGGACTGTTCAGATTGTAAGAGAGAACCCTAGCAGATTAGCTCTCTTGTTACATACTTTCAATTGATATTTTTGAAACAGAAAAATAAACAACAAAATATTGTGACCCTTTGTCTGGAATGCTTGGATAAACTATTGAACTGATCTCTTTGTTATTTTTCACACTTGCATTATCCTTCTTAACATGTTTATATCCCAATATTTTGTTATCTCATTCCATTTTTCTTCCCTAGAAAGACTGCTGTCCAGTTTATGTTAACTGTCTCTGCACACCAAAATTTAACTTCTAAGTTAAACAAATATGCTGCAGTCTCTAATCCACCCATTGTTTATACCTGTCAGTGGGCCTGACTTTTATTTTGCAGCTGCTTGCATGCCTTTCTTTTTCAAAACAAATTTTTTTTAGTAAGAGTGTTTATATGAATGAAAGATAAATACAGAAACATACAAACAAGAGAGAGAGAAAAATGGAAAGTAGAAAATAAAAAGTGCAGAAAACAATAGAACTAAAGAAAAGGCAGGAAAAAGAGATAAAAGGTGATGTCTGTCTTTCTTTACAGCAGTTATAAACCAAACACATTATCCTCCCTCCCTCCTTAATAATACAACCCTTTATTCGGTCCCCTTTCGATCATCAAACCCATAAATTATTTCACTTTTATCCATTTTTAGCAAAAAGATCAAAAAATGTTTCCCTTCTTCTAATTTTCCAGAAGAATGTTAAGACTGGCTCTACCAATTATCGTGGAGGGTCTAAGAGTTTTGCTATCAATCCAAGAGGTGGCTGGTGGCTTGAGGGTCTTCTCCTTTTTATTTTTATTTTTTAATTTATTTTTAGCCTGTAAATTTTAGCTTTGTTCTGAATTCTGTTTATGCTTTTAATCATGTGTTTTTATCAATCATGTTGTTATAAACCACTCAGAGTTACTTAGGTGAGGGGGTGGTATAGAAATAAAAGAAATAAATTCTGGTTTTATTCCTGACAAAACAAGTCAGTTTTTCCACCTCTGCTAGTTCTGACATCTTTACCAATGTAGAAATTAAGGAGAAATTAATTAAAGAGAGAACCAGCCTAGAACTAAGGAGAAATTCCCTGATAGTTAGAACAATTAATCAGTGAAATTACTTGCTTCCACGCTGGAGTTTTTTAAGAGACTGGACAGTCACTTGTCTGAAATGATATAGGGTTTCCTGCTTAAGCAGAGGGCTGGACTAGAAGACTTCCAGTGTCTCTTCCAACTCTGTTATTCTATTATACAGAATACTGATCAACGGTAGTTCGAACATATACTGAGAAGATCCCCAAATGTGAAGAAGAAATTGCTTTACAGCTAATAAGGGAAGGAGATATATACATTATTCTAAATCAGTGTTTCCCAAGCTCAGCAATTTTAGTTTTGTAAGTCCACATATATTAAAATTTCTGAAGCTGAGAAACTGCTCTAAATATAAGGATATTACAGTAACATTTGAAATGTAGCATAGCTGCTTTGATATACAAGAGGCACCAAGAATCTTATTTGAACAAGCTGCAACTTCTATTTAGTTGCAGAAGGAGTAGAGGTAAGATGGCAATTACTACACACACTTGAATCTATTTATTCCCACTGAATGAATAAATTCTATTGGCATTTGGGATCATTGATACAACATTGGCAGACAGAATTATCTGAAGGTAAGAAGGTCAGCCTATAAATTTTATAAATAAATGAAAAATAAAAATTGGCTTTGCTGTAAAAAAAAATCTTATCATTAAATGGACAATTAAGAAGATAGAATATAGGGTAAAGGTTTAATGTTAAATTAAAAAAACTAAGTTGGTATTTATTCCACCACTCATGATCAGTCCAAAGCACATTCATTCCAAATGCATCTGAAATGGTTATAAACTACCTCATCCTTGCTAGAAACTGTACAATGACTAGTACAGATTTTGTGTATAGTTCTGTAGGGAATACTGACAGAAAATTTCTATTCTCCTCACAATGGTCATTTGCTTGTTTATTTATTTACTTTAAAATATTTCTCAGGAGCCAGGAAAATTAGGAGATTCAGACAGCTCAAATGGGTATAAAGATTTATTGTAAGCTGAAGCTGTCTACAAAAATCTAGCCAACGAATAGTCAAGGGAAATTTGCAGGAGTTAAGGATAGAAAGGAATTCAATGCTGGACTTAGATCTCTTGGAGGTGAGCAGGAAGTGGTGACTTACAATATGTTTGACCCCTCCCTTGGGCTCAGCCTGATCATCTCCTACATTATATAGCTGTTCATATTGCAGTAGAGTAGTGCACAAAATAATACAAACAACAGAAAACCCCAAACCATGAAATAAAAATAAAAACTATTAAAAAATTCTATAAACGTTCATGGTATACCACAGCAGCAATATTGCTATAGCTCTATGTTACTGGTATCCATGAGGTGATTTATTTTATTTTCATGGTTAGCTGATCCTTTGTATTCTGCTCCAGCCTCAGCAAAATAATGTAGCACTTGGGGGAAAAGATGCAGCCCAACAAGCCAGCACTAGATGTCAAGATGGAGAAGACCTGCACAGCCACCATATACTTGCCCTTGGTGCTCAGATAGGTGGGGACAAAAGTGATCCAAACACTACAGAAAACCAGCATGTTGAAGGTGATCAGCTTGGCTTTGCTGAAGGCTGCAGGTAGTCTCGGGGCTAGGAAAGCATCTGTGAAGCAGACAACAGCAAGGAAGCCCATGTAGCCAAGGGCACAGTAAAACATGGTTACCAAACCTTCATTGCACTGCACTACAATCTCTCCAGCCTGGGAATGCATATCCAAGTCAGGGAAGGGGGAAGTGGTGCCCAACCAGATAGCACAGGTCATAATTTGGACAACAAAACAAGAAATGGAATTGCCCAAAGACCTCCTCAGCCATCTCATCACGCTATTGCCTGGCTTGATGGCTAGGAAGGCCAGCACAACCATGATGGTTTTGGCCAAGAGAGAAGAGATGGCCACTGAAAAAATGATGTTGAAGACTGCTTGTTGTAGAAGGCAGGTGGATCTTCTTGGCTGGCCAATGAAGAGGAAGGAAGACAAGAAGGAAAGCAAAAGGGAACCAAGGAGAATGTAGAAGAAAGCTTGAATGTTAGCCTTGACTATTGGAGTTTCTACAAATTTGATGAAGATTCCCAACACAAACCCAGTGGTTAAGGAAAGGAATAAGGCAAAGGCAGCTCGGGTGATGCCCAAATCTCCTTCATAAGAAAGGAAGGTTTCAAGTTTGGAAATGCATTGATTGCTGTCCTTATTTGGATAATGGTCTTTATTGCACTTTTCAGCATCTGAAAGAGTTAGGTTTTAGATTTGAACCATGTTACAGTATGGTTTTTCCACACCATTCAATAATTTATAACAATTGATAGCAAAAGTCAGGAGGAAAAACACAGCTGATTGTATGGAGGGGAGAAAAATTCTGTATAATAATATTCATCCCATGCCCCAATCACCAACATTGACCCTACTGCCTCTCTCCTCCTTTGGCTTCAACAGTACGACTTTCAAATAGCAATAACAATAATACTTAGACTTATATACCGCTTCATAGTGCTTTACAGCCCTTTCTAAATAGTTTACAGAGTCAGCATATTGCCCCCAACAATCTGGCTCCTGATTTTACCAGCCTCAGAAGGATGGTGTCAACTTCGAACTGAGCCTGGAAGAAGTCATTTTCCTGTTCCTTAGTTGCCACATAGAGAGGGGAGGGTGTGGAAGATGGTTGGAATGCTTTACTAGACAAAACAGAGAGCTTTTTTGTGGGAACTAAGGCAGGGGTGGGTTTCTACTCATTCTGTCCACCTCTGTAGAACTGGTAGCTCTGAAGAGCAGCAGACATAGAACCAGTTGTTCTAACCACCCACCCGGGTTGTTACCTGATCTTTATTTCCTGCTTTTTCAACTTCAGCTGCTTTGCAAGGCACAGCTGCAGTTAAAAAAGCAGGAAAAAAGTACTTTTTTAAAGGCTGCTTCTCAGCATGCAGCGCTGCTCAGCTGTCTAGGCACCAAGCTGATGACGGTTTACAGGCATGTGCGCAGCATGCAGGCAAGCACATCGTAAATCACCGAACCTCATAAATCACCAAACCAGTAGTTAACCCTGTCGGATCCCATCTCTGAACTAAGGTTATCTCTACTCATGATAGATAAGGTCGGGGAAGGAGTGCCTGGAGACCCCATCAATTAATCTAATGGGCCATCATGACTTGTGACGCTCCTGCTTTTTCCTAAGAAAGCTTCTGGATTTCTGTGTATGAAGAGGACAGGGCAGTTGTTTTAACCTTTTGCTTCCTCTGAGGATCGACATCTACCAGCTTTGGTGCTATTATCTCCATAGTAATAACCTTATCTTGAATTGTATATACAAAATGTCAACAGGAATTAATTAACCCAAAAAGCTGCCCTCCTTCCTGAGACACAGGTAAACCTGTGGTATTTTGAAGATGCCCAAAATGATTGAAATCTGGATGGAAATATCAGCACCAGATCTTTCAAGGACAGCCAAGAGGTTTTCTTCCCTTCCACAACTATAGTTTGGAACATTTGCCTCCCCAGTAGAAACTAGATTTAGCAGACTACCTGAAGTCATCCTGGTGTCATAATAGTGTTAGATATTTTAACCCAGAGTGATGTTGTAGAGAAGCCTGGGGTCTTGATTGATCTCCTAAATGGCAAAGAGGAAGGAGAGAATTTTCCAGAACATCATGGATCCTTTCCTGCAAATATATGTTTACAGAGTATCCTATAATTTATTTATTTTGTGCTTTTCAGTCTTCAAAATGTTTTCCATGTAAAGTTGACACTAATCCAAAATCAGAGTTCAAACCCAAATGTCAACTAAAATTTAATGCTTTGGTCTATTGATGGTCTTCAAACCATGTTCAGGGGCTATTTTACAAAAAAATTAATAATCCTACGAATGTATCCTATGCTCCTTTATCTGCTCAATCACTGAAGCTTTCTTAGCAAATTATGCTGCAAAACTACAAAAAAGACAGTCCAATATGCCGTAGAGCAAAAGGTACCATAGGAAAATTAGGAAATAAAATCCAAAATATCCTTAGACAGCAATCATTTGAATGGAAGAAGTAAAGAAGTTGAGTGTGTAGAGGTAAAGTTGCTAGACTGGCAAAGAGAAACCCAGCTCCTAAACTACTTCTTGAAGCTCCCTGAAGGTCACTGGGCCAATGATTTTGATGGCCCTCATAAGAACAGAAGAATTAAAATCAAGGATTTTATGCCATGCTTTGCTAATATACTGTGTCTGTTTAGACCAGTGCTGCGAACTATGGCCCCTTTATGACCTGTGGACTTCAACTCCCAGAATTTCTGAGCCAGCCATGCTCAGGAATTCTGGGAATTGAAGTCCACAGGTCAGAGAGGGTCCATAGTTCCCCACCACTGATTTTGACAAAGGAAAGGAAATATTTAATTGGGACTGCAGAAGAAAATTGCATTGACACAGCTTCAAAATCATTGCCAGGAAAACTGACTTCCCAGGTTTACTGGAAACATATTGGAGAAAAATAGCTTTGGGGTGCATTATTTTTGTACTTTAAACTGATTTTTTTCAATTTTATAACATTTTATATTTACAGATAATATATAATTTAATAAGGATTTATTAAATTTATTAAATATATAAGACCATACACCAGAATAATATACATATATGACTCTAATTTTGTCACTTGTATCCTCATGATTTATATTGACTTTTCCTAGTATGATTTGATCAGGGGTGGGATTCAATTTTTTTAACAACCAGTTCTGTGGGCATGGCTTAGTTGGTGGGCATGGCTTGGTGGTAATGTGACTGGCTGGGCATGGCCAACTCAACATCACTCACATTGAGGCACGCATCCCCTCACCTGGCCTCTCGTGACTGTGGGAATGCTGCAATAGTCATAAGTGTGAAAAATGGTTATAAGTCACTTTTTTCAATACCATTGTAACTTTGAATGGTCACTCCACACAAGCAAAGTACCAGCAAAGGGGGGGGGGAAACTCCAGAGAAATTCCAGAGACAGGAAGTCTAGTCCTGCAGTTTCTGTAAGCAACACCAGAATGTTTCTTTCCTGCCTTCCTTACAAGATTAGACCAGTAATTTCTTCTAATAACCAGTTTTCCAAACTGCTTAGAATGTTAACAACCAGTTCTAGCGAATAGGTGCAAACTGGTAGAATCTCAGCCCTGGATTTGATTGCTTATTGTAGTCTGTGACTATTAAGATTCTTGACTCTTGATGAATGTATTTTTTCATTGATGTATATTGAGAGCATTTGCATCAAGACAAATTTCTTGTGTGTCCAATCACACTTGGCCAATAAAGAATTCTATTCTATTCTATGTTGCGCAGAATATGATGTACATATAGATACGTATGACTAGTTTTTTTTCCTACTTCTATAAGGATTATTCTTTATATTATTCATGTGGTCTTGTATTCTTATATGGACTGCACATGTAGAGGTTAAATCAATTTCGTTGTATACATGATATACAATGACAATAAAGGCTTTGAATCTGAAGTAAACCCTTATTAAACTTTTTTTTTAAATTAGAAGATACAATCTCAAACAAACAAAAATGCAAACCAAAGAGAAAAAAAGTATCTACCTTCTATTTCCCACTTATTAATAGTCACTAGCTTACTCAGTGATACACTATTATCCATGCAAAATATTACTGTAAAATATCCCACATGTTAGGGATAACATTGTTTTACCCTAACTGGTTTGGGTAAAATAATAAATATGTAATCATAGTTTGTCAGTTAAAGTGTCTGCAACTTTAAATATAGGAATGTAATTAAGGGAGTGGTTGTGAAAGCACTTTAAAAGAAGCAAGAGGACAGCTTGCTCTCTCTCTGGCTTTGATGATCCCTAATTACTGCATGGACTCAAGACTGCATTACTCGAACAGGAGAGATAAACAAAGGACTGATTTGTAAGTGAACTGACATAGGATATTCTACACGGACTTTGCTAACTGAATATCCTTGAATGGACTGACTAAATGATACATGACTAATGGACTGTTATTTTGACTATGCTATAAATGGAATAAACTATCTTTTGATAGCACAAGCATATCTGTTATTTTTACTGTATGTTAACAAACATACAAACTTATATCACTCATTTATCTGTGTGCCTATCTGACTAACGCTGCACATTCGGTTTAGCTTGTCTCCTTAAACCTGGTTGGGGAACCCAGGCTTAACACCACACATCTCTTCCTTGCTCTTTAAACTGATGTCCAAAACATATCAGAAGCTTTGCTCAATGCAGAGTGGGAAGTGTGCCCCAAAGCAGGAACTTACACCTATCAGATAAAGAGGAAAGAAAGAAATCTTTCTAGAAGGCTGGACCTTTAGATATCTATGGCAAGTGTAGGGACTATGATGGGCCTGCCCTATCAAACAAACACAGCAAAGGGTGCCTTGCCAAAATTTTATGCTTGAAACTTTGCCTGGCTCGCAGAGATGATTCCCACCAATGAGAAATCCTCCTGGCCTGTAAAAATTTAGAGGGTGTGCTCCATCCATCTCAAGGAGCACTTGGTTTTGAGTTTGCTGTCCACTACCTGGGATAGCAGCAATGCAAGTAGAAAAAAGAGGGCCATTCCTTTCATGGCTGGCTCCAATTCTTGCTTTGGCACAGCTTATTTGAAATCACAAGAAAGAGTTTAAAACTAGTTTAATCTGCAGACTGAAGCACGGATGGGTTTCCTGTTTCAGGTGGAGCTCAGCTCAGGTTGAACATCTGAAGAAGATGAGATCTTTGGCACTATCTCTGCCCACCCATCCACAAAATCATCCACCCCAGGCATTTATTCACCAAGTCTTTGTGATGTAAAACCTTAGCATATATTGTTGCTCCTGAGCCAATTCTTTCTATGGCAAGCAATTTGTTAGAAAAATAAAATCTCTGGAGTTTTTGGTACAAAACAAACAAATAAATTACTATTATTTGCGTAATTATAAGGTGGAGAAAGTCCATCTGCAACATCCTGAACTCTGTGGGATTCTGGTCAGATGAGATTGCAAGATATACTTTCTAGGTACATTTCAGCATTAGCATTATGTTTTTCTTCTAACAATGGTCCTTTTGCAAAATAAGTTTATTTTATTCAGTTTGTTTAGGGCATAAAACTCCCTGGAAGAATTTTTGGAACAATCTCCCTCTCTCTGTCCAACCTAACTCCCAAGATTTTTGCCATGCTAAAAATTGGAGGTGGGGGCGTATATATACCAGCTTGAGTTGCACAAAATAAAGGCAAGATGTAAACCTGACAACCATGGTTGATAGAAGTGGTATTCAGCAGGTTCTGTCTAGTTCTGGAGAACCGGTAGCAGAAATTTTGAGTAGTTTGGAGAACCAGCAAATCCCACCTCTGACTGGAGATTTTACAGTATCCTTCCACTGCCATGCCCACCAAGCCACGCCCACAGAATCAGTAATAAAAAAAATTGAATCCCACCACTGACGGTTGAGTTCACTCCTGGTGAAGTTATGGAAGCAGTCCAGCACAATCTGCTTCTGTTCATTCAACCAGAACCATGATTGGTGGTCACTGATTTCCCATTTAAGAATTAACCAGGTCCAATGTTGCTTAGCTTTTCAGAGCTCAGAGCAGGGGTGGGATTCTACCAGTTCACACCTATTTGCTAGAACCAGTTGTTAACATTCTAAGCAGTTCGGAGAACCGGTTGTTAGAAGAGATTACTGGCCTAATCCTGTAAGGAAAGCAGGAAGGAAACATTCTGGTGTTGCTTACAGAAACTGCCTCTCTTGTTAACCCTTATTACATTCTTGGCAGGACTAGACTTCCTGTCTCAGGAATGTCTCTGGAGTTCTTTTCCCCTCCTTTGCTGGTACTTTGCTCGCATGGAGTGACAATTCAAAGTTACAATGACACTGAAAAGTGACTTATGACCATTTTTCACACTTATGACTGTTGCAGCATCCCCAGTGATGAGAGGTCAGGTGAGGAGATGCATGCCTCGATGTGAGTGATATTGAGTTGGCCACACCCAGCCAATAACATGACCAGCAAGCCACGCCTACCACCTAAACCATGCCCACAGAACCGGTTGTTAAAAAATTTGAATTCCACCCCTGGCTCAGAGCCAAGGTTGGTTCATCCCATTTGTGGATGATACATGATATAATTTAATTAATTAAGTAATTAATTGCCACCCAACTCAAGTGGAGTCTGGAGTTGTGGTGAAATCATTAATTTGTTGTGAAGAGCTTAATGAACTAAGGACTTGGAGAGAACTAACTAATTTGTGAAGAATTAATTCTAAAACAATGAAGGCAACCTTTTTGTTCCTCCTGAAGTTAATAATCTAATATTTCTTTATTAGATTTTCATTCTGTGGTCATATATGATTCTTGGTGGTGATTCTTGGTGGTGAGGGTGGGAACTCACCCAGAATTTTCTTGCCAGAATGCTGATTGTGGGAATTCTGGGAGTTGAATTCCACGTATCTTAGTTGCTAAGTTTGAAAGAGACCAGTCTAGGTAATTACACACACATACAATGTCCCTCTGTAGCTCCACAAATGTACCACTATGACACAAGATCAATAGTAAGGATTCTTTATATTAGATATTGACAGGAGGATGGACAATGCCAGCTGTGTGAAGTCCCCAAGATGTGAAAATCAGCCATGGCAGTGTTTCCCAACTTTGGCCATTCCCAAGTGTGTAGACTTCAAGTCTCAGAATGCCACAGCCAGCATGGCTAGCAAATAAAAGTTCTGGGAGTTGAAATCCACTTATCTGGAAATCACCAAGGTCTTGAGTTAATGAAACGCTCATCATATGAGAAGCCCTGTTTCTTTTCTGAGGGGAAATGTTACCTTTGAGCAGTAATGTTATTGTTTCTAAAAAAAAAAAAAAAGATGAACTCTGCATCAGTTAGCCATTAATCTGTCTGAAAGATAATGGAGGTTTGATAAGAGCTGGCAGAGATCCTTTTCAATTAGCATTTTCCTTATTGACCTTCTTCATACATGCTGGGACTCCAGAAGGCAGGATGGAAACAATCACACTGACTTGGAAAACCTGAAATCTACAGCCCCACCTGACCTAAAGAGACCAAGACTGAGGGGAAAAGCCACCTTAGATCCCCACTTGTTTCTTGTTCTTCTTGATTATAGATTTTTCCAGACATGATACATACTACAACCAAGTCTGAGAAGCAGACATAACAGCCTTAATGAGTGATGGAAAGGCGAGCGTTTCCAAACACATAAAATAAGGGAAGGATCACCTCTCCAGTGAAGGGGGGTGCAGAAAATGCAAAGAGAGGAGCTCCTGTATCGGCATCAAAAAAAGTCACCCACCCCCCTTCATAGTTCAGAATTATTCTGATCTTCTTGGGCATCCTACGTAATGTCAAGGGGGTATAGAACGGAGGGTTGTATGCTGTGTAGTTGCCATCCCACTTCCCCACGGCCCAGAATCCTTCTTCTGGACTAAATTCAATGTCTCCTTTCCTCCTTATAGACTTTTGGGCAACTCCTACACCCCAGGTGTCGTCTGTCCCCACAGCGACTTCCCAGAAATGCCTGCCAGTAGTGAATCCTGAACAGGCTAAGACAAAAGGCCATTCATCAAATCTTTCTGGGGTTTTGGGTAGAGGTTGATAAAACTCGCCCATTTTCAGGCTTTTACAGTCGTCTGTCAAAATGAGACGAGGGTGAGCTGTGTCTGGATCCAGAAATACATGTGCTGTGTGGGGGAAAGAAAAATGAGAAAAGAAAAGAATAAGCGGAGTTAGTTAAAATGGCAGCATGATATTGATGCAAATCAAGATGTCGGTTGTCCCATTATAAGGCCCTACATGGCTCAAGAGCTGGATATCTCTATATACAATATCTATATATATATATATAGAGCTGTGGTGATGCAATGGTTAGAATGCAGCGTTGCAGGCCAACTCTGCCCACTGTCAGAAGTTCAATTCTCACTGACTCAACTCAGCCTTCCATCCTTCCGAGGACAGTAAAATGAGGAGTCATATTGTTAGTGGGCAATTTGCTGACTCTGAAAACACCTTAGAGAGGATTGTAAAGCACTATGAAGCAGTATATAAGTCTAAGTGCTATTGCTATAATTGTAAAGGACCACTCATTTCAGAGCAGGAGTTTCCTATTATGAGGATGGTCCATCCATCAGAGCTCATCTCTTTCTCTGATCATTGATTCCTCTATCAAACTCATCCTGACAGAAAGAGCAGTTTTGTGATGACCTGGGGCGTGGCATAAAGGCAACACAGTCAAATAAACAAGAAGAGTCCCTTTATTATCTCCAACTTTGCCCCCAATGTCCAGGTTACCTTCGGCTGGAGAAAAACTCTCCCAGGAACAGCCTTTAACTTGAGAAAATTCAGTTCAAAACAAGGTACATACAGACTTTAACTAAAAATCCAAACACACCAAGCTGCAGTAATTAAGTTGACAGGGCAGAAGAAGGACTTTCAGACTTGAAAGCAATGCAAAGTTCACACAGTTGGGAAGAAGCCAGGAATGCAGATAAGCCACGACGTTACCAGATAAATTCACAATCTGCTCCCAACAGCTTGCTGCATGCAGCTTCCCTTTTTAAACACTGTGTTCCCAGCTGCAGTTAATGAAGGGAATCAGGGCCCTTTCCTCCTCCGTAAACCACGCAACTCATGTTGCTCCTTTCTCTGTTCCTTTCTGCATGTCCAAGGATGAAGAGGGGGTGGGCCTGGGCTTCCTCTGAATTCCCTCTCCCTTGCTTTACCTCTCCCCTGCTCTGCCCAGCTGGACCACCCTTCCCCAGTTTTTTCCACAGCCAACAGAGCCACACTCCCACTCCCTGTCAGCTGTTCAGCCTCCCCCTCCGAATCAGATTCCAACAGAAGCATGACAAGTTTGATAGAGGAACTGAATCTGAGCCTGACTTCCTGTAACTTAAATATATTCTGAGACCTACACATGGACTCCTAGGGCAGGGGTCTCCAACCTTGGCCACTTTAAGCCTGGAGGACTTCAACTCCCAATTCCCCAGCAAAGCTGGCTGGGGAATTCTGGAGTTGAAGTCTGCCAAGCTTAAAGTGGCCAAGGCTGGAGACCCCTGACCTAGGGAACACACTTTCCCACTCTATGCATCACTCTTCAGGCGTCCTTTCCTAACCTCCTGTCCTTTCCTTACTTTGAGAAGTATTCACAAGCAAGAGATGTGCCCCAAAGCACTTCCTTACTCATGCTTTCTGCAAAGCATTAAAGTGGACCTCCAAGTAGAGTAGGAGGGTGCCATTTTTATGACCTGTGGACTTCAACTCCCAGAAATCCTGTTCCAGCCATACTGGCTTAGGAATTTTGGGAGTTGAAGTTCACAGATAATGAAGGAGGTATATTTGTCCATCTCTAGAGGATCCTGATGGAGGCAACATGCAGTCATCAGAGTTTAAAACACTTGTAGATTTCTACTGCATGTGTTGGTTTATTCTTCTTCTAATGCTATGAAGTTCTGGGAATATGCCTTTTATCTGGTCATTTCACATATGCTTCACAAAGCTTCTATCATCCTCAACCCTTCTGCCTTTTGTGCCTTTCAGCCATTAATTCCAAGACACTCACTGGTGGTTTGGGAATCTCTAGATACAGAATGCCAAGGAAATGTAACAAACCAACTTTCCAATAAATTGCTATTTCTTCTAAGCTCTTATGCCGTCTTCCTGACAACAGAATTTACCTTTCTGAAGTTGAAGTCCAGCCATCAGAGACTCTGAGGGGGGGGAAAGGAAGAGAACTTGAAGCACTAACATAAACCCAGGAAGAACAAAAGCAGTTTATACAACAACATTGCATGCTAGGGAAACATTAAGTAGTAACCAAGAAGTATTTGGCAGGAAGGCAGCACGCTTTTCTTGTTTGAATCTAGCCATCAGATTCCAATAATAGCCAATGTAAATGTCACCTTCAAGATTCTTTTCCTTTCTCTTGCATCTTTTGGCTGGCATAGTAATGGAGGGAGTGGGAAATAATTGAGCTTTGTGGGTGTGGGAAATGTTGTGTATGCAATATCATTAATAAAGTGTGAGCTTGGAGTAAGTGCAGGGTTCTGGCCCTGCACTTTTGATTGGCTGTTAAGTGGCCGGACCGGATTGGCCCGTTCCGGGGAATCCGATTGGCCCTTAACAGAGAGTTCTTATTGGTTATAAAAGCTAGCGTTCCTAGCTTGTTATTGGTTAAACGTTACAAGGTTTGCCTATATAAGGCGGGTTTTACTGATATTAAACGAGCAAGTCACAATGTAAATAAAGAGCTGAAGTTCACCGTTCAGAAACTTGTCTCCATTCTTTCTCGCCCATGCTCAAACTTAACACTGGCAATGAGGATGGGATGTGGAGACATCTGAACCAACGAAACTTCGAAGAACACTGAGCACGTGACAGATAACGCCAACAACGGAACCATGTCCGACGGCATCGTACCACCCGCTCCATTCGATCCAACCCAAGAGGACTGGGAGTCCTACATGGATCGTTTCCAAATGTTCCTAGAGACGAACAATTTAAAGGACGCCACACCAGGAAAGAAACGGACGGTGTTCTTAACGCATTGTGGTCCAACCGTATTTAAGATGGCTAAAGCACTAGCCAAACCCCGAGAAGTGAAGGCATGGATTGGGGCGACCTCAAACCTATCCTGCGAGACCACTACACTCCGACCGTGCCTACGCTCGTGAGACGCCACGAGTTTTATCAAAGAAGCCAGCGAAAAGGAGAAAGCGTGGCCGACTTCATAGCAGACCTCTGAAATTTGGGAGGCCTCTGCGGATTCACCAATCTAGAAGAAGCACGAAGAGACCGCATAGTTCTGGGATTGGATGCACTAGGCGTCCAAAGCAAGCTGATGGCGAAAGGCAACATCAGCCTTGCCGACGCCATTGCCGATGCTACCGCGGCGGAAGCAACCAAGAAGTCGGCTGCACAACTACGCTGAAACCGCACTCCGGTACCACCACTGGCCAGCGAAATCTCACCTAGTTCAGAAGGGCAGCTCGTGACAACGCACCACAGGGACCTCTCTTCGTCATCAGACAGCGACGAAGAAGGGGTCCATCGACTGCGGTCCGACCGGGACCCTCACCCGAAGCCCTTACACCCTTGCGCTGGATGTGGAGCCAACCATGCCAGATCCAAATGCAAATTCCGCGACGCACTCTGCCATGAGTGCAGGAAACGAGGCCACATCGGACGGGTCTGCTGCAGCTTGCCAAGAACCAGCTAGGCCTCAAAAGGGGCTAACTATCGCCAATCGACAGGAAACCGTCCTGTAAGGTGAGAGCCAGTAAACCACTCCTACAGAAATCGAGCCTTGCAAAGAGAAGAGGCTCACCATACTATTACTATCGGTCACGCCTCAGCATTGGACACTAAGAAAATCCGAGTCACGGTAGCCATCGAGAACCAGCCTTGCCACATGGAGGTCGACTCGGGATCGTCCCTCTCGATGGTGTCTTGGAAGACACTCAAGCAACTCATCCCCTCAATTCAACGCCAAGATCTCCGCTTCCAACGCCTCATCCTCAAGGATTACCAGGGGAATTGAATCCCCATCATCGGGTCCTGCCAAGTCCGAGTCTCCTTCAAGAAGCACACAGCATACGTACCTTTAACGGTCATCGATAGAGATAGGCCTAGCCTACTGGGCCTCCAATGGTTCGCGCCACTCGGCATTGAAGTGGCCGGCGTAAACCGAGTCGGTGGCTGTGACTGGGAGGAAGACCTTACTTCGGAATTCACGGACGTCTTCACGGACAGCTTAGGGGAGTATAAGGGGACCCCGATCTCATTCAGCTTAGATCCAAAAATAGCTCCCATTCGTCTAAAGCCCCGTCGAGTTCCGTTTGCCTTAAAATCGAAAATCGCCGAATAACTCGACAAACTGATAGCTCAGGGGGTGTTGGAGCCCATCGATCACTCCCCGTGGGAAACCCTTATTGTAACACCCATTAAGCCAGACGGGTCAATCCGAATTTGTGGGGACTACCAGGCCACTTTGAAGCACGCCCTGCAGCAGAACGCGTTTCCCGTTCCGGTGGTGCAGCACCTCCTCCATTCCCTGGGGGGCGGGAAAGTTTTTGCTAAATTGGATTTAGCTCAAGCATATCAGCAATTACCAGTAGATGAAAAAACAGCACAGGCCCAAACTATTGTGACGCACCGAGGTGCTTTTAAATGTACCCGGCTGCAATTCGGAGTTAGTGTAGCCCCAGGGATTTTTCAGAGCCTTATGGAAAGGTTATTTCAAGGGATTAAGGGCGTGGTTCCCTATTTTGACGATGTATTAATTGCCGCCCCTACCCAAAAAATCTTACAAGACCGGTTAAAATTAGTCCTAAAAAAAATTCCAAGAGGCCGGTCTTAAGGTTAAAAAAAACAAATGTAAATTGTGTGCTGACAGTGTTGAGTTTTTAGGGTACCTGATTGATAGCCAGGGCATTCACCCTACCGAAAGTAAATTAAAAGCGATCAAAAACGCTCCCAGGCCACGAAACAAGGCCCATCTCCAGGCGTTCCTAGGCCTCATCAATTTTTATAATGTATTTTTACCGCACAAAGCAACTGTCGCTGAACCATTACACCGATTGTTAGATAAAAGAGCAAATTGGTTATGGGGTTACCGTGAAGAACAGGTGTTCCGAAATGTTAAAGAACTGCTCACTTCTGACTCTGTACTCATGCAGTATAATGAGACTTTGCTGTTAGTTATAACCTGTGATGCATCACCTTTCAGGGTGGGTGCCATTTTGAGCCACGAACTGCCTAATGGGAACGAAGCCCCTGTTGCATATTTTTCAAAGACTCTTTCAAAAACAGAGAGGAACTATGGACAAATTGATAAAGAAGCCCTCGCAATTGTCTCAGCTGTGAAAAGATTTCACGAATACGTATATGGTAGGGTTTTTACTATTGTGACTGACCACAAGCCTTTGTTGGGGATAATAGCCGGGGATAAGCTGACTCCCTACATATTATCCCCTAGGATGACCCGATCGTCAGAATTCTTAACTGCTTATAACTATCAGCTGCAATACCGCCCGGGGAAAGCCATTTCCCACGCCAACGCATTGAGCCGAGCACCGCTTCCAGAGACTCTCGACGATCCAGCACCAACGGTAACCACGTTGCAAATCGAAGCACTCAACTCACCGCCACTGACCGCCCGAGATATCGCGAGAGAAACCAAACGCGACCACACTCTAGCACGAGTCCTAGGCTGGGTAGAATGCGGATGGCCATTGGACCAGTTATCAGATGACTTCACACCATTCAAAACTCGACAGACCGAACTCTTCTCCCAGAAAGGCTGTGTCATCTGGGGCGATAGAGTCATTATTCCAGAACGGCTCCGAAAAGCACTGCTGAGAACTTTGCATGATGGCCACCCCGGCATCGTGCAAATGAAAGCCCTTGCACGAAGCTACGCATGGTGGCCAGGCATTGACAAGCAAATCGAACAGTGGGTTAAAGCTTGTCCCAAATGCCAAGAAGTCAGCAATGCCCCACCAAAAGCCATGCCTACTGAATGGGAGACACCACATGGACCCTGGTCCCGAATTCACCTGGACTTTGCGGGGCCAACCAAGGGCCACACCTTCCTGCTTACCATCGATGCCTACTCAAATTGGCTTGAAATTCATCGCATGACGACTACGACCTCCGAGGTGGTCATCAAGATTCTAAACAGACTCTTTGCAACCCACGGATAACCAGACGTCCTTGTATCCAATAACGGCCCACAATTTACTGCACTAGCGTTCGAGCAGTACCTCGCTGACTGCGGCATCCGCCATGCGCTCACCTCGCCTGTGCACCCTGCGACCAATGGCCGAGCAGAACGCATGGTTCAATTCGTGAAGAAAACCTTGCAAAAGGTAGACTACGACAACATTGATGACAAGGTCAAGCAAATCCTCTTTTTGCAACACATCACCCCACATAGTGTCATCAACAAAACTCCCGCTGAACTACTAATGGGACAAAAGCTCCGCTCCCACCTTGACCAGTTGCACCCTGTGTATGAACCAGAGAAACCACTAGGATCCAGCGGCCGCTGTCGCACCTTCCAGGTAGGAGACCTGGTTTATGCAAAAAACCTATCGGGTGACCTGTTGTGGGTGGAAGCGACAGTAATACGTGTAACCGGCCCTAGATCCTACCTCGTGCAATGCCTTGACGATAAACTTTGGAAACGGCATATCGACCAATTACGGTCGCGGCTTGCACCGGCCAATTCGCAACTCCCCTATGACCAAACTGAGGGGGGGGGGAGGTACGGAAGAAGATGAAGCCCTAGGAAACCCGTTCGAAGGAAACGACGATTTAATTGAAATTCAGGAAGTAGAGCCGGAGGGAGAAATGTCTGCACCTCAGGGAATTGAGGAAAATGTGGGTAACGACGTAGAAGTGAACTCTGAACCAGAGACAGCCCCACTGCCAGACAACGATCTACCTCAGCGAGATTGCAACCAGCCGATACAACGAAAATCAAAGAGACTAAAAAGACAGCCGTCCTATTTAAGGGACTATGTAACTGCGCCCTGAACTAAGGAACCAGGGGGAAGGGGTGTTGTGTATGCAATATAATTAATAAAGTGTGAGCTTGGAGTAAGTGCAGGGTTCTGGCCCTGCACTTCTGATTGGCTGTTAAGTGACTGGACCGGATTGGCCCATTCCGTGGAATCCGATTGGCCCTTAACAGAGAGTTCTTATTGGTTATAAAAGCTAGCGTTCCTAGCTTATTATTGGTTAAACGTTACAAGGTTTGCCTATATAAGGCGGGTTTTACTGATATTAAACGAGCAAGTCACGATGTAAATAAAGAGCTGAAGTTCACCGTTCAGAAACTTGTCTCCATTCTTTCTCACCCATGCTCAAACTTAACAGGAAACGTGTTGGATATTTTAGAGAATGAACTGTATAACTTGGGGGAAAACTTTATTGTTTATGCTTGCTTGCTTGCTTACTGCACAACTGCAGGTCTTTATCAAAATAGGCCAAGGTCAATGGCCAGATGTCTGCATCACCACCTGACGATGCCCCACATGACATTATGCACATCTTCGATTGAATGGACCATTTGAACTATTGTGGTGGAAACGTTGCCATCACTTTGTATATGTGTTTTACATGCATAATTCCCCAGATCTAGAATTACTTTGAGAATTACTTGAATTCCAGTAAAAGTTCTTTTCTCTGTATTAATGGAGTCTAAGAATGTCTTTCTTGGATTTTGAATGGACCACCACCTGACAGTAAATTAATAACTTATTTTATAGAAAGGAAAGGAAAAAAATACGGAGGAGAGGAGAGGAAAAGATGAAGGGGAAGGGGAAGGGGAAGGGGAAGGGGAAAGGAAAGGAAAGGAAAGGAAAGGAAAGGAAAGGAAAGGAAAGGAAAGGAAAGGAAAGGAAAGGGGGGGAAAGGCTATCAACATTTGCTTTGGGCAAGGGCATCTGGTAAGGGAGTGTCAAGATAGCATTGGTGATCATAGGGCAGGACATAAAAATATATTAATTTTAGAGAAATAATGATAGTTTTACAGATAGTGAAATATGTGGCATTAGCAAGAGAAAGAACAAGGAAATGTGAAATGCCAAACCACAAGGATCATCTATCAGTCACAAAGTCATATTTGCCAAGAAACCTTTACAGTAAGCATCAATTCTACATTACCATTGAATATATTTCCAGTATTTTCCAGAAAAGGATTAATATCACAGAAATCCCAGGATCTCCATTTCAGTTCCAGGGGGAAAGCAACGGGTTTTTCAAGTGCTTTGTCATACCTGGGAAACAGGAACAAAATAAAGACATGTGGCATGGTTCCAATCAGCAGCTCAGAGACCATAGTGGCAATGAGAATAATTTTGGAGAACATTTGGCACAAAAGGAAAGAGGTGCTTCAGAGTTTAGCAAAATGTTATTTTGCAGAAAGCAGCGCTGTTGACATTCTGGGGGAAAGGTATTAAAGATGCTAAGAAAAATGATGGTATCAACAACTTACAAGCAAATGAGTTGAAATGGCTTGGAAGGTGGTTGAGTCCCTTCAGATAGGCAGCTCTGGTGGTAAAAGAACTGTCATATTTCTCTCCTTAGCATGTTAGTGACATTTATAAGATACAGGGGTGGGCCAGGGGGTGGTGCAGGCACTATTTTTCAAATCAAGATAGTTTGAATGGCTTAGTGTAGATCACATTCCAAAATGTAAGGAGGGCCAGATCAAAATCATATAGCATTTAATTATAATTAACTTCTCAACCCAGAGCCAGTCTAAGAAACCGGGAGAATGTAAGTTCTAGATCCACCTTAGGTGCAAAGACAGCTGAGGGGGATTGAACCAGTCCCTCATTTCCAGCCCCAGAGAGAAAAGAGCAAAAACAAACCACTTCTAAAATCTTGCCCAAGAGAGTTGCCTTGGCCAGGCATTTGCCGGAAGTCAAGACTGACTGGAAGCCCACCCCACCCCCACCCAAAGCAGGGAGTTTAGCACTATATCAAAACTTGCTCTAATGCAGTGGTGGGATTCAAACATTTTACTACTGGTTCTGTGGGCGTGGCTTGGTGGGCGTGACATGGCATGGCTTAGTGGGCCTTGGTGGGCATGGCAGAGGAAGGATACTGTAAAATCTCCATTCCCTCCCCACTCCTGGGGAAAGGTTACTATAAAATCCCCATTCCCTTCCCACTGGCTAACCTGCTTTCCAGCTCTGTTCTCCTGTGCAGGGCAACCAAAGAAGACCCAGCTGATCAGCTGGGACTTGGGAGGTGGAGAATAGATGGGGGTGGGACCAGTCAGGTGGCCTATCTCAGGTTTCAGTCTTATATTTACTTAACATTGGGAGAAAACTTTGGTTTTTGCCTGCAGATCAGAGGTGGTATTTGCCGGTATTCTGAATTTCCACTGCCAGTTCTCCAGAACTGGTCAGAACCTGCTGAATATCAGCAAAAACCAAAGTTTTTCTCTCAATGGTTAAGTAAATAGAAGTCTGAAACCTGAGATAGGAACAGGAAGAATATTTGCCTCAAAAAAGTGTTTTTTAAGCTAAGAGAAAAAGGAAGAAGGTAACAAACATATGATTGGCTGAAGCAGTGCTGTTAGTTCAGTTTATGGTTCTTTCCTTTTATTTATCTTTTTCACCAACAAATGCACATGTATGTATTTTTTAATTACTCTTATTTTCATTGAAAAATAAAGGGAGAGAGAGAGTGGAACTCCACACTTCCCAAACAAAGATAGTCTGGAAAGCCATGTTCTCCATGTGTTTCAACTCCCCCTGTTTCCTATCATTGACCATGCCAGCTATTGGTTGACCGGATTTGAAGTCCAGAGTATTGGGAGGGTGGCCTATTTTCCTGCCACATGGTCTTAGAACAGATAGAAGGAAATGAGCAGGATCTACTTACCTTTGCATGTTGGCTTTAAAATCCTACAAAGAAAAGAAAAAGAAATCACAATTTTGCCCACAGACATTAGTTTGCACAGATTACTTCTTTTTTAGCCACAGATTATTTGCATTTCTGTGACATGGATTACTATAGGAGCAGTAAATTCAAAGGAACCATTTTATATTCTGAGGCAAAATCCAGTCTCTGCTTTGTACCCAGGTTAGTTGCATTGCAATTATTTGTCTTTTCACCTCTTTCATTTCCTATAAACAGATATTTTGTGATTGCCCATCTTTCAAAAACACTCAGAAGTGTTCATTAGTCCAAAAACATGAAAGAAACCTAAGCTAGATATGGTTATTAGCAACAGGACAATGAAGGATAGGAATAGGAATAGGAATAGGAATAGGAATAGGAATAGGAATAGGAATAGGAATAGGAATAGGAATAGGAATAGGAATAGGAATAGGAATAGGAATAAGAATAAGAATAGGGTAGGGTAGGGTAGGGTAGGGTAGAAGAATAGAATAAAATAGAATAGAATAGAATGGGGTGGGGTGGGGTGAGGTAGGATAGAATAATAGAATAGAATGGATTAGAATAGAATAGAATAGAATAGAATAGAATAGAATAGAATAGAATAGAATAGAATAGAATAGAATAGAATAGCTTTATTTAACCAAGAGTGATTAGACACAGAAGGAATTTGTCTCCGGTACATAAGCTCTCAGTGTACATGCAAAATAACAGAGTTTTAATAATCACAATAAGGTTACCAATAAGAGAAGGCAATAAAAAATGTTGAGAAGGATAATAGTAATACAACCATACTACATAGGTAAATGTTCTTAGATTTAGACAGTACTTTGGGAATTAGGTGATCAGAAGAGCGATGGCACAAGGGGAAAAAATTATCTCTGTGTCTGGTTGTTCTGGCATGATTATGCCCAGAATGTGACAGGTCTGTAGGTATTCTTTCAGCCTTCCTTCTGATGCATTGCAGTATATAGGTCCTCAATGGAAAGCAGGCTGGTTGCAATTGTTTTTCTGCTGGTCTAACCAACCATTGAAGTCTGTACCTGTCCTGTTTGGTTGCTGTACCAAACCGGACAGTTATACAGAAGTGCAAATGATTTGATCTTTTCACATCCTAGGGAAGTGAAGGTGCCCCGTTTAGGATCTGAGTGGCTCTCCACTGGTCATGAGTCCAGGCTAGTGTTAAAACCATCTTTTAAAATCATCTTACCATTAAGAACTCCACAGCTGGCTGCTCACACACCTCCCTCATCTCCCAAATGATACTTTTAAGGACAGTGCGTTCCTTTGAAAGCCCCTCCAGGTATTCCGTCTTGGATTTTTGAATATCCTTCTCCACCATTTTCATTCGGTTCTGTAGCTGTTTTTCCTGTTTATGCAGAAAATCGTGTAGTTGTTTGAACACATTGTTTAACTTCTCCCTCTCTTGTTCCATTTGTTCCTTTAATGAAGGAAAGAGAGAGAGTGTCAGGTGAGGCTCCATTCAAAATCCAAAAAAGAAAACCTTAGATTCCATTGTTATACAGAAAAGGACTTTTACTGAAAACTGAAATGGTATCATCAGAGGAATACAAGATCTGGGGCAATTGGTGCAAAAATCACATATACAATATTATTCCAATGTTCCCACCCCCAATAGTTCAAACTACGCCATCCAATCTGAGATGGGTATAATGTCATGTGGAGCATCTTCAGGTGATGTTTCAGACATCTGGCACACCAGGACAGTTTACTTTGGTCTGAATAGATAAGAAGCAATTAAAAAGTTAGCATTTTCAAAAATACATTCCCAATATTTACATTTCACTATCTCAAACCTCCAGCACTCTTTCCACCACCACGAAATCCAATTAATCTTCCCTCCCCCCATTTCTATGGCAGCTGGAAAGACAAGCAGAAGAAGGATTCTTGGAGGCTGACAGAGAGAGAGGGAGGGAGGGAGAGGGGAGAGAGAGAGAGAGAAAGAGAGGGAGGGAGGGAGGGAGAGGGGAGAGAGAGAGAGAAAGAGAGAGGAGGGAGGGAGAGAGAGTGGGAGAGAGAGAGAAGGCAAGGTCAAGTTCACCACCTTTGGGATAAGCTTGATAATTAGCTGTTTTTTTTTTCAAAATTCAGAATTAACAAGACTTACAAGCAGTTCGGCAATTTCCTTTTCTGCATCTGAAGGATGGTTCTCCATTATATCCTTCTTTTCCTGCAGAAGCATAATCCGGCTCCGTAACAGGTCCTGAAAGAGATAAATTGAGTCATGTTTCAAACATGATCCTCAATTCTACAAGGTTGTTTACTTATCTGTTGTGTATGTACCATAGTTAATAAAGTATGAGCTTGAGGTAAAGTGCAGGGTTCTGGCCCTGCACTTCTGATTGGCTGTTAGGCGGCCAGATCGGATTGGTTAGTTCTGAGGAATCCGATTGGCCCTTAACAGAGAATTCTTATTGGTTAAAAGAGCTAGCGTTCATAGCTCGTATTGGACAATTCTCACAAGGGTTGCCTATATAAGGCAGAGTTCACTGTTGTTGTTTAGAGAAGTCACTATGCAAATAAAGAACTGAAAGTTCACTATTCAGAGGCTGTCTCCAATTACTCCGACCCATGCTCAGTACTTAACACTGGCGACGAAGGTGGGATGTGGAGACGTCTGAACCGAAGAAGCCAGGAAGCAATACCAAGCACGTGATAGACGACGCCAACAACGGAACCATGTCCGGCGGCATTGTACCACCCGCTCCGTTCGATCTGAACCAAGAGGATTGGGAATCCTACATGGATCGCTTCCAAATGTTTCTCGAAAAGAATAACTTGAAGGACGCCACAACAGCAAAGAAAAGGGCACTGTTCCTGACACATTGCGGCCCAGCTGTATTTAAGATGGCTAAAGCACTCGCCAAACCTCGAGAAATGAAGGCCATGAGCTGGGACGACCTCGAACCCATCCTGAGAGACCATTATGCGCCAACCGTGCCTACGCTCGTGAGACACCACGAGTTTTATCAGAGGAACCAATGAAAAGGGGAAAGCATGGCCGATTTCGTGGTGGACATCCGAAATTTAGGGGGCCTCTGTGGGCTCGCCGATTTAGAAGAGGCACTAAGAGATCGAATAGTTCTGGGACTAGATGCACTAGGCCTGCAAAGCTGATGGCGAAAGGCGACATCAGCCTTGCCGACGCCATCGCCAAAGCCATGGCAGCAGAGGTGACCAAAAAGTCAGCTGCACAACTACGGCGAAGCCGTACTCCGGTACCACCACCAACAAGCGACATTTTATCCAAGCCTGAAGGACAGCTCGTGATGACACAACACGAGGACCTCTCTTCGTCGTCAGACAGGGACGAAGAAGGGGTCCATCCACTGCGGTCCGACCGGAACCCTCGCCCGAAGCCCTTACGTCCTTGTGCTGGCTGTGGAGCAAACCATGCCAGGTCCGAATGCAAATTCCGCGACGCACTCTGCCATGAGTGCGGGAAACGAGGCCACATCGGACGGGTCTGCCACAGCTTACCAGGACTCAGCCAGGACTCAAAAGAGGCTAACCATTGCTAATCGACAGGAAACCGTCCTGAAAGGCGAGAGCCAGTAAACCACTCCTACAGAAATCGAGCTTTGCAGAGAGAAGAGGCTCACCATACTATCACTATCGGTCAGGCCTCGGTTTTAGACACTAAGAAAATCCGAGTCACGGTAGCCATCGAGAACAAGCCTTGCCACATGGAGGTCGACTCGGGATCGTCCCTCTCGATGGTGTCCTGGAAGACACTCAAGAAACTCATCCCCAAAATTCTACGCCAAGACCTCCAATTTCAACACCTCATCCTCAAGGACTACCAAGGGAATCGAATCCCCGTTGTCGGGTCCTGCCGAGTCCGAGTCTCCTTCAAGAAGCATACAGCGTACTTACCTCTAACAGTCATCGATAGAGATAGGCCTAGCCTACTAGGCCTCCAATGGTTCGCGCCACTCGGCATTGAAGTGGCCGGCGTGAACCAAGTCGGTGGTTGTGAGTGGGAGGAAGACCTTATCTCTGAGTTCAGTGACGTCTTCGTGGACAGCTTAGGCGAGTATAAGGGGACCCCGATCTCATTCAGTCTAGATCCAAAAGAAGCCCCCATTCGCTTGAAGCCCCATCGAGTTCCGTTCGCTCTTAAAGCAAAAATCGACGAACAACTCGACAAGTTAATTGCTCAAGGGGTGTTGAAGCCCATCGATCACTCTCCATGGGAAACCCCTATTGTAACACCCATTAAGCCAGACGGGTCAATCCGAATTTGTGGGGACTACTGGGCCACTTTGAACCACGCCCTACAGCAGAATGCGTATCCAGTTCCAGTGGTGCAGCACCTCCTCCATTCCTTGGGGGGCGGGAAGGTTTTCGCTAAATTAGATTTAGCCCAAGCTTATCAACAATTACCAGTAGATGAAAAAACGGCTCAAGCCCAAACAATTGTAACGCACAGGGGTGCCTTTAAATGTACCCGATTGCAATTCGGAGTTAGTGTAGCCCCGGGGATCTTCCAGAGCCTTATGGAAAGGTTATTACAAGGAATCAAGGGCGTGGTCCCTTATTTTGATGATGTATTAATTGCAGCCCCTACCCAAAAAATCTTACAGGACCGTTTGAAATGCATCCTAAAAAAATTTCAAGAGGCCGGACTTAAGGTAAAAAAAAATAAATGTCAATTGTATATTGACAATGTTGAGTTTCTAGGGTACCGGATTGATAGCCAGGGCATTCATCCTACCGAGAGTAAATTAAAAACGATCAAAAACGCTCCCAGGCCACGCAACAAGGCCAATCTCCAGGCGTTCTTAGGCCTCATCAATTTCTATAATGTATTTTTACCGCACAAGGCAACTGTCGCTGAACCGTTACACCAATTATTAGATAAGAAAGCATTGTGGGTATGGGGTTACCGGGAAGAGCAAGCGTTCCGGAGTGTTAAAAAACTGTTCACATCTGACTCTGTACTTATGCAGTATAATGAGACTTTGCTGTTAGTTATAACCTGTGATGCATCGCCTTTCGGGGTGGGCACCATTTTGAGCCATGTACTGCCTAATGGGAATGAAGCCCCTGTTGCATACTTTTTGAAGACTCTTTCACAAGCAGAGCGGAACTATGGACAAATTGATAAAGAAGCCCTCGCAATCGTTTCAGCTGTAAAAAAATTTCATGAATATGTGTATGGAAGGACATTTACCATTATAACTGACCACAAACCGTTGCTAGGGATAATAGCCGGGGATAAGCCAACCCCCTACATATTATCCCCTAGAATGACCCGATGGTCAGAATTCCTAGCTGCTTATAATTATCGCCTGCAATATCGCCTGGGGAAAGCCATTCCCCACGCCGACGCATTAAGCCGAGCACTGCTTCCAGAGACTCTCAACAATCCGGCACCAACGGCAACCACGTTGCAGATCGAAACACTCAACTCGCCGCCTATGACCGCCTGAGACATCACGAGAGAAACCAAACGAGACCACACCCTAGCTCGAGTCCTAGGCTGGGTAGAACGTGGATGGCCATTGGACCAAGTACCAGATGACTTCGCACCATTCAAATCTCGACAGACTGAACTTTTTTCCCAAAAAGGCTGTATCATCTGGGGTGATAGAGTCATTGTCCCAGAGCAACTCCGGAAGACGTTGCTGCGAATTCTGAATGAGGGCCACCCCGGCATCGTGCGAATGAAGGAGCTTGCACGAAGCTACGCATGGTGGCCAGGCATGGACCGGCAAATCGAGCAGTGGGTTAAAGCGTGTTCCAATTGCCAACAAGTCAGCAACGCCCCACCAAAAGCCATGCCTACTGAATGGGAGACGCCATGTGGACCCTGGTCCAGAATCCACTTGGATTTCGCGGGGCCAACCAAGGGCTATACCTTCCTGCTGACAGTCGACGCATCCTCCAATTGGTTAGAAATTCATTGTTTGATGGCTACGACCTCCGAGGCAGTGATCAAGATTCTAAACAGACTCTTTGCAACCCACGGATTGCCAGATGTCCTGGTGTCCGATAACGGGCCACAGTTTACCGCACTAATGTTCGAGCAGTACCTCGCTGACCGCGGCATCCGCCATGCGCTCACCTCGCCTGTGCACCCTGCGACCAATGGCCGAGCTGAACGCATGGTCCAATTTGTTAAAAAGACTTTGCAAAAAGTGGACTATGACAATATCGATGATAAGGTCAACCAAATTCTCTTTTTACAACACATAACTCCACATAGCGTCACCGGCAGAACTCCCGCCGAACTACTGATGGGACGAAGACTCCACTCCCACCTCGACCGGTTGCACCCTGCTTACGAACCGGAAAAGCCAATAGGATCCAGCGGTCGCTGTCGCACCTTCCAGGTAGGAGACCTCGTTTACGCATGGAACTTATCAGGTGACCCGTTTTGGATAGAGGCGACAGTAGTACGTGTGACCGGCCCTAAATCCTCCGTAGTAAAATGCTGTGACAATAAACTGTGGAAACAGCATATCGACCAATTACGGTCACGACTCACAACGGCCAGTCAACAACTCCCCCATGACCAAACCGAAGGGGGGGAGGTATGGAAGAAGATGAAGTTCCAGGGAATCTGCTCGAAGGGAGCGACGAACTAAGTGATACTCAGGAAATGGAGCAGGAAGGAGAAACGTTTGCACCGCAAGAAATTGCAGCTGAGCAAGAAGCAGAACCACTGCCGAACAACAATCTACCTCAACAGGATTGCAACCAACCAATCCAACGAAAATCTGAAAGAGTTAAAAGACAACCATCCTATCTAAGGGACTATATAACTACACCGTAATTAAGAAGCCAGGGGGAAGGGGTGTTGTGTATGTACCATAGTTAATAAAGTATGAGCTTGAGATAAAGTGCAGGGTTCTGGCCCTGCACTTCTGATTGGCTGTTAGGCAGCCAGATCGGATTGGTTAGTTCTGAGGAATCCAATTGGCCCTTAACAGAGAATTCTTATTGGTTAAAAGAGCTAGCGTTCATAGCTCGTGGACAATTCTTGTGGACAATTCTCACAAGGGTTGCCTATATAAGGCAGAGTTCACTGTTGTTGTTTAGAGAAGTCACTATGCAAATAAAGAGCTGAAAGTTCACTATTCAGAGGCTGTCTCCAATTACTCCGACCCATGCTCAGTACTTAACATTATCCATAAGAATAAAGATCATTATTCTTTGGACCCAAAAATATAACTGTTCAAAAGGAACTATAGATGATCTAAGATTTCTCCCAGACCAATTATTCTCCAATACTATTATGTCAGTCCTGGCATAAACCACTGTGTTGCTGTCTGCCAGTTTGAACTAGCAAAGGGGGAAAAAGGGGGGAACAGTCTGTGTTGCTGTTTCATATAAATACATGAAAGCCAAATCTATGGAACAAAAATCCAAACAAGATTTTCATCAACTCCAGAAGAAAAGATGCTGGCATGTAAATCACATTTTAGAGGCAATAAGAATCTGCCTGTTGTGGTTCGCTGGCAGCCAGTGCAAACTGCAGTGGAATCAGACAGTGGGGAAGATGGAGACCAGTCAGGGGATCTGGAGAGGACTCAGACAAGAGTCTTGTATCTGATGCAGAGATGGGGCCAGGACCATCTGGGAGTGGGGTGCTGCCTTTGGAGCCTTCAGAGTCTGGCAGCAGCGAGGCCGAGGAGCCAGGGGAGCCTGTTCCCAGTGCACATGTGCGCAGAGCTGCTAGAAGGCAAGAGCAGCTGAAACAAAAGGGGTGACTTGGAAGTAAGTCTGGGAGGTGATTGCCCCTCCCATAAGGTATAAAAGTCAGGCCAAGATGACAAAACCTTTGCAGGAAGCAAAATAGTTCAATCGGTTCAGAGTCATCCTTGAAGCTCTGTGTACTTCGGTTGGGGTTTTTTTTGTACTTCAGTTGGTTTCTTTTCTAGTTTATTTGATACTTCTGTTTTTGGCAAGCACTTCACAGAACTGAAAGGTGTGTGCTTATCTTGGGAGACTGTTTAAGATTAATTCCAGCTGGGAATGAAAACAATTCCCAGCATTGCAATAAAATAAGTCTTGTTTTTAAAATAAGTTTGTGCGTAATAATGGCTTAGGAAGCCTGAGTCAGAACACTGCCACTGAAAATCCAAAGGCCCCTTAATAGCAATTCCCTACCTTTAATGGTTGAGCAGCTTGTTTGGGAGAAACTACAGTGTGAGTTTTATGTTCCAATGACTTGTGACAAACGGCACATATCAGTTTCTCATCCTCTTGACAAAACAGATCCAGGATCATTTTGTGTTTCGGGCAGACAAATGACTTTTCTGGAAGTAACCGAAGTTTTTCTTCCATGCTAGGCTGCTGCAGGATTCGCCGGAGTTTTCCTTCAGGGATTGGCTCTTCGCAAACAGGGCAGAAGAAAAGCCCTTCTCTTTTCCGTTCCCGATAATGATCAGTGATGCAACGCCGACAGAAGTTGTGACCACATTCTACAGATATTGGGTCTGTCAGGTATTTAGTACACAGGTCGCAAAATTCATCTTTTCTCTCAGGCACAACAAGTGAAGTTGAGGCCATGACAGATGAAGACACTCTCTGAAGAGCAGTGAGCTGCAAAAGGGAGCAATGAACATTCAGTACCTATTTTTAAAACTGTTTTTAGAGTAACTTTTACTTCCACAATTAGAGATGGTTTTTAAGGAAAACTTATACAAAATGTTTTGTAGGTGGCATTTATGACCAGAGAGGCTAGCAATGGTGCTTGAAAATTTATTAGAAGTGGAATCAGATATCAGGTTCATATTATCAAATGGGGTGGACATGAGCAAAGGCAAAGCAATATTGGACTAAAATACAAACTTGGTTAGAAAAAATGATAAAACAACATATAGATTTGAAACCAGAAATATTCCTGCTGGGTATATTACCAGAACAGTATAATAAAGGGAATAAATACTTACTTTTGCATGTAGTAATGGCAGCAAGAATAGAGTTTACACAACAATGGAAAAATGATGAGGTCCCGACAGATGAAAGTGTAAAAAAAAGAAATAGAATGTGCTGAAATTGATAGATTGACACTTAAGATAAAAGAAAAGGAAGAAATAGAATATTTTTTAAACATGGGATTTATTTTACCGATGGCTAACTAACAGAAACAGAGGTTAGAAACTAAACAGAATTTAAAAAAATAAAAAATTGTACTGAAATTTTGCAAGATGGATAAACTAATTGTATTTTATTTTGTGATTAATATTGATATGTTTATTAAGATAATTAGTATGATTTTAGTTATTGTTGTATGTTTACTTTAAAAATTGTGTCCAGACAACATGCTGTTCAGATAGACATGAAATTTCTTTATGTTTTTAAAAGAAAAATGTACCAATATATTTACCAAAAAATAAAGAGATGGTCTTTTCTACAGATGGTGAGCCCTCTGGATGTGGAAGGTAAATTTCTCCCCTTTTAAACAGGATTTCAATAAATGAAATAATGTTTTTCTTCTAATTTGCTCAAAAGAAAAAAAAGCTACGCTATTGAATTTATGGGAGTCTTTGCTCGCTTGTTTAAATAACTATGGATATGCTGAAGTCCTCTAGTCAATATATTTACTAGGTGGAATAGAATAGACCCTACACCATTTCAGACAAATGGTTGTCAAATCTCTTCTTAGAAACTTCCACTGTTAGAGCATTCACAACTTCTGGAGGCAAGTTGTTTTACTGATTGTGTACTAGCTAGTCACTTATTTTTTAATCATAGGCACCCCAGAGTTGTTGGGAATTGGGACGCCTATACATTGAATGTATGCAGGTATAAATAAATAAATGTTATGGGTTTCAGGGGAAAAGACTGAAGATGAAATGTCTTTCTAGAATATTCCTTTTATTCATTGTCATGCAATGGATCCAAAACAAGAAGCCAATTGCTTAGAAACAAACAAAAAACCTACATCCTTACCTATTACTTGAGGTATAATATCATTACAGAACACGAATCTTTGTGTTTAGAACAGTGTTGCTCAACCTGGGGAATGTTCAGATATGTGGACTTCAACCCCCAGAATTCTATATTCTGAATTCTGAATTCTGAAGGCTGGTCAGGGAATATTGGGAGCTGAACTCCACACATTTGAAAGTTACCAAGATCAAGAAACACTTGTTTAGCAGCTCCTTATTTTCTAATGATATAAATGACTTATTATTACATCAGTTGCCTTTTATTTTGATATCTGTAAATAACTACCTCTGTTTCCCCAAAAATAAGACCCAGTCTTATTTTCTTTTGGGGCCCCAAATAAGCACTAGGGTTTATTTTCAGAGGAAGTGTCTTTTTTTTTCCACACAGGCAGCTGTGCAGGGCGTCTACCAGGCCAGTGCCGCCACCATGAGCCAAGGCAGGGGAGGGGATGCAGGATGGGGCATGGCACAGCAGGACTGGCCACCTCTTGTGTAAAAGTCAGAGAAAGTGAAAGAGAAAGTGGGTGAGGTGTGGGAAAAATCCATCCAGGAAAAAGGAAATGGAAAGTCAGAAAGAACTGGGTGAAAAGTCACACCCTTCTGCCCACCAGGTCACTTCACCCTTCCAAAGAGAAGCCAAAGTTTCGATCCCGCTTCTGGGGTGGAGCACAAAGTGAGGCATGCAGGCAGCCTACCTTAAGGAGAAGGAGGCTGGCCACTGCCTCCTGCACAGTCCTTTCTATCCTTCCTGCAACCACAGCCCGCCTCTGACCCTCACAATGCCACCCATCTCCACACAGGCCCTCTCTGGATGAGTGGAAAAGGATATTGTTGGGGTGGCAAAGCCTGCAGAGCCCTGATGCTGATGGAGTGAGGAAGTGGTGGTATTTAAATTTTTTTACTACCAGTTATGTGGGCGTGGCAGGGGAAGGAGACTGTAAAATCCCCATTCCCTTCCCACCGGCTAACCTGCTTTCCAGCTCCATTCTCCTGTGCAGGGCAACCAAAGAAGACCCAGCCGATCAGCTGGGACTTGGGAGGCAGAGAATAGATGGAGGCGGGGCCAGTCAGAGGTGAACTCTAAGGTGAACCTGAGAAGGTGAACACTTGTGCAACATCTATATTATGTTCATTTGGATTACTTGCTCTTTTGCCAGCAGCCTGTCGGTCTTGAATTGCTTAGGTGCTTTGAGATGTTCCTTTTACATTAGCATTCCAGGTCATCATTTCAGAGTTACATTTAGTTCACTTTGTTTGTTTATCCCACTTCATTATTTTTACAAATAATTCAAGGTGGCAAACATATCCAACACATCTTCCTTCTCCAATTTTCTCCACAAGAACAATTATGTGAGGTTGGTTAGACTGAGAGAGAATGACTGGCTCAGTCACCCAGCTGGCTTTCATAGCTAAGGTAGAACTTGAACTCACAGTCTTCTTCCTACCTTGGTGCCTTAACCACTAGATCAAAATGGATCCGATGCCCATCTCAATATCAAAGTCACTTTTGGGGTGCCTCAGATTATTTATTTTTTATTTATTTTATTTTTATTTATTTCATTTGATTTGTCAATTGCTTACAAGATAATAGGTATAAGTATATACATAGTTATGAATACATGAAATGGGTACATATAAGAAAAATAAAAGAATCAATAGGAAAGGGACGATAGGCATGTGGGTGCGCTTATGCACGCCCCCTACAGATCTCTTAGGAAAGAGGCGAGGTCAACAGTAGACCGTCTAAGGTTAAAGTTTTTGGGGTTTGGGGAAGAAACCACAGAGTCAGGTAGAGTATTCCAGACATTGACCACTCTGTTGCTGAAGTCGTATTTCCTGCAATCAAGTTTGGTGCAGTTAACCTTGAGTTTGTATCTATTGTGTGCTCTTGTGTTGCTATGGTTGAAGCTGAAGTATTCATTGACAGGAAGGACATTGCAATGTATGATTTTATATACCAAACTTAAATCAGACCGAAGACGGTGTAATTCAAGGTTTTCTAGGTCTAGAATGTCAAGTCTGGTGGCATAAGGCATTCTACAACGAGTAGAGGAGTGAACTCTTCTTGTGAAATATTTCTGGACTTTCTCAACTGTGCTAATATCAAATACGTAATGTGGGTTCCAGACTGATGAGCTGTATTCGAGTATTGGTCTAGCAAATGTTTTGTATGCTCTAGTTAGTAGTGTGATATTACCAGAGAAAAAGCTCCATAGGATTAGATTAACAACTCTTAATGCCTTTTTGGCTATGTAGTTACAGTGGGCTCTAGCACTTAGATCATTAGAGATGAGTATTCCAAGGTCCTTGACAGAGTTTGGATCATCAACAAGTTCTTTACTATTTAGCTTGTATTTTATTATCTGATTTTTTTTGCCAACATGTAAGATAGAGCATTTATTTGTTGAGATTTGAAGTTGCCATTTGTTTGACCATTCTGATACATAGTCGAGGTCTTTTTGAAGGGTAGCAATATTGTCCATGGTGTTGAATAGCTTTACATCATCAGCAAAGAGAACACAGAGATCATTTATGTAGAGTATGAAAAGAGTTGGTTCTAGAACACTGCCTTGAGGGACACCACTGTTGACAGGTACAGAATTGGATAGGATGCTCCCAATTTTGACTATTTGTTGTCTGTTTGACAGGAATGCTTCTATCCAGTTATGCAGTTGTCCAGAGATACCATAAAATCTTAGTTTTAGTAGTTTGTCGTGTACCACTGAATCAAAGGCTTTACAGAAGTCTGTGTAGATTGTGTCTATTGCTTTGCCCTGAATGAATTGTGTAGTCCATATGTTTTTGCAGCGTAAGAGTTGCAGATTACAGGATAGTTTTTTCCTGAAACCAGATTGTTTATTGGAGAGTCGGTTGTTTGTCTCTAAGTGGAGGATAATGGATTGGTTAATAATTGATTTTACAGGTGATGCAACATAAGGAGATTGGTCTGTAATTTTCAACTAGTCTGGAGTCTCCCTTTTTGAAGATGGGGATGACCGTAGCTTGTGACCATAGGTTAGGCAAGGAGCTGGTCCTGAAAGATTTTTCAAAGATTATGCTTAGAGGTTCAGCTATGGCAATGGATAGCTTTTTAAAGAAGTAGGCACATATTCTGTCTGGTCCAATAGATAGAGATGGTTTTAGATTGCGTACTGCTTTTTCAACATTGTCTTCTTAAAATCAATATGTATTAGATCATTGTAGTTGTCTGTGGTTCGGCTAGGAAATACTGGGCATGATCCATTGCTGTTTACAAATACTGAGCCGAAGAATGTGTTAAAAATGTTGGCTTTAATGGTGTTGTCGTTGCAGTCTTTACCATTTGGTCCTATCAGGGGTGGGATGGACCTTGAGTCTTTTAGTTTGTTGTTTACAAAATTGTAAAAAGCGCCAGTGGAATTGGTGCATAGGTTTTCCTCTTGTTTAATGTGATAATTGGTGCATTCAGTCTTTATCTGGTGGCATAAATTTTTGTATTGGCTTTTGAAATTGGCAACGTGACCAGATTAGTTTTTCCACCAGAGTGATCTCTTTTTGCATTGAAGTTTCCTTATTGTTATGGGTAATCGGTTTTTTGTTTTGTTTTGGGAGTTGTTTGTACATATATTTTGATGACTCTTTTGACTTCAAGTAAAAATATGTTGGAATGGTCTTCAACAGTATTGCATCCAGTGAATAGAAATTGCCAATCAAGGGGGAGAAGGCGGAGCTTCGTTCCGGCGATACAGCTGCGATCTCAGGGCTCTGAGATCGCAGCCGATATTTTCGCCCCTGGTCGGTCCTAACGGACCTAAACCGTCCCGTAGAGACGGTGATCGTGAAGGGCATTGTTCCAGGATCCCAGAGATATCGCAAAATCTCTGGTTTGATCCGGAAGAAGCCCTTTTGCTGGCGGCGGAGAGGCAGCCTCCATAGCTGCTGAAGTCGGGACAGCTCCGGAAAGAAAGTGATTGGAGTGAAGTGTGTCGGCTGGGTGAGAAAAACTCTTTTGTGCTGTAAATTCGCTAAGGTTGGAAAGTTCATTCGATATAAAGAAGAAAGCTGTGAGATTTTTTTTTTGACTGAAATTGTTTTGAGCGGCGTTTTTTAAAGTGATGTCAAATTGAGGCTTGGTTTTTTTTTTCTCTTTTCTTTATACTTTTTGGGAAAGATTTTACTGTGACTTTGTAGGTAACCGGATTGAATTTTCTCTTATATATATTTTTATGCTCCCTTTGATTTTATGCTCCCTTTGATTTTTTAACTTTCTTTAGGATAGAGGCTCCCTTTGGCTATTTTTTCCTTTTTTTCTGTATATATTATTCCTTTTTTCTGGCGGGGGGGGGAGAAAGAGCATTAAGAAACTTTGTAACACTGCCAACTAGAGGC
This sequence comes from Hydrophis major, assembly GCA_033807585.1. Lineage (NCBI taxonomy): Eukaryota > Metazoa > Chordata > Lepidosauria > Squamata > Elapidae > Hydrophis > Hydrophis major. The sequence continues at coordinate 52,399,645 of CM066329.1, forward strand.
TTGAAAGTATCTTTATTTGAATTGGAGAGAATTGCAAAAAGACCTCATCTCAAGGACTTTTTAGCGTGATAAGATAGAGGGAGAGCACAGCAAAATATTATTGCAGGTGCTTTCCTGGACTGTTATCAACAACACTTGAGGTTTGGCTTTGAAGCTGCTGGAGAAGAGAGTCATAACAAGAGCCTTGGATAAATAACAAAGTGCAGTGTGTTTTCTTATATATACCCCATTCGCTAGCCTTTTTCTAAATTTTAATTTTAGTAATATTTTTATTTTTGCCTTTTATTTTAAAGGGAAAGCCTCAAAGTTTTTTTTTCTTTTTTCTTCTTTATTTTTCTTTTCTTTTCTATTGGGACTTTTTTGCTTTTCATATTTATGTTTTTGGACTACTTTGTTGTTGTGGTTGATTTTTTTTTTCTTTTTTTTGGATTATTGAGATTTTTTAATTGGATTAAGGTGTGAAGAATCTGAAGGAACTTTTTGTTTTTTGTTTTTCTTTTTTCTCTTTTTGCTTTTTCCTTTTTCCTTTTTCTTTTGCTCTTAATCAATCTTATTATTTTTGGATTTGTTTATTTTTTCCTTTCTATTTTTTCCTTTTTTATGGTGGACTATCTCGTAATTGGATTAGGGTCTAGAAGAACCTGAAGATCTTTCTTCTTCTTTTTTTTCTGTTTCTTCTTTGGTTTCGTGTTTTTTACTATTGGAGTTCTCCATTTTGGATTATAATTGGCTGCTCTACCAGTTGGATTAAAAGTTAAGAAGAACTTGAAGTTTTGGAAACATTGAAATGAGCAAGAAACCAATACCATCTGGCATTTCTGCTTCTACCTCTGCTTCCCCACCAGCTGGAGGACAACGTTTAATTCAGACAATGTTGAAGCAAGATAAGGAACAAGAAAAAATAACTTTACAGTTACAGATGATTATGCAAGGAATCCAAGAACTCAAGACAAAATCAGATATCATTGAACAAAGAACAGGAAATATTGAACAAAGAACAGAAAATATTGAACAAATAATAGAAAATATTGAACAAAGAGCAGAAAATATTGAACAAAGAATAGAGAAGACTGATGAAAAAGTGGAAAATATTAAACAAATGATGGTTAAGTATGAGGAGAGATTCCAAAAAATTGAGGAAGAAGGAAAACAAAGAGAGAAGAAGATTGGAAATATTGACAGCAGATTAACAGCGGTTGAACAAGAAAAAGGTGGGATGTTGAGGTGGGAGATGGAAAGGTCAGAATTTTACCTCAGATTTCAAAATATAGAAGAGGAAAAAGGAGAAAATTTGGCAGCAGTAATGATAGAAATTTTGGCAGATGCTTTGGAAATTACAGAGGAAAAGATGATGGATGGAATAGATGAGATATATCGAGTCTATACAAGATATGCGATGAGAAATAAATTACCCAAGGAAGTCCATATTAGATTTACCAAAAAATCCATTAAAACGCAAATATTACAAGTAGCAAGAGAGAAAACACTGAAATACAAGGGTAAAGAGGTTGTGGTTTTAAAACAAATACCTAGAAGAGTGAGAGAGATGAGAAGAGAATATCGATTTCTGACCAAAATACCATTGGAAAACAAAGTGAATTATAGATGGCTGATTCCAGAAGGACTAGTGTTTGGGTGGCAAGAGCAGAGATATAGAATTGATTCAATTGAGAAAGCAGAACTTTTTCATGCAGAATTTTTTGGAGGAAGAAGAGAGGAAGTAGAGAAAGAGGCCTTATCAATTGAGTTTCAAGATGAACAACTGGAGATTGAAAAAGAGAAAGGAGCAGCAGGGGGACAGATGGATAATAAAGAACAGCGTGAAGTGAGATCCACGAGAGCTGTTAGACCTAAATATAAAGCATAATCATGGAGGAAAAAAAACTGATTACAATGAATATAAACGGACTTAATTCAGCTGTTAAAAGAAGGAAAACTTTTCATAAATTAGAGAAATTAAAATTTGATATAATTTGTTTACAAGAAGTTCACATTAAAAAACAACATGAACAATTGTTATTACAGCCAAAATTAGGGAAAATATTTACCTCTTTGACTCAATGTAAGAAAAGAGGTGTGGTTTTATACATTAAAGAGGCTATTGCAGCAAAATTGATTTACACGGATGAAGATGGAAGAGTATTAATGGTAGAAATAATGGACAGTAATATAAAAATACTCTTGATTGCAATTTATGCTCCGAATGATAAACAAGAAGAGTTTTATAAAAAGCTGCACATGAAAATAATTGGACTGGACTATGTTAATATAATTATGATGGGAGATTTTAATGGAATTGTGGACAATAAACTGGACTATATAGCAACAACAACAAAGCAAAATAGAAAGGCTCTCCCAAGGTCCTTTTTTAAAATGACAGATGAATTAACTTTAAAAGATATTTGGAGAGAAAGAAACGTTAAAGCTAAACAATATACTTTTTATTCAAATAGACATTTATCATGGTCCAGATTAGATATGATTTGGATCTCAACAGAACTAATATCTAATATTAAAGAAACAAGCATTGAAACAAGTACCTGGGCAGATCATAGCCCAATGACAATTAAATGGAAGGGACAAAAAAAAAGATCGAGATGGACATTAAATAATACTATTTTAAAGGAGAAAGATTTTACACAATGGATGGAGAAAGAATTGGCTTTTTTCTTCAGAGAAAATAAAAAAGAAGATACTTCAACGCAAAATGTGTGGGACACTATGAAGGCATACGCTAGAGGTTTGATAATAGATTATACAAGAAAAAAGAATATTAGGAAAAGGCAAGCTTCTAAGGCCTTGGAAAATGAGTATAAAACTCTTGAAAAAGAATTACAGAAAATGCCACAGAAAAAGGATATTAAATTGAAGCTGGATGTAATCAAACATAAAATGGAATTAATAGAGAAAGAAGAACTGGCACAGAAAATTAGAAACTCTAAACAGAATTATTTTGAAGATGCAAATAAACCAGGTAGATGGCTAGCATATAAATTGAGAAAAGAGAAGGAATCAAGAAAAATATTGAAGTTAATAGATGAACAAGGCCAAGTTTGTTATGGGAATAAGGAGAAAAAAGAAATTATTCGAGATTTTTATGGGCAACTATATAAACAAGAGAATATTGATGAAGAAAAAGTCAAACAGTATTTACAGGAAGCTAATTTACCAAAGATACCTAAAGAGACTGAAGAAATGCTAGAAAGCAATATAACAATGATGGAACTAAATGAAGCATTTAAGAGACAAAATAATGGGAAAGCTCCAGGTCCAGATGGGCTTCCAGTAGAATTTTATAAAACATTTCAAGAATTATTGAGCATCCCATTGTTAGAAGTTATGAATGAAGTTATGTTAAAAAAGATGATACCTAAAACATGGTCAGAGGCTTATATTACACTTATACCGAAGGAAGAGACTGACCCATTGCAAATTAAGAATTATAGACCTATTTCTTTATTGAATGCAGACTATAAAATCTTTGCTTCAATCTTAGCAGAAAGACTTAAAAAATATTTAAATAATTTTATTCACTCAGATCAAAATGGATTTCTGCCAAAGAGACAAATTAGAGACAATATGAGAGTAATCTTGGACACTTTGGAATATTATGAGGCTCATCCTGAAAAGCAAATGGCTTTGATATTCCTAGATGCTCAAAAAGCATTTGACAACGTGAACTGGAGATTTATGTTATTATTATTGGAGCAGATGGGTTTTGCTAAAAAATTTATTCAAGCAATAGAAGCTATATATAATAAACAGACAGCAAGGGTAATGATGGAGGGGGAACTTACAGATTTTATTAATATAAGGAAAGGCACAAGACAAGGATGCCCCCTATCTCCTTTGCTATTTGTGTTGACCTTGGAAGTGTTGAATAGAAATATTAGGGATGATAAAAGCATAAAAGGAATGAAAATTAAGAAGGAAGAATTTAAGCTACAAGCTTTTGCTGATGATTTAGCTTTTATTTTGGAAGATCCGATTGAAACAGCTCCAAAGTTACTGGAAAGGATAGAGACATATGGAGAGGTGGCTGGTTTGAAAATAAATAAAGATAAAACAAAGATTTTGACAAAGAATATGTTATTGAGACAGAGAGAAGAATTGGCAGATCTTTTGAAAATTCAAGTTACAAATAAGGTTAAGTATTTGGGGATATATTTGACAACAAGATGTAGCACATTAAAGGAGAATAATTATATTAAACTTAAACAACAGATAACTACAGATTTGAAGAAGTGGGAAAACTTGCAATTGTCATTAATAGGGAGAATTTCAACAATTAAGATGAATATCTTACCTAGAATTTTATTTTTGTTTCAAACAATACCAATTAGGCTTGGAAAAGACTATTTTGAAGATTTAAATAAAATTATGTTGAAGTTTATATGGCAAGGTAAAAAAGCGAGAATAAAGCTAAAGCTTTTGCAAGATGCTAGAATTAGAGGAGGTTTTGGTCTGCCTAATTGGGAATTGTATTATCAAGCTGCAAGTTTGATGTGGGTCAAAGAATGGATAACATTAAGGAAACATAGGCTGTTGACATTAGAAGGGCATGACTTGCTGTTGGGTTGGCATGCTTTTTTATGGTATAAGGGAACTAAAACACAGGGTTATTTTAGAAGACATTATGTACGGGAGTCTTTGTGGTTAAATTGGGAGAAGATAAAAAGACAATGTTATTTGAAAATTCCAGTTTGGTTATCGACCATTGAAGCATTTTCCTATCCTATAATTTACAAGAAGGAACAAACAGTTAGATATGGGGAACTTTTGGATGAAAAGGGTGAACTTAAATCGATCCAAAACTTAGAAGAACAAGGTATAAGGATGAATTGGTTTTCATATGCACAAATACACTCAAGGTATGATGAAGATTCTAAAACGGAGGGATTTTATGATAAACAGACTGATTTAGATAAGATCTTGATGGGTACTGATGAGAAGGTGATTAAAAAATTATATGGTTATTTACTGGGAATGAAATTAGAGGAAGAACAAGTCAAAGAAACTATGATTGTTTGGGGGAAGAATTTTGGATATGGGATTGATTTAGAGAAATGGCAGAAATTGTGGTCTCAAAATTATAAAATGACAATGTCAACAGCATATAAAGAAAACTTGTATAAGATGTTTTACAGGTGGCACTTTCCTCCGACAAGAATAGCAAGAATGTTTAAGAACAAATCTGAAAAATGCTGGAAATGTCATCAGATACCCGGCTCGTATTACCATATGTGGTGGACTTGTGAGGATGCTAGAAAATATTGGACTATAATTCGCATGTGGTTGGAAAAAATGACAAAGAAACATATAGATTTGAAACCAGAGATCTTCTTATTGGGAATTTTACCTGATATATATAGTAAAGATTTGAAATACCTGATTGTAAATGTATTAACAGCGGCCAGGATTGTATTTGCTAAAAATTGGAAGAATGAGAAAATACCATTACAGGAAGAAATTATTAAGAAAATATTGGAATGTGCTGAGATGAGCAGATTGACATTTGAAATTAGAGAGCAAGAGGATAAACAATTTTACAAAATTTGGGATCTTTTTTATAAATGGCTAGATGATAAAATACGATAATAGAATATTTAGAATGCTAGATAGTAAGGAATATCTTTATTTTGCTATTATTTTGCTATTTGCTATTATATTTATAAAGGATTTCTTAGGATTGATTTGATATGATTAGATGATTTGTTATAGAGTAAACTGGTTTAAAGTATTGTTAGCTCATTAAGCATGAATGATTAAAAATATAGTCAAAAACTTCTTTTTTTAGTGATATTAGGATATATAAGTTTGGATTGACAATATGAGTTGTTATATAACATAATTGTAATTGAGACTACAGAATGAATGCACAAAAATGATGAACCAACTGACACACTGGATGTACATATAAGAGTTGATGTTTTTATGTTTTGTTTGTCTTGTTTGTTTGTAGAAAATTAATAAAAACTTTTTCAAAAAAAAAAAAAAGAAATTGCCAATCAAGGAATGAGAGATTGTTGTTTATAAGATCATAGTTGCCTTTTTTGATGTTATAATTGGGGATTACATCATTGAGATGATTTTTGTATGGCGTATGTTGAGACAAAAGTCAATCATATTGTGGTCACTGCTGGAAAAGGGTTCTTTAGTTTGTATTCCATAAATTAAATTCAAACTATTGCAGAAGATGAGATCGAGGCAGTTGTTTAGTCTAGTCTTGTTGGTTACTAGTTGTTCCAGTCCCAGATTTGTAACAGCATTGTAGAAAGTTGCGTGTATGGGTTCAGTTGCACATTCATTTAGAGTCCAGTCAATATGAGGTAGATTGAAGTCACCAAGAAAGATAAAAGCGTGTGGGCAGGATTATTGTAATGATGAGACAGTTGAGTTGTTTGATCATAAACAACTGAATCATGATGATCTTTATTGGAGTCTAGTCTTGCATTTATACACATTTTTAGTTATCCTCCATCACTGGTTAACTTTGGTTACTGCTTAACTTTCGTTACTGTTTAGCACAGTAATCCGTATAACAAAAACAGGAGTATTCCAAGGACTAATAGAAGGTTCTATTTGACTAGCAGCCAATTGTTCTTGAACCAATTGTTGTAAAGCAGTGAGTTTTTCCCTTAATAATGGCCATTGTTCCACCCAAACCGGTGTAGAACAGAGCCATTTAAGAGGAAGAGCCATCATCAAGAATCAAATGGGCATTAAGAAGAGAAAAGATATCACAGCCCCCAATATTAGTATGAATATCTAGAATGTATGGTTGTAAGAAAAAGGACTTACCAGCAGATGTTGTAACATTAATTTCTTGAACACTCTGCCAAGCAGCTGCAGAACCTCCTATTCCCCACAATGAAGAAACTGTCGTTTTTGGCCACTGTACTGGCCACTATAAAGAGGAGATGACAGTAACATTGGCTCCAGTATCCAATAACCCTTGAAATGGTTGTTATTAAGGAAGAGCGTTAACAAAGGATGAGAGGAGTTCAGCTGATGAAGTAAGCCTATAGATAAAGTTGATCCAAATCCTGCATCCCCACAATTACCTATACCAGGAGGTGGATTTTCATATGGAAGAAGAAGCAATTGAGCAACAGAAGAATTACAAGGAAGAACTTGAGGAAGATTCACCCAAATCTGAATCATGAGGATACTAGTGTAATCTGAATCTATTACCCCAGGCACAACCAAACAGCCCTTTTTGTGTGCAGAAGAACGAGGCAAAATTAAGCCAACTAATCCCAAAGGAAGAGGATCTTTAAATTGAGATGGAACTATTTTAACTTCCATGGGAAATTTAAACTCATTTTCCTCTTGAGTGATTAAATCGATCCCAGTGCTACTGGCTGTGGCTGGGGAGGAGTGAGAGAGACTGCTGGAGGAGTCAGAGTGATAGGAAAGGCACGCTTTGGATTCTGGGTGGGTGCCACACCCATTGGCAAGTTTCCCGACTGAAACTGACATTGATTGGCCCAATGAAATCCCTTTTTGCAAATAGGGCACTTCTTAGAAGGATGATTCTGAGGCATAGGTGTAGAACGACAGTCCTTCTGAAAGTGGCCAGGCTTCTTACACTTAAAACAGTTACCAATTGGTCGATGTCCTTTCTGAATAGCAGCTGCTAACATATGCATTTTATAAGTTTGGGATCCAATATCCTGGCAGACTCGCAGCATATCTGCCAGAGTGTAATGAGCAGTAGCTCATTTAACAGCTGTAAAGCTCTTTTACAATCTGCATTAGCATTTTCAATAGCCTACTGGCGAAGAAGTTCACCAGCAGCTTCCTGATTATCAAACTGCTGTCTAATTGCTTTGGACAGACGCTCAACAAAGTCAGCATAAGGCTCATTGGCATTCTGTCGAATGTTTGAAAAATTTGCTCCAGGTTCTCCAGCTTGGGGTACCTTAAGAAAAGCACGAAAGGCACATTCAGAAACAATAGTTAACGTAGCTGGAGGAAGAACAACTTGAGTAGAAATTGTACCAAACAGTCCAGAACCAAATAGCTGCTCAACTATATATGCTCCTCCCCCTCCTAAAGCAGCAGCTTGAGCATGTCTCATATATTCACTCTCTCAAACTACATATTGCATGGATGTTAAAATAATGTGAAATATTTGCTTCCAATCTTCAGGGATCATTGTATAACCATTTTTTATTCCTTCTACAAGTCCTCTTGTAAAATTACCACTAATCCCATAGTCTGTAACTGCCTTTTTTTAACTCTAAGATCTGATAAGGCAGACATTCTGCTACTTGCAGTCCAAGCTGTGGCCCCTGACCAGGATGATATTGTACTGGACAAACAGACAGTAATTCTGCAAGTTCTGTTCTTGAGACAGAGGCATCTTTTTTACAGTTCTGAACCATTTTCTGAAAAGAAGACTGAACAATAGAGTCAGGAGGCTTTTGCCCTGTATCTGCAGGAACTGAGGGAATGAAAGATATATATTCAGGTGAAGAAGGGGGACAAATGACAGCATTAGTATAATGTGAAGGTGGAGGTGTTAAAAGAGAAAATTCATTGTGACCAAATTTTTCAATTGCATGCCTACATAAATGCCACACATGCAAAATTTCTATTTTTGCTCAAGGTTCAGTATGCAATATTTTCCCAATACGTTTCCAATCAGTTAATTTTAAAGACCCCTTTTCTGGGTATCATAGGCACTGAGCTGCAATCTCCTGGACCAGCCTTAAGAGATTTCTCTGTGGTACCTTGGTATTATTTTTCTTCAACAAATAGCCTAATTCATCTACATGCTTCCTTTGTTCCTCAGAAAGTGAAGACCCCATACTTACAGAAATCAAAAGGTTGAAGAAACCACAAAGGATTGAAGGTGCACCAAATCCTTGCCGGAAGAAGTAAGAGGGTCCCTGTTCAGGGGATGACGAGGCAGTCGAGTTGTTTGATCATGAACAACTGAATCATGATGATCTTTATTGGAGTCTAGTCTTGTATTTATATACATTTTTAGTTATCCTCCATCACTGGTTAACATTGGTTACTGCTTAACTTTCGTTACTGTTTAGCACAGTAATCCATACAATTAATTATCTCTAGTTAAAGTCTAACATATGTTTACTTCCTCTCTCTAATCCTCCTTTAGATTAGTGACTTTGTTTACCTGAGTTGTATTTGCTTGGAAACATTCTTTATCTGAGGTTTGCCATCCGAGATTGGAACATTCCTGCAATTACAATTCTACACAGGATGCTGCCCATGTTAGTAGTGTATTTAACTTGTTTACATGTTCAATGTCATAATCAGGGGCTCTGTAACATAGTAGGAATCGAAATGTGATATTTAAGGATAGTTCACAGATGATGGTCTCAGGAAGAGCAAGCTCCTGGGTAACTTGGATGTTTTTTAGATAAAAGGACTTTTTATAGAAGAGGAGCAACACCACCTCCTCTATGAATTTCACGATCTGATCAGTAAACATGATAGTCTCTTACTGTGGTAATGAAGTTGGCATGAAAGAAACTGGGAGAAACCCGTGATAAAAACCCCTTCCTAGTCAACCAATCAGGAAATGGATCAGAAAAATTGTAAAATTGGGCAAAGACTAACTTGTAGAATATGGAATATGTAGAATTTGGAATGGGGTCATTTGCTGGATGGAAATCTTCAAGTTTGACCAATGAGGTGCCTTAAAGCAAAAGAGGGATAGAAAGAGCTATTAGTAGTCTCAGACCAACCTAAGACAGGGTGACCCATGGAGGGAGGGAAATCTGGTGGGGGGAGAAGATCTTATAGGCCCCTTGTTCAAGGGCTTTTGGGGGAGGCTTCCTTAGTCACCATGGGGGCTCCCAAACACTCCCAAGCCCCTTCCTTTATCTTGCCTTTTTGGAGATGGCACCTCGTTTATGGAATGCCCTCCACAGAGACCCTCAGTTGACACCCACAATGGCCTCAATTGGTACCAGGTAAAGACTCTTCTGTGTTGGAAGGAAGAAAAGAAGGAACTGATGGGCTGCCTGCTAAAATAAAGCCAGGTCATACACACACTTGAAAGTAAATCAGGAAGCCTGTAACTGTGGAGTCTGTCTGACAAGAACAAAAAATGCTTATCCACAGGGGATATGCATGTGTAAATCTTGTAACAACCCTGGCTAATTAGAAAGCTGAAAAAATTTATTCAAGCAATAGAAGCTATATATAATAAACAGACAGCAAAGGTAATGATGGAGGGGGAACTTACAGATTTTATTAATATAAGGAAAGGCACAAGACAAGGATGCCCCCTATCTCCTTTGCTATTTGTGTTGACCTTGGAAGTGTTGAATAGAAATATTAGGGATGATAAAAGCATAAAAGGAATGAAAATTAAGAAGGAAGAATTTAAGCTACAAGCTTTTGCTGATGATTTAGCTTTTATTTTGGAAGATCCGATTGAAACAGCTCCAAAGTTACTGGAAAGGATAGAGACATATGGAGAGGTGGCTGGTTTGAAAATAAATAAAGATAAAACAAAGATTTTGACAAAGAATATGTTATTGAGACAGAGAGAAGAATTGGCAGATCTTTTGAAAATTCAAGTTACAAATAAGGTTAAGTATTTGGGGATATATTTGACAACAAGATGTAGCACATTAAAGGAGAATAATTATATTAAACTTAAACAACAGATAACTATAGATTTGAAGAAATGGGAAAACTTGCAATTGTCATTAATAGGGAGAATTTCAACAATTAAGATGAATATCTTACCTAGAATTTTATTTTTGTTTCAAACAATACCAATTAGGCTTGGAAAAGACTATTTTGAAGATTTAAATAAAATTATGTTGAAGTTTATATGGCAAGGTAAAAAAGCGAGAATAAAGCTAAAGCTTTTGCAAGATGCTAGAATTAGAGGAGGTTTTGGTCTGCCTAATTGGGAATTGTATTATCAAGCTGCAAGTTTGATGTGGGTCAAAGAATGGATAACATTAAGGAAACATAGGTTGTTGACATTAGAAGGACATGACTTGCTGTTGGGTTGGCATGCTTTTTTATGGTATAAGGGAACTAAAACACAGGGTTATTTTAGAAGACATTATGTACGGGAGTCTTTGTGGTTAAATTGGGAGAAGATAAAAAGACAATGTTATTTGAAAATTCCAGTCTGGTTATCGACCATTGAAGCATTTTCCTATCCTATAATTTACAAGAAGGAACAAACAGTTAGATATGGGGAACTTTTGGATGAAAAGGGTGAACTTAAATCGATCCAAAACTTAGAAGAACAAGGTATAAGGATGAATTGGTTTTCATATGCACAAATACACTCAAGGTATGATGAAGATTCTAAAACGGAGGGATTTTATGATAAACAGACTGATTTAGATAAGATCTTGATGGGTACTGATGAGAAGGTGATTAAAAAATTATATGGTTATTTACTGGGAATGAAATTAGAGGAAGAACAAGTCAAAGAAACTATGATTGTTTGGGGGAAGAATTTTGGATATGGGATTGATTTAGAGAAATGGCAGAAATTGTGGTCTCAAAATTATAAAATGACAATGTCAACAGCATATAAAGAAAACTTGTATAAGATGTTTTACAGGTGGCACTTTCCTCCGACAAGAATAGCAAGAATGTTTAAGAACAAATCTGAAAAATGCTGGAAATGTCATCAGATACCCGGCTCGTATTACCATATGTGGTGGACTTGTGAGGATGCTAGAAAATATTGGACTATAATTCGCATGTGGTTGGAAAAAATGACAAAGAAACATATAGATTTGAAACCAGAGATCTTCTTATTGGGAATTTTACCTGATATATATAGTAAAGATTTGAAATACCTGATTGTAAATGTATTAACAGCGGCCAGGATTGTATTTGCTAAAAATTGGAAGAATGAGAAAATACCATTACAGGAAGAAATTATTAAGAAAATATTGGAATGTGCTGAGATGAGCAGATTGACATTTGAAATTAGAGAGCAAGAGGATAAACAATTTTACGAAATTTGGGATCTTTTTTATAAATGGTTAGATGATAAAATACGATAATAGAATATTCAGAATGCTAGATAGTAAGGAATATCTTTATTTTGCTATTATTTTGCTATTTGATATTATATTTATAAAGGATTTCTTAGGATTGATTTGATATGATTAGATGATTTGTTATAGAGTAAACTGGTTTAAAGTATTGTTAGCTCATTAAGCATGAATGATTAAAAATATAGTCAAAATCTTCTTTTTTTAGTGATATTAGGATATATAAGTTTGGACTGACAATATGAGTTGTTATGTAACATAATTGTAATTGAGACTACAGAATGAATGCACAAAAATGATGAACCAACTGACACACTGGATGTACATATAAGAGTTGATGTTTTTATGTTTTGTCTGTCTTGTTTGTTTGTAGAAAATTAATAAAAAACTTTTTTTTAAAAAAAAAAGAAAGCTGAAAAAATAGCATGAGTTAGACACCTTGCAGACCTCAGCTAAAAGGTAGGGATAGAGATGGCCTGCAGAAAATCAATTGTGTATTCCATAACTCCTAGGGAATTCATTAGCCAAGACTTAGGAATAGGGACAGTCAGAGACCAATAGAACAAATGGTAAAATTATTACTAAAATGTTTATTAGATACTTATTATCTTGCTTTGTCCTCCTCCTTTAGTGAAAATGTATGTATAAAACTTGCTCAGTCCTTTGATCTGGGCTCTTGGCATTTTGACCAGGAGCCCTTTTCCTTGGAGTACTCCAATAAAAAGCAATGAGAAAACCTGCACCTCCTGTCTGGCGTCCATCATTGGCTTTGGCACCAGGCTCAGACCCGAATTGGGGACAACAGAACCAACCAACCAACCAATCACTAATATGACTATAGTACTATGACTATATAATATTATACTACTAAATAGATTTAGGGCCTGGATATTATAGAAACCTAATTTGCATACACATCTAAATCTCTTTTTAATATCCCATCTTTCTGTTGCAGGAAACCCTTCAATCAAGGAAAGTTTAACATTTTATCATCTAGTGCAGTGGTAGTCAACCTGGTCCCTACAGTCCCACTAATGGTCCAGCTTTCATGGTGGGCGGTCGGGGTTTTGTCCCTACTTTATAAATCACCATTACTGTGGAACCAGTGGGCGGTTAGAGAAAATTTTACTACTAACAGAGACACAAAAGTGGGTGGTAGGTATAAATTGACTACCCCTGATCTAGTGTGTTAAAGGGAAGTACTGTATAGCAAAATCCCATTTAATTTTTTAAAGTCTGCCTTCTAACTAAAATCCATGAAAATATTTCTCTATATATCTTGCTGTAGCATCTTTTTTTAAACACTAATTGGCTCACTAACAATTCTGTTCCTAACTAAGTGTTTGGGCTGGGCTGAAAATAGGATGGTCCTTTTATTAGCAGATCAATTCCTCACAATCTACAGAAAAGGAATTAAATTTTGTTCAGTTTCGTCACCATTCAAAAGCATCATGTTTGAACTTAGCCTGATGATTTATTTACTTTTCTTTTTTGGCTCTGTTTTTTTGATGAAAACGTTTGACTAGCATTCTTGGACCTGAAGCTATAAATAAAAGAAACTTTAAATCTTCCAGATGAAGGCCATGGCAAACCATCTTCATGATGCCAAGAAATTGCATGGACATCTTCATGATATCACCAGGATTCAAACTCAACTCAGCAAAGAAGTTTATTTTTTTCCTACTTCTGCAACCCCCTTGAGTGATTTGTAAGTGGGTCTGTGAGAAATTTCATTTAATTATCAAGGAATTATGATTCAAGCAATAATTAATTATTATACCACTGAGTTTCTACCTCCCATTTAGGTCAACAGGTCTTTTCCTCTCTTGCAACCATGCTAACTTACCTGAACTGCATTTGGCTGAGCAAACTAAACTAGATTTCTTTAGAGCTGCTATGGGTTGCCAAAGGCTGGGTGTCCTTCAACTTTGCAGGCCTAATTTTTCAAGACAAACTTACTGCCAAACTGCCTCTAAAATTCACTTTTGGCCTCTCTTTCCCTTAGCTCCACTCACATTTCCTCCTTCCCTACTCCCCCCACAAAAAGTGGAGGAACTTTCCCGTGGCTAACCACTCCCATCTCCCCATGGATTCTCTTTCAAAGGCCCTGTTCCCCCACAAGTGGGGAGATGCTGCAAAGCAGGAACAACCCTAGGGAGAGTCAACAAAGGCCTCAGGGATTGAAGCCCCGCCTCTTATTTACATATGGATTAAAGGTGGGACTGGCTGCCATCTTGACTGACCTGCCTTGGGATACCTTTGCTGTAATCCCAATCCCTTTTGAGGCTTCGTTGGGCTAGATCAGTGGCTCTCCATTTAGAGTTTGTGAAGTCAAATAAGGATTTTAAATATAATTATGTATACAGACAATAAATGTGTTTTATGACAGATTTTCACACTTACGACCATTGCACACCCCCATGATCACATGATCAACATTCAATCACTTGGCAATTGGCTCGTATTCATGATGGTTTCAGCGTCCCTCTTTTCTCACCGATCCTCATGCGTTGCTTCCTACCTCATTCTATGGGGTGGAGGCCAGATAAGCCGGGAGGCCCCACTTCCCTTCTCTCCCTTCTCTGCTCTCTCTTGCCATCCCTCTCCCTCTTGCTCTCCTCCTTCCTGAAAAACCTCCTCCTTTACGTTCCCTTCTCCCTCTTCCCCCATGGCACACTTAAAATGGGGCAAAGCCCACTTAATAGCTCCATCACTTGGCAGCAGAATTTTGGGGCTCAATTGTGGTTGGAAATCGAGGACGACCTGTATTAGATATGTTTGGATAACTCACTTGCACCTTTGCCAAAAGCAATCTGTCAATCTGCAGTTGTTTAGATGCTTTGAGATGTTCCAGAGAAGTGCTGTTAGCATTCCAGATCAACATTTCAGAGTTAAATTTTGCTCACTTTGTTTATCTGTATGCTACTTTATTATTTTTGCAAATAATTCAAGGCGGCAAACATATGCAACATATCTTCTTCCTCCAATTTTCTCCACAAGAACGACTCTGTGAGGTGGATTGGACGGAGAGAGAATGACTGCTCAGTCACCCAGCTGATTTTCATGGCTAAGGTAGGACTTGAACTCACCCTTCCTCTTCCTTCCCTGGCGCCTGAACCGCTAGATGAAACTGGATCTGATGCCCATCTCAATATCGAAGCCACTTTTGGGCTGCCTCCAATTGTTGACCCCTGGTGGCTACCTAGAAAATCCTCCCTGCAGTTTTCTTGCTAAAGGTTCAGGAGTGGCTTGCCATTGCCTGCCTCCTAGGGCTGACTGAGAGTGACTGGTCCTAAGATCGCCCAGCTGGCTTTGGGCCTAAGGCAGGATTAGAACTCATGGCTTCTAGCTTGATTTCTTAGCCACCGCACTAGATTGGCTTCTTCTTTTACAATTGCTCAGTAAAAGGTAGAGTGGCTTAAAGCAAGAAGGAAAAAGAGTATTATTTGGCATCTTGTCAAATAATGTATTTATTTAATAATGAATTTCATTTTTATTTGGCCAAGTGTGATCAGACACAATCCATGAGACACCTTTAAAATTACAATCAGTCTTACAATCAGTAATCTGATTGTTGTAGATAACTTATGTAAGTATAAAAAGACAGGAAAAGGACTAGGATTGGTAGGAAAAAAAACCTCTGAGACTATAAAGCTTGTATTGAGTGGAATACTTGCTGAAGCCTGCTAGGATCTGTTGGATTGACACAATTATGTGTTAAAAGGAAACAGGAAAAAAAGGGGGAAGGAAAGAAAAGAAGTTAAAGATTACAGAATATACCGAGTTATGGACACCTACGCAATAATTGATTGCAATTAGCATGAAACAAGCATGATCCATAAATGGAATGAAGAGCTGTGACAGACATATAAAATCATGATTGACAGGCCTAGCTGGTATCTTTAATACTGGTATCTTTAATACTGATATCTTTAATACTGATATCTTTAATACTGATATTTAATACTAGGTATCTTTAATATTGATACACCTAAACACATGATGCTAATACCTATAAAGCTCCCAGGACACCTCTTTTTTTTATCCAAACAAATAGAAATGATGATCAGATTCTTTCTTGATAGATTGATTGACTGATCATAGAACAATAAAGGAAGCTGAAGTAGCAAAAAGCAAAAAAACCTCTGCTTTAAAATCTTTCAGAGATCCCTGCTTGGCAAATAGGGATTTTTCCAAAGTTTTGTCTATGGTTATCCCCTCTTTTAGGGGAGTGTCATGCAGGTGCCCTCGCCCAAAAAGAAATAGGGCCAAAAGGTCTCTCCAACCAAGGAAGCATCTAAGAATGTATGGAGCAGAGCTGCTGTCCTGGCATCATAAAAGGCCACTTGCCCCCTTTCGCAGTTGAGAAAGATACGGATCCTCGTGAGCTCTTCAGTCAGGACCAGGTCAGAGTATGTTGATGGAGAGATGGCCATGTATTTCCTTTTACATTCTGCAATCTCCCAGTGACTAGTCTGCTCATCAACATTTTTTATATTCCTTGGCTTACTGGCAACCCCTACAGCCCATTCTGCTGTACCTCCTATAATAACTTCCCAGAAATGTCTCCCAGTTGAGAACTTCTGACAGCCAAGGACACAAGGATAACGTACAAATCTGTTGCAGTCTGAGACAGCATATTTTCCTTCAACTTGCTTAAGTCCTTTGACGCTTTTGCGATCTTTGGAGATTTCAAGGAGGCCAAGATTAGCTGTGCCTGGATCCAGAGTTACATTCTCTGTAAGGAGGAAGGAAAGAAGGAAGGAGAAGAACAACAGCTTCAGCTGAAGGCTTTGTGAGTGTGTTCATCCTCAAGAGTTTAACCCTTCGGCCTCTAGTGTGAATGGAGTTCAGCTTCCAAACAGCCCCTTCAAGAGTGGAAGACTGATTGTTTTTTTAAACAACTCCTAAGCATTGCCTGCTCCAAGGTTCTTCAATTATGGCAACTGTAAGAGTTGTGAACTTCAACTCCCAGAATTCCCCTGATGGAGCTGCTAGTGTCCAGATCCCCTCTGCACTCTTTTCTCCAAGCACTTGGGCTCTCCCACTCTCTTAGTCCCATCCTCTGTTAACTTCCGGCCTGTTCAGCACTTCTCTGGTTTTCTCTTTCCATTCACTTAGATTGCTTTCACCATCTTCCAGTCTATCTGCCTCCCTTCAGCTGCCACTCAGGTGCACGGCCACAGGATCCATCGCTTAACTGTACCGCTCTTGGCTCCACTTCTCAGCTGTTTGTCTCTTGGCTCCTCTGGTCAATTCCCCTGGTCTCTAGTCTCCCATGTGGCTGCCACCCTGCTGATTGCTCTCCACCTCTGCCATGCTGGATAGAGAATTCTGGGAACTGAAGTCCATAAGTCTTAGAGTGGCCAAGGTTGGAAACCCCCTGGACAAGTCCTTCAAACCCTTCCTAGTGCTCCACTTCTTTTTGCCTCCCTACACAATTTTCTTTAGCTTTCATCTTACAGATGAGATTAATGGGACTGGGAGTGAAGAGTAGCTGGCTTTACCTCCAGTGATTTGCTGTGACACCCAAGACTCTGCCTGGAGTATTAATCCAAAAGATAAGGCAGAGCAAAAGGCTGCCATGTTTCAATTCTGAACTGGCAGAGTTAGAAGGATCCCCCAGAGGTAACTTGGGACACACAATGGCATGAGAGGAAGCTCCACCCTTTTCTCAAAGAGCATCAGGGTATCACAGGCATGTAGAAAAGGGGAGGATCTTGCCCAGGAAACCTCTACTTCTATCAGTCTGATGGTCCACAAGATGGAGGCAACCCTGATGCTCCAACTTTGCTATTTGCTTTGACCCAAAGGACCTAATTCCTCTGCTCCCAAAATCCTGGTCTCTCACCAACTTAAAGTCAGGCAATAAAATCAACAGGATTTACGGTATTAGCTTGGCAGGAATTCTATGTTCCTTTCAGTCCCAGGCCATATTTTCCCATTTGCCCATATATTTCATTCTACACCAAGATTGACTTCAGTTTTCTAGATTATGTATAGAACAGGACAGGATAGAACAGAGTGGAGTGGAGTAGAACAGAACAGAACAGAACAACAGCTTTATTTGGCCAAGTGTGTATCAGACACACAAGGAATTTGTATCCACTGCATAAGTTCATATTGTACATATTAATGAAAGTCGTAGTTCATAAATCATAAAATCATTCAAGTTTACTGGATCATCGTAGTCTTTAAGGTACCTAATCTTATATTGTTCTTTTTTGTTCTTCTATCATGTTTCTCTTCAAGTTATTGGCATCAGAGCTTAAAATAGTAAGCAGTTGCAATTCCTATAACTCATACTTACCTTCCTGTAGTTGAAGTCCACTTTCCAGAGTATCTGGGGAAGAAAAGAGGGGGATTCAGCATCTCATCACTGGAATTGGAGCAACAGAAGGGCCTCCCTACAGATAGTCTTGCTTTCCTTGGACTCAAATAAGGAAATAAGGAATATGGAAAGCTACGAGCCAGAACGTCACTGGTGGCTAAATATATTCCATCAGGTATAAGGTACAGCAGCACTGACAAAAATGATTTATGACCAGTTTGCACTCTTTCGATTGTTGCAGCCTCCCTAGTCACATGATCGAAATTCAAGCACTGGGAACCAGCATGTATTTACGATGGTTGCAGCCTCCCCTGCTTCTTGGATTGTCCTCTTTAACCTTCCTGGGAAGGTTCTGACAAGCAAAGTCAATGGGGGAAGATTCCAGATTCATTTATCAACCATGATTCACTTAATGACCCTGATTTTCTGAATAACTCTGGCAAAAAAGTTCATAAAATGAGGCACAGCTCACTTAACAACTGCCTTGCTTAGCAACAGAAATTTTCAAGTCAACTGAGGTTGTAAGTCAAGTATATATTCCATTATACTTAGTGGAAGCTTATTCTGCTTGCCCAGTTATCAGTGCAAATAGATGTCAGATATAAAGAGTACAGGTAGTCCTTGTCTTACAGTCACAACAGAGCCCATAATTTATGTTGCTAAGTGAGAAATTTGGCTTCCCCATTCACTTTGCTTGTCAGTAGGTCACAAAAGATGATCACTGCAACCGTCATAAATATGAACCCTGTTAGGGATAACATTGTTTACCCTAACTGGTTTAGGTAAAATAATAAATATGTTATAATGGTTTGTTAGTTAAAGTGTCTGTAACTTTAACTGTAAGAATGTAATTAAGGGAATGGTTGTAAAAGCACCATAAAAGAAGCAAAGCACGGCAGCTTGCTCTCTCTGGCTTTATGATCCCTAATTACTGCATGGATTGAAGACTGCGTTTTTCCCCTACTGGAATGGGAGAGAGAAAGGACTGTTGATTTATCAACGGTGAGAGGACTGATTTATTGTAAATGAACTGACATTGGATATTCTACACGGACTTTGCTAATTGAATATCCTTGAATGGACTGACTAAAACGATACATGACTAATGGACTGTTATTTTGACTATGCTATAAAACTCTAAGTGGAATAAACTATATTTTTGATAACACAAGCGTATCTGTTATTTTTACTGTATGTTAACTAACATACAAACTTATTTCACACATTTATCTGTATGCCTATCTGACTAACGCTGCACATTCTGTTTTGCTTGTCTCCTTAACCCTGTTTGGGGAACACAGGCTTAACAAACCCGTTGTCAAGCATCCAAAAGTAAATCACGTGGTTGTGGGGATGATACAATGGTCATAAGTGTGAAAAATGGTCATAAGTCACTTTTTTCACTGCCATTATAACTCAACGGCACTAAGTGAAGTGTTTTAAGTTGAGAATTCCTTGTAAATGGTCAACTATAAGTAGCTAATGGTTCCTGTTTTCAGGTAGCACATAGACTATCGTGTTTACTGATCAGATCATGAAATCTATAGAGGTGCTGTTGCTATCTTCTATAAGAAGTCCCTTCATTTAAAAAACATTCAAGTTACCCAGGAGCTTGCTTTTCCTGAGACCATCATTTGTGAACTGTCCTTAAATATCACATTTCAGTTCTTACTATGCTACAGAACCCCTGATTATGACATCGAACATGCAAACAAGCTAAATACACTACTAACGTGGGCAGCATCCTGCCCACACGCTTTCATCTTTCTTGGTGACTTCAATCTAAATCATATTAACTAGACCCTTAACGAATGTACAACTGAACCCACACATGCAACCTTCTACAATGCTGTAACAAATCTGGGACTAGAACAACTAGTAACCAACAATACTAGACTTAATAACTGCCTCGATCTCATCTTCTGCAATAGTTTGAATTCAATTTATGGAATACAAATTAAAGAACCCTTTTCCAACAGTGACCACAACATGATTGACTTTTGTCTCAACTTACATCCACACAAAAAATCATCACAACGATGGAATCCCCAATTATAACTTCAATAAAGGCAACTATGATCTTATAGATCATTATGAGATCTCTCATTCCTTGATTGGCAATTTCTATTCACTGGATGCAATACTGTTGAAGACCATTACAACATATTTTTACTTGAAGTCAAAAGAGTCATCAAACTATATGTACCAATAACAACTCCCAAAACCAGAAAAAACAAATTACCCATAACAATAAGGAAACTTCAGTGCAAAAGAGATCACTCTGGTGGAAAAACAAATCTGGTCACGTTGCCAACTTCAAAAGTAGATACAAAAATTTATGCCACCAGATAAAGACTTAATGCATCAATTATCACATTAAACAAGAGGAAAACCTATTTTGCATCAATTTTACTTGCGCTTTTTACAATTTTGTAAACAACAAACTAAAAGACTCAAGGTCCATCCCACCCCTGAAAGGACCAAATGGTAAAGACTGCAACAAAGACACCATTAAAGCCAACCTCTTTAACACATTCTTTGGCTCAGTACCTGTAAACAGCAATGGATCATGCCCAGTATTTCCTAGTCGAATCACAGACAACTACAATGATCCAATATCGATTTCACAGAAGACAATGTTGAAAAAGCAGTACGCAATCTAAAACTATATCTATCTATTGGACCGGACAGAATATGTGCCTACTTCTTAAAAAAGCTAGCCACTGCAATAGCCGAACCTCTAAGCATAATCTTTGAAAAATATTTCAGGACCAGCTCCTTGCCAAAACTATGGTCACAAGCCACAGTCATCCCCATCTTCAAAAAGGGAGACCCCAGCCTAATTGAAAATTACAGACCAATCTCTTTGTGCTTCATCACCTGCAAAGTCATGGAATCAATTTTTAACCAATCCATTATCCATTATCCTCCACTTAGAGACAAACAACCTACTCTCTAATAAACAATTTGGTTTCCGAAAAAAAACTATCCTGTAATCTGCAACTCTTACACTGCAGAAATATATGGACTACACAACTGGATCTGGCAAAGCAATAGATGCAATCTAGATAGACTTCTGTAAAGCCTTTGATTCAGTGGTACACGACAAACTAATCCTAAAAATACAATTTTATGGTATCTCTGGACACCTGTATAACTGGATAGAAGCATTCCTGTTAAACAGACAACAAATGGTCAAAATTGGGAGCGTCCTATCAAATTCTGTACCTGTCAACAGTGGTGTCTCCCAAGGCAGTGTTCTAGGACCAACTCTCTTCATACTCTACATAAATGATCTTTGTGTTCATATTAAGAGCAACTGTGTTCTCTTTGCTGATGATGTAAAGCTATTCGACACCACGGACAATACTGCTACCCTTCAAAAAGACCTCGACTATGTATCAGAATGGTCAAACAAATGGCAACTTCAAATCTCAACAAATAAATGCTCTGTCGTACAAATTGGAAAAAAAAATCAGAAAATAAAATACAAGCTAAATAGTCAAGACCTTGTTGATGATCCAAACTCTGTCAAGGACCTTGGAGTACTCATCTCTAAGGATCTTAAGTGCGAAAGCCCACTGTAACTACATAGCCAAAAAGGCATTAAGAGTTGTTAACCTAATCCTGCATAGTTTTTTCTCCGGTAATACCACACTACTAACTAGGGCATACAAAACATTTGCTAGAACAATACTTGAATACAGCTCATCAGTCTGGAACCCATGTATCTGATATTAACACAGTTGAGAAAGTCCAGAAATATTTCACAAGAAGAGTTCTCCATTCCTCTACTCATTGCAGAATTCCTTATGCCACCAGACTTGAAATTCTAGACCTAAAAAACCTGGAATTATGCCGTCTTCAGTCTGATCTAAATATATGTATATAAAATTATGTATATAAAATTATACATTGCAGTGTCCTACCTGTCAATAAATACTTCAGCTTCAACCATAACAATACAAGAGCACACAATAGATATAAACTCAAGGTAAAACGCACCAAACTTGATTGCAGGAAATACGACTTCAGCAACAGAGTGGTCAATGTCTAGAATACTCTACCTGACTCTGTGGTTACTTCCTCAAACCCCAAAAACTTTAACTTTAGTCTGTCTACTACTGACCTCACCCCTTTCCTAAGAGGTCTGTAGCGGGCGTGCATAAGCGCACCAATGTGCCTACTGTCCCTGTCCTATTGATTCTTTTTGTTTTTCTTATATGTATCCATGTCATGTATTCATAACTATGTCTATACTTATACCTGTAATCTTATAATTGCTTGACAAAACAAACAAACAAACAAAGAGAGACCAAAAAGCTTCTCTTCCCTCCTGGTGCCAAGATACAAGGCCTTTCCCCAGAGAAATGAGGGTGTCTCTTTCGCTGATCCTGAAATCGATCCCTCTTTGATGCATGTGACACCGCCCCGAATCTCTCTTGGATGTTCAAAATGTCATCCAGGATAAAAACCCAGCAACTGTTTTTTTACCTCTCAATTTTTTCATGGCACTTTTCAGAAGCCCAGGGATATCACTGTAATCCCAGATGGTAATCCCATTTTGGCTCCCACTGTAATCCCATTTTGGCTCTGGAAGTAAATCCACTGGCTTCTCGTATGTTTCCTTAGCCTGGTATCTGGCAAGACAAAAGAACAGAAGGAAGAATTTAAACTACAAGCTTTTGCTGATGATTTAGCTTTTATTCTGGAAGACCCGTTAGAAACAGCTCCAAGGTTATTGGAAAAGATAGAGACATATGGTGAGATGGCTGGTTTGAAAATAAATAAAGATAAAACAAAGATTTTGACAAAGAACATGCTATTGAGACAGAGAAGAACTGGCAGATCTTTTGAAAATCCAAGTTACAAATAAGGTTAAGTATCTGGGGATATATTTGACAGCAAGATGTAGCACATTAAAAGAGAATAATTATATTAAACTCAAACAACAGATAGCTACAGATTTGAAGAAGTGGGAAAACTTGCAATTGTCATAATAGGGAGAATTTCAACAATCAAGATGAATATTTTACCCAGAATTCTATTTCTGTTCCAAACAATACCAATTAGGCTTGGAAAAGACTACTTTGAAGATTTAAATAAAATCATGTTGAAGTTTATATGGCAAGGTAAAAAAGCGAGAATAAAGCTAAAGCTTTTGCAAGACACTAGAATTAGAGGAGGTTTTGGCCTGCCAAATTGGGAATTGTATTATCAAGCTGCAAGTTTGATGTGGGTCAAAGAGTGGATAACATTAAGAAAGCATAGACTGTTGACATTAGAAGGGCATGATTTGCTGTTGGGCTGGCATGCTTTTTTATGGTATAAGGGAACTAAAACACAGGGTTATTTTAGAAGACATTATATACGGGAGTCTTTGGGGTTAAACTGGAAGAAGATAAAAAGACAATGTTATTTGAAAATTCCAGTTTGGTTATCGACTATTGAAGCATTTTCCTATCCTATAATTTATAAGAAGGAACAAACAGTTAGATATGGGGAACTATTGGATGAAAAGGGTGAACTTAAATCGATCCAAAACTTAGAGGAACAAGGTATAAGGATGAATTGGTTTTCATATGCACAAATACATTCAAGGTATGATGAAGATTCTAAAACGGAGGGATTCTATGATAAACAGACTGATTTAGATAAGATCTTGATGGGTACTGATGAGAAGGTGATTAAAAAATTATATGGTTATTTACTGGGAATTAAATTAGAGGAAGAACAAGTTAAAGAAACTATGATTGTTTGGGGGAAGAATTTTGGATATGGGATTGATCTAGAGAAATGGCAAAAATTGTGGTCTCAAAATTATAAAATGACAATGTCAGCAGCATATAAAGAAAACTTGTATAAGATGTTTTACAGGTGGCACTTTCCCCCGACAAGAATAGCAAGAATGTTTAAGAACAAATCTGAAAAATGCTGGAAATGTCATCAGATACCTGGCTCATATTACCATATGTGGTGGACTTGTGAGGACGCTAGAAAATATTGGACTAAAATTCGCATGTGGTTGGAAAAAATGACAAAGAAACACATAGACTTGAAACCAGAGATCTTCCTATTGGGAATTTTACCTGATATATATAGTAAAGATTTGATATATCTGATTGTAAATGTATTAACAGCGGCTAGGATTGTATTTGCTAAAAATTGGAAGAATGAGAAAATACCATTACAGGAAGAAATTATTAAGAAAATATTGGAATGTGCTGAGATGAGTAGATTGACATCTGAAATTAGAGAGCAAGAGGAGAAACAATTTTATGAAATTTGGGATCCTTTTTATCAATGGCTAGATGATAAAATACGATAATAGAATATTTAGAATGCTAGACAGTAAAGAATATCTTTATTTTGTTTTACTTGCCTTTGTTATTTGACACTATATTTATAAAGGGTTTTTTAGGATTGATTTGGTATGATTATATGATTTGTTACAGAATAAACTGGTTAAAGTATTGTTATCTCATAAAGCATGAATGATTAAAAGTATAGTCAAAAATTTCTTTTTTTTAGTGATATTAGGATATATAAGTTTGGATTGACAATATGAGTTGTTATGAAACATAATTGTAATTGAGACTACAAAATGAATGCACAAAACTGATGAACCAATTGACACACTGGATGTACATATGAGAGTTGATGTTTTAATGTTTTGTTTGTCTTGTTTATTTGTAGAAAATTAATAAAATCTTTTTTTTAAAAAAAAAAA
Organism: Hydrophis major; assembly: GCA_033807585.1. Classification (NCBI taxonomy): domain Eukaryota; kingdom Metazoa; phylum Chordata; class Lepidosauria; order Squamata; family Elapidae; genus Hydrophis; species Hydrophis major. The sequence continues at coordinate 52,424,723 of CM066329.1, forward strand.
AAGAACAGAATAACAGAGTTGGAAGGTCATCTAGTCCAGCCCCCCTACAACTGCCCAAGCAGGAGACCCGACACCGTTTCTGACAGATGGCAGTCCAGCCTCTTCTTGAAAGCTTCTCGTGATGAAGCCCCCACAACGTCTGAAGGCAAAGCTGTTTCATTGGTTCATTGTTCTCATTGTCAGAAAATTTCTCCTTATTTCTAGGTTGAATATCTGCTTGATCAGCTTCCATCCATTATTCCTTGTCTGGCCTTCAAGTGCTTTGGAAAATAGGTTGACCCCTTCCTCCCACTGTGGCAGCCCCTCAAATACTGGAACACTGCTATCGTGTCTCCCCTGGCCCTTCTCTTCACTAGATTAGCCATGCCCAGGTCCTGTAACTATTATCAACCTGACAATAGAAGCAGCTTCCTAAAGCATCAGACGGTGCTTGAGGATTGGATAGCTATAGGATCCAACCTTGGTTGGTCACCAGAGGTTTGTCTTCTGAGCTTTCAGACTTGTGTTGGAGCCCATCCTCAGGGAACTTCTCTCTCTCTCTCTCTCCTGAATGTGTGCACTGGGCTGTTCTACGCATTGTATTTATGTGGTGCCTGGTTGTGTGTGACTTTTAGTAGTTAAGTGGGGTGTTGATGGCCACCTATTAAGTCATTGATTGACATTTCCTTGTGTGACTCCATCTTCGGCTCCTAACTACTGGTGGTAAGCTGGTGGTAAATCAGCACTCCTGTTGACTGACAATAGCCCCCATTTCCCAGGCTTCAATCAATTCTCTGGCTAGCTATTCAAATATGGGTACCATGGCAACCCAGCGGTTCCTGATCCAGAACTGCACTCATCCACCTTCATCAAGCTAAGCAAGAGATTTAGGAGAGGCAACTAAGTTTCAGTTTGGGTCTCCCTACTCTTGAAAATCCTTGTGAATCTCTTGGTGAAAAAATTGGATTGTATCTTACCAAATGACCGATGTCTATTTAATTAGAAAATGGATATAACATTCAAACTGATCTTGGTGGATTAAAGGTAATGCAATGAAATTTAATAGAAACAGTTAAATGCAGTTTAAATGCATTTAAAAACAGTTTAAAAACAGTTTAAATGCAGTTACAAGTAACCTTCAATTTATGACTATTTGTTAGCAACCAGTTACAACGGCTCTCAAAAAACGGACTTTTAACCATTTTCACACTTAACATCTTCATAGTGTCCCTGTAATCACAATTCGGGTACTTGGCAACCAGCATATATTTATGATATTTGCATTACTTGGAACAACTTACATCCTGTAATGATACCTTAAAAACCATCTAACATATGTCTCCTCTTGAATAAGACTCAATAAGTGGATAAAAATGCCAAATTCAGTCTAAAGATCTGGCTGAGTGTCTCACAGACCATAACAATATACCATATCAAATACTGCTAATTATGTCATGTTGAGGTTGCCTAACGAAATATCTACAAAGCTCTGAAATACATACATGATCTTTAAATTATATCCTATGATAACATTAACACCATCAAACATCTGTAAAAATCTAATAAAAAGCCGAATTCAATCTAAACATCTGTCTGAGTGTGTAACCAACTATTGATCATATTAAACATTTCTAAATATATTGTGTTGGAAGTTATCTGAGGAAGTATCTAAAAAGCCCTGAAGTACAGTACATTCTTTCTACATTAAAATACTGCTGAATACAACCAGAACTTTACAAAATAGAAAAACTGCTGGAGGATCTGCTGATCTCTGAGACTGTAAAGAAAAGGGTGGATTTACTTACTTCTTCAAGATGCTTCCAATGTCCTAAAAAATAAAGAGATGAAGCATTGAAAGGAGCCATTTCTTATACAGAAAATTAAATGCTAAACATTCACAAAATATAAAGGTGTGTGTGTGTGTGTTTGTGTGTGTGTGTGTAGATGTAGATGTAGATGTATGGTATTCAGCTTTGTTCAGGTATTTTTCCACGTCATTATAGTTGTGCTTTTAAAGTTATAGCGACGTTTCAGCAGAATCTCATCTGCCATCATCAGGTTTGTGTATTATGTTCATCTGTACACAAGCCTGATGATGGCAGATGAGATTCTGCCGAAACGTCGCTTCAACTTTAAAAGCACAACTATAACGACATGGGAAAATACCCGAACAAAGCTGAATACCATACATATAAATACCCACGAAAACTTAAGAAAATATATATGCTCTTTTTTCCCCAGCTGTTCACTTCTTTTAGAGAAGTATTATTTTTACTTTCTTATCATAGATAGATAGATAGATAGATAGATAGATAGATAGATAGATAGATAGATAGAGTCTATCTATATACAGACAGATATACATACCTACATACATACACATAAAAATATAATAGCAAAAAAAAGACTTTTTGAAAAACAAAATAGTGCGTCAATAGGATAAAAAAATGCCCTGCATTTATGCTTCCAGAATAAAGGTACTTTGGAAAATCCAGGCGGTTATAACTTTGTAGAAGGTCATCAGTGTTGGGTTTCTCCTTGCTCTAGAGATTAAGGGGAGGGGGAGACCCTCAAAGGAACACCCACCACTTCCTTTAATAGGTGATAGGAGCCTCATATTGTGAAAAATATACAGAGACAGTGACCAGCAGCTTGAATTCTTGCTTTTCGCATGGCCTGCTTTTTCTGTATTCCATTCTGTAACTCCAGTATTAGTCATTACAGGTAGTCCTTGACTAAATAGTTCATTTAGTGACCGTTCGAAGTTACCATGGCACAGAAAAAACTGACTTATGACCACTTTAAAAAGTTGCAGCATCCCCATGGTCACATGATCAAAATTCAACTACTTTCACAACTGATTCATATTTATGACATTCTGGGGTCATATGATCCACCATTTGTGACCTTTTGACAAGCAAAGTCAATGGGGAAGCTGGATTCATTTAACAACCGTGTTACTAACTTAAGGACTGCAGTCATTCACTTAACAACAGTGGCAAGAAGGGTCGTAAAATGGGGCAAAATTCGCTTAACAACTGTTTCACTCAGCAACAGAAATTTCAGGGCCAATTGTGGTCATAAGTCGAGGACAACCTGTAGCCTTCATACCTTCCGGTTTCCTTTTCATAGAAAAGAGTCCAAAAGATCACTAAATGAGGAGTTGAAAAAAGATTTTGAACCTTGTTAAGTGCAGCCAGAATCCTACATGCAGACAAGGAAAGATAGATCAATCTCCACAAGAGAAGAATGGATGGAAAAAGTGATGGTGCTAGAAAAAAATGAAAAAAACTTGACTGTTTTAATTTGATCTAATTGTTTCTACTTGGAAGCTGCTTCTGAATTTTGTGGTCGAGATAGAAATAATGAACTCTTAATGTTTGATTTTGCTTATTAGACTACTCCATTTTCATAGACATGGCTGATAATGACTAAATATGCAAAAATAAAAAGTTGAGGCTGTAATTTTATTTTGTATTTTACTGTGCAGAAAAAAAAGTTGAAAGGCAATGTTTTTTTTTTCTTTTCCCTACACTTCTTTCCCATTCTTATCCTTCTCCATTTCCCTGTTTTCTTTATTTTTATTTGTACTTTTCATTATTATAATTTGGATTAAATTTATGAAGAAGAAGAAAAAAAAGCAGAGGGTCAAAAGCAGTATTCTGTGGAAGGTCTTAATAAGGACTCCTGCCTTGGGCAAAGGATTGGACCAGAAGACCTCCAAGGTCCCTTCTAGCCCTATGATTCTATGATCTCAACTTCCTGCCTGATGTCAGTGTTCCAAGTAAAACCTCAATACAATTCAGAACTCTGAGACAAAGTCCATCAAAATCATGTTGGCACATCTGGGGAAAACCTCAATCTGAATTCTCACGTTCCCCCCCCCCCCAACTCCACACTAAAACTCACACCCTGCTCCATTCAGTGACCTTCACGACCCATGGCCTTATCAACCTCCTGTCTCAGCTACTGTCAAACTTTGTCCACTCCCCTCCAGGTGGCAGCAGCTTGTCCTTGATCTCTTGCAAAAGAATGTTGTGGCTATACTCCCTTCGCTACCCTCCCCTTCCCACAGCCTGCCCATCCCCCAGCCTGCCCATCCCCATTGTGGCAGCTCTAAAAATCTGTCCCTCCCCCATGGATCCAGGGCTGATGCCTGACCTGTAAGAGTTGGCTGGCTGGCTGCTGAAGCTTCTCCTCTATCTCCTGGATCAGATGGTCAAGAGAGCTCAGTTCCTCCATGTGCTTGGCCAAACCCTTCTCCTTTCTTGCCATAACATCCTCCTCCGTCTCTTCCATTCTAGCTAGCAGAAGCTTCTCCTGTCCTTCTAACCAGAGGTGTATCTCTCTGAATTCAGCCACTACATTTTTTTTCACTTTTTCAATGAGATCCTAGAACAAGAGAGAGAAAAAACAAAAGGTGTATTTTAATTTTAATTGTGTTACTTAATTATTTTTATCTTAATTGTTATAATAATTAAACGGATTCCTTGAAGAATCCAGAAGTGAGGTGGGAGAATTTCCTAAGGAGAAAAAAAACCTTTTGACATTAAAAAGGGGGGGGAGCTTTTTTTTAAAAAAAAGGTTCCAGTTTAAATGATATCTTACGAAAATTTTCTTGACAGGGATTCCAAAAAAAGTAGACAGAAAAATGTTTTGAGTTGACAATTTTTTTCAATAAGACAAAATATGGTTTGCATTAATTTATTAAGGCAAGCAAACCATTTTATAAAACTGTCAGGGCAATGATTTAAGAGCTGCCTACGATGAGGCAATGCTACAATGATGTAATGCTGGGAACGAGTCAGCAAGGCTGTTGGGCTGTTATTGCTGACTAAAGTACGTGTATGTATATGTTCTTTGTAGATAAACCACTATTTAATTCAAACCTCTGTTTGCTGTATTTGCTTCTGGATTGTCTCACATAGTCAAACTGTGCGCACTCTGACAGGTTATGGGCCCAGTCCAGAGAAAAGACCAGAGTGACTAGAGGGACCAGACAGAAGAGAAACCCAGTGAGAGCTTGCTCCAGAGTCAGAGGGGCTGTGCGTTGTGGTTTGTTAGTGGTTAGTGCTTGTAACGGAAACAAGCAACATGGATTCTGTTAGCATAATGGGGGGAGGTTTCGTGGTGTCTTGGCTAAATGAGACAAACTATCTCTCCTGGTGTGTAAAGATGCAGATGTACCTGCGAAGGGAGGAGTTGTGGATGATAGTTACTGATCCACCAGCACTCCTGAATGATGGGGATTGAAGACAGAATGAAAAAGCATTAGCCAACATAATCCTGGCTTTGGAGGATAGTCAATTGATATACATGAGGGGTTTCTAGTCTGTGAAAGAGTGCTGGGAGACTTTGCGCAGTGTTTTTGTCAGAAATACTGCAGGCAGTAAAGTGTTGTTGACAAGGAGACTGTATAAAGCACAACTGAAACTGGGGGAGAGCATGTCCACACATCTGCAGTCTATGAAAAAGACATTCCTTGAATTAGAGGAAAGAGGAATGACGTTTATTGAGGCACACAATGTATATGTGGTGGGACGTTCTCGTGACTAGCCTAGAGTCTATGCAAGAAAGCGACTTAACCATGATGTATTTGACTGGCCGATTCCTGGAGGAAGAACAGAAATGGCTGGAGAAGCGACGAGGAAGGGGAGGAGATAATGCTCAGTTCAGGTCAACAACTGCAACATCCCAAGATGCTAGTGGAGCAGATGAGATCATTTACAGAGTGAAACGTTGCTTCAGATGCGGCTCTACAGAGCATCTCCAGAGCCATTGCCCTGAGAGGAGAAATAGAGGAGCAGCGAAAAAAGGGCGTAGGGCTACTCAACACATGAGGAGTGGTTCTTCATCATCGTTTTATTCCCTGGCAGCAACATCATCTGAAAACATTAGAAACTCTTGGTTGTTGAACAGTGGGGTGAGTCAGCATATTGCAAATGACTTACAAATGTTTTCAGGCTTGAGTCCAGCTAAGCAAACAATTATCACAACAGTCTGCTGTTAAAGGGGAAGGTAAAGTCTATGTATCTGAGATAGAGGAAACATTAGACAATGTACTGTATGTACCGAAATTAGACCATAATCTATTAAATATTTCAAGTTTAGATAGTCAGGGGTGTGAAATACTGTTTGCTGGAGGATAATATACCAAAAGGAAAGGTGGAAGAATTCATGCGCAAGAGGCTGAGCAGGATAATCTGTACATGCTAGGAAAGCAGGAGAATAGTTGTGCATGAACATTTACAAACACTCCCACACATGATAATTGTGTACATTTATGATACAGGAGATTGGGGATTTCAAAGTACTGCAGAAGATGCCAGACCTAGCTGAGGGACTTAAGCTAAAGCAATACAAGATGTACTTAAGATTGTGCTGTTTGTAAAGAGTCAAAGCCCAGGGTGTATCCTGTGAGTAAGAACAGCTTAAGGCAAACAGAGTCTTGCAGTTGGTGCATGCTGTCTTGATTGGCCCTAAGATACCCTTTCTAGGAGGGGTTAGGTATGCCCTAGTCATAGTGAATGATTACACTAGATACGGGTTTTGCTATCTGCTAAAAAGCAAGACAGAGATATTGCAACAGTTCAAACAATGAGTAAGACGTGTAGCGTGCAGGTACGGCTGTAAAGTATGCCAGCTGCAGACAGACAGGGGAACAAAGATCATGTCTGATAATTTTCAAGGATGGTTGAGGAGTTTAGGTATAAGGCATAGACATACGAATCCATACCCGCCAGCAGAAAACGGAGTGCCTGAAAGAAGGAATGGCATAATATAAACCATGAAAGACTCTTGCAGATGCAGGAATGAGTAGAGTATACTGGGGGGAAGCCATGAAAACAGCCAATTGTTTAATAAACAGGGTATGGAGTGTTGCTATAAATGAAACTCCATATTTCCTATAATACGGAAGAAAACCATCATTAGCTCACCTAAGAACGTTTGGCAGTTATGCCTGGGTACATAGTCCCAAAGGCACCAAAAAAAAAAAAAAAGGAGAGAAAAAGGCCAGAAAATTGAAGTTTATTGGATATAAGCCAGGTTCTAAAGGTTATACATTCACAGATGCTAATTCTGGGGTGTTCATGTCAAGGCATAGCACTAGTTCTCTGGAAGGAGAAGCCCAATGAAGAAGAGTCAGGAAAGCAGGGCAGAAGCAGTAGACATAGAAGAGGGTAGACTTGAGTTAAAAAGAGAAGTCACAGAAACACAGGAACAGATGATAGGAAGGAAATCTGAAAGAAGCAATGAAGGTATATCTCCTGATTGGTCTTCTGCAAGTGGGGTTAGAGTATGTAGAGTATGAACCCCATAATTACCAAGAAATATGAAGTTAAAGAGAATGACACAGGGTAGATTTGATTTAAATCAAGTCTATTTAAATCACACTTTAAATCAAATCTATTGAATGTACGATTTAATTCACTAATAAAAGGCTTGATTTAAATCAACTGGATTTAAATGATAATTTTTAAAGAGCAACTGTCATCCCTGTCTCACAAGATCTCCCACTCTGACCTGCTGTTGACTCACTGACAGTCCCAATATTGTAGAATATACAGCCTCATGCTACATAACTAAGCTCCATTTACGATAAATAAACTAAATAATTAATGTATATTAAATAGAAAACTATCTTTAGATAGATTTTTGCTCCAAAAGCATTTTATTAAAATAAATTTGAAAAAATGAAGAAAAATCCAATTTAAATTTTAAAAAATCTGTTTTATTTTTATTTATTTTTAAATCATCCATTTTTATCCACCCTGGAATGACAGGCAGAAATCGAGGAAGCTGAGCTAGTGATAAGTGAAGGTATTCAGCCAAGAGATGGTGAGCAGGATGTAATAGAAATTAATACAGCACATGTACACAGCCATTGGAAAATGAAAGTAGGAGAAGTTCCGGTAGCAACCAGTAGTACTGGTACTAGTAGTTTTTGTAGCAGTAAGAGTAGAAGTCGAAGCAGGGGGAAAGGACATAGTAGAGATAGAAAGCATCATGAATATGTTAAAGCATAGATTGACAATTGTTCAGCTTTAAATGGGAGGAGTGTCAGGGTAATGATTTAAGAGCTGCTACGATGAGGCAATGCTACAATGATGTAATGCTGAGAATGAGTCAACAAGGTTGCTTGGCTGTTATCACTTTAAGAGCCTGTATAATAAAAAGAGGCCGTGTTAGCGCGTCTTTCTCTCTCAGTGTGAGCTTCCCTGATATAATTTGCTGATTGCCGATTGTTTCAGGTCTGACGTGTATATATATTCTTTGTAGATAAAACCACTATTTAATACAAACCTTTGTTTGCTGTATTTGCTCCTGGGTTTTCTCACATAGTCAAACTGTGCACACTCTGACACAAAATATGTGATTTTGCAATTTTTTCAATAAGATTTGCATTAATTTATTATGCCAACCCATTGTATAAAATACAGGATGTCTGCACTTAACCCGACTGTGACTCATTCAGCCAATGGTGACATCTCAGTCCCCAGGTTAAGAACAAGTTCTGTGTCCTATTACTGTCTTTAACTTGAATTTCCTTTAAGTCAGAACTTGTACTTGCAAACAGGCTGCCTATTATCCAAGATGGCGGATGGGGTTCTCCTTCCTATTAGCTCAGAAGCTCCTCAGCATTGGATCAATACTTACAAGCATCTCCTGCACTCTTTGTTCTGTGTCTCTTTTGTAAGTAGCTATTTTTTCTTTCTGCTCCTTCTGAGCCTTCAGACAATCCTCCACCTTGATCTGAAGAGAAAATACAAGTCTTCAGTTTCTTTTCAGTAAAGAATTATGTGACCACAGAATGCCTGCAATGATTACAAGGGGAAAAAACCTTGTCACTTTTTTCATTGCCATTATAACTTCAAATAGTCACTAAACGAATGTTTCTAAGTCGAGGACTACCTGCAAGGGCATTAAACGGAGCTGCCTGAGTCAGGAGACTCAGGTTGCAGTCATTCCAGAAGCATCAGTGAGAAATGAAAGTTTGGGCTGATCCAGCAGGAGTGTTTTTCGGGATCTGCACTCGATATATTGGAAGAGTCCATGACAATTTTGCTCTAGTGCAAATGTGGAAAGTGAGCTGGCAAAGGGAGCCTTTTCCTAAGCAGGGGGTTGGACTAGAAGACCTCCAAGGTCCCTTCCAACTCTGTTATTCTGTCCTGTTCTCCCTACAGGCAATTTCCATTGCTAAGCAAGACAGGGACACTGCAACCATCATAAGTACATGCAGGTGCACAAGCTTACCTATGGTCATAAGTGTGAAAATTGTCATAAGTTCCTTTTTTTTCTTTTTTCAAATTTTTTGTTTTATATAACATATAAAAATCAATTTCAATTAAACAGTGGGTTATCTGGATCCAATTATTTTTAGGAAATCATAATCAAAATGTTTACAATAATATTCATCACATTGATATTAATTCAATAATTATAATAATTTACTTATGTACTTTAATAAATCTCCTTTATAACATTAATCCTTTTTGTATCCCCATGTTTCTAACTTCTGTTTTTATTATCTAACCATTGGTAAAATAAGTCCAAAGTCGAGAAATATTCAATTCCTTCCTGTTCCTTAATTGTAAGCGTTAATCTGTCCATTTCTGCAGATTTTAATATTTTTTTAATTACATTCTCATCTGTCAGGATCTCTTCACTTTTACATTGTTGTGCAAATACAATTCTGGCTGCAGTTAGTACATGTAAAATCAAATATATATTCCCTTTATCCTAATTTTCCAGTAGGATGCCCAACAAAAATATTTCTGGTTTCAAATTTATATATTGCTTTATCATTTTTCCAACTAAGTAGTATGTATTTTCGTCCAATATTTTTTTGCCTTTAGGCATGTCCTCCACATATAATAAGAACCAGGTGTCTGGTTACACTTCCAACATTTAGTGGACATGTCTTTAAACATCTTTGCCAATCTTGTTGGTGAAAAATGCGTATAAAACATTTTATACAAGTTTTCTTTACGTGCAGTTAACATAGTTAATTGAACATTCCTATCCCACAATTTCTGCCATTTATCCAGTTCTACTGTATATCCAAAGTTTTTAGCCCCAACTAGCATTCTCTCCTTGCTCACTTTCCAATTTGATGCTTAATAAATAGCTATATAGCTTCATTAATTTTTCATCTGTGCCAATTAATATCTGGTCTAATTCTGTGAGTTCTTTATTAAAAGCATACATTTTAGCATCTTTCTCATGTCGAGATTGTATTTGGACTTATGGCCACCATGCAACGTATTGAAGTATTTCAATTAAAGTTCCTTGAACCTCCTGTCTGGTTCTGATTGGCATCTGCACCAGGCTAAACCCATTTTGCTATCAACAGAGGAAGCAAGTAAAGTGATCTAAAGATTGACAGGAAGGCCAAGGATCTGGATGCCTCCCCGCAGCGATTCCTCCTGGCTGATTCCTACCTGGTATTCCTGGAAAGCCTCCTCCGCAGGGATCACCGAGTGGCCCTCGTGCTCTTTGGATCGGTCGCAGATCAAGCAGATGAGGGTCTCGTGGTCCCTACAAAAGAGCTTGAGGGGCTCCCGGTGCTTCGGGCAGAAGCTCTCTCCTTCCTCGCCCCAAGGGCCTCCGCGTCGTCTGCTTTCGTCCACCAGCCGCGCCAGCTGCCGGTTGGGGAGGACGCTGCGGGGCGCGAAGGCCTGTCTGCATTCGGGACAGGGAACCTCCGATTCCGACGTTCCCCAACTGCGGGTCAGGCAGCCCCGGCAGAAGTTGTGGCCGCACTCCGGGATGAGTACGGGGTCCTGGAAAAGGTCCAGGCAAATGGGGCAGGTGGCTTCTTCCAGGAAACCCTGCGAGGACGATCCGGCCGCCATCGCCGCCTCCAAAAGGAAAAAGAAAGCTGTTTTCGTGCCTTTCCCTCCGAATCAGGTGACGCCCTTTGGACTTTGAGCAGACTGGAAGTCGAAGTGAATTGTTGCTCTTGCGGTCGTCTTCGCTGGCTTTTTAAAAGAGAAAGAAGTTTTTCAAAGAACGAATTGGAGAGAAGCAAGCATTGACGGGACGGACCCCCAATCAATTATTATCGGCCCAAACAGCTCGTCAAGGGGGGGGGGATTTTTACAATCTTTTGCTTCTGCTTTCCTCCTTTCCTCTCCCTCCTTTCCCCCCTTTTCCCTTCTTCCTCCCCCTCCTTCTCATGTTGGCAATCCTATATTTATCAACAGCTACACGAAAAAGTGCTGCTTTTTAAAATCTGGGGATGAAATATTTTTAAAATCTGAGGAGAAGCAAATATTCTTGGATCAATTACTGATCCAAGTATCAAGCTAATGGGAAAGATTGAAAACACATGGAGAGAAAGAAACATCCATGGGTCTGATTCACCACCAATTCTTATTGATCCAACCAGCTTCTTAAGTGGGGAATGCTTTTAAAAGACTGGGAAGAAGGAAACATTTATGGGACGGAATGGAGTTGTGAAAAGGGAACTTCACGAAGACAGTGGTGTCACTCAAGCAGGAAAAGCCCAAAGGGAACATCAGACCAGCCATAAAACAAACTTACATAGGAAAAGGAATCAAATAAAAGGTATTAAAGAAGCCCCTTAGACAAAAGCCCAAGTAATTAAGAAAACTAGATAAATAAGAAAAGAAAACCCTTACAAACACAGGACGTGCCAAATACGGTAAGCAAAACATTAGTTCCAGATAATTACTTCAAGAGTAATAAAGGTTTATGCAATAATTTGGAATGGTAAATCCCTGTAATTATCTGGACAAAAGACACAAAAAATATATAAATTACAAAAGAAACAGGAGATTGCCACAAAACAAATATAAGAAACCATTAAGCAAAAAAAAAAAGAGAGAGAGATTAGGAAAAACCAATAATACAATCAAACCACCCCGCAGAGTTTGCCTCCTGCACCCCGTGGAGTTTGCCCTCCGGCAGGAATAAAGACAAACTCCGACAGGATTTGAAACATTAAACAAATACAAACATTCACACACAAAAGGAGAAAAGGGTATAAAGAACTTACCATACGAAGCTCGCTAGCCCAGGAACACAGATTTCTTGCTGTTCTTCGCCTTCTGGAAAAAACAGAAAGATCCAGCTTTCAAGCAGTTGTCCGTATCCTTGCGCTGGAACTCTCCCAGCGGGAAAATCGAATCCTTGAAGGAAAGGCATTTTGCCACCTTTCAACAATTGGCGACCATGAAGGTTTTCCAGCCAACCCTGCCACCGGACCGGGACCGTGGATCCAAACCCAGCCAGCATGGACCTTCTTTGTCCAGGGACAGCATCCATGGACCTAGCCCAGAAGGTATAGGGTAGTAAAGAGAGTCCTTGAGCTTTTCCGCTCAACAACTGCTTGAAAGCAGGTGAGTACCACTTCAAATTTATAATCTTACTAGGGAGGGGAGTGGAAGCATGAGTGTACCAGGTGTGTGCTTGTGGGTTTTCTCTGTGGAAACAGCGGGACCTCACCTCTGTGTTTGCCAGCCGCACCCCAGCCAGCTGCTAGCTCAAACACAAGCCGTGACCGGCTGGATTTGGGAACGCAAGGGGTGATCACGGAGTGTGAGCCCTTCAGAAGAACGTAAGAAAAACCTAGCGGGCTGCAAAAGGAACTGGTGTGAGAAAATAAATAAAAAGCAGAAAAAAATAGTCCCGGTGCATCCAGCAAGCAAAGCCCTGTGCATTTAGAAGGGGCCCATAGCGGCTGCTGACAAACAAAATTGGAAATAATTTGTCTAAAAAGCAGAGTAGGTCCTTCCAGATCCCCACCTTTAAGGGAGATCTGAAAACTGACAGCTGAGTGTAGGGAGGGGCTTGTACCGGTGCTGCTAGGGGGCAGACGGTCCTCCAAGATCCCTGTTTTTTTAGGGGTGGTCTTCAAACTGACGGCTGAGTTTCCCTAAAAGAAAGGGGCCCGTATTCCATGTGTAGGGAAACTGGAGTCCTTTCCAGACCATTTTTGTCTGAAAACTGACTGCTGTAGCCCGGCTAAACCAAAGTAATCCCCACATCAGGTAGGGAATATGGGAAGTTGTAGCTTGAGGGCAATGGAAGAGACCCCCTTGGATAAATTACTTGAGGCTTGGGACGAAAGGCAAGTGCCTGTCCTGACTGAAATGCATAAAAAAGAAGCAAAAAGAATTTGCAAAAAGTGAGCTTTATTGCAAGATGACACGGGTAGACAAATTTGGCCTGATAGCAGTATTTTAAGATTATAAAACCCTGAAAGCACTTAGAACATACATTAAACCCAGCCAAATATCCTATTGGTACTGCTGGGCTGAAATGGCTAGGACCAAAGACCTGACCGAGGGAAAAGAACAGGAAAAACCTGAAACCCATTCCTTAGAAGGAAAGACTGAGGCACGGATTATGGCTTCCCTTTTAAGCAAACCAGTGCCAGGCAGAAATAGGGGACAATTAGAATACATTTTCACCCACACTCCCTTCTCTGCCTCTGATTTGGTCATCTGGAAAAAGGATACCCCAGCTTTCAGGGCTGATCCTCAAACAGTAATTCAAACCCTGAAATCTATCATAGACAGCCATAATCCATCCTGGGGTGATATAACCCAGCTGCTACAAGTCTTTCTAACTAAAGATAAACTATTAAAACTATTTGAAAAAACAGACCAAATAGCTAAACTACCAACTATCCCTGGACAGGCAGCCCCAGCCCGCATCGCATGGCCAGTATATCGCCCTGACTGGGACTACAATGATACCAATCACTGGGATGAATACACAAGAGCAAAAAATAACTTATTAGAAGCTTTAGAGGAAATAGGTAAAAAGCCTTTAAACTGGTCAGAATTTCAAAAAACAACACAAAGAGAAAAGGTAAACCCTGATGCCTTTTGGGTCCGCCTGTCAGAAGCAGCTATTGCATATGCCCATCTAGTCCTTAGCTGCCTGAAGGACCAAAGGATTTTAGCTTCAGTCTTCATGGACCAGTCCACCATGGCTATCAAAGAGCATTTCCACCACTTTGTCTCTAACTGGCCAACCTTAGAAATATCAGAGTTGCGCAGGATCACTAACTTTGTCTATGATCAAAGAGACAAACTAAAAGAGGAGGAGAAAAATAGAAAGAGGAAGATAGAAAGACAGGAGGACTTTAAAATGTTTGCTGTAATGCAACATGATCCCAGACAAACGCCAGGTAAAACCCCCTATAATTCAAGGAAATGCTGGCATTGTGATAAAGCAAGATGATCGCAAGGCAAATGCCAGCATTGCTATAGGTGCGGACAGGAAGGGCATTTCAGCAGGCAATGTAGGCAACGCCTTTCCCGCAACCGGTATCACACACCACCTAGAAACATGAAGCCAGGCAATAATCCAGTCCATTACACTGAACAACAAAGTTTTAATCATCATGCACCAGCCAGCGCTCCTTTTCCTCAAATCATAACAATGGACCTCAATGGGAGCAAAGAAGGGAAAATGACCTGCCCCTTTCCTGACTAGAACATGAGAATGAAAACACTGAATTCATAGCTACCTTTAATGGGCTGGCTATTCCCCTAAAAAACAGCCCTGAAGGGGAACCCATTGTCACCATTCTTATAGGAGGAAAAAAAAAATACAATTGCTTAGTTGACACTGGAAGCACCTCCTCATTAATTACCACCATATAAAGCTTCAGTGGCTGAAGGGGCTAGAGATAGAATAATGGGAGTGGAGGGGGGAATAATCCCTGTAGAATTTACGCACAATGTAACAGTAGAATTAGGACCTTTCACAGTAGACCATTCCTTCACTATTTGCCCCCAGTCCCAATTATCCATATTAGGAAAGGATCTCCTATGTAAAATAGGAGCTACCATAACATGTGGCAAACGGGCTGCAATTGGAGATCCCAGGAAAAGGCACACACAAGACAATCATGCTGATAACCAGCAACACAGGGCTTCATGAAGATTTAAAAAGCCTGCCACCCTCCTTATGGGGCTGGGATGCATCAGAAGTGGGACTACTTAAAGGAGCAACACCTGTTTCTATCCAAGTGAAACACGGACCAAGGAGTCTCACATGCGCGCAAGTCACGTTGGCTTCCCCCCCCCCCCCGATACCCTACAAGGCCTAGATCCTCATTTCCTTTGTTTAGATTGGGGGGGGGATATCTTACAGCCCTGCAAAAGAGACTCCAATCCCTCTGGACCCAGAGTGCGCTGACACAGACCTTACCCCTGGAAGAAGCCCTGCATCCATACAAGCCAGGAGATTGGGTGAGGATCAAGTTCTTCACCAGAACCTCACCTTTACAACCCAGGTGGAAAGTCTTAGTAAGTCTTAGTAAGACTACCAAGTCTTACTAACTATACACACCACCATAAAGGTTGAAGAATGAGATTCTTGGATACATTGGACACATGCAAAACCAGCAGTCATAGACCATAGCCAAACTCCACCACAATCAATCCCACCCATCAAACTCAAGAAAAATCTGGACACAGATCAATGGATGCTTGCAGCATTTTTCAACACCATTGAACCAAACAACTGTGAGGATCCAAGTGCAAACGTTGAATTATACAAAAGTGGACTCCCAGGTGCTGAGTTATAAAACTCTATTTTTATTTTTTATTTTTCTCTCACCTCCATTTTTTTTTCTTTTTTCCCTTTTTTCTTCGTATTTTTTTTTAACAAGGAAGAGACTTCAGCCATACCTTTTAGTAATTTTTGAGACTTGACTTATACCTTTTTTTTTTACATTTTATTGTTATCTTTTTTTTTACATTTTTCAAAAAAAAGGGGGGGAGGGAAGAAAAGGAATCTAGCAATGGGAAACATGAAATGCAATATAAAGTATGTATTATTATCTGTAACAATTGTAGCACTTGTAACACAAGCAACTGCGTTCCCTGGAACCAAAGCTTATCCCAGAGAAAGGAAACGTATGGTAATATTTAGCAAAGGAAATACTCAACACCACTAACTTTTGCTTAGCAGGAGGAAAATCAGTCAAGGACATCTTAACCACATGCCTAATGGGAGTGGCAACTAGGCCACATAACATCATTAACTACACCACATTTAGAAACCTTCCTGACTTCTACGAAAGCATTTTTAGCTGGGGCCACTCTACAAAAACCAGAGACCACAACATGTACGCTTTACACATCGCTGCAGTAACCACCTCTGAGAAATGCTTTAATGTCACTGGGTGCAGCACACCTAGGGTCGCAGAATGCACCAGCCTTAGCAACACAGAAATAAAATGCAACTACACAGAGACCATATCATTCTCATATAGTTACCTGAAGCTCCCACCAAGGTGGTTTTTTTCCGTTGTGGCTTGAAAGCCTACTCATACCTTCCTGCCACCAATGGCCCCTGCACCTTGGAAAGGTTAACCATGCTTATGCCATCCTTACAGAGACGACACAGGAGAGCCTTCCAAACCCTAGACTCAGAGTGTGACTCCAAAGTCTCCCTTCTCACCAAAATAGAGTATGTCTCATTGGCAATATCCTTGGTAGGGGTACCTGGATTGGCAGTGCGAAATTCTAGAAATTTGAATAGCCCTTGCAAAAGGCTTGAATTCGACCTCCCATGCCCTGGATGCCCTTAACAGAGAACTGAGGGAGGTCAGAGAAGCCACCCTGGAGAATAGGGCAGCAATAGACTTCCTCCTCTTGAAGCATAAATTATGGCTGTAAAACATTCCACTGGTTGTGTTGCTTCAATCTAGATAAAACCTCAGAACTCGTAGGGAGGAACATCCACCACCTGAAAGAGCTATCTCAGAATATTGGTCATGAGCAATCATTCCTGGACTTTTCATGGCTCTTCTCGTAGATGCCAGATTTCCATTGGCTCAAAATCCTTACAACAACCATGGTCACTATTTGTGTCTTTGGAGCCCTCATGTGTTGCCTCTGTCAATGCATATCACCCTGCCTTAGCTGCCTAAAGGCCTGTATTCCCTCTCAGAAGAGAAAATCAAAGGGGAGACAGGCGGCCATGATGATGATCCAGATTGATCACGAATACCAAGTATACCCAGACACTCAATCAGAGACCACCCTCTAAAAAAAATGCGGGTCAGGCAGCCGCAGCAGAAGTTGTGGCCGCACTCCGGGATGAGCACGGGGTCCTGGGAAAGGTCCAGGCAAATGGAGCAGGTGGCTTCTTCCAGCAAATTCTGCCAAGACGTTCCGGCCGCCATCGCCGTCTCCAAAAGGAAAGAATCCCGGCGAATCAGGGGAAGCCCTTTGCACTCTGCCCAGACGGGAAATCGAAGTGAATTGTTGATGTTGCTCCCCAGTTTCGCTGGCTTCTTAAAAAAGAACTGCACTATTTTAACAGGGACAAATTGGAAAGGAGCAAAAATTCACGGGACGGAGCCCCGATCCATTATTATTAGCCCAACCAGCTGGTTAAAAGGGAAAATTGTTCTCAAAACTGGAGAGAAGCAAACATCCCTGGGACGAACCCCGATCAATTATAATTGATCCTAGCATCCTGTAAAAGAAACATGAAAAAAAATTGGGGAGAAGCCAATATTCATGGGGTGCCCCCCCCAAATCAAGTATTGACCCAAACATTCTGCTAAAAGAGTGGTGGGGGACCATGGCCCCTTTATGACTTGTAGACTTGAAATGGTATAGGCCAGGGTCTCCTGCTTGAGCAGGGGGCTGGGCTAGAAGACCTCCAAGGTCCCACCCAGCTGTATTTTGAACGATTGATTGACTTCAACTCCCAGAATCCCTGAGCCAGCTGGCCGAGGAATTTCGGTAGTTGAAATTGAAAAATCATAAAAGGGATACCGTTCCCCAACCCTGTGCTAAAAGGAAGGATATTGAAGAATCCCGGGGAGAAAGAAACATCTATGGGACGGATTTCCGATCAATTATTATTGATCCAACCAGCTTATTAAGGGGTGTAGGAAGTTATCACCCACCCTTCTCCTAGAAAAATGAAATATCCTAGGAAATATTAAAAAGGCAGAATATTTCCCCTAAAAAGAATAAAGTAGAAACTCAGAGAGGCAGAAACTCACCCCCTCACATCTGTGCTAATGGGCCATTAAGGCCTAGGCCTATATAAGAAAGGCCTCTGCCCATCTCACCACCTGGCCTGGGAAGATTGTACCAGCCAACACTCAGGTGAAGCCATGTGGTCCAGACAAAGCCTACAAAGTTAGTTAAGACCCCGCCCCTGGGAGTCTTGACAGCCAATGGGATATATTTCTTACACAGGAACAGGAAACACTAAGATGGGACCCTACAGAGGGAATTTAAGGGTCTTTCAGCATCTGGGCCTTCCATTCTCTCTTTTCCCTTACCTTGAAACATGTGATCATCCTTTTCACTTCGCAGCTCCAAGCCATGTGCTCCTGTCCACCATTAAACCATCTTTCCAAACAGCCTCCATGTTTCCAATGTCTTTTTCCCCACTTGGAACTGAATCCAGAAGGATAATTCTTCCAACTGGGAAAATGCTTTTTACAAACTGGAAAGAAGGAAAACATTTATGGGACAAAATAGAGTAAAGTTGGCATGAAAGAAATTAGGAGAAACTCTTGAATAAAACCCGAAATCCAATGCTGCAACTGATAGAATGTCTCACAGATAAAGGGGAATGTAGAAATTAAAATCCTTTCTCTAACTTCCAGGGAAGGAAGAGCATTGGAAATAAAAATATATGTAATAGAGGCAAATGTAATGTTGGAAAGGGAATTTAATAGGGGATAATATAAATTAAGATGAAATTTTGAATGATCAATGAAATTATATGAATAGCTTAAACTGTAAACATATTGAATATAAGTATATGATCAAGGAAGATAGAGATGGATTAAAAATAAAGAGACTCATATAAAGTAATTTATGAGAATATAAAGAAGAAAATTTGTCAATAGATAATGATGTGATGTTAGAAAGCTGTATCTGTGACTATGGAGATGACTGATTTAAAGTGTAAAACACCTGGAACCACACTGTTCTCTCAAAGATGTACTTTAATAATAATAAAAAAAAAACTTTTTGTAAAAAAAAAAAGAATCCTTTCTCTAACTTCTAACTCTTAAGAAAGAAAGAGTAATCAGTAATCTCAGGCCCACCTCGGACAGAGGGACTTATCTGGGGGTAGGGGGACTGAATGGCTGGAGAGCATCTCGTAGGCCCCTTGTTCAAGGGCTTTCTTTGTCACAGTGGCTTCCCAGAGGGGTAATGGACACTCCCAAGCCCCTTTACCTTGCCATTTTGGAGGTGGCACCTTGTTTATGAAATGCCCTCCCCAGGGACCCTCAGATGGCACCCACAGTGTCATTATTTTGGCACCTGGTGAAGGTCTTTCTATGTTGGAAGGAAGGAAGGAAGGAAAGGAAGGAAGGAAGGAAGGAAGGAAAGGAAGGAAGGAAGGAAGGAAGGAATTAAGGAAGGAAGAAAGGATGAGAGAAAAATCCTTCTGGATCAATTCCAAGCTGGTAGGAAGATGCTGGAACTAACATGGAGGCTGATTGGAAAGAGGGACCATTTATTGATGAAGCAGAACCACCAGTTCTAGAACAGCTGACCAAAAAGCTGAATGAGTGGGTAGATCTTTATAGTTTCTGTAACTTTGAACTTTGGGATTTGTGCAATATGGGATTTGTGTTCTGAAAGGGTGTTGGGTGATTAGTAGTGTGGCTGATAGCTTTTTCCTGTTAGATTTTTGGGTGAGGGGGTGCTTCCTCTAAACCTGTCACTCTGATTTTATTAGCTGTCAAAATTGCTGTAAGGGATTTTGAAATATCCTGTCTTGAATGGACTTTTGCCAGCAGTATTTGCTTTGCTTATAAACGGAGTCATCTAGATAGTTGCCTTCCTATTTAACTAAGCTCGTTCTCTTGTTAAGTGCTGGCATCTGCTGTGGGCTATTAAGAAAGACTGGGGGCTGCTTTCTGCCTCCAAGAGCATGTTTCTCCGTTTTTCCTTTGGGGAAATATAATATTCTGCCTCTATTAGTTTCTCAAAACATTTCATTTTGTGAGCTGGGGGGCTTAGGAAGGAAAGGAAGGAAGGAAAGCACCACTAATATGACTGTGATTACTGTACTACTACTAAACAGCTTTCGGTTATACTTTAGAGACCAAATTTACAGAACATTCACATGTAAATTTTTTAATATTCCATATTTCTGTTGCAGGGAAACCTTCAATCTGGGAACATTTAACATTTTATCATCTAGTTATTAAAGGGAAGTACTGTATAGCAAATTCACCTAATTTTTTAAAGCCCGTATTCTAGCTAGTGAAATCACTGGAAACATTTCTCCATAACTGGCTGAAGCATCCTTTTTACACTCATTGACCCTGTGAACAAATAATTCTTTTCCTAACTAAGTGTTCGGACTGGGCTAAAATTAGGATAATTTTTTTTTATTAGCAGACCACAATCTACATAAAAGGAATTAAATTTTGTTCAGTTGTGGTCACCATTCAAAAGCACTGTGTGTATGAATTTAGCCTGGTGGTTTATTTTTATTTCCTCCTCTTTGTCTCCATTTACCTGACGAAAATATTTGACTAGCATTCTTGGACCTGTAGGTATCAATAAAAGAAATTTTAAATGGATAAAGACCATGGCAAACCACCCTCAGGGTGCCAAGAAAATTGCACGGATATGTTCATGATATCACCAGGATTTGAACTCAAGTCAGCGAAGGTTGTTGTTGTTTTTTTATACTTCTGCAACCCCATTCAGTGATTTCTAAGTGGGTCTGTGAGAAAGCTTATTTCATTTTCAAGGCATTATCATCATTAGAGTAGATTATTACTGCTATTAAACATCCATGCAAAGAGAGATGGCTCTCAGTACAAAGAAACAAAAGCAGTTCAAAATGCACTCCCTCCCACCCACAAGGGCACAATTTAAGCACCATCAAAAGTACAAACAAAAACTTACAGCAGTTAAAATTAATTACTATTTTATTGCCGTAAGAGCCATGGTATCTGTTCTGTCTTTTATAATTACTGGCTGAATGTATAAAGACAGACAGGCAAACTCTACAAAGTCTTCCATACAAAGTCTCTTTATTGAATTATATTAGGCATCCTCAAGGTAACTCGTGGTTATGTCGAGATCCATCTAATGTCCAATTCTTTGCACAGCTGACTTCATAGTGTAAAAGAATAGTGATCTTTCATCCCATAATGAAGGAGCAAGGGGGTGAGACACCAGCACACTGCTGGGGTCCAGGCAAGAGTGAAGGAACCTTCCCCAACCCAACTAAGAGTCAATTCAGTGACCAATCAGGATTACAGATGTGACCATGTGACATGAACTACATTTCCCAGGAGGCATTAACTACATTTACTATGAGGCATTCCCTTAAGGGGCAGCTCCCAATTCTAACTTAACTATCTCAATTACCATTACCTATATGCTGTCTGGACAACACAGTATCCATAAATTTACAGCCAGAATAAAGACTAGACTAGACTAGAATATAGAATAGAAATAGAACAGAACAGAATTCATTATTGCCCAAGTATGATTGGACACACAAGGAATTTTTCTGTGGTGCGTATGCTCTCAGTGTACATAAGAAAAAATAAAATACATTCATCAAGAATCATAAGGTACAACACTTAGTGATAGTCGTAGGTTACTAATAAGTAATCAAATCATACTAGGAAACAAAACAATATAAATTGTAAAGATACAAGCAACACAGTTATAGTCATAAGTGGGAAGAGATAGGTAATAGGAAGGATAAGAATAATAGTAATACAAAAAATAAATGTAACCCACAAATGATGCAATCCTAATCCTCTACACCTGATGCTCATAATTTCCAGAGCAGTGGCCCTTTATTGGCACAAGAATGACCCAAAGAAATGGGTGCATTGCAGTGGAAGGCAGGATGAAATTGATTGCAAAAAAACCGAGCTCATACCTACTATTCACCTCCACAGGTCTTTTCTTCTTTTGCAACCATGCTTACAAGCTCAGGTAAACTTACCTGAACTGAGTTTCGTTGGGCAAAGCAAACTAGGTTTCTTTAGAGCTGCCATGGGTTGGCAAAGGCTGGATGTTAAGTCCTTCAACTTTACAGGCCTAATTTTCCAAGACACTTACTGCCAGACTGCCTCTAAAATTCAATTTTGGCCTCTCCTTCATAGCTCCACCCACATTTCTTCCTTGCCCCCACAAAAAGGGGTGGGGCCTATCCATTGCTAGCCAATCCCATCTCCCCATGGATTCTCACAGACCCCTTTGGAAGGTCCTGCCTGCTCCCCCAGAAGTGGGGAGATGCTGCAAAGCAGGAACAACCCTAAGGGAAGTCAAAAAAGGCCTCAGGGATGGAAGCCACACCCCTTATTTACATATGGGTGGAAGGCGGGTCTGGCTGCCATCTTGACTTTGTTGACCTGCCTTAGGAAACCCTGACTATAATTCCATCCCTTTGAGATTCAGTTGGGACAAATCAGTGGCTCTCAGTTTGGGGTCTGTAGAAGTCAAATAATAATATTGTCATTGTACACATATACAACAAAATTGATTTAGTCTCTACTGGGGCAATCCATAACAAAAATACAAGACAACATGAATAATGTAGGAAATAGTCCTTATACAAGTAATTAAGAGAGAAAACAGTCATGTTTCCATGTACACAGGGAGTGGTTGTAATTGTATTTAGGAGTCTGACAGCCCATGGATAAAAGCTGTTTTTAAACCTGTTTGACCGGCTGGCTCTGCTTCTGTCTTCTGCCCGATGGTAAAAGTGAGAAGACACTGACCAGGATGAGAATCGTCCCTCAGTATCTCCCTTACTCTGTTGAAACAGTGGGACCTGGCGATGTCATCCATTGTTGTTAGGGGGCAATGAGTGGCTCCTTGTTAATCACTCTCTGTAGTGCCTTCCTGTCCACGGCAGTTGAAACATCGTACCATACTGTTATGCAGCATGCGAAGACACTTTCTATTGTAGACCGATAGAAAGAGGTCATCAGCCATTTTTCCACCTGATTTTTTCCAAAGACTCTAAGGAAATGGAGTCCCAGTTGAGCCTTCCTAACCACCAGGGAGGTGTTGTTTTTCCAGGTGAGGTCTTGACTAATAAGCACTCCTAAGAATTTAAAAGAGGAAACCCTCCCCACATAGTAGTTTGGAGGACCAGAACCACACATCCCCTCCTTGATATACACTAGGACAGGTTCCTCTCTCTGCTTCTGGAAATCCAGCACCATGCAGCATTTTAACATGTCTTGTTTTTAATGTTCAGTATATTGACATTAAAAAGTGCCCTATGACAGATTTTTACACTTATGACCACGGGTGGGCTTCAAAAATTTTAGCAAGGGGTTCTCTGCTGGTTGCTGGGTGGGTGTGGCCATGGTGGGTGTGGCCTAGTCAGCCTCCTGCACCACAGTTGGTGGGGGGTATTTGTGCTCCCCGGGCTCTGGAGGCTCCCTGGAAGCCGGAAATGGGCCCATTTGTGGCCTTCCCGAACTTCCGGGAGGCCCATTTTTCACCCTCCTGGAGCCTCTGTGTACAGCCTGCACTTACCTGGCATCCAAAATGGGCTGCATGGGGACTCCTGGGAGGGGCAGGGTGGGCGGGGCCAGCCAGGAACGGGATTTGAGGATTCTCCGAACTCTGCAGAATCCTAGCGCGGGGCCCTGCCAAGCCCCCGTGAGCCCCCAGCAGCCCCCCCTACTTATGGCCATGGCAGCATCCCCATGATTACATGATCAACATTCCAATGTTTGGCCATTGGTTCCTATTTATGACGGTTGCCGTGTCCCCAAGTCAGGTGATCCACTTTTGTGACCTCCTGACAAGCAGTCAATGGGGAACCCAGATTCACTTAGCAACCATGTGACTAACTTAATAACTGCAGTGATTCACTGAACAGCATGGGCAAGAAAGGTCATAAAATGGGACAAAGCTCACTTAATAACTCTCTCATTCAGCAACAGAAGTTGAGGGCTCAATTGTGGTTGTAGGCCGAGGACCACCTATATTAGGTATGTTTGGATTCCTCACTTGCTCCTTTGGCAACAGCAGTTTGTCAGTCTTCAGTTGTTACACTGAACAATCCACTGATATTTTTTTCACACATCATAAAACTAATAACATCACTCTAAAAGAGAAATAAAATCCCATATTGGCAGAACAACGTACGGTAAAAATAATTTTATTCACGTAAAATTGCAAAGGAATTAAAACCCATGAAGCACCTATAAAATTAGATCAGTCTTACAATCAATAATCCGACTCGTAGATAACTGAGTGAGTGAAGTATAAAAAGACAGAAGTAGCAGTAAGACTTGTAAAAAAACTCTGTAAGGCTGTAAAGGTTATATTGAGTCTATTAGCTGCTGAAGCCCTGCTAGGGTTTGTTGGGATGATGACAATTATATGCATATTTAAAAGGAAACCGAAAAAAACAGGGGAGGAAAGAAAAAAAGAGAATACACTGAGAAAGAAAAATTACAGAATACACTGAGTTAATGGGAACTTCTACAATCATTGATGGCAACTAAACATTAAACTATAAGAAGCCTGATACAGAAATGAAAGAGTTATGACAGACATCTAAAACCATGTTTTATGGGTTTAGCTGTAAGATAAGGTATCTTTAATATTGATACACCTGAAGACATGATGCTAAAACCTATGAAGTTTCTAAGACACCTCTTCTTTTTTTTTAATTCAGAGAAATTTAAATGATGGTCAGGTTATTTCTCTCTGGTTCGATTGATTGATCTACTCCTTCAATTTACAAGGCCACCTAACCTGTTAGGGGAGTGCCATGCAGGTGCCCTTGCCCAAGTGGAAATAGGGCAGGAGGGTCTCTCCAACCAAGGAAGCGTCTGAGAATGTATGGAGCAGAGCTATGGTCCAGGCATCAAAGAAGCTCACTTGTCCCCCTTCACAGTTGAGACAGATGCGGATCCTCGTGGGGCTCTTAGACAGGACCAGGTCAATGCATTTTGACGGAGAGATGGCCGTGTATTTCCCATCCCGTCCCCTAATCCGCCACTGCCTGGTCTTCTCATAAACATTTTCAAAGTTCCCTGTTTTGCTGGTAACCCCTACACCCCATTCTCCTGTACCACCTACAATAACATCCCAGAAATGTCGCCCTGATGAGAACATCTGACAGCCAAGGACATGTTTATTGGCCCATCCCTTAAGTCCTGTGATACTTTTTAGATCTTTGGAGATCTTAAGGCAGTCAGGAACAGCTGTGTCTGGATCCAGAGTTACATTCACTGTAAGGGGGAAGGGGAGGAAGGAAGGAAGGAAAAGAACAAGAGCTTCAGCTGCAGGCCTAGTGTGTGAAAAGAACAGAACAGAACAACAACTTTATTTGGCCAAGTGTGTATCAGTCACACAAGGAATTTGTCTCTGCTGTATAAGCTCATATTGTACATATTAATGGAAAATAATAGTTCACAGATCATACAATCATTAAGGTTTCCTGGTATCTAAGGTAATATTAAGGTATTTAATCCTATATTTTTCTTTTTTGTTAATCTATGTTTCTCTTAAGGTTACTGGCATCACAGCTTAAAATAGCAAGCAGTTGCAATTCCTATAATTCATATTTACCTTCCTGTAGTTGAAGTCCACTTTCCAGAGTATCTGGGGAAGAAAAGAGGGGGATTCAGCATCTCATCACTGGAATTGGAGCAACAGAAGGGCCTCCCTCAGATACCCTGGTTTGCTTTCCTTGGACTCAAATCAGGAAATAAGGAAGAAGGAAAGCAACAAGCTAAAATGTCATTGGTGGCTATATATCAGGGGTGCCAAACTCCATTTCATTGAGGGCCGCATCAGGATTGTGTTTGACCTCAGAGGACTGGGGTGGGGATGCGGGTGGATAGAAGCATTCCTGTCATACAGACAACAAATGGTCAAAATTGGGAGTGTCCTATCAAATCCTGTACCTGTCAACAGTGGTGTCCCCTGGCAGTGTTTTAGGACCAACTCTCTTCATATTCTACATAAATGACCTCTGTAATCTTATTAAGAGCAACTGCATTCTTTTTGCTGATGATGTAAAGCTATTCAACACCACCGACAGCACTGCTACCCTTCAAAAAGACCTTGAATATGTATCAGAATGGTCAAACAAATAGCAACTTCAAATCTCAACAAATAAATGCTCTGTCGTACAAATTGGAAAAAAAAATCAGAAAATAAAATACAAGCTAAATAGTCAAGACCTTGTTGATGATCCAAACTCTGTCAAGGACCTTGGAGTACTCATCTCTAATGATCTAAGTGCTAGAGCCCACTCTAACTACATAGCCAAAAAGGCATTAAGAGTTGTTAATCTAATCCTATGTAGCTTTTTTTCTGGTAATATCACACTACTAACTAGAGCATACAAAACATTTGCTAGACTAATACTTGAATACAGCTCATCAGTCTGGAACCCGCATTACATATCTGATATTAATACAGTGGAGAAAGTCCAAAAATATTTCACAAGAAGAGTTCTCCACTCCTCTACTAGTTGCAGAATACCTTATGCCACCAGACTTGAAATTCTAGACCTGGACAACCTAGAACTACGCCGCCTTCGGTCTGATCTAAGTATAGTACATAAAATTATACATTGCAATATCCTACCTGTCAATGAATACTTAACTTCAACCATAACAATACAAGAGCACACAATAGATACAAACTCAAGGTTAACCACACCAAACTTGATTGCAGGAAATACGATTTCAGCAACAGAGTGGTCAATGTCTAGAATACACTACCTGACTCTGTGGTTTCTTCCCCAAACCCCAAAAACTTTAACCTTAGAATGTCTACTATTGACCTCACCCCTTCCCTAAGAGGCCTGTAGGGGGAGTAAATAAGCACAGTAAAGTGCCTATTGTCCCTGTCCTATTGTTTCTTTTTATTTTTCTTATATGTATCCATTTCATGTATTCATAATTATGTTTATACTTATACCTGTTACCTTGTAAGAAATTGACAAATCAAATAAATAAAAATAAATATCAGGGGTGCCAAACTCCATTTCATTGAGGGCCGCATCAGGGTTGTGTTTGACCTCAGAGGGCTGGGGTGGGTGTGCCCATATGTGGGCATGGCTTGGTGGGAGTGACACGAGACTTGTGTAGGGGGGCACCTGTGGTGACCAAGTGGTAAGGCAGGACTTCCCTCAGACTCTCCCACTCTCATTATATTCTCCTTCCTTCCTTTTCTTTTTCCTTCCCTCTTCATTCTAAGATCTTCCTTCCCCCCTTTCTTTATTTTTCCTTCCTTGCTCTCTTCCCATCTTTTCTTCTTTTTCTTTGTCTTTCCTCTTTCCCTTTCTCCTTTCCTGCCCCTTCTTGTATGCTCAAATGATTTTGTTTTGTTTTTAGTTTTGATAGCCCCCTGTCAGCCAAAAAGGGGGCTGGGGGTGTTGTTGCTGGCCAAGTTGAAATAAGAATGAAACCATCAAGAAATGTCAGGTTGCTCACAGTTTGATTCTTTCCTCAAGAAAAGTTAGTAGAAGTCAACTCCATTGATGAGCAGGGAAACAAGTGTGGCAATTTGACTTTAGTTGAATTATGCGTGTAAAAGATAATGAGCTCAGTAATATGACAAACAGCTTCAAGGATGAGGGTGCAAGTTCAGAAAGTAGCCATAAAGAACTTAAGGGAAAAAATTCGAGGCCTGCTTGGGCTGACATTAGTTGAAACAGCGAGACAGAGAGAGATAGAGAGACAAAGAGAGAGAGACAGAGACAGAGACATAGAGAGAGACATACAGAGAGAGAGAGAGAGAGACAGAGAGAGAGACAGAGACAGAGAGAGAATCCAAGTTAACAAAATGGCGCCCAACAAGGATGTAGAGGTTCTCACTCCTGGATATCTAAAAGGATCTTTTAGATCCTTTAGAACCTCCATCTTCACCAGAAGTGGCCTAAAATCGTGTGCTAAAGCTCCCGTGAGTAATCAAGATCACTTGGGAGCCCGAGATTCCTCCACAGCCAACCCCGGTGAAGCAACCTCGGCAAGCTCCCACAGCCTTCCCCAGCAGCCATAGCCTTTCATCCCTGAGCCCCTAAGAAGCTCAATTCCCCAGTGGCAGGGCAGGGCAATTTCCCGGTGGCAGAGCCATTGGACAATCTCCCGCAGCCTCCCCAGCAGCCATAACGCTTGAGCCCCAAGCCCCGGTGGAGTGCAAATACCAGGAGGCAATTAAAGAGTCAGGAGGCAATTAGAGAGCCAAGCCGGAGCACAGTCATCCCCACTTCCGAGCCCCAGATAAATACAATTCCCCGGAGGCAGCCAGAAAACCAAGACAGAACGGACTTACGCCAGCCAGCCTAAATCCCAGCAAGAAAAACTTCTTGTTTTTTTATTGTTACCAGGAAACAATCTTGCTAGAAAAATAATCCTACAATCCTCTACCTTCCAAACAATCTCTCACCAACCTCTTCCTCACCAGGAAACAATTACTTAGCAGCCATTAAAACAAAAGAAACCATGTGGCTTTAAGGAGACTTCCAGTCCTAAGATTCCTTGGGTAGAATCTTGACCCGAGCCAGCTGGGAAGGGAACTGAGTCAGCTGTGGTTCCCCAAACAGGATTCCCTGAATGGAGTCAGCGTGTTTCAGTAATTCGGCATATTTTACTCTGTTTCAATAATTCAACATGGTTTTAGTCACCCTGTTACAGCCTGTTTCAGTGTGTTCCAGACCTACAGAGTTTACAGTGTGTCTCACGCAGCGGATCAGATAACAGCAACCATCAAAGCAATAAATCCTTCTCATCCAGTGGATCAGATAGCAGCAGCTAGCAAAGCAGTAACCCTTTACTTGCTGACCCTCAGTACTATTTCGTTACTTCAATACTTAAACACTGATTACTCAAAACTTATAACTTTTCTACCTCATGATCTACATCAATGATTAGAGAATGTCTAAACCAATTTCTATAAAATAATTCACCAACTGATTGATTGTTTTGATTTTTAGTGTGATTAGAGTGTTTAGTGCAAATACTGTGTTTACTCATCAGTGTAAAAGATCAGTGATTTGTGTAATTAATTATTAAATTAGTGATTTTATGAATTGACCAGTGTGATTACTGATTAGTGTAATTAATTGATTAGGCTGTTTGTTGCTTAGCGAAACTATTTGACTAGAGTGATTATTGTAATTGATTAATTGGTGTGATATTGGCTATATTGATTACCCAAATATATTGTTTGCTTAAGCAATTTAATCAACATACCATCTCAACAAATCTGCCATGCCAGGAAAAAAATCCATTGCCAAACCACAACCCAAAGAGAAAATAAACCCCACCAATGAACCACAAGACTCCTGCACATGCCTTATATGCAAAGAAACTCTAAAGGATAATGAAAATTCCATCAAATGTTCCCTATGGGACAACTACGCTCCTCATGGCTGCTTGGGATTACCCAGGCAAATGACTCAATTCCTTGAATCATCCAACCATACATTTCAACATTTCTGCCCATCATGCAGACCCAAACTGGACAAATACTGTATATTGCCCTGTTTGAAAGAGTTGATACCACAGAAACACGAATAACATCCCTTGATACCATAGTAGCATCACTGGAACTATAAAAGCAAAATTAACTGACCTTGAAAAAAAAGATACAACACAAAAAACCAAACATCCAATAGCTACAAACCACATCCAACAACCACAACCCAATCCACAGAAAAACCACAAACCCAACAAATAATGACATCCCAATCCTCGTCAAAGAAGCTGTCGAGAGTGAAAGGAAGCATCCAAACGCCATCTTATTTGGTTTAGAGGACAACAATGACAATGATGACATCACAACTGTCTGCAACATCATCAGTGACTATCAAGCATCAACCATCTCCTCTGATGAAATACTTGACATTTCCCACATCGGCCCACAGTTCAAAAACAGAGACGGCTCGATGGCCCCATGCTTCTGCAGGGTCATTTGCAAAAATGAATCAAGCAAATGAAAATTCATTTACACTATAAATTCACTTGCCAAGAGCAACACTATCCTTAAGAACCTCCATTCTTGCCTTGACCTAACCTTACAGCAACGTGTATGAACTACGCTCTGAGCTCAAAAGACTATAAGAACAGTGTTAAGCCTGGTTTCCCCAACCAGGGTTAGGGAGACAAGCTAAACAGAATGTGCAGCGTTAGTCAGATAGGCACACAGATAAATGAGTGAGCTAAGCTTGTATGTTTATTAACATACAGTAAAAATAACAGATACGCTTGTGCTATCAAAAATATAGTTTATTCCATTATGAGTTCATAGCATAGTCAAAATAACAGTCCAATAGTCATGTATCATTTAGTCAGTCCATTCAGGGATATTCAGTTAGCAAAGTCCATGCAGAGTATCCTATGTCAGTTCACTTACAAATCAGTCCTTTGTTTTCTCTCCCGTTCGAGCAATGCAGTCTTGATTCCAAGCAGTAATCAGGGATCATCAAAGCCAGAGAGAGAGCAAGCTGCAATCTTGCTTCTTTTAAAGTGCTTTCACAACCACTCCCTTAATTACTATCCCACAGTTAAAGTTGCAGACACTTTAACATACAAACTATGATTACTTAGTTATTATTTTACCTAAACCAGTTAGGGTAAACAATGTTATCCCTAACAAACAAGGAAATACTAATCTATACATTGACTACCACACAGAATGTATCAAAAGCAAGACCTTCAACTTACATCCCAATATCCATCACCCCAACATCCAACATTAGGCATGCATGCCCCTTACTTCCTCCAGACCCACTAATACATATCTAAAATGCAAACGACTCAACGCAAGAAGCCTCGCAAACAAAATGCATTAATTCCTCATCTTATTATGCACGACCACATTCAACATTATATTTGTCTGTGAGATGTGGTTAAATGCATCTTTTCCAGACTCCATTACCACAGTCAGTGAATATCATGTTTATCGGTCAGATTGCAAAATAGAGAGGTGAGTAGAGGAGTTGCTATCTTCTACAAAAATCCCTAAATCTAAAAAAGATTCAAATTACACCAGAACTTGCTCTTCCAGAGACCATCGTCTGTGAACTGTCCTCAAATACCACAATCCACTTCTTACTATGTGACAGAGCCTCTGATTATGACATAGTTCATGCAAACAAGCTAACATCACTGCTAATGTGGGCTGCCTCTTTCCCACATTCTCTTATTTTCCTTGGTGACATCAATCTACCTCTTATAAATTGGACCCTAAATTAATGTACATCTGAACCCATACATGCAACCCTGTACAATGCCGTTACTACATTGGGACTGGATCAATTAGTAACTAACAACACTAGACTCAATAACTGCCTCGACCTTATCTTCTGCAGCAGCTCAAACTCAATATAAAGCCTACAAATACAAGAACCCTTTTCAAACAGTGATCACAGTATGATCGACTTTTGTCTCAATTTACGCCCTCACAAAGAGGGTCATAATGATGGATCCCCAACATACAACTTCAAAAAAGCCGACTATGATCTCATAGATGCTGACCTATCATCTCTTGATTGGCACATTCTGTTCTCTAGCTGTAATACTACAGAAGACCATTATAATGCATTCGTTTGAACTTGAAAGTCATTAAACCATATGTACCATTAGTAACCCCCAAAAACAAAAAACAAATTACCCATAACAATAAGGAAACTTTAATTAAAAAAAAAAGATCGCTATGATGTAAAAACAAAACTAGCTATGTAGCAAACTTGAAAAACCAATACAACACCTTATGCTGACAGATAAAGGCAGAATGCACAAATTACCACTGCAAGCAAAAGGAAAACCTCCTACGTACAAAATCCACCCGCACGTTCTACAATTTTGTAAACACCAAACTTAAAGAATCAAGAACCATCCCACCCCTAAAAGGACCAAATGGGAAAGACTGCAATGATGAAGCCGTTAAGACCAATCTCTTCAACACATTCTTCAGTTCAGTCTTTGTAAACAGCAATGGTTCATGCCCGACATTTCCTAGTCATACCACAACTAACTGTAATGACCTACTACATATTGACTTTACAGAAGATAACGTAAAAAAGGCAATACATAATCTAAAACCATCCCTATCTATTGGCCCCGATGTGCATACTTCTTAAAAAAGCTGTCCACTGCCACAGCAGAACCTCTAAGCATTATATATGAGATATCATTCAGAACCAGCTCCTCACCGAACCTATGCTCCTTAGCTATGTTCATCCCTATCTTCAAAACAGGTGACCCCAGCCTGGTTGAAAACTACAGACCAATCTCACTGTGTTGTGTCATGTGCAAAGTCATAGAATCAATCATTAACCAATTCATCACTCTCCACGTAGAGGCAAACAACCTACTCTCCAAAAAAAAAAAAAAAATTTGGTTTCAGGAAAAAATTGTCCTGCAATCTTCAATTCCTACACTGCAAAAACATATGGACTACTCTATTTGACCAAAGTAAAGTTATAGACACAATTTACAAAGACTTCTTCAAAGCCTTTGATTCAGTGGTACATGACAAACTACTGTTAAAACAAAACTCTTACAGCATTTCCAGATCCCTTCATTAGTGGATTAATATGTTCCTGTCAAACAGGCAACAAATAGTAAAAATAGGGAGCGCTATATCAAACCCTGTTCCAGTTAACAGTGATGTCCCCCAAGGCAGTATTTTAGGACCCACACTTTTTATACTCTATATAAATGACCTTTGCGATCACCTTATAAGCGACTGCGTCCTCTTTGCGGATGACGTAAAACTATTCAACCCCACCGACAATTCTACTGTCCTTCAAAATGACCTTGTTATGTGTCTGAATGGTCAAACAATTGGCAACTCCAAATCTCGACCAACAAATGCTCTGTCCTACACATTGGTAAAAAAAATCACTGCACCATATACAAACTAGGTGGATATGACCTTGTTGATGATCCTTACTCTGTCAAGGACCTTGGAGTTCTCACATCAAATGACCTAAACTCCAGAGCTCACTGTAACAGCACTGCCAAAAAGGCATTAAAAGTTGTAAATCTAATCTTTCAAACTTCACCTCCGGAAATATTGAATTGCTAACTAGAGCACACAAAATTTTGCTAGACCAATACTTGAATACAGCTCATCAGTCTGGAATCCGCACTGTGCATCAGACATTAATACAATTGAGTGAGTCCAGAAGTATTTCACTAGAAAAGTACTGCACTCCTCTGCTCACAACAGAATACCCTATATCACCAAGCTTGAGATTTTGGGCTTGGACAACCTTGAATTACGCTGCCTATGGGTAGAATTAAGCATAACACACAAAATTATCTGCTACAATGTCCTACCAGTCAATGACTACTTCAGCTTCAACCATAAGAATAAAAGAGCACACAACAGATACAAACTCAATGTAAACCGCTTCAAACTCGATTGCAGAAAGTACGATTTCAGCAACAGAGGGGTCAACACATGGATTGCACTACCTGACTTTGTTGTTACATCCTCTACCCCCCACTCCTTTAACCTCAGACTATGCACTATTGACCTCACCCCATTCCTGAAAGGTCTGTAAGGGGTGTGCATAAGTGCACCATCATGCCTACCGTCCCTGTCCTACTGTCCCCATTTATTCATACCTATTTCCTGTATTCTTACTCATATTTATACTTATACCTATTATCTCATAAGTGACTGACAAATCAAATAAATAAATAACATAGGACTCCAGAAACATCAGCCAAGCCACCAGTCCCTTTTCTGTGACAAGTAGAATCTGTTGAAAAGAAGGACACGTTTAATTACCCCTCTGGGGAATGTAACCCAGAAAGGGGGTGGGAGTGGGGACAGGATTTTCTGAATAGACTCAGAAAGAAAAGAAAAGAAAAAGTGAGTTGAGAAGCAAGTCAAGGAAAGTTGACTGTGGAACAACAAAGCAAATTGCAAGGGCTCCTTGAGCAAAAGTCACAGCAGGGGAATGCAGAGGAAACGCCAGAGGAAGAAAGAAAAGGAGATTCAGCCCAGAAAAGGCAGCCAAGGGAACGTCCAAAACAAGGAGAGAAACCCTTCTGGCTGTAGGAAGAAATGACAATGGGTGCAAACTAGAAAGCGCAGTGAAAAGTTGGGGTTAGAAAAAGGCTGAAGGAGAGAAAGGAGAGAAATGCAGCTAAGGAGAAGATCATCTTGCCTTGACTAGTTGTAGGCAAAATTCTGATCGACTAAAGCTGCCTAAAGTTGAGTCTGTATAGCCTCAAGGATCCCTTCTGTTGTCCTCTCTGCCACCAAACCAGAAGTCTCCCAGTCCTCCCAACGAGTGTCAGAGAAGCAAAAGGGGGGAGAGTGGGGGGGAATTTCCCAATTCAGAAACCCCTTGAACCTTCCAGTGCAAAGAATTATATCAGGTGCCCAATTTCACAGCCTTAAGAAACTGACCCTGGAAGAGGGGTTTCCTTGCAACTGGAGTTTGTAATCCAGTCCGCAGTTTGTTTGTTTTTAAACTTCTTTTCTCATTCCTGTGCCCTCCATATTTCTTCTGTGACAGAGTGTCTCCCTGCACCTCATATTTGGACTCTGCTCTCTTTGGCCACCTCCTTCTTTGAAAAAATGCTTTCCTGACCAATTCTTTTTCTTCTGATTGCTGCCTGTGTTCCCAACTACAACCGTCATAAATATGAACCCGTCATCAAGCATCCAAAAGTCATGGTTGTGGGAATGATACAATGGTCAGAACTGTGAAAAATGGTCATGTCACTTTTTCACTGCCATTCTAACTGTGAAGAGTCACTAAGCGAACTGTTGTAAGTTGAGAATTGCTTGTAAATGTTCAACTATGAGTAGCTAATGGTTCCCTTTTTTAGCAAATCTGTAATGGGAGCAACCAGAAAGCTCCTCTTCCCCTCCTGGTGCCAAGACACAAGGCCTTTCCCCAGAGAAATAAGGATCTCTCTTCCACTCATCTTGAAATTGATCCCTCTTTGATCCCCCTGACAGTGATCCAGAATCTCTCTTGGATGCTCCAAATGTCATCCAGTAAAACCCCAGCGGCTATTTTTTTACCTCTCAATATTTTCATGGCATTTTTCAGAAGCGGAATTACATCACTGCAATCCCAGATTGTCCACTTCGGCTCTACAAGTAAATCCACCGGATTCTCATATGTTTCCTTAGCCTGGAATCTGGCAAGACAAAAGAACAGAATAACAGAGTTGGAAGGTCATCTAGTCCAACCCCCCCAACTGCCCAAGCAGGAGACCCGACACCGTTTCTGACAGATGGCATTGAAAGCTTCTTGGATGAAGCCCCCACAACGTCTGAAGGCAAAGCTGTTTCATTGGTTCATTCTCCTCAGTCAGAAAATTTCTCCTTATTTCTAGGTTGAACCTCTCTTTGATCAGTTTCCATCCATTACTCCTTGTCTGGACTCCAATTGCTTTGAAAAATAGCTTGACCCCTTCCTCTCTGTGGCAGCCCCTCACATACTGGAAGACTGCTATCGTCTCTTCCCTGGCCCTTCTCTTCCCTGGACTAGCCATTCCCAGTTCCTGTAACCGTTATCAACCTGGTGTGGAGACAATAATTTGGTCCTTAACAACAATAAGACCAAGGAGCTTATAGTGGACTACAGAAGGAATATATCAGACATCCAGGCCTTGGTTATCATCGGAGACCAAGTGGAGCAAGTGGCCAGTTTTAAGTTTCTGGGTGTTACCATAAAAAAGGACTTGACCTGGGGTGCTCACACTGCAGTACTGGTCAAAAGGGCCCAGAGATTATTCTACCCGAGACTTCTCAGGAAATAATAACTGAATGAAAAATTCCTGGTGACCTTCTACCGCTGCACTATAGAGAGTATCTTAACTTACTGCACCTGTGTATGGTTTGCTAATTACACAGTGGCAGATAGGACAGAGCTCCAGAGAATTAACATCATTGCCCAGAGGATCATTGGTTGCCCTCTCCCCTCTTTGGAAGAGCTTTATAGCTCCCACTGCCTTAAGAAAGTTCAAAACATTCTCAAAGATTCATCTCATCCTGGGCAACCTTTTTTTTTTTTAACTATTGCCACTTGGCAGACAGTACAGGATAATAAAAACAAGGACAAATAGGCTGAAAATCAGCTTCTATCCCAAAGCAGTAACTATGTTGAATTCTACTGTATAACGCAATACTAATGCAGCATCAAGGGTTTTCAATTCAATTGTGTAGAATGTGAAGGATGTCTGTTTTTTTTTTGTTATTATTATTGTATAGTCAGCCAGATGTTCGGACTGGGTTTGGTATTTTTGTCTACCTATCGAGTCCTTACCAATGACCTGGGATGGGCAAATCTGGATGTTTGATGGTGCTACAGATATCGCCGCAGGATCGAAGCTGTTCCAAGTAAAGCTGCCTTCTGCAATTGACTGATGGCAAACTTGTCAATGCCAATGGTGTTCAAGTGGTGCTCCAGTTCTTTTTGGACTACCCTGGCTTGCCTTTGCCATAGTTGTTCTATTTCTATTTCTTTTATTATTATTATTGATAGTTTTCTTATGTATCATGTACACTGAAGATGGCATTTCATTTCATTGTACGAGGTTCAATGACAATATACTTAAACTTAAACTTAAAGGTAATGCAATGAAATCACAGTTAACATCTGTCACAGTGTCCCTGTAATCCCAATTTGGGTTCTTGCCAACCAGCAGGTATTTATGATAGTTGCATTACTTGGAACAGCTTACATCCTACAATGATACCTTTAAAACCATCAAACATCTGTCTCTTCTTGGGAAGGATTCAGTAAGTGGATAAAAATGCCAAATTCAATCTAAACATCTGGCTGACTGTGAAACCAACCATAATAGTTGATCATATCAAACATTTCTAATTATATTGTGTTAAAAAGCCCTGAAGTACAGTACATTCTCTTTACATTAAAATACTGCTAAATACAACTAGAACTTTCCAAAATAGGAAAACTGCTGGAGGATCTGCAAATCTCTGAGACTGTAAAGAAAAGGGTGGATTCACTTACTTCTTCAAGATGCTTCCAATGTCCTAAAAAACAAAGAGACGAACCATTGAAAGGAGCCTCTGCTAGGCTGAAAATTGCAGACACTAACAGACATACAAAGTACTTCCATTTTTTTAATGAAAAAACTCCCATTGCTTTTCTCCAGCTGTTCAACCTTTTAAAGGTATTGTTCTTACTTTTTTGCCTAAGAAAAATTATAACCCGGTTGAATCCAACAATTACAGTGTGTGTGTGTGTGTGTGTATAAATACACACACACATATATACACATACACACACACACACACACATATATATATATAAGCTTTGTACGGGTAATTTCCCACGTCATTGTAGTTGTGCTTTTAAACTTGTAGCAACTTTTCAGCAGAATCTCATCTGCCATTATCAGGCTTCTGTATTGTGTTTGTCTGTGAGTCAGACTTTCACAGCCGTTTCAGTTTTAAATTTGGGACTAGCCTACTGTTGTGCCAGAATGGTTTTTTCTTCATCCTGATTGGTTGGGAGTCTTGGTCTGTGTTTATTGGTCTTGGAGTTTGCTGTGTTCTGCTTGATTGGTGTTTCTAATATATTCTGTCTGTTTTGTGGCTTTTTTGTATGTCTTGATTAACTGGCAACATTGTGTTCCTGTATTGGAGGCTTTTAGTGCAGCTTGGCTCCGAGTAAATGGACAGCTATCATTTGTTAGGAAGCTAGGTTTCATCTGGGTGCCTGGTTGGGGTGTGTTTGAGATGGAGCTATCAGGGGGGATCTGTTTGTGCCCAGGTATTTGCCTGGCTAGTGGTGTGGAGATTTTTTTGTTTGTGAGTGCAGGCTTCCAAATAATTGACAGTCTGGTGGAATCATCTCTTCTAATCATGCTTTCAGGTCTTTTTTCAATCTCTATGGCTTCTCTGATAATTCTGTGGCTGGGGTTTTCTATAGTGGCTAGAGTTTTGGTGCCATTGAAGTTGATGTTATGACCTGTGGTTTTCATGTGTTGGATTAGTGAGGAAATATGTTCCAGCTTTTTTTTACTGCATTTTTGTGTCCTGCATTTACTGCATCCAGGCGGGTACTTATTCTTCTATTAGTTTGTCCAATGTATGTGGCTGGGCATGATGCACAGGGGACTTCATATATGCCTTGGTTTTCCAGGTCAATTTTATCTTTGGGGTTTCTAAGGATGGCTGCTATTTTTCTGTCTGTTTGGAAGGCAGTCTTGATGTGATGCCTGTGTAGTATCTTACTGATTTTGTCTGTAGTACCTCTTCTGTAGGGCAGGACAGCTATTCCATAGGTCTGTTCATCTTCTAGGTCTCCATTATGTCTCAGTGTGGTTTGTGGATCAAGCCGGTGATTTTGCACAACTATAATGACATGGGAAAATACCCAAACAAAGCTGAATACCATACATACATACATACATACATACATACATACATACATACATACATACATATAAAAACTCCTGCATTAGGCTTCCCGAATCAAGGCACTTTAGAAAATCTAAGTGGTTCTAATATTTCGTAGAAGATCATCAGTGTTGGAGTTCTCCTTGGCTGGAGATTAAGGGGCTGGGGAGACCCTACAAAGAAAGCCCACCACCCCATCCCCTAGTAGGGGGCAGAAACCTCAAATTGTGAAGAATACACAAAGTCAGTGACCAGCACTTTGAATTCTTGCTTTTCGCAGGGCCTGCTTTTTCTGTATTACATTATGTATCCCTAATTTAAGCCATTTAGTCCTTGATGAAATACTGTAGTTCATTTAGTGACTGTTCCTTTCCACAGAAAAAGTCCAAAATATTCCTAAATGAGGAGTTAAAAAAAGATTTTGAACCTTGTCAAGTGCAGCTAGAATGCAGACAAGGAAAGATATCTCAATCTCCACAAGAGAAGAAAGAATGGAAAAAGTGATGGCGCTAGAAAAAATGGAAAAAAAAAAGACTGTTTTAATTAGATATGACCCATTATTTGTCCTTGAAAACTGCTTCTAAACTTTGTGCTCGGGATAGGAAAAAATAAACTCTTGATGCTTGATTTTGCTTCTTAGGCTAATTTGTTTTTATAGACATGGCTAATAATGAATAGATATGCAAAAATAAAAAGGTGAGGCTGTAATTTTATTTTGCATTTTACTGTGCAGAAAAAAAGATGTTTTCTTTCCCTTTATCCTACACTTCTATCCCGTTCTTATCCTTCTCCATTTCACTCATTTCTTTATTTTCATTTCTACTTTTCACTATTATATTTTTGATTAAATTTATGGAAAAAAAGGAAAGAGTCAAAAAGAGTATTCCGTGGAGGAGCTAAAGTATGCAGAGTGGAGCAATAAAGATCATAAGGGCTCTGGAGGCCAAACAGTTCAACTAATTTGGTATGCTTAAGGCTTAGGGGAAACACGACAGCCATCTTCTAATACTTGAAGGGCTCTCATAGGGAAAAGGGCATGGATTTATTCTCCATGGCACCTGAGGGAATAACAAGAAGCAAGCCTCCCTGAGTTCTGGGTTATACATCACTGGAGGCTTTCAATAACAGTTTGGACAACCATTTTTTCAGGATGGAATAAGGATTCCTGCCCTGGGCAGAGGATTGAACCAGCAGACCTCCAAGGTCCCTTCCAGCCCAAAGATTCTATGATCGCCACTTCCTGTCCTGACCTGTAAGAGTTGGCTGGCTGGCTGCTGAAGCTTCTCCTCTATCTCCTGGATGAGATGGTCAAGAGAGCGCACTTCCTCCATGTGCTTGGCCAAACCCTTCTCCTTTCTTGCCAGAATATTCTCCTCTGTCTCTTCCATTTTAGCCAGCAGAAGCTTCTCCTGACCTTCCAACCAGAGTTGTAGTTCTCTGAATTCAGCCACTATATTTTTTTTTTACTTTTTCAATGAGATCCTGGAACAAGAAAGGCATACTTTTAATTATTTTACTTAATTATTTTTATTTTAACTGCCATAATAATTAAACGGATTCCCTTCCAGAACTGAGGTGGGAGAATTTCCTAAGGAGAAAAATAACCCTTCTGATATAAAAAAGGGCAGAGGGGAAGGTTTCTCAAAAGAAAAAGGTTTCGGTTTAAATGATCTCTCATGAAAATTTTCTTGGCAATCAGGGATTCCAAAAAGGGAGAGAGAAAAATGTTTGAGTTCACAATTTTTTTCAATAAGATGAAATACAGTTTGCATTTATTATGCCAACCAAACCCCTTGTAGAAAAGATGGCTCATGGGATAGCTGCATTTAACCCAACTGTGACTCATTCAGGCAATGGTGACATCTCAGTCCCCAGGTTAAGAACAAGCTCTGTGTCCTAATACTGTCTTTAGCCTGAATTTCCTTTAAGTCAGAACTTCTACTTGCAAACAGGCTGCCTATTATCCAAGATGGCAGATGGGGTTCTCCTTCCTATTAGCTCAGAAGCTCCTCAGCATTGGATCAATATTTACAAGCATCTTCTGCACTGTTTGCTCTGTGTCTCTTTTGTATGTAGCTATTTTTTCTTTCTGCTCCTTCTGAGGCTTCAGACAATCCTCCACCTTGATCTGAAGAGAAAATACAACTTTTGAGTTCCATAAAAATTACATTGGAGG
The DNA here is from genome assembly GCA_033807585.1 of Hydrophis major. NCBI lineage: Eukaryota > Metazoa > Chordata > Lepidosauria > Squamata > Elapidae > Hydrophis > Hydrophis major. Next base: position 52,465,229 of record CM066329.1, read on the forward strand.
GAAGACCCAGTTAGATGATAGATGCAATCCTCATAAATACATGGCAGTTGCTAGGCGTCTAAATTTTGATCATGTGACCACAGGGATGCTTGCAATGATCACAAGGGTGAAAAATCTTATGATATTTTTTCCATTGCCGTTGTAACTTCGAATCATCACTAAACCAATGGTTCTAAGTCGAGGACTACCTGCAATGACATTAAATGGAGCTGCCTGAGTCTCCTGTTTGCAGTCATCCCAGAAGCATCACTGAGAAATGAAAGTTTGGGCTGATCCAGCAGGAGTGTTTTTCAGGGTCTGCACTCAAGATTTTGGAGGACTCCATGACAATTTGGCTCAAGAGCAAATGTGGAAAGGGAGCTGGCAAAGGGAGCCTATTTCTCGCTAGAGGCAATTTCCTTTGCTAAGCAAGACAGGGACACTGCAACCATCATTAATACTTGCCATTTGCCAATCACCCCAATTTTGATGAGTGACCACAGGGAGGCTACAATGGTCATAAGTGTGAAAACAGTTGTAAGTTATTTTTTTCAATGGTGTTGCAACTTTGAACAGTCAGAAATTGAATGGTTCTAAGTCAAGGAATATGGTATATCTGCCTTCAACAAATAGGAGTATGAGAGGATGAAGCAAGAGGGGAAGGTCTCAGGCTGGAATCAGGGAAGTTTGTAAAAGGAATGGCCCAGGCAGAAAGCTGCAGATGAGTATAATAAGAACAGGAACGAATGGAGGAACACTGCTGCCTAGCAACAAGAAAATTAGGTAGTTAGAAGTACTCCAGTTAGAAGGATGCTAGCTAAGGCACATAGACATACACTTTGGTAATTTACTATAATAAAACACACACCCTTTTTGATAAGAAAGCTTATTAGTATAAAATATGCAATTTATGAAGGAGGAGAAAAGAAACTCATGTCAGGGAACCAATGAGTGATTTTTTTCCTTGTTAACTTCCTTCATCTTAAATGTGTAAAATCTGTATTTGTACATAATTAGGGGTCTCGGCTTTTTTTAGCTGCTGAGATCCTTTTGCTGAAGTAGTTAAATTAAAGTTCTTTGAACCTCCTGTCTGGTTCTGATTGGGATCTGCTCAAGGCTAAACCCATTTTGCGGACAACAGAGAAAGCTAAAGTGATCTAAGGATTGCCAGGAAAGCCAAGGATCTGGATGCCTCCCCGCAGCGATTCCTCCTGGCTGATTCCTACCTGGTATTCCTGGAAAGCCTCCTCCATAGGGATTACCCGGTGGCCCCTGTGCTCTTTGGATCTGTCGCAGACCAAGCAGATGAGGGTCTCGTGGTGCTTACAAAAGAGCTTGAGGGGCTCCTGGTGCTTCGGGCAGAAGCTCCCCCCTTCCTCCTCCTGATGGCGGCTGCATCCCCTGGCCACTTCAGCCACCCGCGCCAGCTGTTGCTCTTGCGGTCGTCTTCGCTGGCTTCTTAAAGAAGAACTGCAATATTATAAAAAGAACAAATTGGAGAGGAGGAAAAATTCGCAGGACGGACCCCGATCCATTATTATTGGCCCAACCAACTCGTTAAAGGGAAAATTGTTTTAAAAACTGGAGAGAAGCAAATCCTTCAAACGAATCCCGATCTATTACAATTGACCCCAGGATCCTGTTAAAGAGGGAAAAAAACTTTTTAAAAACTGGAGAGATGCCTCACCCCATCAATTATTGATCCAAACATTCTGCAAAAGGAGAGGTGGGGAAGTGTGGCCCCTTTATATAACTTGTGGATTTCAAGTGGGGTCTCCTGTTTGAGCAGGGGGCTAGACTAGAAAACCTCCAAGGCCCCTTCCAGCTCTAGTCTGATGGATTGGCTGATTGATTGATTGATTGATTAATTGTTTTCAACTCCCAGATTTCATGAGCCAGGTGGTTCAGGAATTTTGGGAGTTGAATTCTGTAAATTATAAAAGGGCCACCGTTCCCCTCCCCGTTAAAGGAAAAGTTTGAAAAATCTGGGGGAGAAAGAAACATCCATGGGACGGATTATCAATCAATTATTATTGATCCAACCAGCTTATTAAAGGGGGAAATGCTTTTAAATAACTAGGAAGATGGAAAGATGTATGGGACCAGAAAGAGCAAACTTGGAATGAGAGAGACAGTAAGAAGCCCTTGATAAAAGCCCAAATCTAATGCTGTGTGGTGGTCTCCCATGGAAAGAATGAGACACAGGCTGGTGTACTCGGGATGGGAGTCCAGAGCAAATTCTAGTGCTCCCTTTTATTGAGAATTTCGTCCATAGTAAGCATTCACATTGTGGATTAAAATAATTACACAGAATTGTTTACAGTCATCTGAGCTGCTTAAATGTTCCTGGTGTTTGTTTTTAATTTCCTTGCTTATCTCAGTGACCCTTAGGCAGACATGTATATATAAGGTCTTAGACTAATCATTACCCAATACTGAAGTCAAAGTTTATTCCCACATCTCCCCTGTTTTAGTTTTTTGATGATCACGGATGCCTCGGTAGCTTTTCACCATCTGCAACAACAGTTCTCCTTCCGTAGGCTTCACCCGACACATTCCTAAAAGTCCAGGGAGACATTGGATACAACAGCATACACAAAGAGAAAGTATAAAAAGCAATATCACTCCAACAATTAGGTGATGAATCCATGAACCATCTGGCAACCAGGACCAATGTGCAGACCACACGTCCAGTCCCTCGTCCTCCGATTGTAATGGATTCTCACTCAGGGTTTGTTCCATATGTTGTATTGTAGCTGTAATGTTTGGAGAATAATCAGAGATATACATGCAACAATGTGTATGAATCACAGCGCAAACTCCCCTTTGTGCAACCAAAATAGTGTCCACCACATATCTGGTTTGCAGGACAAAGTCAAGGATTTTTCCTTGCTTTTCTTCAAGCAGCTTTAGCGTTTTAATAGTGTCTTTAAACATAGTAACTGTCCAGTTGTTTAAACGATGCAAATCTCTATAGTTCATCATGACTCCTAAAGGAGGAATAACTCCCCTTGATATCTGTGTCCAGTAGTCATGATTCAAAACAGAGTTTACTTCCGTTGTGGAACGCGCATTGCGGATATGAGCAGTCCCCAAAGATTTTAAAATGACATGAGATGGGATTACTTTCCCAAAGGTGCAGACTCCTTTCCATTGTGCTGGCATGCGATCATAGGCCATCCGTCCACACATAGATTTGCTCCCAGGAGATGGCCAACCGTACTTGGTTCAGCATAGATTAATCGTGCAAAAGATTCCATTAACATAGCCAAAAAAATGGGCGGTGGTGCGTATTTCCCATTTGCACATTTGGGCAGCTGGTTTTCTATCATGATGGGACAACATGTGGCAAATGGACACCCATTTTCATTGATCAAAGATATGATATCAAATTTAGAAATATTATGTACAAAGTAAGTGAGATTTTTAGTTTTCATGTCATCCGGATAAACCCGACTTCCATTGCCAATAATAATTGTTTTGTTACAAAATGGATATGTTCCCAAGTAAGTCATATTCTCTACTGTCTCATTGTGGGTCCAGCAGATACCCGCCACCTCTTGGATTCAGCTTCCAAGATGCAATGTATTTATGTTACTTTTAGTCCAACTGTTAGACCACATCCCTGAACAACCATAGCATTATCCCTTATACCAGTCACCTTCGGCCAGAGGTACTGCAACCATTGGAAGCCCTGATGTTTTGTGAGTTGGCATGTGCATACATATCCAACAATCAGTTTTATTATGGAGGTTTGCTAGCTTCCCCATGTCCTGGATCAACGTGTTTCTTTTCCATTCCCCCAAATCCATCCCCTTGCCCCTTTGGCTGATGATAAGGATGCACACAGCGAGCAGGAACCCAAACAACTGTCCCCTCATCTTCAACAGCAGCGTATCCTCGGCCCCAAGTTATCAGCGGGACAGGTCCTTTCCACGTTGGATCTGGTAGTCTCTTATACTGAACTTTCGGTCTTGGCGTACCTGCAGAAGGGGAGGAAGCAAAATGCCTACTGGCTGCCGTAGCAGCGGGAGATCCTGTCATGTTTAAAAAATTTAAAGTGTATAAGGTAATATTAAGAATGTTTTGTATGTAAGGCAAGCCATATCCATCCACTTCCGCCGTTTTTGTTTTTGTGTGAAGGAGTGCTTGTTTTAGCGTCTGATGAGCTCGTTCCACAATGGCCTGACCAGTGGAATTGTAGGGAATGCCAAATTTATGTATAATTGACCATCGATGACAAAATTCCGCAAAGGCGGTGCAAATGTAAGCAGGGCCATTGTCGGTTTTGATCTCCATTGGTGGCCCCACATGTGTGAAGGTACGGAGGCAATGGTTGACTACATGTTCTGTAGCCTCTCCTCATTGAGGTTTTGCCAAAATAAATCCTGAATAGGTATCAATGGTGACATGCAGATGGTGCCATGGTTTGAAGGGAGGGTGTTGTGTGACATCCATCTGCCATAGTTGACAAGCAGATGTCCCCCGAGGATTTACTCCTTGAGGAAGAGCAGTGGATTGAGCACTGCAACTAGGACATTGTTGAATAATAGCTGCAGCTTCTGCAGCAGTGAGACCAAATTGTTTACAAAGAGCTTTAGCATTTTGATGAAAATAGCTATGTGAGTCCTGTTAGGGATAACATTGTTTTCCCTAACTGGTTTAGGTAAAATAATAAATATGTAATCATAGTTTGTTAGTTAAAGTGTCTGCAACTTTAACTGTAGGACTGTAATTAAGGGAGTGGTTGTGAAAGCACTTTAAAAGAAGCAAGACGACAGCTTGCTCTCTCTCTGGCTTTGATGATCCCTAATTACTGCATGGACTCAAGACTGCGTTACTCGAACGGGAGAGAGACAAAGGACTGATTTGTAAGTGAACTGACATAGGATATTTCTACACGGACTTTGCTAACTGAATATCCTTGAATGGACTGACTAAATGATACATGACTATTGGACTGTTATTTTGACTATGCTATGAACTCATAATGGAATAAACTATATTTTTGATAGCACAAGCGTATCTGTTATTTTTACTGTATGTTAATAAACATGCAAACTTATATCTCACTCATTTATCTGTGTGCCTATCTGACTAATGCTGCACATTCTGTTTAGCTTGTCTCCTTAACCCTGGTTGGGGAACCCAGGCTTAACAAGTCCCATGGAGTAACAGGAGAAAGCGAGAGACAGGACATGGCCGAGGCCGCTGCATCAGCCACATCATTCCCTTCCTGCAACTCCCTGGGAAGTGGCTGGTGGCTGCGAATGTGTGCAATATGTAGAGAATGTGTGCGAGAATGAAGACAGCTTTGCAGAGCTAGAAACAAACTCATAAGATCAGCATCAACAGATGGAGAAAGATAAGCAAATTCAATGTTAAGTATCAATTGATAAACGTAAAGAGAATCCACAATAAGATTTAGTGGTTCTTGTGCAAATTCCTGTAAGGCCAAATTAGCAGCAGCTAATTCAGCCCTTTGTACTGATTGCTGAGGAGGGGTAATTTTTGTTTTCCATACCCCTTTCTGTCTCCATGCGCAAGCGCCATAGGTCTTACCACCGTCCGCATAAATGGTCACTCCCCCAACTGGCTGCTTAGCAATAACTGAATTAAAATTTACGGATACATTTCGAAGCAACTGGAAATGAGGGTCACTGGGGGTGTGGCAAGAAATCTTCCCTGGCCAATTTTCAAGAGCAATTTGCAATTCAATGGATTGACTATACCAAGTTTCCCACAGAGTGAGGGAGATAGGGAAAAATAACTGAACTAGATCTATGCCATATAAATGCATACTGCGATTTCGGCCTTTGATGATTAACTCACTATAAAGCATAGCCATAGTAGAAACTGTTTTTCGGGGAGTATTTTGCAAATGCAACCATTCAATGATATAAACCTGCGCTTCATGTCATTGAAATAAAGCTGCAGTAGGCAAGGCTAGAGTTTGTAAAATTGCCAAAGCAAACGGAGTATCAGGAATGCATTAATCATGTAATTTTTCCATTATCCAATAACAATTTTTGTGCGAAATTTTGACAGCAAATCTCTACCCCACAAGTTTATATGCAGGGGCAACACAAGAGGTTGAATCCTTGCAGTCTCACCAATTTCTCTATGCAATGCCTTCAACCAATGTACACTACTTCTTGCAAACTGCATACTACCCACTCCACGAACAGCCGGAGAGTCTTCAAGTGCCCATTCATTTGGCCATTCCTTTTGGCGTATCACAGAAACATCTGCTCCGGAATCCATAAGGCCAGAAAATGATTTTTCCTGAATTTCAATAGTCATTTTTGGTTGGTCTGTAGTCAAATTTTTTGTCAGTGCTAGCAATTCTGCAGCAACTGGAGAACTTGCCATTTCAGTGGACCCAAAACCACCAGTTTGTGGGATCCCAATTAAAGGATTTATAGGGATGTATGGAAGCTATAATAACTGGGCAATAGAGTCACCGACCATTAATGATGCAGGAGTATCAGTGTACAATTGTATCTTAATAACCCCTTTATAATCTTGATCAATAACTCCTGGAATAACAAAAAACCCTTTTTCTGATACAGAAGACATGGGAAGTACTAATCCCACTGTTTTTTCTGGCAGTGGCCCATGCAAATGAGTGTCCTCAATATACACTTGATTAGGAAAGGTCACATTAATTGAGTTCAACATTTTTAAACCCAAACCTGCACTCCCAGTAATTGCAGGCAATGCTTTTGTGACAGCCTTGGGAGCGGGGCTAGCTGCACGCCCCAAATTTAGTTTCCCGGATTTTGGTTCTGATCAGAGCGACATAGATTTGCCCAATGAAACCCTTTTTTGCATTTTGGACAGACTGATTTTGGACGGACGTCCTTAATTTTGTTTTTGTTAAATGCCATCCCACCCCACCCCAGGGGCACGGCACTGGGCTTTAAAATGGCCAGGCTTTCTACAATTAAAATAATTCCCTGTAGGTTTCATCCCTTTTTGCAATGCCATAGCCAAAGTCTCCATGTTGTAAGCCTGAGAATCCACCACTGCACATGCCTTTAACAGATCAGCCAGAGTAACCTCACCTCCAGCCACCAAAGGCTGTAAGATAAGCTTGCAGTCAGTGTTTGCATTTTCAACTGCCAATTTCAGCAAAAGTTCTTTTGCAGCTTCCTCATTAGAGATTTGCCTGATAATAGCCAATTGTAGCCTTTCCACAAAATCATTATAAGATTCAGATGCTGTTTGCTTAATTTGAGAAAAAGACCGTGCTGGGGTTCCCACATCCTGGATGCGGGACAACGCCCCAAGGACAGCTGCCATAACCACTGGAAATCCGTGATCAGGCAAATTAGCAGCTTGATCAGCAGTGGATTCAAACAAGCCTGCCCCATAGATTTGGTCTGGCGTATACAGCCCCCCCAAATTCCTTCCCCTTGTGACAGCTTCCCTTTGGTATTCTGAGTCAAAAACCACATACTGAGTAGAGCTCAATATCATTCTCATTAAATCTTTCCAGTCACTAGGAATCATGCGTGAGGTAGCCAAATTTGTCAGGAGCCCCTTTGTAAAAGGACTTTGAATACCATAATCTTTAACTGCTTTTTTAATTTCCCTAAGAACTGCTAAAGGAATCGGAACCCATTCAGTCTGCAGATTGCCTTGAGCATCCACTTGCCTATTGACTGGAAACAAATTCATCTGGGGAATCTCTTCAGGCTCTAATTTCCCCTCATTGAATGCCTGATGCATCGCTTGAACTTTTCCCATTTTTGGTTGGATTTTATCATCCACTGGAGTAGGCGCTGTTGGAAATGATAAAGCACACTCCAGTTTTGGGGTAGGCGGGTGCAATACAATTCCTTTATAAGGAGGAGGTTCTTCTAAAGTTTTCAAAAGAGGTTGTTGCTGGGTCTCTAAAGCAGCCATAACAACCTTCCAATATATCAAAATTTCAGCTGTTGCCCGTGGCTCTTCATGAAGGATAGTTCCAATTCTCCTCCATGTGTCTAACTTTAAAGAGCCTTTCTCTGGATACCAGGGACATTGCCGCCAGATCTCTTGCAGCAGCTCTCTTACATTATCTTTTGAAAGAACTATTTGCTCCCCCCCCCCGAGGGTTTAAAGATAAAGAAGTTTGTCCTGACTAACTTCAGCAGCTCACTAACATGCCGTTCCTGTGGCTGAGAGTTTCCCCCCCATGTTCCCTGAAAAAATCCTATTGTCCAGCAATAGTTAAGTATGTACTTTACCTATTCCAGGCGAGGAAACACGGAGGTCCAGACATGTACCACCTGCAGTGGATCACGTTGGGGTCACCACTTGTGGTGGTCTCCCATGGAAAGAATGAGACACAGGCTGGTGTACTCGGGATGGGAGTCCAGAGCAAATTCTAGTGCTTCCTTTTATTGAGAATTTCGTACATAGTAAGCATTCACATTGTGGATTAAAATAATTACACAGAATTGTTTACAGTTGTCTGAGCTGCTTAAATGTTCCTGGTGTTTGTTTTTAATTTCCTTGCTTTTCTCAGTGACCCATAGGCAGACATGTATGTATAAGGTCTTAGACTAATCATTACCCAATACTGATGTCAAAGTTTATTCCCACAATGCTGCAACAGATGGGATGTCTCAGACATCAAGGGGAACAAGGGGGAGAAATTAAACTCTTTTCGGTCACTTTTAATACGAATTTCCGGCAGAGGAAGAACTGCCTCGACTGCCCCCTTCCTAGCCAGCCAATCAGGAAATGGATCAGGAAAAGCTCTAAAACTGGCCAAAAGTCATGGAGAAGAGGCAGCCTGGGTCAGTCGTACATGGGAGACACAGAACGCTTTCTTGTAGATGTAGAATATGGAATATACAAAAGGTGGAATTAGATCATTTGCTGAATAGAAATCTTCCAGTTCGAGGTACCTGGAGGCAAAAGATGGATAGAAAGAGTCATTCGTAGTCTCCGGCCAACTTAGGACAGGAGGGGAGGAGGGAAATCTGCTGGGTGGAGAACATCTCATACACCTTTGCCCTTCCTTCAAGGGGTTTTTGAGAGGCTTCTTTAATCAGAACAGGGTCTCTGAGGGGACATAGACAGCCCCAAACCCCCCACTTTATTTTGCCTTTTGGGTGGTGGCCCCTCTTTTATACAATGCCCTCCCAAGAGTCCCTCAATTGGCACCCACAGTGGCATTATTTTGGCACCAGGTGAAGGTTTTTCTGTGGAAGGAAGGAAGGAAGGAAGGAAGGAAGGAAGGAAGGAAGGAAGGAAGGAAGGAAGGAAGGAAGGGTTGGAAGGAAAATCCTTCTGGATCTATTCCAAGCTGGTAGGAAGATGCTGGAAATAACACGGAGGCTGATTGGAAAGAGGGTCCATTTATTGATGAAGAACCACAAACAGCATGAGCTTCTGGGACAGCTGACCAAATGACTGAATTAGTGGTTGGATCTTTATAGTATCTGTAACTCTGAAGTTTGGGATTTGTGCAATATGGGATTTGTATTCTGAAAGGGTGCTGGGTGATTCTTATTGTGGCTGATGCTTTTTCCTGTTAAGATTTTTGGGTGATGGGCTGCTTGCTCTAACCCTATCACTCTGATTTGGTTAGCTGTCGAAATTGCTGTAAGGGGTTTCAAAATACCATGTCTTGAATGGACTTCTGCTGGCAGTATTTGTTTGCTTATGAATGGAACCATCTAGATAGCTGGCTTCCTCTTTAACTAAGTTTGTTATCTTAAGTGCCAGCAACTGCTGTGGTCTATTAAGAAAGACTGGGGGCTGCTTTCTGCCTCCAAGGACATGTTTCTTCATTTCTCCTTTGGGGAAACATAATATTCTCCCTCTATTAGTTCCCCAAAATATTTCATTTTGTGGGGTGGGGGGCTTAGGAAGGAAGGAAGGAAAGCACCACTAATATGACTGTGGTTACTGTACTACTACTAGTAAACAGCTTTGGGTTATACTTTAGAGACCTAATTTAAGAACATTCTCATCTAAATCTGTTTTTAATATTCCATATTTCTGTTTCATGGAAACCTTCAATCTGGGAACATTTAACATTTTATCATCTAGTGTATTAAAGGGAAGTACTGTATAGCAAATTCCATCACCTAATTTTTTAAAGCCTATATTCTAGCTAGTGAAATAACTGAACTCATTTCTCTATAACTGGCTGTAGCATCCTTTTTTTAGACTCATTCACACTCTGAATGAATGATTCTATTCCCAACTAAGTGTCCAAACTGGGCTGAAACGAAGATGATTTTTTTTAAATTAGAAAATCAATTAATCAAATCAATTAAATTAGCAAATCAATTAAGCAAATCAATTAATACATAAAAGCAATTAAATTCTGTTCAGTTGTGATCACCATTCAAAACTGTGTTTGAATTTAGCGTGGTGGTTTATTTTTATCTCCTCCTCTTTGTTTCCATTTAGCTCACAAAAATATTTGTCTAGCGTTCTTGGACCTGTAGATATCAATAAAAGAGATTTTAAATGGATATCACCAAGATTCAAACTCAACTCAGCGAGGTAGATTTTTTTTTTTTTTTTACTTCTACAACCCATTCAGTAATTTCTAAGTGGGCCTGATTACAGTTAATATAAATGGACTTAATTGAGCCGTTAAAAGAAGGAAAATCTGTCATAAATTAGAGAAATTAAAATTCGATATAATTTGTCTACAAGAAGTACACATTAAAAAACAATATGAACAACTGTTTGGTACAGCCAAAATTAGGGAAAATATTTATTTCTTTGACCCAATGTAAGAAAAGAGGAGTGGTTTTATATATTAAAGAGACCACTCCAGCAAAACTGATCTATATTGATGAAGATGGAAGAGTATTAATGGTGGAAATAATGGACAATAATATGAAAACACTCCTGATTGCAATTTATGCTCCAAATGATAAAAGAATTTTACAAAAAATTCAATATGAAAATAATTGAACTGGACTATGCCAATATAGTTGTGATGGGAGATTTTAATGGAATTGTAGACAATAAACTGGACTATACACCAACAACAACAAAGCAAAACAGAAAGACTCTCCCAAAATCCTTTTTTTAAATGGTTGATGAATTAAACTTAAAAGATACATGGAGAGAAAGAAATGCTAAAACTAAACAATACAATTTTTACTCAAATAGACATTTATCATGGTCCAGAATATATATGATATGGATGTCAACAGAATTAATATCTAATATTCAAGAAATAAATATTGAAACAAGTACTTGGGCAGATCACAATCCAATGACAATTAAATGGAAAGGACAAAAAAGTAGATCGAGATGGATAATAATACTATTTTAAAGGAAAAAGACTTTACACAGTGGATGGAGAAAGAATTGGCCTTTTTCTTTAGAGAAAATAAAAAAGATACATCAATTCAGAATCTATGGGATACAATGAAGGCATATGCTAGAGGCTTGATTATAGACTTTACAAGAAAAAGGAATATTAGGAAAAGAAAGTCACTAAGGTTTTAGAAGATGAGCATAAAAGACTCGAAAAAGAACTGCAGAAAACGCCACAGAAAAAGGACATTAACCTAAAAATGGATATAATTAAACAGAAAATGGGTCAAATAGAGAAAGAAGAATTAGCACAGAAAATTAGAGGTGCTAAACAGAACTATTTTGAAGATGCAAACAAACCAGGTAGATGGTTAGCATATAAATTAAGAAAAGAGAAAGAATCAAGGAAAATACTACACTTAATAGATGATCAAGGCCAAGTTTGCCATGGCAACAAAGAAAAGAAGGAAATTATTCGAGATTTTTATGGGAAATTATATAAGCAAGAGAATATCGATGAGGAAAGAGTTAAGCCGTATTTACAGAATGCTAATCTACCCGAGAAGGCGGAGCTTCGTTTCGGCGATACAGCTGCGATCTCAGGGCTCTGAGATCACAGCCGATATTTTCGCCCCTGGTCGGTCCCAAAGGACCTAAACCATCCCATAGAGACGGTGATCGTGAAGGGCATAGTCCCAGGATCCCAGGGATATCGCAAAATCTCTGGTTTGATCCGGGAGAAGCCCTTTTGCTTGCGGCGGAGAGGCAGCCTCCATAGCTGCTGAAGTTGGGACAGCTCCGGAAAGAAAGTGGCTGGAAGTGAAAGTGTGTCGGCTGGGTGAGAAACTTCTTTTTTGTTGTAAATTCGCTGAGATTTGAAAGGGCACCCTGAATAGAGAAGAAACCTGTGAGATTTTTTTTGACAAAAACTGTATGAGCGGCGTTTCTTTAAAGTGATGTCAAATTGAGGCTTGGATTTTTTTTCTTTTTCTTACTTTTTGGGGGGGGACTTTGGTGTGACTTTGGAGGTAACCGGATTGAATTTTCTCTGACATATATTTTTATGCTCCTTTTGATTTTTTAATTTTCTTTCAGGATAGAGGCTCTCTGGCTATTTTTTTCTTTTTGTATAAATTATCCTTTTTTTCTGGCTGGGGGGGGAAGAGCATAAAGAAACTTTGTAACACTGCCAACTAGAGGCTTGAAAATATTTTATTTGAACTGGAGAGAACTGTAAGAAGACTCCTTCTCAACGAGATTTTAATGTGATAAGATAGAGGGAGAGCACAGCAAAATATTATTACAGGTGTCCTCCTGGACTCTTATCAATATTTCAACACTTGAGGCTTGGCTTTGAAGCTGGTGGAGAAGAGAGTCATAATAAGAGCCTTGAACAATTAAATAAAATGCAGTGTGCTTTCTTATATATATATATATATATATTTACTTGTGATACCCCTACTCACCAGCCTCTTTGTAAATTCCAATTTTAGTAATATTCTTATTTTTGCTTTTTATTTCAAAGGGAAAGCCTCAGAGCTTTTTCTTTATTTTTCTTTTTTTCTCCTTATTTTTACTGGGATCCTTTTGCTTTTTCTATCCATGTTTTTGGACCACTCTGTTTTTTCTTTTTGATTATTGAGACTTCTCAACTGGATTAAGGTGTGAAGAACCTGAAGGAATTTCTTCTTTTCTTTTTTATTTTGGTTCTTTTTTTTCTCCTTTTTCTTCTTTGGTTTTGGGCCTTTTACTATTGGATTTTTCCATTTTGGATTATAATTGGCTATTCTACCAGTTGGATTAAAAGTTAAAAAGAATTTGAAGCTTTGGAAGCATTAAAATGAGCAGGAAACCAATATCATCTGGCGTTTCTACTTCTACCTCTGCCTCCCCAACAGCTGGAGGATAACGTTTAATTCAGACAATGTTGAAGCAAGATAAAGAACAAGAAAAAGTAACTTTACAGATGATTATGCAAGGAATCCAAAATCTCAAGACAAAATCAGACACCATTGAACAAAGAATAGAGAACATTGAACAAAGAACAGAGAAGACTGATGAAAAAGTGGAAAAATATTAAACAAATGATGGTGAAGTATGAGGAGAGATTCCAAAAAATTGAGGAAGAAGGTAAACAAAGAGAGAAGATTGGAAATATTGACAGTAGGTTAACAGTGGTTGAACAAGATAAAAGTGGGATGTTGAGGTGGGAGATGGAAAGGTCAGAATTTTATCTCAGATTTCAAAATATAGAAGAAGAAAAAGGACAAAATTTGGCTGCGATGACAGAAATTTTGGCGGATGCTTTGGAAATTACAGAGGAAAAGATGATGGATGGAGTAGATGAGGTATATCGAGTTTATACAAGATATGCGATGAGAAATAAATTACCAAAGGAAGTCCATATTAGATTTACCAAAAAATCTATTAAAACACAAATACTACAAGTGGTAAGAGAGAAGACATTGAAATACAAAGGCAAAGAGATTGTGGTTTTAAAACAAATACCCAGAAGAGTGAGAGAGATGAGAAGAGAATATCGATTTCTAACCAAAATGCTACTGGAAAACGAAGTGAATTATAGATGGCTGATTCCAGAAGGATTAATGTTTACGTGGCAAGAGCAGAGACATAGAATTGACTCAATTGAGAAAGCAGAACTTTTCCATGCAGAATTTTTTGGAAGAAGAGAAGAGGAGGCAGAGAAAGAGGTCTCATTAATTGAGTTTCAAGAGGAACAACTGGAGACTGAAAAAGAGAAAGGTGCAGTAGGTGGACAGGTGGATAGTAAAGAACAGCGTGAAGTGAGATCCAGGAGAGCTGTTAGACCTAAATATAAAGCATAATCATGGAAGAAAAAAAACTGATTACAATGAATATAAATGGACTCAATTCAGCTGTTAAAAGAAGGAAAACCTTTCATAAATTAGAGAAATTAAAATAGAATATTTAGAATGTTAGACAGTAAGGAATATCTTTATTTTTTCTCTTGTCTTTGTTATTTGACACTATATTTATAAAGTGTTTTTAGGATTGATTTGGTATGATTATATGATTTGTTACAGAATAAAGTATTGTTATCTCATAAAGCATGAATGATTAAAAGTATAGTCAAAAGTTTTTTGTTTTGTTTTTTAATAGCGATATTAGGATATATAAGTTTGGATATGAGTTGTTATGTAACATAATTGTAATTGAGACTACAAAATGAATGCACAAAACTGATGAACCAACCGACACGCTGGATGTACATATGAGAGTTGATGTTTTAATGTTTTGTTTGTCTTGTTTGTTTGTAGAAAATCAATAAAATTCTTTTCAAAAAAAAAAAAAGAATGCTAATCTACCTAAGATACCTAAAGAGACTGAAAAAATGTTAGAAAGCAATATAACTATGATGGAGTTAACTGAAGCACTTAAAAAGCAAAATAATGGAAAGGCACCAGGCCCAGATGGACTTCCGGTAGAATTTTATAAAACACTACAAGAATCGTTGAACCTTCCATTGCTAGAAGTTATGAATGAAATTATGTTAAAGAAGAAGACACCCAAATCATGGTCAGAAGCTTATATCACACTTATTCCAAAAGAAGAGGCTGATCCGTTGCAAATGAAGAACTATAGACCTATTTCTCTACTAAATGCAGACTATAAAATTTTTGCTTCAATTTTGGCAGAAAGACTTAAAAAATACTTAAATAAAGTTAAAACTTTTGCAAGATGCTAGAATTAGAGGAGGATTTGGTTTGCCTAATTGGGAGTTGTATTATCAAGCTACAAACTTGATGTGGGTCAAGGAATGGATAACATTAAGAAATACCAGATTGTTGACATTAGGACATGATCTGTTGTTGGGGTGGCATGCTTTTTTATGGTACAAGGGAACTAAAATACAGGGGTATTTCAGAAGACATTATATACGGGAGTCTCTGTGATTAAACTGGGAGAAGATTAAAAGACAATGTTATTTGAAAATTCCAGTCTGGCTATCGAATATTGAAGCATTTTCTTATCCTATAATATACAAAAAGGAGCAAACAGTTAGATATGGTGAAATATTGAATGAAAAGGGTGAACTTAAATCTATACAAAAACTAGAGGAACAAGGTATAAAGATGAATTGGTTTTCATATGCGCAAATACATTCAAGGTATGATAAAGATTCTAAAACAGAAGGTTTCTATGATAAATTGATTTAGATAAGATTTTGACAGGTACTGATGAAAAGGTGATTAAAAAATTGTATGGATATTTATTAGAAATTAAATTAGAAGAAGAACAAGTTAAAGAAACTATGATTGCTTGGGGGAAGAATTTTGGATATGGGATTGACCTAGAGAAATGGCAAAAATTGTGGTCTCAAAATTATAAAATGACAATGTCAACAGCATATAAAGAAAATTTGTATAAGATGTTTTACAGGTAGCATTTTTCCCCAACATGAATAGCAAGAATGTTCAAGAATAAATCTGAAAAAAGTTGGAAATGTCATCAGACACCTGGCTCATATTACCATATGTGGTGGACTTGTGTGGATGCTAAAAAATACTGAACTAAAATCCACACGTGGTTGGAAAAAATGACAAAAAAGCATATAGACTTGAAACCAGAGATATTTTTCTTGGGAATTTTACCTGAAATATATAGTAAAGACTTGAAATACCTGATTGTAAATGTATTAACAGCGGCTAGGATTGTATTTGCTAAAAACTGGAAAAATGAGAAAATACCATCACAGGAGGAAATCATGAAGAAAATTTTGGAATGTGCTGAAATGAGTAGATTAACATTTGAAATCAGAGAACAAGATGATAAACAATTTTATAAAATTTGGGATCTATTCTATCAATGGTTAGACAATAAAATATAGCAATGAAATATGTAGACTTTTAGAAAATACTAAATATATAAAGATGTATTTTTTCTTGTTATATCTACAAAATGATTTTAGTTTAGATTTGGGATGATAGTATGAACTGTCATAAAACAAATTAAGTAAAACATGATTATTTCGTAAAGCATCAATGAATAAAAGTATAGTCAAATGATTGATTAATAATGATATTAATGTATTTAATATTTGATTCAAAATACGAGATCATATACAATGTAATTGTAATTGAAGACTACGAAATGGAAACACAAAGCAATTTGTAAACCAACCGGCATACTGTGTGTATATATATATGGAAGATGGCTTGATGCTTTTATGTTTTGTTTGTTTATGTTTGTTTTAAAAACCAATAAAAATTAAAAAAAAGACAACATGAATAATGTAGGAAATGGTCCTTATACAAGTAATTAGGGAGAAAACAGTCATATGTTTCCATGTACGCATGGAGCAATTTTAGTTGTATTTAGGAGTCTGACAGCCCATGGATAAAAGCTGCTTTTAAACCTGTTTGTCCGGCTGGCTCTGCTTCTGCCTTCTGCCTTCTGGTAAAAGTGAGAGAAGACAATAACCAGGATGAGAATCGTTCCTCAGTATTTCCCTTACTCTGCTGAAACAGCGAGACCTGGCGATGTCTTCCAGTGGTTTCTTGGGCCCAATTAATCATTCTCTGAAGTGCCTTCTGGTCCGCCGCTGTTTGTAACATACTGTTATGCAACATGTGAGGACACTTTCTATTTTAGACCGATAGAAAGAGGTCATCAGCCATTTTTCCACCTGATTTTTTCCAAAGACTCTAAGGAAATGGAGTCCCAGTTGAGCCTTCCTAACCACCAGGGAGGTGTTGTTTTTCCAGGTGAGGTCTTGACTAATAAGCACTCCCAAGAATTTGAAAGAGGAAACCCTCCTCACACAGTAGTTTGGAGAACCAGAAAATCCCACCTCTGACTGGCCCCGCCCCCATCTATTCTCTGCCTCCCGAGCCCCAGCTGATCGGCTGGGTCTTCTTTGGTTGCCCTGCACAGGAGAACGGAGCTGGAAAGCAGGTTTTAGTGGGGGGGGGGAAATGGGGATTTTGCAGTATCCTTCCCCTGCCATGCCCACAGAACTGGTAGTAAAAAAAATTGAATCCCACGACTGATATACACATTAAAAGTGCCCTATGACAAATTTTCATACTTATGACCAGGGGTGGGCTTCAAAAATTTTAGCAAGGGGTTCTCTGCCCCAGGGGTCGCCAATCGTTTGGACCTCAAGGGACCACCAAACTCATAATTTTAAATCCCGTGGACCACTAATATGAATTTTGACAGACGGTGGCTTGCTGACGTTGGTGGGAACGTCGGTCCCATATTCCAGAACTGCCGTAGTCACAAGACTGGTGCTTTGGTCATCCCAGAGCAGCTGCTCCTCCACCCGGGTGCACCGGCCTGCCATGGACTGGAGGAGCTGCTCCAGGATGACCAAAGGGCCAGTCCTGTGACTACTCCAGCTCTGGAATATGGGACTGACTTTTTCCACCAAGGTCAGCAATCCACCCCGGGTGGATTTCCTTGCCCCGCTGTTGGTCTTTACTTCCAGTTCCAGCTCATGTGGCTCTACTCAAGGTAAGGTTTGCGCTCGGTCGAAGGGTGGGGGCCAGTGGGTGGGCAGGTCATGTGGGTGGCACAGCCTTGTGTTCCAGAGCAGCCTGGATTGCTTTTGGGGGGAGTAGTTGTGGGGGGGGAACATTTTTCTTCAGACCACCAGAATTTTCTCCTGGCTCACCAGTTGGCGACCACCGCTCTGCCAGGTTGCTGGGTGGGTGTGGCCATGGTGGGTGTGGCCTAGTCAGCCTCCTGCACCACAGTTGGTGGGGGGTATTTGTGCTCCCCGGGCTCTGGAGGCTCCCTGGAATCTGGAAATGGGCCCATTTCTGGCCTTCCCGAACTTCCGGGAGGCCCCTTTTTCACCCTCCTGGAGCCTCTGCGCACAGCTTGCACTTACCTGGCATCCAAAACGGGCTGCATGGGGACTCCTGGGAGGGGCAGGGTGGGCGGGGCCAGCCAGGAACGGGATTTGAGGGTTCTCTGAACTCTGCAGAATCCTAGCGAGGGGCCCTCCCAAGCCCCCGTGAGCCCCCAGCAGCCCCCCCTACTTATGGCCATGGCAGCATCCCCATGATTACATGATCAACATTCCAATGTTTGGCCATTGCTTCTTATTTATGACGGTTGCCGTGTCCCCTTTTGTGACCTCCTGACAAGCAAAGTCAATGGTGAAGCCAGATTCACTTAGCAACCATGTGACTAGCTTAACAACTGCAGTGATTCACTGAACAACAGGGGCAAGAAAGGTTGTAAAATGGGTCAAACTCACTTAACAACTGTCTCATTCAACCACAGAAATTGGGGGCTCAATTGCGGTTGTAGGCTGAGGACCACCTATATTAGGTATGTTTGGATTCCTCACTTGCTCCTTTGGCAACAGCAGTTTGTCAGACTTCAGTTGTTACACTGAAGAAAACACTGATATTTTTTTCACACACCGCAAAACTAAAAACATCACTCTAAAATAGAAATAAAATATCATATTGGCAGAACATAAGGAAAAAATAAAGGCAGAAATTAAAATCCACCAAGCACCTATAAAATTAGATCAGTCTTACAATCAATAATCTGATTGTTGTAGATAACTGAGTGAGTGAAGTATAAAAAGACAGAAGTAGCAGTAGGATTTTTTAAAAAAACACCCCTGTAAGGCTGTAAAGCTTATATTGAGTCTAATAGCTGCTAAAGCCCTGCTAGGGTTTGTTGGGATGATGGCAATTATATGCATATTTAAAAGAAAAGAGAAAAAAAAAAAAACAGGGGAGGAAAGAAAAAAAGAGGGAAAAATTACAGAATACACTGAGTTAATGGGAACTTCCACAATCATTGATGGCAACTAAACATTAAACAAACAAGCCTGATACCTAAATGAGAGAGTTATGATGGACATCTAAAACCATGATTTATGGGTTTAGCTGTAAGATAAGGTATTTTTTAATATTCTTACACCTGAAGACATGATGCTAAAGCCCATAAAGTTTCTAAGACATCTTTTTTTTTAATTTAGAGACATTTAAATGATGGTCAGGTTATTTCTCTCCAGATCAATTGATTGATCCACTCCTTCAATTTACAAGGCCACCTAACCTGTTAGGGGAGTGTCATGCAGGTGCCTTTATACAAAGTGAAAAAGGGCAGGAGGGGCTCTCCAACCAAGGAAGCGTCTGAGAATGTATGGAGCAGAGCTGCGGTCCTGGCATCAAAGAAGCTCACTTGTCCCCCTTCACAGTTGAGAGAGATGCGGATTCTCGTGGGCCTCTCAGACAGGACCAGGTCAAAGCTTTCTGACAGAGAGATGGCCGTGTAGACTCCTTTCCATCCCACAATCTGCCACTTCCTGGTCTTCGCATGAACATATTTAAAGTTCACTGGCTTGCTGGTAACCCCTACACTCCACACGCCTGTATCACCTATAATAACATCCCAGAAATGTCGCCCTGATGAGAACGTCTGACAGCCAAGGACAGAAGATTTATACCCCCATCCCTTAAGTCCTGTGACACTTTTTCGATCTTCGGAGATCTTAAGGAAGTCAGGATCAGCTGTGTCTAGATCCAGAGTTACATTCACTGTAAGGGGGAAGGAAGGAAGGAAGAAAAAAAGAGCTTCAGCTGCAGGCCTGGTGTGTGAAAAGAACAGAACAGAACAACAGCTTTATTTGGCCAAGTGTGTATCAGTCACACAAGAAATTTGTCTCTGCTGTATAAGCTCATATTGTACGTATTAATGGAAAAGAATAGTTCACAGATCATACAATCATTAAGGTTTCCTGGTATCTAAGGTAATATTAAGGTATTTAATCCTATATTTTTCTTTTTTGTTAATCTGTGTTTCTCTTAAGGTTACTGGCATCACAGCTTAAAATAGCAAGCAGTTGCAATTCCTATAATTCATATTTACCTTCCTGTAGTTGAAGTCCACTTTCCAGAGTATCTGGGGAAGAAAAGGGAGATATTTAATACCTCATCAGAGACAGAGGGAGGGAGGGAGAGAGAGGCAGAGAGAGAGGGAGGGGCAGAATCCAAGGGAAAATCCAAGAAACCTCAGCCAAGCCACCAGTCCCTTTTCTGTGACAAGTAGAACCTGTTGAAAAGAAGGACACGTTTAATTACCCCTCTGGGGAATGTAACCCAGAAAGGGGGTGGGAGTGGGGACAGGATTTTCTCAATAGACTCAGAAAGAAAAGAAAAAGTGAGTTGAGAAGCAAGTCAAGAAAAGTTGACTGTGAAACAACAAAGCAAATTTCAAGGGCTCCTTGAGCAAAAGTCACAGCAAAGGAAACTGTTCTGTACGCTCATTTGCATTCTTGAAACCCCGCACTTTGATTGGCCAAAGAGTGGGGCGATCTGATTGGTTTAGCAAGCCGCGCTGATTGGCCCGCTTAGAATCTCATGCGATTGGTGGAAACGAATCGCGGGAGATTTAAAGCGGTGCCATTGGCCACGGCCGCCGCGGCTTGAGAATAAAAAGCCGCTGTTTTTCCATTGGAACCAGATCGGGTCCGGGGACTAAATAAAGACTGAAACCCTAGTCACCGCCTCCTGGTCTCCTTGCCGATGGACATGACACTGGCGACGAAGGTGGGATCCCGAGTCTGAACCCCATCGAGCACGTGTCCGACGGAAGCAAGACGGACGAGATGGCCAGCATCTCTCCGCCCACGCCCTTTAATTCCGCTAGCGAGGACTGGGAATCCTACATGAGCAGATTCCGCATGTTCCTTGAATGCAGCGACATGAAGGACGCCACCGGGCCGAAAAAACGAGCCGTCTTCCTGACACACTGCGGGCCCGCAGTGTTCAAGATGGCAAAAGCCCTAGCAAAACCCGCTGACGTCACAGGGATGGACTGGGCCGACCTCGAACCTTTGCTCCAAAAACACTACGCCCCCGCCGTGCCCACCCTCATCAGGCGGCACGAGTTCTACCGGCGCGACCAGAGACCGGGCGAAAGCCTCAGCGACTTTGTTGCAGAGCTGCGGAACCTAGGAGGCAAATGTGGAGCCCCGCCTACTTACGGGACTACGTTACGTAGGACCAAACCAAGAGGGGAGGGGTGTTCTGTACGCTCATTTGCATTCTTGAAACCCCTCGCTATGATTGGCCAAAGCGCGGGGCGATCTGATTGGTTTAGCAAGCCGCGCTGATTGGCCCGCTGAGAATCTCCCGCGATTGGTGGAAACAAATCGCTGGAGATTCAAAGCGCTGCCATTGGCCGCGGCGGCTTGAGAATAAAAAGCCGCTGTTTTTCCCTCGGAGCCAGATCGGTTCCGGGGACTAAATAAAGAGCTGAAACTCTAGTCACCACCTCCTGGTCTCCTTGCCGACGGACACGACAGAAATGCCAGAGGAAGAAAGAAAAGGAGACTCAGCCCAGAAAAGGCAGCCAAGGGAACGGCCCAAGCAAGGAGAGAAACCCTTCTGGCTGTAGGAAGAAAGGACAATGGGTGCAAACTAGAAAGAGCAGTGAAAAGTTGGGGTTAGAAAAAGGCTGAATGAGAGAAAGGAAAGAAATGCAGCTAAGGAGAAGATCATCTTGCTTTGAATAGTTGTAGGCAAAATTCTAATAGACTAAAGCTGCCTAAAGTTGAGTCTGTATAGCCTCAAGGATCCCTTCTGTTGTCCTCTCTGCCACCAAACCAGAAGTCTTCCAGTCCTCCCAACGAGTGTCAGAGAAGCAAAAGGGGGGAGAGTGGGGGGGAATTTCCCAATTCAGAAACCCCTTGAACCTTCCGTTAAAAAGAATTATATCAGGTGCCCAATTGCACGGCCTTAAGAAACTGACCCTGGAAGAGGGGTTTCCGTGGAACTGGAGTTTGTAATCCAGTCCGCAGTTTGTTTGTTTTTAAACTGCTTTTCTCATTCCTGTGCCCTCCATATTTCTTCTGTGACAGAGTGTCTCCCTGCACCTCATATTTGGACTCTGCTCTCTTTGGCCACCTCCTTCTTTGAAAAACGCTTTCCTGACCAATTCTTTTTCTTCTGATTGCTGCCTGTGTTCCCAACTACAACCGTCATAAATATGAACCCGTCATCAAGCACCCAAAAGTAAATCTCATGATTGTGGGAATGATACAATGGTCATAACTGTGAAAAATCACAGTCATAAGTCACTTTTTCAGTGCCATTCTAACTGTGAACAGTCACTAAGCGAACTGTTGTAAGTTGAGAATTGCTTGTAAATGGTCAACTATGACTAGCTAATGGTTCCCATTTTGAGCACATCTGTAATGGGAGCAACCAGAAAGCTCCTCTTCCCCTCCTGGTGCCAAGACACAAGGCCTTTCCCCAGAGAAATAAGGATCTCTCTTCCACTCATCCTGAAATTGATCCCTCTTTGATCCCCCTGACAGTGATCCAGAATCTCAATTGGATGCTCCAAATGTCATCCAGTAAAACCCCAGCGGCTATTTTTTTACCTCTCAATTTTTTCATGGCATTTTTCAGAAGCGGAATTACATCACTGCAATCCCAGATTGTCCACTTCGGCTCTACAAGTAAATCCACCGGATTCTCATATGTTTCCTTAGCCTGGAATCTGGCAAGACAAAAGAACAGAATAAAAGAGTTGGAAGGTCATCTAGTCCAACCCCCCGAACTGCCCAAGCAGGAGACTCGACACCGTTTCTGACAGATGGCAGTCCAGCCTCTTCTTGGAAGCTTCTCCTGATGAAGCCCCCACAACGTCTGAAGGCAAAGCTGTTTCATTGGTTCATTCTCCAGAAATCAGAAAATTTCTCCTTATTTCTAGGTTGAACCTCTCTTTGATCAGTTTCCATCCATTACTCCTTGTCTGGCCTACAGGTGCTTTAGAACAGTGGTCCCCAACCTTTTTTGTTCCAGGGACCAGTTTCACGCAGAAACACTTTTTCAAGAGGGGGGAGGGGAAACACTTTTTCAAGGGGGGGGGAGTAGTCCGAGTTTGGTGGTTTGCTTGCAGACGTTTCATTACCTGACTAGGTAATGTGGTGTCCCTGACTAACTGCAGTCTTCAATCTGGTCCGCATTCCTGGTGGGAGCACCGACTGTTCCCATTGGTTGATGCTGATGTTGTTACCTAGTCGGGTAATAAAACATCTGCCAGTAAACCACCAAGTTCAGGGAACGCCAAGGCCTCCTCATTGCAACCCTGAGCAACAGATATTCTCTTCTATTGGGACATTTAAAATGGAGGGTTTCAGCTGCAGATTCAGGAACTGCGCCTGGCTGAGGAGCGCCTTCAAAACTGAGCGCTGGGCGGTGGCGGCCCACGGCTGTCTCGGCGGCTCAGGACAAGTCCCTGCAGGACGGCTGAGAAGCCCCGCCTCTCGGCCCTGCCTTCCTCAGCCTCATCCCTCAGGTGTCTGCCTCGTTCCTCTCTCAGTCGCTCTCTCGCTCCTCCACCAGCCCAGGAAGAAACTGCTTCAAAGAAGCCGGCAGGTGGGCTTTTCCTGTCAGCGCAGCTCCTCCGAAGCGCCCATTCGCCCCCACCCCACCGCCCGCGGTTCAATCCAGTGCTCCGTTCTGCCTGCCTGCCTTCGTTTCTGGTGGTTTCGAAGCAGCTTCGGCTGAGAAAAAGAGGCGAATAGTTATTATTCTCAGCCGAAGCTGCTCTGAAACAACCAGAAACGAAGGCAGGCAGGCAGGCAGGCAGAACGGAGCAATGGATTGAACTGCAGGCGGCGGGGTGGGGGTGAACGGGCACTTCAGAGAAGCTGCGCCGACAGGAAAAGCCACCCTGCCGGCTTCTTTGAAGCAGTTTCTTCCTGGACTGGTGGAGGAGCGAGAGAGCGACTGAGAGAGGAACGAGGCGGGAAGAAACCGAAGCCACTGAGCCAGAGAGTAGGACAGGCTTTGGTTGCTTCCTCCCTCCCCTTTTTTCATTTGTGTCCTTGATCCCTGATCCCAGCAGCATTCACCGAAGGCGAAGAAAGCTGCCATTTTTATTTTATTTTTTATTTTTATTTTCTTTGCGGCCCGGTACAAAATGATCCACGGACTGGTACCGGTCATTTCTCTGGCCAGCTATTCAAATATGGGCACCATGGTGACCCAGTGGATCCTGATCCAGAACTGCATTCATCCACCTTCATCAAGTTGAACAAGAGATCTAGTGGAGGCCACTAAGTTTCAGTTTTGGGCTCCCTATTCTTGAAAATTCTTGTGGATCTCTTGGCCAAAACAATGGATTGTATCTTACCAAATGACCGATGACTAATAGGGGTGACAGAGGTAATTAGACGATGGATTTAACATTCAAACTGATCTTGATGGATTTTAGTTCTGCATTTAACACAATTCTTCCACATAGATTAGTGTCTACACTTAAGGACCTTGGGCTTTTTCATTCAATCTACCTTTGGATTATGGATTTCCTATCTGGCTGCTCTCAGATTAGGTAATCACACCTCCTCGGCCCTTATTCTTAATACTGGTACACCACAGGGTTGTGTGTTGAGTCCCTTACTCTATACTCTTTATGTACATGACTGTATTCCCATTCACGCCACTAATACTAAATTTGCAGATAATACAACCATGGTGGGACTGATCTCCGTGTGTGTGTGTGTGTGTGTGTGTGTGTGTGTGTGTGTGTGTGTGTGTCTGCCTATCAAGATGAGATGGACCAGTTGCTTTCATGGTGTGGAGACAATAATTTGGTCCTTAACACCAATAAGACCAAGGAGCTTATAGTGGAATATATCAGACATCCAGGCCTTGGTTTTCATTGGAGACCAAATGGAGCAAGTGGCCAGTTTTAAGTTTCTGGGTGTTACCCTAAAAAAGGACTTGACCTGGGGTGCTCACACTGCAGTACTGGTCAAAAGGGCCCAGAGATTATTCTACCCGAGACTTCTTAGGAAACAATTACTGAATGAAAAATTCCTAGTGACCTTCTGCCGCTGCACTATAGAGAGTATTTTAACTTACTGCACCTGTGTATGCTTTGCTAATTACACAGTGGCAGATAGGACAGTGCTCCAGAGAATTAACATCATGCCCAGAGGATCATTGGTTGCCCTCTCCCCTCTTTGGAAGAGCTTTATAGCTCCCACTGCCTTAAGAAAGTTCAAAACATTCTCAAAGATTCATCTCATCCTGGGCAACCTTTTTTTTTTTTTTGAACTATTGCCATTTGGCAGACAGTACAGGATAATAAAAACAAGGGCAAATAGGCTGAAAATCAGCTTCTATCCCAAAACAGTAACTATGTTGAATTCTATAACGCAATACTAATGCAGCATCAAGGGTTTTCAATTCAATTGTGTAGAATGTGAAGGATGTCTGTTTTTTGTGTTATTATTATTGCATAGTCAGCCAGATGTTCGGACTGGATTTGACATTTTTGTCTACCTATCGAGTCCTTACCAATGACCTGGGATGGGAAAATCTGGATGTTTGATGGTGCTACAGATATCGCTGCAGGATCGAAGCTGTTCAAAGTAAAGCTGCCTTCTGCAATTGACTGATGGCAAATTTGTCAATGCCAATGGTGTTCAAATGGTGCTCCAGTTCTTTTGGGACTACCCTGGCTTGCCTTTGCCATAGTTGTTCTATTTCTATTTCTTTTATTATTATTATTGATAGTTTTCTTATGTATGATGTACACTGAAGATGGCATTTCATTTCATTGTATGAGGTTCAATGACAATAAACTTAAACTTAAAAGTAATGCAATGAAATCGCAGTTAACATCTGTCACAGTGTCCCTGTATCACAATTCGGGTGCTTGCCAACCGGCATGTATTTATGATAGTTGCATTACTTGGAACAGCTTACATCCTACAATGATACCTTTAAAACCATCAAACATCTGTCTCTTCTTGGGAAGGATTCAGTAGGTGGATAAAAATGCCAAATTCAATCTAAACATCTGGCTGATTGTGAAACCAACCATAATACTTGATCGTATCAAACATTTCTAATTATATTGTGTTGAAGTTATCTGAGGAAATGTCTAAAAAGCCCTGAAATACAGTATGTTCTCTTTACATTAAAATACCGCTAAATACAGCCAGAACTTTCCAAAATAGGAAAACTGCTGGAGGATCTGCAAATCTCTGAGACTGTAAAGAAAAGGGTGGATTCACTTACTTCTTCAGGATGCTTCCAATGTCCTAAAAAACAAAGAGACGAAGCATTGAAAGGAGCCTCTTCTAGGCTGAAAATTGCAGACACTAACAGACATATAAAGTACCTCCATTTTTTTAATGAAAAAACTCCCATTTCTCTTTTTTTCTCCAGCTGTTCAACCTTTTAGAGGTATTGTTTTTACTTTTTCCCACGTCATTATAGTTATGCTTTTAAAGTTGTAGCAACGTTTCGCAGAATCTCATCTGCCATCATCAGGCTTCTGTATTGTGTTCGTCTGTGAGTCAGACTTCTACAGTTGTTTCAGTTTTAAATTTGGAGCTAGCCTACTGCTGTGGCAGAATGGTTTTTTCTTCATCCTGATTGGTTGGGAGTCTTGGTCTGTGTTTATTGGTCTTGGAGTTTGCTGTGTTCTGCTTGATTGGTGTTTCTAATATCTTCTGGCCGGTTTGGTGGCTTTTTTGTGTCTTGATTGGCTGGCAACATTGTGTTCCTGTATTGGAGGCTTTTAGTGCAGCTTGGCTCTGAGTAAATGGACAGCTATCATTTGTTAGGAAGCTAGGTTTCATCTGGGTTCCTGGTTGAGTTATGTTTGAGCTGGAGGTATCAGGGGGGATCTGTTTGTGCCCAGGTGTTTGCCTGGCTAGTGGTGTGGAGATTTTATAGTTTGTGAGTGCAGGTTTCCAAATAATTGACAGTCTGGTGGAATCATCTCTTCTATTCATGCTTTCAGGTCTTTTTTCAGTCTCTATAGCTTGTCTGATAATTCTTTGGCTGGGGTTTTCTATAGTGGCTAAGGTTTTGGTGCTATTGAAGTTGATGCTATTATCTGTGGCTTTCATGTGTTGGACAAGTGAGGAAGTGTGTTCCAGCTTTTTTACTGCATTTTTGTGTTCATTCAGTTGGGTACTTATTCTTCTATTGATCTGTCCAATGTATGTGGCCGGGCATGATGCACAGGGGACTTCATATATGCCTTGGTTTTCCAGGTCAATTTTATCTTTGGGGTTTCTAAGGATGGCTGCTATTTTTCTGTCTGTTTGGAAGGCAGTCTTGATGTGATGCCTGTGTAGTATCTTACTGATTTTGTCTGTAGTACCTCTTATGTAGGGCAGGACAGCTGTTCTATAGGTCTGTTCATCTTCTAGGTCTCCATTATGTCTCAGTGTGTTTTTGTGGATCAAGCCGGTGATTTTGCAAAACTATAATGATGTGGGAAAATACCCGAACAAAGCTGAATATACATACATACATACATATATAACATCCCCTGCATTATGCTTCCCGAATCAAGGCACTTTGGAAAATCCAAGTGGTTATAATATTTCTTAGAAGATCATCGGTGTTGGGGTTCTCCTTGGCTGAAGATTAAGGGGAGGGGGAGACCCTACAAAGAAAGCCCACCACCCCATCCCCTAATAGGGGGCAGGAACCTCAAATTGTGAGGAATATAGAGAGTCAGTGACCAGCACTTTGAATTCTTGCTTTTCGCATGGCCTGCTTTTTCTGTATTACATTATGTATCCCTAATTTAAGCCATTTAGTCCTTGATGAAATACTGTAGTTCATTTAGTGACTGTTCCTTTCCATAGAAAGAGTCCAAAAGATTACTAAATGAGGAGTTAAAAAAAGATTTTGAACCTTGTCAAGTGCAGCTAGAATGCAGACAAGGAAAGGTATCTCAATCTCCACAAGAGAAGGAAGAATGGAAAAAGTGATGGCGCTAGAAAAAATGAAAAAAAAAAAAGACTGCTTTAATTAGATATGACCCATTATTTGTACTTGGAAGCTGCTTCTAAACTTTGTGCTCGAGATCGGAAAAAATGAACTCTCGATGCTTGATTTTGCTTATTAGGCTAATTTGTTTTTATAGACATGGCTAATAATGACTAGATATGCAAAAATAAAAAGTTGAGGCTGTAATTTTATTTTGCATTTTACTGTGCAGAAAAAAAGATGTTTTCTTTCCCTTTATCCTATACTTCTATCCCATTCTTATCCTTTTCCATTTCACTTATTTATTTTCATTTGTACTTTTCACTATTATATTTTTGATTATATTTATGGAAAAAAAGGAAAGAGTCAAAGAGTATTCTGTGGAGGAGCTAAAGTATGCAGAGTGGAGCAATAAAGATCATAAGGGCTCTGGAGGTCAAACAGTTCAACTAATTTGGTATGCTTAGCCTAACCAAGGGAAGGCTTAGGGGAAACACGACAGCTACCTTCCAATACTTGAAGGGCTCTTATAGGGAAAAGGGCATGGATTTACTCTCCAAGGCACCTGAGGGAATAACAAGAAGCAAGCCTCCCTGAGTTCTGGGTTATACATCACTGGAGGCTTTCAATAACAGTTTGAACAACCATTTTTTCAGGATGGAATAAGGACTCCTGCCTTGGGCAGAGGATTGGACTAGCAGACCCCCAAGGTCCCTTCCAGCCCAAGGATTCTATGATCTCCACTTCCTGTCCTGACCTGTAAGAGTTGGCTGGCTGGCTGCTGAAGCTTCTCTTCTATCTCCTGGATGAGATGGTCAAGAGAGCGCACTTCCTCCATGTGCTTGGCCAAACCCTTCTCCTTTCTTGCCATAATATCCTTCTCCGTCTCTTCCATTTTAGCCAGTAGAAGCTTCTCCTGTCCTTCCAACCAGAGTTGTAGTTCTCTGAATTCAGCCACTATATTTTCTTTGAATTTTTCAATGAGATCCTGGAACAAGAAAGGCATACTTTTATTTTAATTATTTTACTTAATTATTTTTATTTTAACTGCTGTAATAATTAAACGGATTCCCTTCCTGAACTGAGGTGGGAGACTTTCCTAAGGAGAAAAATAACCCCTTTTGATATAAAAAAGGGCAGAGGGGAAGGTTTCTAAAAAGAAAACGGTTTTGGTTTAAATGATCTCTCATGAAAATTTTCTTGGCAATCAGGGATTCCAAAAAGGGAGAGAGAAAAATGTTTGAGTTCACAATTTTTTCAATAAGATGAAATACAGTTTGCATTTATTATGCCAACCAAACCCGTTGTAGAAAAGACGGCTCATGGGATAGCTGCATTTAACCCAACTGTCACTCATTCAGGCAATGGTGACATCTCAGTCCCCAGGTTAAGAACAAATTCTGTGTCCTAATATTGTCTTCAGCTTGAATTTCATTTAAGTCAGAACTTGTACTTGCAAACAGGCTGCCTATTATCCAAGATGGCGGATGGGGTTCTCCTTCCTATTAGCTCAGAAGCTCCTCAGCATTGGATCAATACTTACAAGCATCTCCTGCATTCTTTGCTCTGTGTCTCTTTTGTAAGTAGCTATTTTTTCTTTCTGCTCCTTCTGAGCCTTCAGACAATCCTCCACCTTGATCTGAAGAGAAAATACAACTTTTGAGTTCCATAAAAATTACATTGGAGGGAAGACCCAGTTAGATGATAGATGCAATCCTCATAAATACATGGCAGTTGCCAAGCATCCAAATTATGATCATGTGACCACAGGCATGCTTGCAAGGATCACAAGGGTGAAAAATCTTATGACACTTTTTCCATTGCCATTGTAACTTCGAATCATCACTAAACGAATGGTTCTAAGTCCAAGGACTACCTGCAATGACATTAAATGGAGCTGCCTGAGTCTCCTGTTTGCAGTCATCCCAGAAGCATCACTGAGAAATGAAAGTTTGGGCTGATCCAGCAGGGGTGTTTTTCAGGGTCTGCACTCAAGATTTTGGAGGATTCCCTGACAATTTGGCTCAAGAGCAAATGTGGAAAGGGAGCTGGCAAAGGGAGCCTATTTCTCCCTACAGGCAATTTCCTTTGCTAAGCAAGACAGGGACACTGCAACCATCATTAATACTTGCCATTTGCCAATCACCCCAATTTTGATGCGTGAACCACAGGGAGGCTACAATGGTCATAAGTGTGAAAACAGCTGTAAGTCACTTTTTTCAATGGTGTTGCAACTTTGAACAGTCAGAAATTGAATGGTTCTAAGTCAAGGAATATGGTATATCTGTCTTCAACAAATAGGAGTATGAGAGGATGAAGCAGGAGGGGAAGGTCTCAGGCTGGAATCAGGGAAGTTTGTTAAAGGAATGGCCCAGGCATAAAGCTGCAGATGAGTGTAATAAGACCAGGAAGGAATCGGGGGACACTGCTGCCTAGCAACAAGAAAATAACAAGGTAGTTAGAAGGACTCCAGTTGGAAGGATGCTAGCTAAGACACATAGACAGACACTTTGGTAACTTACTATAATAATAAAATACACACCCTTTTTTATAAGAAAGCTTATTAGTATAAAATATGCAATTTATGAAGGAGGAGGAGAAAAGAAACTCATGTCAGGGAACCAATGAGTGACTTTTTCCTTGTTAACTTCCTTCATCTTAAATGTGTAAAATCTGTATTTGTATATGGTTAGGGGTCTCTGCTTTTTTTAGCTGCTGAGATCCTTTTGCTGAAGTAGTTCAATTAAAATTCTTTGAACCTCCTGTCTGGTTCTGAGTGGGATCTGCTCAAGGCTAAACCCATTTTGCGGACAACAGAGGAAGCAAGTAAAGTGATCTAAGGATTGCCAAGAAAGCCAAGGATCTGGATGCTTCCCCGCAACGATTCCTCCTGGCTGATTCCTACCTGGTATTCCTGGAAAGCCTCCTCCGCAGGGATCACCGAGTGGCCCTTGTGCTCTTTGGATCTGTCGCAGACCAAGCAGATGAGGATCTCATGGTCCTTACAAAAGAGCTTGAGGGGCTCCTGGTGCTTCGGGCAGAAGCTCCCCCCTTCCTCGCCCCAAGGGCCTCCGCATCGCCTCGTTTCTTCCAGCACCCGCGCCAGCTGCCGGTTGGGGAGGACGCTGCGGGGCGTGAAGGTCTGTCTGCACTCGGGACAGGAAGCCTCCGATTCCGACGTTCCCCAACTGCAGGTCAGGCAGCCTCGGCAGAAGTTGTGGCCGCATTCCGGGATGAGCACGGGGTCCTGGAAATAGTCCAGGCAAATGGAGCACGTGGCTTCTTCCAGGAAACCCTTCAAGGAAGCCATCGCCGCCTCCAAAAGGGAAGAGAAAGTTTAGTTTCGCGCCTTTCCCTCCGAATCAGGTGACGCCCTTTGGACTCCGCCCAGGAGGGAAACCGAAGTGAATGGTTGTTGCTCTTGCGGTCGTCTTCGCTGGCTTCTTAAAGAACTGCAGTATTTTAAAAATAACAAATTGGGGATGAGGAAAAATTCACGGGATGCACCCCGATCCATTATTATTGGCCCAACCAGCCCGTTAAAGGGAAAATTGTTTTAAAAACTGGAGAGAAGCAAACATCCCTTGCACGAATCCTGATCTATTACAATTGATCCCAGCATCCTGTTAAAGAGAGGAAAAAAAACTTTTTATAAACTGGAGAGATGCCCCATCCCATCAATTATTGATCCAAACATTCTGCTGAAGGAGAGGTGGGGAAGTGTGGCCCCTTTATATAACTTGTGGATTTCAAGTGGGGTCTCCTGTTTGAGCAGGGGGCTAGACTAGAAGACCTCCAAGGCCCCTTCCAGCTCTAGTCTGATGGATTGTCTGAATTGTCTTCAACTCCCAGAATTCGTGAGCCAGGTGGTTCAGAAATATTGGAAGTTGAATTTTGCAAATTATAAAAGGGCCACCGTTCCCCTCCCCTCCCCGCTAAAGGAAAAGTTTGAAAAATCTGGGGGAGAAAGAAACATCCATGGGACGGATTCCCTATCAATTATTATTGATCCAAGCAGCTTATTAAAGGGAAAAATGCTTTTAAATAACTAGGAAGAAGGAAAGATGTCTGGGACCAGAGAGAGCAAACTTCGAATGAGAGAGACATTAAGAAGCCCTTGATAAAAGCCCACATCTAACGCTTCAACGGATGGGATGTCTCAGAGATAAAGGGGAACAAGGGGGAGAAATTAAACCCTTTTTGGTCACTTTTAATACGAATATCCGGCAGAGGAAGAACTGCCTCGACTGCCCCCTTCCCAGGAAAAGCTCTAAAACTGGCCAAAATTCACGGGGAAGTGGCAGCCTGGGTCAGTCCGTACAAGGGAGACCCAGAAGGCTTTCTTGTAGATGTAGAATATGGAATATATAAAATGTGCAATAAGATTATTTGCTGAATAGAAATCTTCCAGTTCGAGCTGCCTGGAGGCAAAAGATGGATAGAAAGAGTCATTCGTAATCTCAGGCCAACTTCGGACAGGAGGGACATCTGGTGGTTGGAGAACATCTCATACACCTTTGCCCTTTCTTCAAGGGGTTTTTGAGAGGCTTCTTTAATCAGAACAGGGTCTCTGAGGGGACATACACAGCCCCAAACCCCCCACTTTATTTTGCCTTTTGGGTGGTGGCCCCTCTTTTATACAATGCCCTCCCCAGAGTCCCTCAATTGGCACCCACAGTGGCATTATTTTGGCACCAAGTGAAGGTTTTTCTGTGGAAGGAAGGAAGGAAGGAAGGAAGGAAGGAAGGAAGGAAGGAAGGAAGGAAGGAAGGAAGGAAGGAAGGAAGGAAGGGTTGGAAGAAAAATTCTTCTGGATCTTTTCCAAGCTGGTCGGAAGATGCTGGAAATAACATGGAGGCTGATTGGAAAGTGGGTCCATTTATTGATGAAGAACCACAAACAGCATGAGGTTCTGGGACAGCTGACCAAATGGCTGAATGAGTGGGTGGATCTTTATAGTATCTGTAACTCTGAAGTTTGGGATTTTTGCAACATGGGATTTGTATTCTGAAAGGGTGTTGGGTGATTCTTATTGTGGCTGATGCTTTTTCCTGTTAAGATTTTTGGATGATGGGCTGCTTGTTCTAATCCTATCACTCTGATTTTGTTAGCTGTCGAAATTGCCTTAAGGGGTTTCAAAATATCATGTCTTGAATGGACTTCTGCAGGCAGCATTGGCTTTGCTTATGAATGGAGCCATCTAGATAGTTGGCTTCCTCTTTAAATATGCTCATTATCTTGTTAAGTCCCAGCATCTGTTCTGGGCTATTAAGAAAGATTGGGGGCTGCTTTCTGCCTCCAAGAATATGCTTGTCCATTTTGTCCATTGGGGAAATATAATATTCTGCCTCTATTAATATTCCCCAAAATATTTCATTTTTCAGGAGGGGAAGGAAGGAAGGAAGGAAGGAAGGAAGGAAGGAAGGAAGGAAATCAGCACTAAGATGATTGTGGTTACTGTACTACTAGTACTTCTAAACATCTTTGGGTTATACTTTAGAGACCAAATTTACAGAACATTCACATCTAAATCTCTTTTTAATATTCCATATTTCTGTTTCATGGAAACCTTCAATCTGGGAACGTTTAACATTTTATCATCTAGTGTATTAAAGGGAAGTACTGTATAGCAAATTCCATCACCTAATTTTTTAAACCCTGTATTCTAGCTAGTGAAATAACTGAACCCATTTCTCTATAACTGGCTGTAGCATCCTTTTTTAGACTCATTGACACTCTGAATGAATGATTCTTTTCCCAACTAAGCGTCCAAGCTGGGCTGAAATTAGGATGATTTTTTTAAATTAGCAGATCAATTCATCACAATCTACATAAAAGGAATTAAATTCTGTTCAGTTGTGGTCACCATTCAAAAGCACTGTGTATGAATTTAGCCTGGTGGTTTATTTTTATCTCCTCCTCTTTGTTTCCATATAGCTGAAAGAAATATTTGACTAGCATTCTTGGACCTGTAGGTATCAATAAAAGAAATTTTAAATGGATATCACCAGGATTCAAACTCAACACAGCGAGGTAGGTTCGCTCCATCCACATTTCTCTTTCCCTCCTCCCTCCAAAAAAGGGGTGGGGCTATCCATTGTTATCCAATCCCATCGCCCCATGGATTCTCAGAGACCCCTTTCAAAGGCCCTATCTGCTCCCCCAGAAATGGGGAGATGCTGCAAAGCAAAAACCCTAAGGGAAGCCAACAAAGGCCTAAGGGATGGAAGCCCCGCCCCGCCCCTTATTTACATATGGGTGGAAGGCGGATCTGGCTGCCATCTTGACTTTGTTGACCTGCCTTAGCTGGTCCCTGGCTGTAATCCCCATCCCTTTGAGATTCTGTTGGGCTAGATCAGTGGCTCTCAATTTGGGGTCTGTAGAAGTCAATAATAACAAATTTTATTGTCATTCTGCATATACAGTATCGAACAAAATTGATTTAGCCTCTACTGGTGCAATCCATAACAAAAATACAAGACAACCTGAATAATGTAGGAAATGGTCCTTATACAAGTAATTAGGGAGAAAACAGTCATGTTTCTATGTACACATGGAGCAATTTTAGTTGTATTTAGGAGTCTGACATCCCATGGATAAAAACTGCTTTTAAACCTGTTTGTCCGGCTGGCTCTGCTTCTGTCTTCTGCCCGATGGTAAAAGTGAGAGAAGACACTAACCAGGATGAGAATCGTTCCTCAGTATTTCCCTTACTCTGCTGAAACAGCGAGACCTGGTGATGTTTTCCAGTGGTTTCTTGGGCCCAATTAATCATTCTCTGAAGTGCCTTCCGGTCCGCCGCTGTTTGTACCATACTGTTATGCAGCATGCAAGGACACTTTCTATTTTAGACCAATAGAAAGAAGTCATCAGCCATTTTTCCACCTGATTTTTTCCAAAGACTGTAAGGAAATGGAGTCTCTGTTGGGCCTTCCTAACCACCAGGGAGGTGTTGTTTTTCCAGGTGGGGTCTTGACTAATAAGCACTCCCAAGAATTTAAGAGAGGAAACCCTCCCCACACAGTATTTGGGAGCACCAGAAAATCCCATCTCTGACTGGCCCCGCCCCCATCTATTCTCTGCCTCCTGAGTCCCAGCTGATTGGCTGGGTCTTCTTTGGTTGTCCTGCACAGGAGAATGGAGCTGGAAAGCAGGTTTTAGTGGGGGGGGGAATGGGGATTTTGCAGTATCCTTCCCCTGCCATGCCCACAGAACTGATAGTAAAAAAAAATTGAATCCCACGACTGATATACACATTAAAAGTGCCCTATGACAAATTTTCATACTTATGACCAGGGGTGGGCTTCAAAAATTTTAGCAAGGGGTTCTCTGCCCTGGGGGTCGCCAATCTTTTGGACCTCAAGGGACCACCAAACTCATAATTTTAAATCCCGTGGACCACTAATATGAATTTTGACAGACGGTGGCTTGCTGACGTTGGTGGGAACGTCGGTCCCATATTCCAGAACTGCCGTAGTCACAAGACTGGTGCTTTGGTCATCCCAGAGCAGCTGCTCCTCCACCCGGGTGCACCGGCCTGCCATGGACTGGAGGAGCTGCTCCAGGATGACCAAAGGGCCA
Source organism: Hydrophis major (assembly GCA_033807585.1). NCBI lineage: Eukaryota > Metazoa > Chordata > Lepidosauria > Squamata > Elapidae > Hydrophis > Hydrophis major. Next base: position 52,500,838 of record CM066329.1, read on the forward strand.
GTCCTGTGACTACTCCAGCTCTGGAATATGGGACTGACTTTTTCCACCAAGGTCAGCAATCCACCCCGGGCGGATTTCCTTGCCCCGCTGTTGGTCTTAACTTCCAGTTCCAGTATGCGTGGCTCTACTCAAGGTAAGGTTTGCGCTCGGTCGAAGGGTGGGGGCCAGTGGGTAGGCAGGTCATGTGGGTGGCACAGCCTTGTATTCCGGAGCAGCCTGGATTGCTTTTGGGGGGAGTAGTTGTGGGGGGGGAACATTTTTCTTCAGACCACCAGAATTTTCTCCTGGCTCACCAGTTGGCGACCACCGCTCTGCCAGGTTGCTGGGAAGGTGTGGCCATAGTGGGTGTGGCCTAGTCAGCCTCCTGCACCACAGTTGGTGGGGGGTATTTGTGCTCCCCGGGCTCTGGAGGCTCCCTGGAATCTGGAAATGGGCCCATTTCTGGCCTTCCCGAACTTCCGGGAGGCCCATTTTTCACCCTCCCGGAGCCTCCGCGCACAGCCTGCACTTACCTGGCATCCAAAACGGGCTGCATGGGGACTCCTGGGAGGGGCAGGGTGGGCGGGGCCAGCCAGGAACGGGATTTGAGGGTTCTCTGAACTCTGCAGAATCCTAGCGAGGGGCCCTCCCAAGCCCCTGTGAGCCCCCAGCAGCCCCCCTGCTTATGGCCATGGCAGCATCCCCATGATTACATGATCAACATTCCAATGTTTGGCCATTGCTTCTTATTTATGACGGTTGCCGTGTCCCCTTTTGTGATCTCCTGACAAGCAAAGTCAATGGTGAAGCCAGATTCACTTAGCAACCATGTGACTAGCTTAACAACTGCAGTGATTCACTGAACAACAGGGGCAAGAAAGCTGGTAAAATGGGTCAAACTCACTTAACAACTGTCTCAGTCAACCACAGAAATTGGGGGCTCAATTGTGGTTGTAGGCCGAGGACCACCTGTATTAGGTATGTTTGGATTCCTCACTTGCTCCTTTGGCAACAGCAGCTGTAAGGCTGTAAAGCTTATATTGAGTCTAATAGCAGCTGAAGCCCTGCTAGGGTTTGTTGGGATGATGACAGTTATAGGCATATTTAAAAAGGAAACAGAAAAAAACAGGGGAGGAAAGAAAAAAAGAGGGAAATATTACAGAATACACTGAGTTAATGGGAACTTCTACAATCATTGATGGCAACTAAACATTAAACAAACAAGCCTGATACCTAAATGAGAGAGTTATGATGGACATCTAAAACCATGATTTATGGGTTTAGCTGTAAGATAAGGTATTTTTTAATATTCATACACCTGAAGACATGATGCTAAAGCCCATAAAGTTTCTAAGACACCTCCTTTTTTTTAAATTCAGAGACATTTAAATGATGGTCAGGTTGTTTCTCTCTAGATCAATTGATTGATCCACTCCTTCAATTTACAAGGCCACCTAACCTGTTAGGGGAGTGTCATCCAGGTTCCCTCTCCCAAGTAGAAAAAGGGCAGGAGGGTCTCTCCAACCAAGGAAGCGTCTGAGAATGTATGGAGCAGAGCTGCGGTCCTGGCATCAAAGAAGCTCACTTGTTCCCCTTCGCAGTTGAGAGAGATGCGGATTCTCGTGCGCCTCTCAGACAGGACCAGTTCAAAGTGTTTTGACGGAGAGATGGCCGTGTATTTCCCATCCGATCCCCAAATTCGCCAGTGCCTGGTCTGCTCATAAACATTTTTAAAGTTCACTGGCTTGCTGGTAACCCCTACACTCCACACGCCTGTACCACCTATAATAACATCCCAGAAATGTCGCCCTGATGAGAACCCCTGCCAACCAAGGACAGAAGATTTATACAATATTCCCTTAAGTCCTGTGATACTTTTTCGATCTTCGGAGATCTTAAGGCAGTCAGAATCAGCTGTGCATGGACTGAGAGTTACATTCACTGTAAGGGGGAAGGAAGGAAGGAAGAAAAAGAACAAGAGCTTCAGCTGCAGGCCTGGTGTGTGAAAAGAACAGAACAGAACAGCTTTATTTGGCCAAGTGTGTATCAGTCACACAAGGAATTTGTCTCCGCTGCATAAGCTCATATTGTACATATTAATGGAAAAGAATAGTTCACACATCATACAATCATTAAAGTTTCCTGGTATCTAAGGTATATTAAGGTATTTAATCCTATATTTTTCTTTTTGGTTAATCTATGTTTCTCTTAAGGTTACTGGCATCACAGCTTAAAATAGCAAGCAGTTGCAATTCCTATAATTCATATTTACCTTCCTGTAGTTGAAGTCCACTTTCCAGAGTAGCTGGGGAAGAAAAGAGGGGGATTCAGCATCTCATCACTGGAATTGGAGCAACAGAAGGGCCTCCCTCAGATACCCTGGTCTGCTTTCCTTGGGCTCAAATCAGGAAATAAGGAAGAAGGAAAGCTACAAGCTGAAATGTCGTTGGTGGATATTGTTAGGGATAACATTGTTTACCCTAACTGGTTTAGGTAAAATAATAAATATGTTATCATAGTTTGTTAGTTAAAGTGTCTGCAACTTTAAATATAGGAATGTAATTAAGAGAGTGGTTGTAAAAAGCACCATAAAAGAAGCAAGGAACCTCAGCTTGCTCTCTCTGGCTTGATGATCCCTAATTACTGGATAGACTGAAGACTGCGTTTTTCCCCTACTGAAAAGGAGAGACAAAGAACTGATTTGTAAGTGAACTGACATTGGATATTCTACACGGACTTTGCTAACTGAATATCCTTGAATGGACTGATTAAACGATACATGACTAATGGACTGTTATTTTGACTATGCTATAAACTCTAAATGGAATAAACTATCTTTTGATAGCACAAGGTATCTGTTATTTTTACTGTATGTTAAGAAACATACAAGCTTATCTCACTCATTTATCTGTGTGACTATCTGACTAACGCTGCACATTCTGTTTAGCTTGTCTCCTTAACCCTGGTTGCAGAACACAGGCTTAACAGACATATATCAGGGGTGCCAAACTCCATTTCATTGAGGGCCGCATCAGGGTTGTGTCTGATCTCAGAGGGCTGGGGTGGGTGTGGCCATATGTGGGTGTGGCTTGGTGGGAGTGACAGGAGACTTGTGTAGGGGGGGCTCCTGTGGTGACCAAGTGGTAAGGCAGGACTTCCCTCAGACTCTCCTTCTCTCATTATACTCTCCTTCCTTCCTTCCTTTTCGTTTTCCTCCCCTCTTCATTCTAACATCTTCCTTCCCCTCTTTCTTTATTTTTCCTTCCTTGCCCTCTTCCCATCTTTTCTTCTTTTTCCTTCTCTTTCCTCTTTCCCTTTCTCCTTTCCTGCCCCTTCTTCCATGCTCAAATGCCTGAGAGAGAGGGAGGGGCAGAATCCAAGGGAGAATCCAAGAAACCTCAGCCAAGCCACCAGTCCCTTTTCTGTGTCAAGTAGAATCTGTTGAAAAGAAGGACACGTTTAATTACCCCTCTGGGGAATGTAACCAGAAAGGGGGTGGGAGTGGGGACAGGATTTTCTGAATAGACTCAGAAAGAAAAAAAAAAGTGAGTTGAGAAGCAAGTCAAGAAAAGTTGCGAAGCAAATTGCAAGGGCTCCTTAGCAAAAGTCACAGCAGGGGAATGCAGAGGAAACGCCAGAGGAGGAAAGAAAAGGAGACTCAGCCCAGAAAAGGCAGCCACGGGAACGGCCCAAGCAAGGAGAGAAACCCTTCTGGCTGTAGGAAGAAAGGACAATGGGTGCAAACTAGAAAGTGCAGTGAAAAGTTGGGGTTAGAAAAAGGCTGAATGAGAGAAAGGAAAGAAATGCAGCTAAGGAGAAGATCATCTTGCTTTGAATAGTTGTAGGCAAAATTCTAATAGACTAAAGCTGCCTAAAGTTGAGTCTGTATAGCCTCAAGGATCCCTTCTGTTGTCCTCTCTGCCACCAAACCAGAAGTCTTCCAGTCCTCCCATCGAGTGTCAGAGAAGCAAAAGGGGGGAAGAGGGGAAAATTTCCCAATTCAGAAACCCCTTGAACCTTCCATTAAAAAGAATTATATCAGGTGCCCAATTTCACTGCCTTAAGAAACTGACCCTGGAAGAGGGGTTTCCTTGGAAATGGAGTTTGTTATCCAGTCCGCAGTTTGTTTTTAAACTGCTTTTCTCATTCCTGTGCCCTCCATATTTCTTCTGTGATAGAGTGTCTCCCTGCACCTCATATTTGGACTCTGCTCTCTTTGGCCACCTCCTTTTTTGGAAAAACGCTTTCCTGACCAATCCTGACCAATTCTTCTGATTGCTGCCTGTGTTCCCAACTACAACCGTCATAAATATGAACCCGTCCTCAAGAACCCGAAAGTGGAATAATTATGGAAAATAGGGCTCCCATAAGAGTATGTGATTTAATTGAAAAGGAATGAGTTAAATGTTTAAGATATGAATGAATATCAATACTAATGAATAGATTTGTATTATTTTTGATAATATAGTATAATTTTAAAATGTACCAGACGGAATCCCAATGTATGTTATGTGTTTTATATTAAGTATTATAAATATAGGGGAAAGAGATAAAGGCATCATACTCCATATAGTGTACAGGAGAAATACTTCTTCTTTTTTTAAAAAAAGAAAAATAAATGGTTGGCTGGAATAGAACAGACAAAGAATAATTAATATTATGATATGAATTGAGAGGAGATAAATAAAATAAAATAAAATAGAGAAAATTTAAAGGAGAGAAGAAGTATATAGAAAATTGAAAATATTAATAAGATATGAAATGGTATGTAAAATGAATATGAATTTGAATTTGTGTCTGTATCAAGAGTTTTAACCCGGGACTAAGCAACTTTCAGAAAAGAGATTTTTTATGCTTTTATGTTTTGTGTTTATGCCTATTTATGTATTGTTTGTTTTGAAAATAAAACTTGTTAAAAAAAAAAGAACCCGAAGTAAATCACATGATACAATGGTCATAACTGTGAAAAATGGTCATAAGTCACTTTTTCACTGCCATTCTAACTGTGAACAGTCACTAAGCGAACTGTTATAAGTTGAGAATTGCTTGTAAATGGTCAACTTTGAGTAGCTAATGATCCCCTTTTTTAGGTAGCAAATCTGTAATGGGAGCAACCAGAAAGCTCCTCTCCCCCCCTGGTGCCAAGACACAAGGCCTTCCCTCAGAGAAATTCAAAAAGGAGAAAAGAAGAAAGAAAAAGAAGAAAAAGAAACCAGTCCAGTTTCAAAATATAAAATCATGTATAAAAAATCCAGCAATGAGGGGAAAAAAAAGTATTACTTTGACATTCCTGTTTAAAATCGCCGCTTGATCACTTCTGTCAAAACTTTTACAGATTCTTTCTTTCCTTTAGGGTGTCCTTTCAAATCTTAAAATATAGAAAAGTTCTCACCAAACCGGCACACTCTCTCTTTCCGTTCTCTTCCGTTTCGGAGCTGTCCCAACTTCAGCAGTTTTAATGGCTGCCTCTTTGCCGCTGGCAAAAAGAGCTTCTCCTGGATCTACCAGGGACTTATCCCTGGGATCGACAGGATGCGCTCTTTACATTCGCTGTCTCTTCGGGACGGTTTAGATCCGATTGGACCGTCCGGGAGCAAAGATATCGGCAGCGATCTCAGACCTCCAAAATCGCATGCCGTATCATCGCAACGCCAGCTCTGCCCTCTCCAACATTTGTCATTTTTAATGTATATAGACCAGAGGTGATTATTCAGTAGGTTCTGACTAGTTCTGGAGAACCGGTAGCTGAAATTTGGATAACCGGCAAATCCCATCTCTGACTGGCCCCACCCTCATCTATTCTCTGCCTCCCAAGTCCCAGCTGATTGGCTGGGTCTTCTTTGGTTGCCCTGCACAGGAAAACGGAGCTGGAAAGCAGGCTAGTGGGGTGGGGAGGGAATGGGGATTTTACAGTATCCTTCCCCTGCCACACCCACAGAACTGGTAGTAAAAAAAATTGAATCCCACAACTGATATTAGACATTAAAAGTGTCTTATGACAGATTTTCATACTTATGAACAGGTGTGGACTTCAAAAATTTTAGCAAGGGGTTCCGGTGGTGATGCAAGGATGAACAAAGGTACTGAAATCCGTCTGCGGTTCTTAATCCTTTTTGCTAGTTATTGCAATCCTTTGGTGGGCATAAATCCCACAGGGAAACGTGCCTGTGTGGGGAGACTCAAGCGGTGGTGAAGGGAGGGCAACTCTCCATTGCAGCAAAGAGAAACCCAGTAGAGGCCAACAAGCAAAGACCGTCAGCTGGTAATGGCGGTCCCAAAGTCCGGCTTGTCATCTACGAGAGGAAGCGAGTGAGTAAAATATTGCGGTGTATTAGGTATGTTTGGATTCCTCACTTCCTCCTTTGGCAACAGCAGCTTGTCAGTCTTCAGTTGTTACACTGAAGAATCCACTGATATTTTTTCCACACACCGTAAAACTAATAACATCACTCTAAAACAGAAATAAAATCTCATATTGGCAGAATAACATAAAGAAAAAATAAATTTATTCACGTTTAATTACAAAGAAAGGAATTAAAATCCATGATCAGTCTTACAATCAATGCGATTGTTGTAGATAAGTGTTATGACAGACATCTAAAAGCACAATTTATGGGTTGAGCTGTAAGAGAAGGTATCTTTAATATTGATACACCTGAAGAAATGGTGCTAAAGCCTATAAAGCTTCTAAGACACCTATTTTTTTTTTAATTCAGACAAATTTAAATGATGGTCAAGTTATTTCTCTCTAGATCAATCGATTGATCCACTCCTTCAATTTACAAGGCCACCTAACCTGTTAGGGGAGTGTCAAGACAGAATGTTTATACAGTATAAAAATCCCTTAAATCCTGTGATGCTTTTTCGATCTTCGGAGATTTTAAGGCAGTCAGGATTGGTTGTGTCTGGATTCAGAGTTTCATTCACTGTAAGGGGGAAGGGGAGGAAGGAAGAAAAAAAGAGCTTCAGCTGCAGGCCTGGTGTGTGAAAAGAACACTTAAACAACACAATGTAACTCCAAGTCAATCATACTTCTGTGAAATCACGGAACGGAACAGAACAACAGCTTTATTTGGCCAAGTGTGTATCAGTCACACAAGGAATTTGTCTATGCTGCATAAGCTCATATTGTACATATTAATGGAAAATAATGATGGGCCATCTGCTAAAATAAAGCCAGGTCATGGCACACAGTTCAAAGTAAATCAGGAAGCCTGTGACTGTGGAGTCTGTCTGGCAAGAACAAAGAATGCTTATCCACAGGAGATAGGCATGCGTAAATCTTGTAACAATCCTGGCTAATTGGAAAGCTGATAAAAGTAAAAGTTAGCCAACTTGCAGACCTCAGCTAAAAGTTAAGCCTCCAGCAAATCAAATGTGTATTAGATTATTCCTAGGGCATTCATTAGCCAAGACTTGGGAATAGGGACAGCTGGAGACCAAGAGAACAAATTGTAGAATTTTTACTAAAATGCTTATTAGATATTTCAGACTGTCTCACTTTGTCCCACCTTCTCCTTTAGTGAAAAACTTATAAAACTTACTCAATCCTTTGTTCTGGGCTCTTGGCATTTTGACCAGGAGCCCTTTTCCTTGGAGTATTCCAATAAAAAGCAATCAGAAAACCTGCACTTCGTATCTGGCGTCTATCATTGGCTTTGACACCAGGCACAAACCTGAATTGGGGACAACAATAATAGTTCATAAATCATACAATCATTAAAGTTTACTGGATCACTATAGTCTTTCTAATCCTATATTGTTCTTTTTTGTTACTCTATCATGTTTCTCTTAAAGTTACTGGCATCACAGCTTAAAATAGCAAGCAGTTGCAATTCCTATAACTCATATTTACCTTCCTGTAGTTGAAGTCCACTTTCCAGAGTATCTGGGGAAGAAAAGCACCTCATCACTGGAATTGGAGCAACAGAAGAGCCTCCCTCAAATACCCTGGTTTGCTTTCCTTGGACTCAAATCAGGAAATAAGGAATATGGAAATCTACAAGCCAAAATGTCATGATGGCTATATATATTTCATCAAAGATAAGTTACAGCGGCACTGACAAAAGTGATTTATGACTGTTGCAGCCTCCCCAGTCAGATGATCAAAATTCGGGTACCGGAAACCAGCATGTATTTACGATGGTTGCAGCATCCCTTGGTTCTGGGATTGTCTTCTTCAACCGTACTGGGGAGCTTCTGACAAACAAAATCAACGCAGGAAACTAGATTCACTTAAGTGCCATGAATTGCTGAATAACTGGGGCAAAAAAGATCGCCTAACTGCCTTGCTTTGCAACCGAAATGTTCAGCTCAACTGAGGTCATAAATCAAGAATTACTTGTATATATATTCCATTATACTTATTCTGTTTCCCCAGGGATGAGTGCACACAGATTTGGGCTATGAAGAATACAGGTTGTCCTCATCTTACAATCACAAATGAGCCCACATTTATGTTGCTATGTGAGAAATTTGTTAAGTGAGTTTCCCCCCATTTTATGACTGTTCCTTTCACATTTGTTAAGTGAATTGCAGTTGTTAAACTGGTAAACACAGTCATTAAGTGAATCTGGCTTCCCCATTGACTTTGCTTGTCAGAAGATCACAAAAGATGATCACTGCAACCATCATGAATATGAACCTATTGTCAAGCATCCAAAAGTAAATCACGGATGATACAACGGTCATAAGTGTGAAAAACAATCATAACTCACTTTTTTCACTGCCATTATAACTGAACGGCACTAAGTGAACTGTTGTCAGTTGAGAATTGCTTGTAAATGTTCAACTATGAGTAGCTAATGTTTCCCTTTTTCAGGTAGCCTATTTTTAATGGGAGAAACCAGAAAGCTCCTCTTCCCCTCCTGGTGCCAAGACACAAGGCCTTTCCCCAGAGAAAGGAGGGTGTCTCTTCTGCCGATCCTGAAATCGATCCCTCTTTGATCCATGTGACACCAGCCCAGAATCTCTCTTGGATGCTCAAAATGTCATCCAGCGTAAAACCCCAGGGGCTGTTTTTTACCTCTCAATTTTTTCATGGCACTTTTCAGAAGTGGAATTATATCACTGCAATCCCAGATTGTCCACTTTGGCTCTAGCAGTAAATCCACTGGATTCTCATATGTTTCCTTAGCCTGGTACCTGGTTATTGGTTAAAAGAGATCACTGGCTATCAGATGGAGCTCAGACCGGAGTCCTTCCTTTTAGGAATCATCAAAGAAAGATTACTGAAAGAAGTAAAATACTTAGTGTTGCATATTATATCAGCCGCTTGAATAGCCTTTGTGCAGGTATGGAAAACACCAAATACCCCCAATGAAGAACTAATAATACATAAAGTAACAAAGTGCTGAGAGGAATATGCTAACAATGAAATTTAAAGAAAAAGACGACTTTTAATTCTTTACAATTTGGAACAATTGGTATAAATGGCTAACAAACAGAACCAAGAAGTGAGGCAAAAATGTTAATTGAAACAATCCTTAAGAAAGTAAAATAAAATTTTGTAAATTATATAAAGATATAAGAATAGTAATTATAGCTAAAGATATTATTTAGTAGTAGACAAATGCAATATAATGTATTATGATATTTAAACCAAAATCCTGCATAGATGCCAAGAACCTTGTTGATACCATGATGTTTTACGAGGTGAAAAAAGAAAATTAATAAAAATATATTTTGAAAAATGTTTTCAATTTGCTGATAATATGGCTTGACTATTGGAAGAAACTATATAAAGAAAAATGGACCTTTTGATCATTTGACAATCAGCTGTTATACCTTCTACTTCCTTTTAATGCTGGAACCTAGAGCTGGGATGCCACCTACTGGAGAAAAAAGATATTATACTACTACCGGGTTGGAAAAGACCTTTGACAGGAAGCCAGAATTGATAAAAAGAAGGGAAACCAAGTGAAAGGTAAATAATCACCTGGAAGGCTGTCTTTTTGTTTTGTGTTCTACATCTATTTGCTTTCTGGCTGTTTGGGAGTAACTGGTGAGCCTTTTGAGGATCTTCAAAGTAGTGTAGATTATAAACAATGGGAATTGACCTCGAAATTGAACATTGGACTGTGAATTAATGAGACATGAGGAAATCTGGTGGGCCATTCTGCATTACAAATACTGTTTGATAGATCATCTTACGAGGTGAAGGAAGAAAAGTCCTCTTTTACAAATTTGGATCACTCCCTTCCCTTCCTGAAAAGCCTCCTCCGCAGGGATCACCCCGTGGCCCTCGTGCTCTTTGGATAGGTCGCAGACCAATCAGATGAGGGTCTCGTGGTCCTCACAAAAGAGCTTGAGGGGCTCCCGGTGCTTCGGGCACAAGCTCCCCCCTTCCTCGCCCCAAGGGCCTCCGCATCGCCTCGTTTCTTCCACCATGCGCGCCAGCTGCCGGATGGGGAGGACGCTGCGGGGCGCGAAGGTCTGTCTGCACTCGGGACAGGAAGCCTCCGATTCCGACGTCCCCCAACTGCGGGTCAGGCAGCCCAGGCAGAAGTTGTGGCCGCACTCCGGGATGTGCACGGGGTCCTGGAAAAGGTCCAGGCAAATGGAGCAGGTGGCTTCTTCCAGGAAACCCTCCCAAGACGCTCCGGTCGCCATCGCCGCCTCCAAAAGGGAAGAGAAAGTTTAGTTTCGGTTCTTTTCCTCCAAATCAGGTGACGCCCTTTGGACTCCGCCCAGGAGGGAAACCGAAGTGAATGGTTGTTGCTCTTGCGGTCGTCTTCGCTGGCTTCTTAAAGAAGAACTGCAGTATTATAAAAAGAACAAATTGGAGAGGAGGAAAAATTCGCGGGTCGGACCCCGATCCATTATTATTGGCCCAACCAGCTCGTTAAAGGGAAAATTGTTTTAAAAACTGGAGAGAAGCAAATCCTTCAGACGAATCCCGATCTATTACAATTGATCCCAGCATCCTGTTAAAAAGAAAAAAAAAAAAACCTTTTATAAACTGGAGAGATGCCCCACCCCATCAATTATTGATGTAAACATTCTGCAAAAGGAGAGGTGGGGAAGTGTGGCCCCTTTATTTGACTTGGATTTCAAGTTGGGGTCTCCTGTTTGAGCAGGGGGCTAGCCTAGAAGACCTCCAAGGCCCCTTCCAGCTCTAGTCTGATTGATTGACTGATTGATTGATTGACTGTCTTCAACTCCCAGATTTCGTGAGCCAGGTGGTTCAGAAATATTGGAAGTTGAATTCTGCAAATTATAAAAGGGCCACCGTTCCCCTCCCCTCCCGGTTAAAGGAAAAGTTTGAAAAATCCGGGGGAGAAAGAAACATCCATGGGACGGATTCCCGATCAATTATTATTGATCCAACCGCTTATTAAAGGGGAAAATGCTTTTAAATAACTAGGAAGAAGGAAAGATGTATGGGAGAGAGCAAACTTGGAATGAGAGAGACAGTAAGAAGCCCTTGATAAAAGCCCAAATCTAATGCTGCAACGGATGGGATGTCTCACAGATCAAGGGGAACAAGGGGGAGAAGTTAAACTCTTTTCGGTCACTTTTAATACGAATATCCGTCAGAGGAAGAACTGCCTCGACTGCCCCCTTCCCAGCCAGCCAATCAGGAAATGGATCAGGAAAAGCTCTAAAACTGGCCAAAAGTCATGGAGAAGAGGCAGCCTGGGTCAGTCCGTACAAGGGAGACGCAGAAAGCTATCTTGTAGATGTAGAATATGGAATATACAAAATGTGCAATAGGATCATTTGGTGAATAGAAATCTTTCAAAAGGCAAAAGATGGATAGAAAGAGTCATTCGTAATCTCAGGCCAACTTAGGGCAGGAGGGGAGGAGGGACATCTGGTGGGTGGAGAACATCTCATCCACCTTTGCCCTTCCTTCAAGGGCTTTTTGAGAGGCTTCTTTAATCAGAAGATGGTCTCTGAGGGGACATAGACAGCCCCAAGCCCCCCACTTTATTTTGCCTTTTGGGTGGTGGCTCCTCTTTTATACAATGCCCTCCCCAGAGTCCCTTAATTGGCACCCACAGTGGCATTATTTTGGCACCAGGTGAAGGTTTTTCTGTGGAAGGAAGGAAGGAAGGAAGGAAGGAAGGAAGGAAGGAAGGAAGGAAGGAAGGAAGGAAGGAAGGAAGGGTTGGAAGAAAAATCCTTCTGGATCTATTCCAAGCTGGTAGGAAGATGCTGGAAATAACATGGAGGCTGATTGGAAAGTGGGTCCATTTATTGATGAAGAACCACAAACAGCATGAGTTTCTGGGACAGCTGACCAAATGGCTGAATGAGTGGGTGGATCTTTATAGTATCTGTAACTCTGAAGTTTGGGATTTGTGCAATATGGGATTTGAATTCTGAAAGGGTGCTGGGTGATTCTTATTGTGGCTGATGGCTTTTTCCTGTTAAGATTTTTGGATGATGGGCTGCTTGCTCTAATCCTATCACTCTGATTTTGTTAGCTGTCGAAATTGCCTTAAGGGGTTTCAAAATACCATGTCTTGAATGGACTTCTGCTGGCAGTTTTTTGCTTTGCTTATGAATGGAGCCATCTAGATAGCTGGCTTCCTCTTTCACTAAGTTGGTTATTTTAAATGCCAGCAACTGCTGTGGTCTATTAAGAAAGACTGGGGGCTACTTTCTGCCTCCAAGGACATGTTTCTCCATTTCTCCTTTGGGGAAACATAATATTCTCTCTCTATTAGTTCCCCAAAATATTTCATTTTGTGGGGTGGGGGTCTTAGGAAGGAAGGAAAGCACCAGTAATATGACTGTGGTTACTGTACTACTACTAGTAAACAGCTTTGGGTTATCCTTCAGAGACCTAATTTACAGAACATTCACATCTAAATCTCTTTTTTATATTCCATATTTCTGTTTCAGGGAAACCTTCATCTGGGAACGTTTAACATTTTATCATCTAGTGTATTAAAGGGAAATACTGTATAGCAAATTCCATCACCTAATTTTTTAAACCCTGTATTCTAGCTAGTGAAATAACTGAACTCATTTCTCTATAACTGGCTGTAGCATCCTTTTTTACACTCATTGACACTCTGAATGAATGATTCTTTTCCCAACTAAGTGTCCAAACTGAAATTAGGATTATCTTTTTTTAAATTAGCAAATCAATTCATCACCATCTACATAAAAGCAATTACATTCTGTTCAGTTGTGATCACCATTCAAAACTGTGTTTGAATTTAGCCTCGTTTATTTTTATCTCCTCCTCTTTGTTTCCATTTAGCTCACAAAAATATTTGACTAGCATTCTTGGACCTGTAGGTATCAATAAAAGAGATTTTAAATGGATATCACCAGGATTCAAACTCATCTCAGTGAGGTAGG